>CM040119.1:177526729-178126729 GCA_022559845.1 Amorphophallus konjac
GGGCAGCATAGGGACGACGTGGAAGCACGGTGGACGAATGCGGCCTTCCTCTTGCGAGCGCGGGCACCCGGGAAGTCGGCGGAACCTCCTCCTACAAAAACCCACGGTTAGAAATGGGATCCGACAGAGTCTCTCCTTCCTCTATCGGATCTGAAGCCCCTTCCCTTCGAGGGAGGAGGTCCTCTATTTATAGAGGGCAGGTAGATTGAGGTGTCTAGGGGACTGGACGCCTCAAGATGAAGGCGTCCAGAACCCTGGACGCCTCCAATAATAAATAAAATATTTTTATTTTTTATTTTTAATATTTTTATGAAGGCGTCCAGGAGACTGGACGCCTCCATGTCCGCCCACCGTAACTCCACCGAAAGTCGCAGACAGTGGGTAAAGCGCGTGGTTTTGGTGGATACCCGTGACTCACGAGTGGGCGCGTGTAGCTGGCAAGACGTCCTTATATTCTTGGATTTTTCCGCAACGTCAAATCGAGCGGCAGTTCGGCTTGTCTAGATGTCAAAAATTGAAGGCGTCCAGTCCCCTGGACGCCTCAACGTTTTGGATTTTTCCGAAGCGTCAAATCGAGCGGCATGCCGGGATTGTCCGGATGTGGAGGATGGAGGCGTCCAGTCCCCTGGACGCCTCAATACTGAGGCGTCCAGGTGCTTGGACGCCTTCATAATTATTATTATTTATTTATTTTTTTATTTTTTTTATTTTTTCACTGATGAAGGCGTCCAGGCACCTGGACGCCTTCATAATTATTATTTTTGATTTTTATTTATTTATTTATTTTACTGATGAAGGCGTCCAGGAGCCTAGACGCCTTCATAATTATTATTTTGTATATATATTTTCACTGATGAAGGCGTCTAGGCTCCTGGACACCTCAAAGATTTTCCACGAAAAAAATTCATAAAAATAGGAAATCACCAGAGTAATTAAAAATGTGAAGGCCGCCTTGGGTATCATAGTGTAATATGAGATTTACTCACGGTAATGTTAAGAACGGCGTGTCTACAGCTGCCCCGCCTTGGCGTCTGCTTTGCAAGGGAGTGACACGTAGTGAAATGGCATTGAAGTGAAGTGGAATGGAGTGAGAATGGACTGAAAAGTAGATGCCAAGGTGTGATGAGACACGCTTTCAACATTATGGTTTTGGAATGTTTTCAGAGTTTTCAACGAGACGACCTTGAAGAAGGTCTTCCGAATTCAACAATTGCTTGGACGGAAATCAAACAAGGAAGGGGAAAATGTGCGCTCAGGCACGAGTAGAAAAAGGGACCAACTTCTCTGTGTGGAAGTACCTGGGTCGTAAACCTGCAGGTTTCACCTTGGGGAGCGGTTACCAGCCAATGTGAAGTGTTGCGGCCAAGGTGGGTCAAATAGAGTAAAAGTAAAGGAATATTTGAGGATCAATCCAAACAAGGGTCTCTTTTGGAAGAACAGCGCGGGCTGTCTCAAGGAAACTCAGTACTTCATTCGGAATGGAATATCTCATATTATAAGAATTTAAGCACAGCGGCCTTCGCAATCGAATTACTTTGAATGATTTTCCGCAATGGAATCAAAGTCCTACATGAATGCATGCTGGGTTTAAAAGAAAACTTAAAACAAACTAAAATAGAAAATAGCAATGATAATATTGTCAAGTTGTTAAGAATGGGTCAGGATACCGATCCGGTGAGCTGATACTGAGCCGGGGCCCGTTTATCCACGCACCAACTCACCGAATGGAACCATCGTCCCCTCGCTTTCACAACTTAACGGCCTATCCGCACAACTTAAATTCCTTTGAAATCATCACTGTTTTTGTTGAAGGGGAACTCAAATTCCAGAGTCATTCAGGTCGCAAGGTCCTTGACATGTTCTAGTAGCGTAAATATTATATAATACAATGCATGACATGGTGGGACTAGCTACCGAATGGTGGCACACGATGGGACGGTGACGTCCATTAGTGAAACCTGCACTGATCAACATGATTAAAAGCAGCAGAGTTGCACCACAGTACAAGGGAGATCAAGACAAAATGCTTTTTGCTGAAGTCAACGGCGACGACCCGACATTGATGTGACGTCTCTTGGCCTTTACCCCCTTCCCTTCCTATAAGTATCCCCCTTAGGCTAGTTCAGCCAAATGCACCAAGGAGAGCTTTGAAAGCTCAAGAGGAGGAGGAGAGGAGAATCTAGGGATTTCCAGGATGGAAGGAGAGTCTTCCCGCCCTGTGAAGAGGAGCAGGCCTAGCAGCGACTTTAGGCGACTCTCCGACCTTGAGGGTCATCTGAGTGGGCTGATCCGGTCGCATATGGTGAGTTGACTCATTTCAAATTTTCCGTATGATCTTCCTTCACCTCTTTCCTCCTTTGTTCTTCTTCTTCTTTCCAGCCGTATCCACTCTTCCCAGGCCCGAGGAAGTTCTCCAAACTGCCGTGGCTTTCGAAGCTAACTTCCAACATCTCCATCGGCATGAGGGCCATAATCACGAGGTGGCACCTTCAGGGGCTCCGAGTTCACGCCAAACATTACGAGAAGATTCGTATGGACTGGGCGGCTATGGGCACGCTGGTGGAGATCTGGCGTCCTCAAACTCACACCTTCATCTTCCCTTCTTTCGAGGCGACCATCCTTCTCGAGGAGGTAGAACTCCTACTCGGGTTAAAAAGGTTCAAAAGTGATGGTAGGACAAAGATTACGCGAATGCTGAAGAGGGTGACTTCGAGGAGGTCCTTGGAAGCTTCATGCCGCCTGGTGCCATTAGAAACGTCCGTACTCAGAAGGGGATCGATCTGAAAAACTCGCGGAATGGGTCATGGACGCCCTGAGAGGATCGCCAGACGATGACCGCTTGGAGGAAATCATGAGGGGATTCACAATCTGTTTGGCGGGAGCTCTCTTATTCCCTTACACTGACAACATAGTGGAGGAAGACCAGCTGAGCGCGATTTGCGGGATTTGGAACGGCAGAAGGGTGGGACCCGCCGTCCTTGCCTACCTTTACAGTGGTCTTACTGCTTCCAGCATGGGTAAGCCTCCCTTCGGTTGCGCACTTCTCCTGAATTGCTGATCGATTTGCATTTCAAATTTGATCACCGCGAGGGGATGCTAACTGCCTCGAAGATCTTCCAACAAAGTCCCCTCTACCACATTACCGACGTGTTAGGCTTTGGTGGTAATGTAATGAATCGCGTCCCGTGGCTGAGGAAGCGTGAAGGCTGGCGGTCCCACTTCAAGACCATGACGCAAAGCTTCTTCACTTGTGCACCGGCATGCCTACTTTCGCGTGAACTCCTCACGAGGTCTTCCCCCGAAGCTGAACTCCAACTGATCGGCGCGACTGAGTTTGCTTTGTACAATGCGCATCGGTGCTGCATCCAAATCGGCCTTCCCCGCCACTTGTTCCCACCGTTATCTGATATTGCTCCTCTGATGAAGAGAGAGTCGGGTACGAAAGCGGATGCCAAGGAAGTGAAGATTATCAAATCATCATGGAAGATAAGCACTTCGGGAAAGGCGTTAGTACATGTGGAGGAAGAGCGCGAACTGTGGAGAGCTTATGTAACCGAACTGGGGAATTTAAGGCCCGAAGCATCTAAACCCCTGATGTAGCCCACTCTGTTTTGAATGAAATAAAATGTGGGGTTGTGCGCAAAGGTTTTATTTCTCCTTTTTTTTTGTTTTTTTGGTTGTTTTGTTGTTTTTGTGTTTTTTCTGTGTTTTCTGTGTTTTTGTTTTGTTTTTGTTTTTGGGACGTCTAGGCGCGAAGATGCGTTCTAATCTTTCGAATTCAAATTTAAAGCGCCAGGCGGCCCTTCTTCTTCGTGCCTTGCCCGCAAACGAGCCCGCCTCCCGTCGAGATTTGCTCGCCTATCCTCGTCTTCTTCCACTCTCGATCGATGGAGTTTGGTGGGCCAAATCGTGGTGAAGGGAGAGAGGGGCGAGGAACTCCTTGCCCGAGGAGGGACGCGCAAGAGCACGGAGAGGCGTCCATGGAGAGGAAGGGCCCCTTCGGGCACTTGAGGGACCCGAGGGGCCCGATGGCACGGAGGGAGGTGAACACGGCCCGGTAGGTCCTTCGATCTCCTCCTCTTTGATCCATTTTGAGTTTGGAGCGAGCCATGTGAGAGGGGAAGGTTCGGCGAGTGTTGTACTCAAATGATGGACGCGTCCTTGACAGGAGACGCGTTCTCGTTGTTTGACGTAAGACCCTCCTTTCTTGATGTAGGGCATGGCAAGGACCCCGGGCTTGGCCGATGAATGGGCGAGCGCGGATGAGCCGAGCCGTGTCAGGAAGGAGAGTCGCGGCAAGGCGAAGCTCGAGGACTGGCGCATACGTCTCCCTGGACAGCAAGGGAGCGTACTGGTGCAGGACAGTGCCGACTTCCTGCGGCAGCGGCGGGAGAGTCATGTGGACCTCTCCAATCCGGGGATGCACGCGACATCAATGGCTTGCGTGCCCAACTAGCAGAGGCTAGGCGGCAGCTGACCGTCACTCAACAGGAACTGGCGATCCTGGTAAGTGAAGTGTTGCATTTTTTATTATTTAATTTTTTTGTTTTAAATTTGGAGCTTAGCCGATGGCCGTTGTTTGTTTGTTCCAGCGTGCCCAGCAGGCAGCGATGGCAGGAATGGCTGGCGGCGCATCTTCCAGCTCCTCGGCCCCTTTTCTTGAGATTGCCTCCCTCCGAGAGCAACTTGCCGGTGCGGTGGCCCGCTCGGCCCGGGCTGAAGAGGAGCGTGATGCCTGGGTAGCGACTGTAGCGGAGCTGCGGCGTCACAGTGAGGAGAGGCCACATCCGGACATCCTAGAGTTGAGGGTGTTCCTCCAGGTGGCCAAGAGAGAGGCGGAAAGAGAAAGACTAGAGAGGGAGAAGGAGAGGAGGAGAGAAGAGCCATGGAGGTCCAGGTGAGGGAGCTCCAGCTAGGCCTTCGAGCTATGGCACAGAGGCTAGAGAACATGGAGGCAATTATGAGAGGGCACGAGAATTCGGGGCGCGACTCCGCCAGTCTGGCCAGCTCCATATGGGTGGCTTCTTTGCTACGCCAGGGGAGCATCAGCGGGTCGCCGCTACTGAGCAGGCGTCACGAGGCAAGGCGAGTGCTGCTGCACGGGGCTCCAGAAGGCCCTTGAGGGACCCTCACCTTAGGGGGGAGCAGAGGGACGCCTAGAGGGATGAGCGTGAGTGTGATGGGAAGAATTAGCGGGTTGGTGGTCCCACCTTTTCTTTTGTGATGTTCATGACTGTAGTGTTCATGACAGCTTATGTAGACCTATGAATGGAGTGATTTGTGTCCTTGCTGCTCATCTGTCCTCTTGCGCGTTTCTTCCTTCCTACGCTTCTTCTCTTTTACCGTTTCTATGTGATGTGCTCGACAAGGCCTAGCCGCGAAATAGAGACTTGTGCTTTGCCATGCCCCTTTTTCCACGAGAATCTACCACCGAAGTCAACAACAACGGCCTTTGCCTATTCCCTATTGCATCAATTCGGACTTGATGGGTCATTTCTGAGTCGTCGTGTCACACCACTCAATCAGGTTCCCTGTGCGAGCGGCGAAGTGACACATGGGACCGCAAGGAAGGTGCCCTAGCATGGGGGGGGTTATGGCTTGCACTTCTCCCATTCCCATAAATACCTCCCCTCTTTGTTCTCCCAGGGACATCGAAAGCCATCTTGAAGAGTAGGGGCTTCCACAGCACGGAAGAGCTAAGAGTTCTAAGACTTGGGATGGAGGCGAATCTTCCCACTCTTCGAAGAGAAGCAGGTCCAGTGGTAGCAGCTCTCGGAGACTCTCAGAGCTTGAAGGGCACCTTAATGAAAGGACCCAATCGGAACTTGTACGCTGAGCTTGCTCGTCTCTTCTTCCAGTCTTTCTTCCTCCCATCTAACAAAACCCCTCCTCGTGTATGTGCAGGGTGTGATGAAATCACACATTCCATGGGAGTTGGTAGTGGCCGCATACCGGGGTCTCCCGATTTTCAGAAGGCCAGGCTAGACGTGATGGGGCTTGGAGTCTTTCTTCGGATCGAGCCAATCAGGCTCGACCTCTCTCTCGTCCAAGCATTGCGTGAAAGGTGGGATCCAATGAGCTGTGTCTTCTTGATGCCCTGGGGGCACATGGTGCCCTGGAAGATGTTGTCCGAATTACGGGCATGAAAGTGGATGGCGAGGCACTGGCCGGTGTCACGTACTCCGACTATAGAGAGGCTGCCCAGAGGTTACTAGGGGTGGACCTAGATGATCGCAAGAACAGGTCCATAGCCAAGACGCCTATCATGGAGACACTGGGGCTTACTGATGTTCGTCCTCGTGATGACGAGTCCTCGAAGAGTTTATGGAGAGGACTGAAAGAGGATGCCGCGCCGTCTACTGCGTAGATGCGAGCAATTGGGAGAGGGCCAACATGGATTTGAGGAGATTCCTCTTCTTCTTGTTGGGAAATTGTTACTGGGCTCGAAAGGAGACAACATTCATTGCCGCTTCTTAGAATTCCTGGTAGACCCTGAGAAAGTGGGACGATACGCCTGGGGAGCAGCCATGCTGGCGCATCTATTTGCGGGTCTGTCTGAAAGAGCAGATCGAGAGGTAACAGTGAGTGGTTTCACGCCGTTCATCCAGGTACCCGGCTTCTCTCTAGCTTCAACTGTATCTCTTTTTTTTTGATGATGTTCATAACACATGACAAGGCAGTTGTGGAGCTATTATTACCTTCCAATGGGAAAGGCCCATCATTGGCGCCCAATGGCGGTGCCGTTGGCGAGGCGGTGGCAGCCCATCATGAACCCGGCCCCTATGTCCTACCAGCTGATGGTGATGAGACGCGAGTTGCAAGAGTTCCCTGCAGCAATGGTGGTTATCAATCGCCATCCATTTTATTTTATGCTGTTTTGTCCTTCTCGTAAATAGAAAGATTTGCCTGACTTAGGTGATCTGGAGGCCTTATGCGGGCATGACCGACGCCGATCAGCCCTGGGTCATAATGAGCCGTGCCCGGTTCGGACGCGACCTCTGGATGCACTGTTTGAACGAAATCGAGCCACTTCGGCTACGATTGGCCATGAGGACTCTAGGGCTTGCCCAAGAATGGGTGGACATGACTACCACACCACGTGTCGGGAGGAAGACGCGTGGGCCGACGACCTCCGTTGATTGGAGAGTGCGGTTCCCTGAGCAATACGAGGACTGGCGACGGGGTGGCACTCCCGTGGAGTCACATGCTCAAGACAGCGAGGATTATCTGCGCCTCTATAAGGCGATGTATGCAGAGCGACTCCATCCTGAAGGGACCGTGGAGGTGAACAACATTTTTTATGTTTATTTTTATTTTATGTTTTTTTATGTTAACCTATGTCCTGGCCACAGGATGTTCGCGACACTATGATAGCGAACCTGCAAGCTCGCCTGATAGGCACGGAGCGGCAGTTACATGATACTCGCGCCGCCTTGAGTTCTTCGGTAAGCCTACATACACACGATCATAGACCAAGATTCTGGCGTTAGGTTCTCGGTGTCACCTTATGTGTGTTGCAGCGCGCCCAGCTTGATGCGGCTTCCTCAGCAATGGGGGCGGATGGTGTCTCTTCCAGTTTGTGGATCCCCACTTCGAACTTGATTTGCTTCATGAGCAGCTTGCTCATACTACGCAGCGAGCCGCGGAGGCAGAAGGAATACTTTCCACACAGGTGAGAGTCTCACCATTGAATTTCACTTATTCATGCCTCCATCTACCTGAGATGATGGTTATGGCAGACGAAAGAGGTGCAAGATGCACTTGCCCGCACCGCGCAGGGGAAGCCAGAATAGCGGAACTAGAGGAAGAGTTACGGCATCGTCCAGACGATGGCTCTTCTCGGGACGCCGTGGAGCTGAGGATTACCCTTCAGCTGGAAAGGGAGGACCGCGAGAGAGAACGCGCGGAAAGGGAAAGAGACACCGAAAGACGGAGAGCCGACAGATTGGCTGAGAGGGAGGAGCGTAGGGCCATGGAGGCCCAACTGTTTGAACTCCGGACCAGCCTCGGTCTTGCTGAACAATGGCTGAGAGATGGTGAAGAGCGCTACCGTAGAGCATGAGAGCGTGGCTTTCGTGTTAGTAGCTTCTTTGCTGCCCCTGTCGATCGACGGGGAGCAGAGACGGGAAGAGGGGTACAGAGCAGCAGAGGCACCACCTCGCGTGGTTTAGCAACACCCTCCAGGGTTCTTCGCCTGGAGAGTGGGGAAAGGGGTAACACTGAGAGAGAGGATGAAACTTAATGTACAATTCCTAGAAGGAAATAAAGGAAGGAATGTTCAGTTTCATGTCTTCTGCCTTCATTCCTGCTTTTCAATCCTGTACACATTGCTCAATGAAACAAGTCAGTTTTTCCGTTCTGACTTGGCCCCTTGCTCAAGAGTGGGTGATTGTTTTGAGACTAGCCTTGATAACGAGTCAAGGGGCCAAGCCTTTATTAATTAAAGTAAGAGCAAAGATGATGAATGCAACATACGGGCACACAAATGGGAACATAACGTAAAAATGTAGCACACAAATGAGATCACACGGATGCATTTTTTTTTTGTGTTGTTTGTTTATGCTTTTTTGAAAACTTTTTTTGTGTTTTTTTGAATTTTTTTATATATTTTTTTGAAAGACACTGTTATTACAATCGGCATGGTTCTTGGACCAGAGGTGCTTAAATCGTTCTTAAGTAGCGTAATGCGGGGTTAACATGCTCCAAGGGAATCCCCGCTTGGACTTACTCGACGGAGCCCTCCGGGGGGCCTCTTAATCACAAACATTACCATTTTTTTTTGTACATTTTGTAACTAATGCCTGGCAATCATCCTTATGGCACCTGACCTATATGAAGACAGGTTTTCTCACTAACCTCCCGGGTATCCTGCGTGCACATCTACGTTGATTTGGGCCCCTAGACCCCTCAAGTGATAGTCCTGCCGGTTAAGACTTAACCTGATGACAAAACCGTCATGCCATGCTTAGGCTCCCAGTTGCTTCCGACCACAAGGAGACACCGAAAGAGTGTTCAGGGTAAAGGATTTGCCGGACCCGGGTCTATTTCCTCACAACTCTAGATGGTATATGATGGAACACCTTGGAACCCTAACGGTCAACCGCGCGACGCTGACCCGGAATCAGACGCCGTCGCACCTATTGGTGACGCGCTTGCATTGACCTAAGCCCGAGGTTGAAGTAAGAAGCCATCAAAGTGGTAGATAGAGGTCTTGACCGGCCAGAAACACCGAGACTCCTTCGCAGTGACGGCTTTTGCTCTTCGAAGTAGACAAATATGTGTGTTTTGCAAAAAATGGGGTCGTTTGCCTTAGTGGGGCGCGCCTCTCGGGCATTCCATTGAGCTTTCATCTTTGAGGGGAGAAAGAAGAGTAAGGTGGGGTAAACCTTCTGAGAGGACCGGCAAAACCGTTAACCCGACGAGCTAACCGGGACCTACTCGACCTTTCCCTTTTGAGCGACTTCGGACCAATCCTCGAACAGACTTACGTTGCCCCTTTGTAGAATTTCCTTTGTTTGGGGGTTTCGTTTGTCGAAATCAGGCACGGTCACGACCAGGCTTTTGACTTTGATTTTTCTCTTTCCCCCCCTTTTTTTTGAGGGAGGTATGAGAATTTGATATGTGGGAATTCCTTTTGTATGCCTGCGGGGACACTGCCCTCTTCTCGTGCTCTGACTCGGGTTCGAGGAGATGAATCCTACTCTCGCCTTCGGGGTATTGCGTTTCGGTTCCCTTATGCTCAGCGTTTTAAGGGCGCCGGCTGTCTCATTGGGTCGAGAAAGGAGAGAACAAAGATTACGACTTTCTTGGAGACCTTCGAGCACAGCCCCATGATGAGCAAAACTACCAATTTTCTAGCTAAAACGGCTGCGTGTGTGCGTTGCCTTCTTTTAATGGGCATAATCCGACATGACCGGACATGAGTCTCCACAGTTCTGGCAGACCAAGACCCGAGACCTACCGACCTCAATGGGTCCTATCTTAATATGAAGGATAGATGCAAAGACCTGACCGCATGATAGACACCAGGCATCAGTTCTTTTTTCTCTTTTCTTTTTTTTTCTTTTTTTCTCATCCTTTTTTTTTTCTTTTTTTCTTTTTTTTCGAGGCTCCCCTCGGGTTCCGTTCCATTCGATCCCAAAAGCGGGGTACGGGAGTGAGCGGGGGTTAACCTGAGTTAGACTGCAAAGATCGAAGAGTGAATTCCAGCTCGCTGGTCTCGTACCATGCCAGTTGTTACGGCTATCTAAGGGTAGTATTTCTTAAGATAAAGCCCGTTCCAAGGGTGGGATAACTCGGTCCCTTCGGCATTGACTAGCTTGTAGGCGTTACCGGGGTACACGGCTTGAATCACATATGGTCCTTCCCAATTGGGTTGGAGCTTAGAACGCGGCCCTCCAGGTTTGACAAAAATTCTTTTCACGACCATCTCGCCAATTTTGAATTTTCTCTCAATGACCTTCTTTTGGTAAAAGCGAGCGAGTCTATTTTGATAAACACGTGCATGCTCGGCAGCGGCCAGCCGCTTCTCGTCTAAGAGTTCCAATTGGGCAAGGAGTGAATTACGACGTTCGTCGAGGGGAAATTCCTCATCCAATTGTACCCTGAGAGAAGGGATCAGAGTCTCGTACGGGACTACCGCTTCCATCCCATAAGTAAGGGCAAACGGAGTCTGCCCGGTGGGGGTACGGATTGAAGTGCGATAGGCCCATAGAGCTTCGATAAGCTTTTCTGGCCAGTCTGAAAACTTATTAGACTCGCAGGTTTTCTTTATGATTTTGATCAATGTTTTGTTGGTGGCCTCTGCTTGGCCATTACCTTGTGGGTAATAAGGTGATGAATGATGCAATGCGATTGCGTACCTTTTGCAGAGGTCTTGAAGATCCTGAGAAATGAACTGTGGCCCATTGTCGGTGACGATTGTGCTTGGGACGCCGAACCTGGTGAGGATGTTCTTCATGATGAACTTGCAGACTGTTGACGCCTTGATTTCTGCGTAAGCTTCGGCTTCGGCCCATTTGGTGAAGTACTCCGTCGCAGTGAGGATGAAAGATTTCTGCTTGGTGAGGGAGTTAGGATCACCTAGGGGACCAATGATGTCGAATGCCCACATGGAGAAAGGCCATGGGGAGGATACTGGATGAAGTGAGGAAGATGGTGAATGAATTTGTCGGCGTGAGCTGACACTTGACACACCTACGGACATAAACAGCACAATCCTCTTCCATAGTGGGCCAGTAAAAGCCTTGCCTAATGATCTTCTTAGCGAGCATTTGGCTATTTACATGGCCACTGCATACACCTGAGTGTGCTTCCTCTACACATTTCCAGACCTCATCGTCATCAAGACATCTTAATAGAACACCCGTAAGGCTTCTCCTGTACAGTAGACATCCAACCAATGTGTATTTCTGGGCCACCCTTCTTATGGCTTTCTTATCTTCTGTGGTGGCTCCTTCAGGTAAGACTGATCTTTACAGTATTTGACAATTTCATAGAACCATGGTTTCTCCTCATCAGCCAGTTCTTCTTCGACTTCTGCCAACATGATCTCCCTTTTCTCGAGAATTTCTCCCTCCTGGACCTTCCGTAAGACTCTTTCTTTGATTCTTAGGAGGTACGGGTCTTGAACGGCAGGGACAAGACGCTTGTAGAGGGTGATGGATTCAAACCATACACCTAGAGGGAATCTGAAAGATGAGGCCAAGGAGGCGAGGGCATCGGCCAGAATATTCTGTTCGCGAGGGACATGGACAAAGATCAGTTTGGTGAACAATTTGGCATAGGCGGAGACCAACTCCTGATAAGGCTTGAGTTTAGGATCAAGGGTGCGATACTTGGTAAGCACCTGGCGGAGAACAAGTTGACTATCACCCACGACTCGTAATTCGGTGATATAGAAGGAATGGGCCAGTTCTAGACCAGCTAGAAGAGCCTCATACTCAGCAATGTTGTTGGTGACTGGAAATGCGAGGTGAAATGCCTCTGGGATGGTAACGCCTTCGGGCGTTAGAAGGACAATGCCAATACCCTTCCCTTGGAATTCAGAGCTCCATCAAAATATAACGTCCACATTGGCTCATCAGATTGGGTGATGGACATTAGTTCCTCATCTGGAAACTCTGATTGGACAGGATCGAACTTGGGGAGAGGATGATGAGCGAGATGCTCGGCTATAGCATAGCCTTTAATTGCCTTTTGCTGATGTAGGTGATATCAAACTGAGATAGGAAACTCTGCCAGCGTGCTAGCCTATCAGTAAGGACGGATTTCTCCAGAAGGAACTTGATAGGGTTCATGCGAGCAATCAAATGGACTTCATGAGCCAGAAAGTAATGCTTTAATTTCTGTACTACCCAAACGAGGGCAGCACAGGTTTTCTCCATGGCGGTGTACTTCTGCTCACAGGGGTTGAGGAGTTTGGACAGGTAGTAGGTTGCCCGTTCCTTGCCTTCTTCATCGGCTTGTGCGAGGACGGCTCCCACGGAGTCATCCAAGACTGAGATGTAAAGGATCAGAGGTTTTTCTGGTTTGGGTGGAATGAGAACGGGTGGACTAGCCAGGTATTCCTTTAACCCTTCAAAAGCTTTTTGACACTTAGAATCCCAATGGAATTCTACTCCTGGCTTGGTCAACTCGTAGAAAGGTCTACACCTTTGTGAGTGCTGAGACACAAACCGACGAATGAATTGCAACCTCCCAATTAAACCTCGAACTTCCCTCAAATTTTTGGGAGGCGGCATGTCCCTGATGGCCTTAGCTTTGTTGGGATCTATCTCGATCCCCCTTTTACTCACAATGAAACCCAGTAATTTACCCGATGATACACCAAACACACACTTCTTCGGGTTCATTTTCAATTGGAACTCCCTTGATCTTTGCAACACCTTAGCCAAAACTTTCGGATGTTCCACCCTGGTTCTTGATTTCACCAATAAATCATCCACATACACCTCCAGATATATATGCATCATGTCATGAAATATGGCCATCATAGCTCTTTGGTAAGTAGCTCCAGCATTCTTTAACCCAAACGGCATGACCACGTAACAATATGTTCCCCATGGTGTAGTGAATGACGTCTTCTCCTGATCCTCTTCTGCCAAACGAATTTGATTATATCCCGAAAATCCATCCATGAATGAGAGGGTCTCATAACCTGCTGTGTTATCGATTAACACATCAATGTGAGGCAAGGGAAAATCATCCTTTGGACACGCGCGGTTAAGGTCCCGGAAGTCGATGCAAATCCTGACTTTTCCATCCTTCTTCATGACCGGGACAATATTCGCCACCCACTGAGGATAAAGGACGACTCTAATGAACCTGACTTTGTGGAGCTTGTCGACCTCTTCTTTCATTTTCAAAGCCATCTGAGAGTGGAAACGCCTTAACCTTTATTTTACCGAGGTGGATCCTGGTTTTAGAGTTAAGCGGTGTTCGACCAAGGTGGAATCCAGACCCGGCATATCCTCATAGCTCCATGCAAACGTGTCCTTATACTCTTTAAGAACTTTGACCAATGCCTCTTCTTCAGAGGGTGGTAGATTA
Organism: Amorphophallus konjac; assembly: GCA_022559845.1. Lineage (NCBI taxonomy): Eukaryota > Viridiplantae > Streptophyta > Magnoliopsida > Alismatales > Araceae > Amorphophallus > Amorphophallus konjac. The sequence continues at coordinate 177,540,281 of CM040119.1, forward strand.
TCACTTATGAGGATGATCCTAGGGTCTTCCTCAGTTCCCAAGTTGACTTCTTTGGTGGACTCTTCTACGGCGGCTGACGGCTCGTCGAATCTCCTTATTCCACTAGCATATGCGCCAGCCGCATCCTCATATTCTTCATCCCCTTCTTCAATAGGGTATTCTTCATCGGTGATTTCATAAACCCCATATCCTTCATCAATCACACAATTGTCCTCACATTCTATCTCGGTAGTTGGATGGGATTTTCTAGCAACTGGGGGATGTCAAGAAGGGCCTGACACCTGGTGGCTAAATCTAGAAGGAATCGACGAGGGATCTGCTTACCCTTGGATTTCTTTGTGGATACTACCCTTGACTCATTATTCCTAGGTTGACTGGGTTGTCCTACGGACGAAGAAGAAGCTAAAGAAGATGCCGAAGAATGTACAGGGAAGGACCCCTCAGAGGAGGGGTAGAAAAGGTCGCTCATAGGACCTTGGATGGGTGGCCCGCAGGGCGGGACGCACTCGTGGGAGATGTAGGAGGTTTCCTCAACAATGATGTGTTGTTGAGGAGTTTGAAAATTGACATTTTTTTTTCGTTTTCATTTTTGATGACAAAACAATGAAAAGAAATCGGAGGAGAGAGAAAAGTGGTTATGGCTAAAGGATTGGGAGGCTCGTAGAGCAGATCATGATTGAAAACCTGGCGCGGGTTGAGAAACCCGCGCAGGTATGTAAGTAGAGAAGGGGACCTGGGAAGATCGTCAGACAACCGTCTGGCCCAGGAGGAAGACATCAGCGAAGGCTGAGGTGAGTGAATGGAGAAGACGACGGCTAATGAGCCGTCGATGGCAATGTTGATGACGGATGAAGATCCGCTGGTGACAGGGTCCTTCTGGCGAGGACGAGGATAGTTTGGAACCTTGGCAACAGTAGTGATATTCTCTGGCATTTCGGAGATCAATGGCGGTCCTTCAAGCTGTGGAGGCGAGAACATCCTTTCCAGTGCAACGGAAATATCCCGTATATCAAACCACTTGTCCCATTCGCATTCTGGATCTTTGATCTTTCCTCTTTTGGTGACCCTCGGATATTTTTCAGCCAAATATACAGCATGTGATCCCCCATGTGCTTCTTGCGGGTAATCCCCCATCTGAATAACGGGCCCTTTGTTGAAGTGGTTTGATAGGGTCCACGTGAGGGGCTTCCAATCCGCCTTGAGTGGTCCTTTGAAGCCTAGGCCAAACCTGCGGTTCGGCCTGATCTCCTTTGGTGGTTTCAGCCTACCTTGTAGTTGCGCGCCCAGACCTTTGCCCTGTTGATAGCCGATATTCCTCATAATCTCCCAACCTTTGGAATGAAAAGGGAGATATGGCGTTGTCGCCTTGATCGGCTTCTTTGGTGCTAGCGGAATGTGAGATGAATCACACACATCCAGCAGCGACAATATGGGCCGATGAGACGGCCAAACAGAGGGCAGAGAGGTGTTGATAGCATCCACCGTGTGAAGGACAGGTATACTGACCACTTTAATAATTCTCCCATTATAAGGAAACTTCAAGCACTGATGGTTGGTGGACGGCACAGCATCCATGGCTTCAATGTAGGGGCGACCCAGTATGGCCTTGAATGTGGGGTCCATGTCGAGGACATGGAATTCCGTGGAGACTGACACAGAGCCTAGCTCTGCCTTCAGGATAATCATCCCTTGTGGCGGCCTTTTGCTATTGTCATAAGCTGTGACTGTGATCGAGGAAGGTCTTATCTGTTCCTCGTCGACCCCACACAACTGAAGGGTGCTCATGGAGATCACATTTATGGACGCACCCGTGTCTACAAGGCACGGGTTTATGGAGGCTCCATTGATTTTTATTGAAATGCACAACGCATATTTCGAGCTTCCTTGGGAGCGAGCTCGTAGTTGTGGAACATGATGGCCGGTTGTGTGTCTGTTGGTGTCAGGACGGCTGAAATCTTCTCTACAGGGAGGTCTTCATTCACCATGACCTTTTGAAGATATTCCATTAAGGCCGCCTGATGGGACGTGGACCTTTGAAGCAGCTCGAGGATGGAGATCCGAGAGGGCGTCTTATCCAGGTGTTTTAACAAATCATACTGTGTCCCAGGGATGGATTTTTCTGGCTGTTCTCCATTGTCCTTCTCTGACTGAGCCTGATCGGGGTTCTGACTATTCTGGGGGAAAACTCTGTGGAAAATCCTTCCACTCCGGAGCACCATTGCCTGCAGCTTTTGTACCTCTATAGGGGTAGCTGTGGGTTTTAACAGAGGTTTGAGGGGTAGCGGTAGAGGAATGGTTGATGAAGCCGAAGTAACAATGGGAGCAGGGATTCTGATGAGGGGTTTGTTCCGTGGAGGCATGGTGGAGGTAGAGGGGATATCACACGGGCTATGAAGGATAAGGGGTTTGGAAGGTGGAGGTGGAGGCAAAGTGAACGTGGATAAGGCTTGAGATGGGTAATGATTTTGAGATGGGTGATGGGTGATGAGTGGTTTGAAGGCATTGGTGGAGGTATTGTGGAGACAGGCGGGTCACGTATGGTTGACGGATGATAAGAGGTTTGGAAGGCATAGGGGTAGATGCAGTAGAGGTGGATGGCAAAATGGAGGAGTGAGAGAAGATGAGAGGGTGTGAGGGCATAGTGGAGGGTGTTGGCTGATAGGTCATTGGTGAGTTAATGGGAGGGGTGCGAATGAGAGGGCGTGATGGTAGTGGGAATGGTGAAGGTGGTACTATAGGTTGTAATGCGGGTTGATGAGAGAGAGGTGCTACCCGGGCAAGGCGAGGGGGTTGCATGACGATAGGGTTGGCGGTAGAAAGAATAGAGGTACTTTCTGGGTGCCACACCTGCTCTCTCCCGACTTCCGGGAAGGAGGAGATGGGGTTGACCTGGTGATTGGGCTGTTGGTGCTCCGGCAATGGATTCTGGATTATGCCCATGTTGGGCTGTTGTTGTTGTGCCTGCTGAGGCTGTTGTTGTTGTTGTGGTTGTTGCTGTGGCTGCTGTTGAAGTTGTTGTTGTTGCTGGAACTGTGGCCTAGGAGGAGGTCTCCTGGCTTTGAGAGTGGCGACGTATCGCCTCATTTCATCCCAGTCAATTCCGCCTTCATCATTCGTATCGTAGATGTAATCTTTAAACTGAAAGCAGTTCTCTACTGTGTGTCCTGGCTGCCTGTGATAGACGCAGTATCTGGAGGTATCAACATTCGGGGGCCACGCGAGCCTTTCCCTGGGTAGGATGAGTGTGTTTGAGGCCATGAGGGCGCTGAAAATATCTGCCAAAGTTTCTGGCAATGGTGGGTAATAGGCTCTCTTGGGACCAATCGGCCTCCTTTGTTGCTGTGGGAGGCCATAATTCCCTGGGGGTGGAACTTGGTGGTACTGAAGTGGCGGTTGTTGTTGCTGGGGTCGGGGTTGTTGCTGGGGTTGAAGTAGTTGAGGCATATTGTTCTGGGGTGGATTATTTTGGGGTGGAGGACGAGAGGGGAAAGGACCTTGTTGGAGGGGAAGTCGGGGCATTTGTGGGGGTCTTGGGTTGAGTGCATAGTTGGCGTTGTTGACTGCACTCACCTGCTCATTTGTCACCACCCCTTCTGTCGCTCCACTTGGGACACCAGTGCCTGTCTTTCTGATCACCTTGGGCTTCGGCGGCTCAAACATGTGCATAATGGGGGAGTCTTTTAACTGGGTCTGGACATACCGGGCCCTTTCATAGAGTTCCTCATTTTGGTAAGCTTGTTCATGGCCAGGACGTGCTGAACTATGGGGTGGCATTGGACACAATCATTTTACTTGTTCAGCTCTGAGAGGGTATCTCTTATTCTTTCTGCCAGGGACCTCCATCTATCGGCATAGCGGACAAAATCCTCGTCGGCTTCATATTCTCGGCCACTAGGTCGGTAATGGAAAGAGAGGGACCGACCCTATCCCGATACTTTTGCAAGAATCTTCTTTGTACCGTATCAAAGTTCTCGGCCTCGCCGGGCTCCAAAGAATAGAACCACTCTAGCGCAAGACCATCCAATGATCTCCGAAAGAGATATGCCAGGGATCTCTGGTCATTTTGCCAATAGGAGGATTCATACATGAAATCCTTGAGGTGAATAAAGGGGTTGCCAGTGCCATTGTACCTTCGGTACGTGGGCATTTCAGAGGGAGGAAGATGGATCACCGGAAGGATTGGAAAAGCAACCTCCGGGGTGGATTTCACATCCACCATTTTCTTCAAATTCTGAAACTGTTCGTCCATTCTATTGAACCTGTTGAGGAGCGATTGGGCAAGCTCCTCGGGAGGTGAAGGGGGCACGTGCCACTGGGGAGGAAAATGTCTCTCGGAGACCTGAGGGGGAAACCCCGAATGAGAGGGAGCTGTCGGACCGCCGGTAGTTGGCCCCGACTAGAGCGGTATGTGGGGAACAACAGGGGTTTGAGCTTGTGAAGGGAATTGGAATGAGGGTGGTTGTTGGCTCGCCTGCCCTTGAAGCGAGGGAGACTGGATGGATTGCACCAGTGAAGCAGATGTTGGACTTTTGTGACTTCCCTAGTGTTTTGATGATGAGCATCACTATGTTACATGTTGTTATTTTAATCAGATATCTTGAGTAATGTTATGCATTTGAAATTTTCATGATTAACAGGAAAACTGCCATGAGATAATACCTTGCATGTCCATAATGTTCCCTTCATACTTCGTGTTGTTTGTGTTCACTACACTCCGTGTTGTCCTTTGTACGTCGTGTTTTTCCAACTATGTTTGTTGGTTGTCTTCGTGTCGTTATTTGTTCCATCGCGTGCTGTACACTGCAGTACCTCGTGCTGCTTTCTGTGCCACCTCGTGTCGCTCCATCTGTGTCACCCCTTTGTCTTCGAGTCTCTTGTTCTGGCCAAGTCTATACAGCCTCATCTTTACCTTCGTTCCAAGCCAAAGTCTACACATTGGCTTAGCGTCATGCATCAGTATTCAAAGTCCATACAATGCACTGTAGCATGTTCGAAGCTAAGTCCATACATTGGTTTAAGCTTCCAAGTCTGTACATTGGCCTTCAAGCTTTCCAAGTCTATTCATTGGCAGCTGAACTTTGAAGTCTATACATTGGTCTTCACTTCAAGTATGTACAGCCATTGTCTTGCCAAAGTATATACGTTGTGAACCCTCAAGTCTGTACAGACTTTGCCTTGTTCAAGTCTATACATCGCCCAGTTCTTTGGCAAGTCTATACCTTGTGAAAGTCCATACATTTGATTGCGTTGCCTTGAAGCCGTTCCAAGTCTATACATCCTGTTGAACGCAAAGTCTTCACTTCGCCTCGTGCCGTTTCACCTCGTGCCGTTCTCTTTGCTGTTTGTTATGTCGTGTTATTTTTGTATTCGTGTCTTCGTGTTATTCTTGTGTTTATGTCCTCGTGTTGTTTCTTTCTATCTTCATCCAGGTTCCCTCTGATCGCGTGTTTGTCTACCTTTTCACTCCGTGAGACTTCCTTCTCACCTCGTGTTGTTCTCTTCTGACTTCGTGTCGTTTTCTTTGTAGTGTTAGCTTTATTATTGTGTATCTCGTGTCGTTCTCTTCGTAGTGTTTGTTTTGTTACAGTGATACTTCGTGTCGTTCTCTTTGTAGTGTTAGCCTTATTAGTATGTATCTCGTGTCATCTCTTTTTACCTCATGCTGTTTTAATCTGACCTCGTGTCATTCTCTCTTTATTTCATACTGTAGTAATCTTGTGCATCTCGTGTCGTTCTCAGTACAGCACATCTCGTATTGCTATCACATACCTCATGCAGTTTTAGTTTTTGTGGCCCTGAGTTTTAATCGTTTTATTTCTTTGTAGGAGAAGAAGAAAAACAAAAAGAAGAAGGTGGTCCGAGGAAGAATATTCCCTGTGACTGGGCTGCACGTGATCCAATGCTAAAGGAACCAATGCTAAAGGCACGTGACAAGAAGGTTCTGGATGAAGTGTGGGAGGCACACGTGTTCTGCACCTTATCCACCTGTTGCTGCTGCTATATATTGAAGCCTTCGTCCACAGATGAAGGTTGATCGAAAGGAAAAAGCAAAAAGCAGAAGTGCAGAGAGTTCGATCCAGAAAAAGAAGAGAAGAAATTTGAGTGAGAGCAGAAGAGAAAGAGCCTCCCTGAGAAACTAGAGTGTTCCAGTTGAGAGAAAGAGAGAGCAGAAGAGTGATCAGAAGATGGGTATTGACTTACGGATCAAATCCGAAGTCTGCTGCTCAGTTTGAGCTACATTGTTTCCAGTTTCTGAGTTTCGGATTCCTTCTTTCTTGTTTTCGTTTTTGTTTGTTTTTCTTTCTTGATTGAGAGTTCTCTGTGTTTCCTTCTGGTGTTCAGGGGAAGAGAGAGACGTGTTCTCTCTGGTTCACTTGCAACAGACGTTGCAGTATTGTTCCCTCTCGAAGAAGAGGTGTTCCCTCTAGGCTTCAGAGGAAGAGAGACCTTGGTCTCTGGTTCTAGTGACTGCAGTTCACTAGTATTCCCTCCGGTTGGAGGAAGAGGAAATTGTTTCCTATTTCTAGGGACTTGGCGTCCTTAGGGTTCCCTCTAGGTGTGGAGGAAGAGGGGAGAGTGTTCCCCTGTGAAGCTGTGAATCAGCCGTTGTTGCAGACTGAGTCTGCTTTGCTAGCAGGTGCTAGTGGAAGCCTCACTTCGATTTGAAGTGAGGGGTGGACGTAGGCAGACTAGAGGTCTGACCGAACCACCTTAAAAACCTTTGAGTACTCGTGTGATTATCTGTGGTGATTGTGTGGTGTGCCTTCTATCCACTCGAGCTATTGTCCGCACTGCATGTTTGTGGGTTCAACTCCGAGATTGCTTGTTTTAAGTGAACCATTCTTCAGTAAGTTTTTAATCGGTTGAAAACAGTGATCTATTCATCCCCTCCCCTTCTAGATCACTTCATATTTCTTGTATCACTTGGTATCAGAGCGGGTATTTCCCAATATGTGGTCCAACGGCCAGGGAAACGGATCCGCTGGTCCTCGCAGCTACATTGCTGAAGGGCAGTCTATCACCCGTCCCCCTTTCTTCGATGGTAATAACTATTTCTTTTGGAAGAACAGGATGGAAGTCTTCATCAGGGCTCAAAGCCACAAGCTCTGGAGAGTAATTACAGATGGTCCGTACCAACTTCCACCGAACGAAGACATATGGACAGAGGAACAGGTTAAACTCTCCGCACTGAATTGGACGGCTCTTAGCATCATACAGTGCGCCGTCCACCCGGAAGAGTACTTGAGGATTTCAGCGTGCAAGACTGCAAAGAAAATGTGGGATGAATTGCAGTTAATTTATGAGGGCACATCTCAAGTGAAAGCTACCAAGATCAATATGCTTACAACTCAGTATGAGTTGTTTAAGATGAAGCCAGAGGAGTCGATCACAGAAATGTATGCTAGATTGTCTGTGATCATCAATAGTCTGAGAGGATTTGGAAAGGAGATTCAGCAAGAAGACATTGTCAGGAAGATCCTTAGGTCCCTAACTCCCATCTGGGATACTAAGGTGACCGTCATAGAGGAATCAAGAGATTTATCCACCATGTCAGTAACCCAGCTGATTGGGTCTCTCATGACCCACGAAATGAACTTCAGACAAGGGAATGATGGACATGACAGAAAGGGAAAGAATGTTGCTCTGAAAGTCTCACGACATACTAAGAAGAGCAGCAGCAGCAGCAACAGTGGTGGTAGCAGCGAAGACTCTGACGGATTCTCAGACCTGGACAAGGGCGAGCAGGCCATGCTCACCAGGCAATTCAGAAAGTTCTTGAGAACTAAAGGGAAATTCTACAGGAGAAAGAGATTTAATGCTGCAAGGAAGTCTCCTGAACGAGAACTTGAGAAGAACCGGTTTGTTAAGAAAGGTTACATGCTACCATTGTCAGAAACCTGGTCACATGAAAAGTGAATGTCCAGAGCTGCAAGCTAAGGCTCCCGGATACCAGAAGAAGATGGTGCACAAGAAGAAGAAAGCCATGCTGTGCACATGGAGCGACGAGGAGGAGGATCCAGAAGCCACCTCGTCCAGTGAAGGTGAAGAAAGACTTGCCTCATGGCCAACCATGAGGAAGAGGTAACGAACTTATTTGAGAATTTTACTTTGGATGATTGGGAGGACGCCTATGGCGACCTGTTAGCTAAATATAATTTTCTAACCAAGGAGCACAGAATGCTTAAACGAAAGTTTCACTCAGTTTCTGAGGAACACTCTATTGCTGTTACGGACAACATGAAAACAAGGAGATGGCCATTGAGCTAGATCAGGCTAGAAGTGAGATCGAGAAGTTTAGAATGGAAAGAGAGGAAAATCTAGCTAGGATGAATGAGCTGAAGAGTAAAACTGAAGAGAGTAAAAAGGAGTTTAGACTGATTGCAGAAAAATATGAGGCGGTTAGAAAAGTTAATCAGGAACTCCAGGACCAATGTAATGAACTTCAGAAGGAGATTGAGGACAAAGGAAAAATGCTAGAAAAATTTACAGAGGGGAGAAACAATCTGGATGCCCTTCTGGGGTCGAGGGTAAACTTCAATAGGGAGGGATTAGGATACAATCCCACAAGTAAAAAACCCTTTGAATTCAAAACTGTCACGTTCTGCCCCGCCAAGGGCAAAGAAAAACTGGAAACCCCATCCAGCTCCAAATCTGTCTCCACATTGAAGGTTTCGACCAGCAAATCTATTCAATCCACTGGTCAGCAGACTAAGTCAGGAAATCCTGAGACTAGAACTGTTCCTGTGCAACAGGTGTGGAACAAGGGTTTTCACACGACCATTCCTATTGATGTCACTAGAAAGGTGAACAGTTTCGCTAAGAAAATTCAGCATGATAGTTATCAAGGAAAGCATGCGAACATGCATCACCTTCAGCACAATTTTCATTTGAATAAAAATGGTTACATGAATTATGCTCAGCACACACGTGTTTCCTCTAAGAGGCCAAACAACAATTTCTCTGCTCGGAAACAGCATAATTTTAATAGGAATAGGCTCATTCAACACCCACTGAGAAATGCCAAGAAGGAAGAATCAATCTACATGAAATCTCTGAAAAGAACAGTAAAACAAATGTGGGTTCCTAAGTGTGATTTGGATAAATTGAAAACTATCTTTGGACCCAATTTGAATTGGGTCCCACATCACTTTGTCTGAACTTTCGCAGGTTAGCCTGGCAGCCGAGCATAACAAGTGGTATCTTGACAGCGGCTGTAGCAGGCACATGACAGGAGACCGGTCCAAATTTAGCAAACTGAAAATGAAGTTTGGGGGCCTGGTCAAATTCGGTGGAAATAACAGAGGAAGAATAATTGGAATTGGTACTGTTGGTAAGTCCTCTACTAACTCCATTGAAGATGTGTATCTTGTAGAAGGACTTCAGCACAACTTGATAAGTATAAGTCAACTCTGCGACAAAGGACACAAGGTACTCTTTGACCACAATTCCTGCACTATTTTTGAGCTGAATTCTGATAACGTCATGTTCAAAGGTCATAGAGTAAACAATGTATACATCGTAGACCTGGATGATAATCCTGAAACTCACTTGTGTATGTCTGCTAACTCTGAACAGGTTGCTTTTGACTGGCATAGGCGTCTAGGCCATGCTAGTTTGTCTACAATGAATAAACTGTCTAAGCATAACCTAGTTAGAGGTTTGCCCCGAATAAGATTTCAGTTAGGGTCCAAGCTATGTGATGCTTGTGCACAAGGTAAACAGACTCGTGCAGTTTTTAAGTTGAGAACTGAGAGTCTTTCATCTAAACCGCTGCAGCACTTGCACATGGATCTCTTTGGTCCTACTCGCATACAAAGTTTGTCAGGTAAGAGATATGGATTAGTCATAGTTGATGACTTCACTAGATTTTCTTGGTTGTTTTGTTTAGCAAATAAAAATGATGCCTTTGTTCACTTTGAAGAACTTTTCAATAAAATCAAATTGCAAGGTGAACATAACATCATTACAATTCAGTCTGACCATGGAGGAGAGTTTGAGAACTCTTCATTTTCTGAATTTTGCTCAAGAGAGGGAGTGACTCACAAATTCTCTTCTCCCAGGACACCGAGCAGAACGGAATTGTTGAGAGAAGAAACAGGTCAATAATTGAAATGGCCAGGACTATGCTGATTGAGAGTGGACTTCCAAGGAGATTTTGGGCTGAAGCTGCGAATACTGCATGCTACATTCTAAACAGAGCCTTGGTAAGACCTACTCATAGGAAAACTCCTTATGAACTTCTCAAGGGTAAGCAGCCAAACATTTCTTACTTTAAAGTTTTTGGCTCTAAATGTTTTATTCACAATAATGGTAAGAATGGTTTGGACAAATTTGAAGCTAGAAGCTCTCCTGGAATTTTTCTCGGATATTCAGAAACCTCAAGGGCCTACAGAGTTTTCAATAAAGATGATCAAACTGTTGAAGAAACACCGCATGTAGTGTTTGATGAAAATGATTTCTCTAACAAAGTGATGATGATGACAGGGAGCCATCTAATGAGGGAGATTTCTTGGAAGAATTGAAGAAGAAGAGATGCAGCCAGCTGCTCAACCAGAAAACTCACAGCAAGAAGGAGCAGCTGAGGTAGGTGAACCCTCAGGTGAGATAATATTTCACAAAGACCACCCTAGTGAAAATGTCATAGGCAATGTGCATGATCCTCCAGGACAAGGTCTCATTTTAGAATTGTCCAAGAACAGGACTTAGCTGCATTGGTATCTCAGGTGGAACCCAAATCTGTGGAAGAAGCCTTAAGACATGATTCTTGGGTATCCGCCATGTGTGAGGAATTAAATCAATTTGAGAAAAATATTGTATGGGAACTAGTTCCCAGACCTGATAACACTCATGTCATTGGCACTAAATGGATTTTCAAGAATAAAGTTGATGAGAATGGAGCTATTTCTAGAAACAAAGCAAGACTTGTAGCTCAAGGCTACAGTCAGGAATTTGGTGTGGATTTTGATGAATCCTATGCCCCAGTGGCTAGGATGGAAGCTATACGAATTCTGCTTGCATTTGCATGCTCTAGGAACATTCGGCTGCAGCAGATGGATGTCAAAAGCGCATTCTTAAATGGGGTATTGAAGGAAGAGGTATATGTTGAACAACCTCCAGGTTTTAATTTCTCTGTTCAGCCTAACATGGTTTTTAGGTTGAATAAAGCCCTCTATGGATTGAAGCAGGCTCCCCGAGCCTGGTATGAGAGACTTTCTGAATTCCTCTTGAGCAAGGGCTACACTCGAGGTAAGGTTGACCAAACCCTCTTCACCAAAAATCTCGGAAAGGATTTAATAGTGGTCCAGGTATATGTTGATGACATCATCTTCGGATCTAACAATTCAAAATTGTGTAAAGAATTTTCTGAATCTATGTCTCATGAATTTGAAATGAGTTTAGTTGGCGAACTAAAGTATTTTCTTGGGCTGCAGGTCAAACAGATGGAGGATGGTTGTTTCATAAATCAAACCAAGTATACCCTGAAGATGTTGAAGAGGTTTGGGATGACCAACCTCAAGACCATCTCAACACCCATGGGCACCAACTCCTCACTGGATTCAGACGAAAAAGGTAAAGAGGTTGATGCTAAATTATATAGAGGTATGATCAGTTCACTCCTCTACTTAACAGCATCCAGGCCTGACATTCAATTTAGTGTAGGGATGTGTGCCAGATACCAGTCTAGGCCTACTGAATTGCATTTGGCAGCTGTAAAAAGAATCTTTAGATACTTATCTGCTACCCATGATTTAGGTCTTTGGTATCCTGCATCATGTAGTTTAGATCTCATTGCATATACAGATGCAGATTATGCAGGATGTAAATTGGACAGAAAAAGTACTAGTGGACACTGCGAATTTTTAGGAGGATGCCTAGTCTCTTGGGGATCCAAGAAGCAACACTCTGTGGCTCTTTCTACTGCTGAAGTTGAGTATGTGGCAGCAGGGAGCTGTGGCACACAGGTTATATGGATAAAACACCAGCTTCTGGATTACTTAGTTGAGCTAGGTTGCACTTCCATCTTTTGTAACAATACTAGTGCAATAAACATTGCAAAGAATCCTGTACTTCATTCTCGAACTAAACACATAGAAATCAGGCATCATTTTATTCGTGATGAAGTAGCTAGGAAGACCTTTGAATTGATCCATGTTGGCACTAACTCACAAATTACAGATATTTTCACTAAGCCACTGGATACTGAAAAATTTAGCACATTGCGCAGACAATTAGGTATTTACAGAATTTCATAATTGAATAATTGATCTCTGAATAATCTGTCATGTGCTCTTGTGCTTACATATACTCATTGTCTGTTGCTGAAAATAACCTCATTATGAGTGGTTGTAGATTCACTCGTATTGATTGATATCACTTTGTTGTTCCTTGAGTTGTTTTGAGGTATGTCTTGGTTAAGTCTGAGTAGGTGTCAAGGTCTCAGGGGGAGCTAGATTAATAATTGGTGTCATGCTCTTTTGGCCAAATCTGAACATACGTTGAACGGACTTTTGCTGACCTTATAAGAGAATCAGTTTGAGTAGGTGGATAAAAGAAATTTTTGAATGTTTTATCCGTTAAGACTGTTCATCTAATTTCTTGTTGGAATTTCAGCTGTTAGTCCCACTGAGATCAAAATCTGAATTCAAGACTATCTTCCTACACTGTAACTGACTTCTGATCTAGCCAGTACAGCATACCTATTTAGTCTAGTTAAGTCCGAAATGAGGTATATAGTGCTTTTGTCTGAAGAACTTTGGAGCTGGTGTATTGTTCTCAAACTGAATCTAGACTAATTTACAAGGTTTCAAGTGCAGTTTAATGAAAAATTCATGAAAGAAGTTTTAACAACTTTGTTAACTGTTCATTGAGAAACTGGGACTTTCATCAATGAAATGAACGAATCCCATGTCATGAGATGGCAGTTTAAATCAGGCTTAATTAGCTGTCTTGATCATACAGAGCAATGGTACATATCTGGTTAGTAACTGGGGTGTCTGGCCTCTGGTAAAGGTGTCACCTTAATGTCAACACCAGTTAAAATACTATCTCTGTCCTCTTGTCAGAAGGGGTAATGTGGTCTTGCCACCAAGTAACTGGGGATTCCTGCCTCTAAACAAGGTGTCTCCCTAATGTCAAAGGTGTACTTGACAGATTTATCTTTGATCTTGACCATCTTTGAAAATTTTTCTCTCTCTTGGTATCCAGATTCTATTCACTTGGCATTTAGGTCTTGGTTTGTTTGTTTTCAATACCACATGTCTTTGTTTTTCCTGACTTCCTTGCTTTATACTCTCTGAGTAAAGACTTACTCTGACCATACTGGTATCTTGTACCTTACTTGCTTAGAATCTGGTTCTGTGTATGGAGCAAATCTTCATTCACCATTTTGCACGCAGTCTGACTAACTGATCCTCAAAATCCTCACATAAAATTAATGGCTTTCTTAATTGCTTAAACATCTCAATAACTCTCCTTTATCAGCCATACTCTCTATTGTTTTCTCTCCACTGTCAGTAATTTTCTTTTCGTGATATCTTCAGACCTACCCCTAGTTTTTTATGATGTGAAAGGGGGAGAGTGTCTTGTTAGCGTCTTGCTTGTGCTTTTGTGCTTTGCTGAGGGGGAGCGAAAGATAAGTGCCCTGAGTTATCTAGTCAGAGGAAAGTGGATGTTGTGTTCAGGGAGAGCTCTTGGGAGTCGTCAGAGGAGGCGAGTGTGTTGTGTGTCTGCATTGCTTATTTTCACAGCTTATCTTCATGCACTTCATCTGTTTTATTTAATATAGTGTTGCCATCATCAAAAAGGGGGAGATTGTTAGACTTTTGTGACTTCCCTAGTGTTTTGATGATGAGCATCACTATGTTAAATATTGTTATTTTAATCAGATATCTTGAGTAATGTTATGCATTTGAAATTTCCATGATTAACAGGAAAACTGCCATGAGATAATACCTTGCATGTCCGTAATGTTCCCTTCATACTCCGTGTTGTTTGTGTTCACTACACTCCGTGTTGTCCCTTTGTTCGTCGTGTTGTTCCAACTATGTTTGTTGGTTGTCTTCGTGTCGTTATTTGTTTCATCGCGTGCTGTACACTGCAGTACCTCATGCTACTTTCTGTGCCACCTCGTGTCGCTCCATCTGTGTCACCCCTTTGTCTTCAAATCTCTTGTTCTGGCCAAGTCTATACAGCCTCATCTTTACCTTCGTTCCAAGCCAAAGTCTACACATTGGCTTAGCGTCATGCATCAGTATTCAAAGTCCATACAATGCACTGTAGCATGTTCGAAGCTAAGTCCATACATCGGTTTAAGCTTCCAAGTCTGTACATTGGCCTTCAAGCTTTCCAAGTCTATTCATTGGCAGCTGAACTTTGAAGTCTATACATTGGTCTTCACTTCAAGTATGTACAGCCATTGTCTTGCCAAAGTATATACGTTGTGAACCCTCAAGTCTGTACAGACTTTGCCTTGTTCAAGTCTATACATCGTCCATTTCTTTGGCAAGTCTATACCTTATGAAAGTCCATACATTCGATTGCGTTGCCTTGAAGCCGTTCCAAGTCTATACATCCTGTTGAACGCAAAGTCTTCACTTCGCCTCGTGCCGTTCTCTTTGCTGTTTGTTATGTCGTGTTGTTTTTGTATTCGTGTCTTCGTGTTATTCTTGTTTTTATGTCCTCGTGTTGTTTGTTTCTATCTTCGTCCAGGTTCACTCTGATCGCGTGTTTGTCTACCTTTTCACTCCGTGAGACTTCCTTCTCACCTCGTGCTGTTCTCTTCTGACTTCGTGTCGTTTTCTTTGTAGTGTTAGCTTTATTATTGTGTATCTCGTGTCGTTCTCTTCGTAGTGTTTGTTTTGTTACAGTGATATTTCGTGCCGTTCTCTTTGTAGTGTTAGCCTTATTAGTATGTATCTCGTGTCGTCTCTTTTTACCTCGTGCTGTTTTAATCTGACCTCGTCTCATTCTCTCTTTATTTCGTACTGTAGTAATCTTGTGCATCTCGTGTCGTTCTCAGTACAGTGCATCTCGTATTGCTATCACATACCTCATGCAGTTTTAGTTTTTGTGGCCCTGAGTTTTAATTGTTTTATTTCTTTGCAGGAGAAGAAGAAAAATAAAAAGAAGAAGGTGGTCCGAGGAAGAATATTCCCAGTGACTGGGCTGCACGTGATCCAATGCTAAAGGCACGTGGCAAGAAGGTTCTAGATGAAGTGTGGGAGGCACACGCGTTCTGCACCTTATCCACCTGCTGCTGCTGCTATATATTGAAGCCTTCGTCCACAGATGAAGGTTGATCGAAAGGAAAAAGCAAAAAGCAGAAGTGCGGAGAGTTTGATCCAGAAAAAGAAGAGAAGAAATTTGAGTGAGAGCAGAAGAGAAAGAGCCTCCCTGAGAAACTAGAGTGTTCCAGTTGAGAGAAAAGAGAGAGCAGAAGAGTGATCAGAAGATGGGTATTGACTTACGGATCAAATCCGAAGTCTGCTGCTCAGTTTGAGCTACATTGTTTCCAGTTTCTGAGTTTTGGATTCCTTCTTTCTTGTTTTCGTTTTTGTCTATTTTTCTTTCTTGATTGAGAGTTCTCTGTGTTTCCTCCTGGTGTTCAGGGGAAGAGAGAGACGTGTTCTCTCTGGTTCACTTGCAACAGAGGTTGCAGTATTGTTCCCTCTCGAAGAAGAGGTGTTCCCTCTAGGCTTCTAGAGGAAGAGAGACCTTGGTCTCTGGTTCTAGTGACTGCAGTTCACTAGTATTCCCTCTGGTTGGAGGAAGAGGAAATTGTTTCCTGTTTCTAGGGACTTGGCGTCCTTAGGGTTCTCTCCAGGTGTGGAGGAAGAGGGGAGAGTGTTCCCCTGTGATGCTGTGAATCAGCCGTTGTTGCAGACTGAGTCTGCTTTGCTAGCAGGTGCTAGTGGAAGCCTCACTTCGATTTGAAGTGAGGGGTGGATGTAGGCAGACTGGAGGTCTGACCGAACCACCTTAAAGACCTCTGAGTACTCGTGTGATTATCTGTGGTGATTGTGTGGTGTGCCTTCTATCCACTCGAGCTATTGTCTGCACTGCGTGTTTGTGGGTTCAACTCCGAGATTGCTTGTTTTAAGTGAACCATTCTTCAGTAAGTTTTTAATCGGTTGAAAACAGTGATCTATTCATCCCCTCCCCTTCTAGATCACTTCATATTTCTTGTATCAAGAGGCGCGCCGGGGAGAGCGCGCCGGGGAGGAGCGCGCCGTGGAAAGCGCGCCGTTTTAGAGCGCGCCGCTTAGGCCGCGCCGTAAACGAATGGCGCCAGTTTAACTTAAAACTGGGAATTTGTTCATTCATTTTTTTTTGGGTTTTTTGAAATGCTTTGGAAAACTTTGAGAGTTTATTTGAGCTATTATTTCACAGGGTCGACCCCGGGGCATCCGGGAGCCGAGTCAGGGCCCGCGCGAGGTTCGTACTCGAGCGCGGCGATTATTCCGAGTTATACTCGTTCGAGCCAAAATTGCTGCAGCATCTCTCCATGCCGGAGGATTTATCGGGGAGACGGGGGGAGTACCCACGTAGTGGAGCAACCCCTAAGAGCCGGGTGGCACAACGGCGGCCGGCAAAAACCCGAACGGAGAGGAAAACCCCGAGGTCAAACCTGCTAGGGGCACCAAATCCGTGGGTAACAGCGAGCAAATGAAGCAACTCAATACGGGAGCGAAGACCCCGAGGGCTAGCCTACGAGGGGCACGCAACCCGAGTCCCCACAACACTCGGATCGGGACGACCGATATGGGAGGGAAACTCCGAGGGCAAGCCTACGAGGGGCACGCGATCCACGGCCACCACGAGGGCTGTTAAGGACCGTGGATTTGGATCTGTTGGGACATGGCCCTGTTGTTGTGCATTCAATAGCCTACTGGGATATTCATCATTGATGGATGAACCTTCCACCGGCCAAATGACTAACGTGGAATATCGGGGAATGTCCCCCTCCCCGGATACTGGAATGATGCTATAGAGCACATTCCCGTTGAGATGCGCACGAAACGAAAGAATAGTGCGAGAACGGCAAAGTTCATAAGCTAAATAGATCGATGCTGTCCGATTGGCATAGAGGTGCCGGGGAAGAGATGTACATATGTCACATTCGGGCACGAGCCGACGAGAATAGAGAGGGATGACAGAGGCAATCCTCCCTTCTCCCCCCCCCCCGACCTATGAAGAGAGGCACAGGAGGAGGCGAGGGATAGGTTCCCTCGACAGAGATAGACGGAGATACGCACATAAGTGCGTCCCCAATCACAGAACCCGTGGCATATGCGATGCAGAGCCCTGCAATCGCATTAGAATCGGAAGGAAGAAAAACCCCGGGGAGGGGGGGATGAATGATTCATATGGCCCGAAGGCATGTCCAATGTCGGAGAAACCGGTTATACGAGAGTATATACATATATATATATTGGGTAAACCATTAAATGCACGCTCGAAGGAGGGTTAGAGAGCGAGAGGAAGAGATACGACATCAATCACAATAGCTCTTCATTCATCCCGTGCAAAACACAGGTATATATACAGAGCATATAGATTCCGGCGCCGTCGTTGTCGATCGGCCGCCGTTTACATTAATGAAGAAAAAAAATGATTACAGGCAAAGTGGAAAGGGCAAAGGAGAAGGGTGAGAGAAGGGGAGGCCAGGCTCATATCATCGCCCCTCCCCTCCTTCACTTACATTGTGCCAGAGCAAGAAACCCAAAAAAAGTACAGAGGGATTAATCGGAAGAAACACGGAGACCCACCTAAACTCTTTCTTTCGAACGGAATATCGGATCCCTAGCTTCTCTTCTCCGGCTCCGGAGATATTCCGAGTAGCAGACGAGGAAGACGACGGCCAAGGCCCTCGTAGAAAACCCTACTTCTCCCCCAAGCACTTCTCTCGGACGAACATAACCCTCTCCGATTGGCTCTCTTCTTTTTTTTCTTTCTTCTCCTCTTCCCTTTTTTTTTCTCTCTTAGGATCTGGATATCCTCTATCGCCCTTTGATCTCTTCTCTCCTTTTGGACGGATAAGGTAGGCTATATATATAGCCCTTTTGTTAATTCGGTGCCCCGGGAAGGGGGCGCGCCGGATTTGGTGGCGCCGGGGACACGTCCCGATCGTCTTTTGCGCGCCGGTTTGACGGCGCCGGGGAACGCATCCCCTATGGTAATTGGCGCGCCGATTTGACGGCGCCGTTTTAACTTGTTTACTCGGCGTGCCGGTCCGGTGGGTCCGGAGATGATTCCGGAAGCTCCCGTTGACTATTCCTCTCACCCTGGTCCTTGAAAACCCTTGACGTGGAGTCGAGGAAGCTCTCGACACGACGAGCGGCCTTGATCAGACTTCCGCGTGTGTCTGGTCCGAGCACACGGATGTTCTGGTGGTACGGCCTTCGGCACTGCGATTTGTGATTCTGGTTGAGACGGATTCGTGCTCAAAGCTTCTTTGCAGGATGGTGTTGCATCCTGGATAATTCCGACTTGAACGGCGATCAATTGGCCACTAAAGGGCCCATTATGACGAGGAGCCGAACCCATGTCGGGTAATCGGGACCCTCTACTGACAGAGCCCTCGGCCCCTTGTTGTGGACGGCCGAGGACGTTTTCCCTCCTTAGGAGAGACATTGGGTAGACCGTCGTCCTTGGTCGGGCGACGGATGTGGGGTAGCGGCATGACGAGGTCAATGCCGGATCATTGGGTAGGCTTGATCGCGCTGCCGGTTGGTTGTGGGTTCATTTCGACTCTCCTGAGGTAAAATCCCCGGTGCTCATTTCAAGGCGACTTGGGGCCCCGTCAGCTTGAAGGGTCTTTGATAAGGTGGTCTTCATCGGCTTCTATGCTTCAGTGGGCCGTATCATTAGTCTTTGCAGCTTGGTTACCGAAGGATCATGTTTTGAGTGCCAACAGTGGGTCACATGGGAAACTAGACTCCCATAGGAAGGGATCAAAGGGATCATGATAAGGGTTACCTAGAGAGAGATACTCCATGTTCTCAAGGTCCTCACAAGGGGGTGAATCATCCTCTTCTAGTGAAATGGTTGGGCCGGTGTATGGGGTGGGTTGGTTGGTCAAGGTTCTAGGAATCACAATGGTAGGGGAGTGGACCGGGATGGGCTCTTGCACCATGGGGAGAAGGAAAAGGAGGTCACTAGTGTAGCAACCAATAGTGCGAACCGAGGTGATAGACCCGGTACATGGGTGGATGAGGTCAAGGCTCTTGGGTTGGTCCGCCCCTAGAGTCAACAAATAAGTCAAGTCTAATTGCCACTCTAGACCCTTGAGGAGATCATCCCAACCCTCTACCTCATAGTAGGATTGGATCGTGGTGTGAAAGGATGGGAGGGCCACAATTTGGGATTGATGTCCCATTGGTGAGAGGTATGGGGGTGAACTAGGGACGGAGGGGCATTGCTTGAGCCATTGGAGTATGGACTCATTCACGGTGAGGGTGTGTGGCTCTTGAGGATCCGGACTTGGAGAGGTGGGTGGAAGTGGAGATTCTTGGATTTCCTTTATGGTGGGTTGCGGATCCGGACTAGCATCCATTTCCGTGTGGGTGGGTGTATGGGTCTCAACTTCTAATGATAATGGGGTGGGTAGGTCTAATGCGGGGGAATTGATGATAGTCGATGCGTGGTGCACCCGAGGTGGTGAACAAGCATGGGCCTGGGTTGGGATTGGTAAGGGAAGTAGTGGAGGTCTAGGTTGGGGTTGGGTTGGGGTAGGAAGTGGAAGATGGGTGGGTTGAGGGGGTTTGAAAAGATTGTACTTGTTGGGGGATGATGGAGGGGTAATGGTGGCCAGGTTGGGAGAGGTTTCAACCACTAGGGGTATGGGAAGATGCTTCCTCGTGGGGCATTGTCCGACGATGTGCCCCAATTGGTGGCACCTATAACATTCCGGCTTGCACTTACCCGAGGTTATTTCACTCACTTCTATCTCCATAGGACCTTTTCCTTCTTGAGAAGGGGTAAGGTGAGGGGTGGAGGTGGAGGCCAAAGGGCCTTGAGTAAGGTGGGTTGTGGAATTGGGTTTTGGTTGCATTGTGGGGAATTGGGGAATTGGAGTCTTGGGTTGACCGGGTGGGGATGGTGGAGTTGAAGTGCTCCTTGGGCTTTGGTGATCCGAGTAGGAAGAAGACACATATCTAGCCCTAAGTTGTTCCTTCATGTTTTCCCAAGTGGTAATGGGATCTTCCCTTCTAATTATCCTTAGCCCGACAATTTGTAGCCAATAGGTTTGAGCCCGTTTGGTAAGTTGTGATTTGGCACATCGGACTTTCTCATCCTCGGACATGGGATACC
Source organism: Amorphophallus konjac (assembly GCA_022559845.1). Classification (NCBI taxonomy): domain Eukaryota; kingdom Viridiplantae; phylum Streptophyta; class Magnoliopsida; order Alismatales; family Araceae; genus Amorphophallus; species Amorphophallus konjac. The sequence continues at coordinate 177,560,594 of CM040119.1, forward strand.
AAGTGAAGTAATGGTCCATTGAGACTTTCCAATCTAAATAGTCAATAGGATGAGTTCCATCAAAGATGGGAGGTGGGGGAGGAGCCCTACTATCATCCGTCCTTGGGGCGGGCCCATTTTCTCCTAGTTGGTCGAGTCGACCCGATAGGTTATCAAGCCGCTCATTGGCATAGGTCAAGGCCTTCATGAGGTAGTTGACATGGCCAGGGAGGTCATGTGTGTTAGTGGTAGGCATCCCTTGGGGGTTTTGACTCATGGAGAGGGCCGATGGGTAAGGTCGGTAAGAGGTGGTCATGCTAGTGGATAAAAGAGATGCAACCGAGGACTCTAAATGCATAAACACGCCCTAGGACCAACTTGATATAGACAAGTTGTGAACTTGCTCTGATACCACTTGATGTGACACCACCTTGGGGTGATAGTGACAAGACCGAATGCCCTTGGACCTACAATTGCAAGCAAGTATCTTTGAGCGGCGGACTTATTCTAGCGAACTCACTCGCATGGCGCACACTAGTGCCCGTAGGTGACTCGGCGATGATGGAGAGGGTCCGAGGTGGGACCTTGATGCTCCAATGGTTCGCTAGCTTGGGGATAACCCCAAATGGGATAGGGATGCCCAACTCACGGGCGGCCAGCACACCAAGGGTGTGGGATGTACGGGATCACTCATAATTCGCCCGCAGTGATCACTCACATCAATGGCAATTATGGGCCGAGCTCTCACTCTCCGTCCGACGAAGCAATAACGATAATACTATGCTAAGCAAGGAATTTAAACCAGCCAAGAGGGGGACCGAGGCTCACCTAGTCAGTGTGAAGATGCCGACCCCGGCCAGAGATGGGGGCAAGCAGGGAGGCGAGGGTATGCACCCGCACGCCGCGTCGATGAAGCTTCAAACCTGCGACTTGAATTATTACATGAACTACACCCCTTGCAAGGGGGGGGATCTCGGGGTGGGGGTTAAGTTATTACAGCCAAAATTACCTCCACGCGGGGAGGGGCCTACAGCCGGCCAAGCTAGGGAAGGGGAGAACCGACCGAGGAACTAATTGATAGCACACCGACGGTTCTGTCCCCCCTCTGGAACAGGGGACAGGCAGTCGAAGATGATGCCGCTGCGGCTTCTCTCGAATTTTGTTGATAACGAGACCAGTGGAAAAATCTTCGGGATTGGATCAGGAAGACGTCCAATTTTTGTAGAATTTGCTGGTTGGCGGTGCTGGTCGGGGAAGAGCCACGAACAGGGACTCAGATCTCTGGTTCTGACTGTCTCAGCACAACTGCAGTAGAAAGCCAGAGAGGTCACGATTGCTCCCGAGCTCCGAATCAAGCGTGGCCAGATTCGTTGGAAAGGTTGTCGATCCTTTTCGAAATGAGACCCACGGGGACACCAGAGGGTGCTGGAGAAGATCAGGAGAGCCCAAATAGTGGACAGGGGTCGGTTCAGTCCCAGTAGGAGCAGAACTACGCACCAGGAGGAGAAAATTGATAAATCTTATCTCCGGAAGCCGAACGGGGTTCCGCTTCTTTTCCCTTGAAGTAGGCTTGTTGTAGAAGATCCCAGCCAAGTCCTACCTCCAGATCCTCAAGAGGGTGGCCGCGGCAGACTCTGCAAATGGCTTCAGGTTGTTGACCGGGCCTATCCTGCGCAGTCGGAGAAGAATAGCTCTCTTTGGCAGTCACGAACTCAGACGAGGACGAAACCACCACCATTGCAAAGCTGCTTCGACGATGATTGCAACAATATATGGTACGCCTCATGAAGCCTCACGATGATTATGTGGCCACTGCTGCAATCTGCTGGTGCTCTACTGCCTTCGAATTGAGAACTGCAGGTTGAAGATGATAGGGGGAATAGGATATATGGGAGGGGAAATGGGGTGGATGGGTGTGGGAGTGACCCCTAGCTGTGAGGGGGTCTGCGAGGGGGTGTTCTAGGGTGTGGGAAGGGGAGAATGGGGGCTGGAATGGGGTGTTTGCAGTGGGTGAGAGAGAAGCTGTGAATTTGGGATGGGTGGGGGAGAGGGAAGGAGAGTTCTCTCTCCAATGTTTGAAAATTGACTAATTGGGTGGTTAATGGGGCTTTGGGGATGGGAATGCTTGTGTTGGGGAAGGGAAGGGGTGCATGGGGAGTGAGGAATTCTCCCTTGGGAGATGAGAGGGTGCTTAGGGAAGGGGATTGGGTAGTTGGTGGTTGGGTGGTGGAGTATGGATTGGTGGAGGGTCTCTTGGGACTAGGGGTGGAGTAATGAGGGTTGGGGTAGTTGGGAAGATGAGTAATGAGGGGAGAGGAAGGGTTGATGATGTGGAGGAGAGAGAGGGAGGGGAGGAGTGAGAAAGGGGTGCCCCCTCCTCTTGGAGAGAGAGGGAGAGAGAGAGATTTGGAGAATCCACTCCAAGAAGACACTAAAACTCACTTGATTTAAATTGATCATAAAAGATTGTTACAAATGACAGGAGTGGGGGCCTATTTATAGGCTTACACAATTTCATGGACTAAAATGACATTGAACAAACTAACTAATGACTAGCCTATCAAGGTGGGGGGCGCCCATGGGCCAAGCCCATCTTTTGGGCCCATTTGGCTACTCAAACCTACCTAATGACTCATGGACTTAGGTAGATAACCCACTAACCTAGGTACATGACTCAAATAAAGGGAAAATTACATAGTTTATGACTCAAAGAAAATATGAAAATTACATGGATAGACTCAGAAAAATGTGAAGAACATAATGACGCATGCCGTCGATCCATTTGAGCTTTGAAAAAAAATGGAGGGGCAAGGGATGCCCCCATCAAAGTGCCATGCTCAACCCTCCATCTTCTACTAGTCTATTCGTTATGGTTGGCTAACTTTGTGTTGCTTGGCTGGTGTTGTAGCTTGATTGGAGGCTGAGGTAGAGGTGGCTTTCTCGCCACCCTTGGAGACCGATCCCTTGGTGGATGATGAGATCGGGTGCGACATCGATGTCGATGAGGTTCTCCACATGATGGACGAGGCTGACCCTAATGCTAACGCGTTCCCCTACTTTGAGTCGTGGAAGGCGCCTGAGGGCATTCAGCATGGTAGGCTCCTCTCCTGTGACTGGTAATGTTCTGTGCATGGCTATGCTTGCTTCTCGAAATTGACATTGCCATGTATTCCCATGCAGAGATGGCAGGGACGTCGCGGGCCATTGCCCCTCCTGAGATGAGAGATGAGGTGCCCATCCCTGTTAAGGAGCGAGAGCCTACGGCGACCCAGGACGGCTTAGGTGCATATAGAGTTGCCGTAGGAAAGGTTCACGTCTTCTCTCCATGGGCTTATTATACTGGGATGGTTGACTATGCTTGCTGTATTATTTGCAAGGTGATGACTTAGCTGCCACCTAGAGAGGGTCTAGGAGCTTGTCGGTGCTGGACCGTCGGTGGAGCTTCCCTCCTTTGAGGATGAGCCGGGAGTGGCGGGTGGCCTGGCTGCCCTTGTTGCTGGAGTTGTATCTGGGATGCTACCACAATCGCTAAATCGGCCGCCCCTTCCTCCTTTGCCAGCAGTTGTCTCGGCTTGCACGGTGGGGCTAGTTGGGTCATCCACCATGGGACCATGAGGTACGTGACTGGGAACTTAGCCACTTGTAGCGGGCTTTTGTATCACCTGCCAGCGCTAAGCTTTTCCTAGTGTTGGTCACAGGTACTTCATCCCCTTTGGTGGAGGGCGAGCTTCCTCCTGACATGGCTGGAGCTGCAGGCATGGAGCCTACGACCGTAGCTTCGACTGGAGAGACTGAGGAGATCATTGATATCGAGAGGGTCTCTAAGGGGAGTTCCTCGACTGGTGAGCTTCTTGTTCAAAACCCTTGACTGGATTGTTTTCTTTATGTGAGGTCAGGTTGTGTGCTGACCCCATTATTTTATTGATCCGCAGGGGCTTCTAGTTCCGCCACCTCCGTTGATTCATCTAAGACTTCTTCAGGCTCCTCAGGTAGCGCTAGTTTTGTCATGAAGACAGAGGTGAGCTCAAGATCTTCCTGCTCTAGGGCCCCTTCTACTGAGGGGGCGGAGGCTGAGATTACTTTTGTAGGTATGTGGGGCTCTTTCCTCCCCCCTTTAGCACTTGTTTGTGTTTTCTGGCAGGATACTGAGGCTTCTGTCTTGTGTGTAGCACTAGTGTCGGAGGAGGAGTGTGTGTCGGCCCCTACTGCAGATGGTCGGGAGGAGGTTCTCGACCTTCCTGCAGCTTCAGGAGGGGACATGGCTATGGCAGAGGGCTCCCTAGCCGTTGAGGAGTCTCTACCTTCCCCGACCCCAATCAGTGATGCCGTAGGTGTGGAGGGGCTTGCTCTGGGTAGGGACTGAGAATTCTTTTTCTCAGGTTTTCCACCTTATTTCTCATGGGAAGTTTCACATATATTTCTCACTTCCCATTTGTTCTTTCTAGTATTGTGCAGCCTCGACTGATGTGCTGATGGAGGTGAGCGACTCCTCTCTGCGCCAGGGGGCGGAATGGCCTTCCTCCACTCCACCAATGGAGCCGTTAGTAGATGGGAGTGTGGGTGCCTCCTTGCTCCAGTGAGTGTGGGGGTACCTTCAGAGTGACCCCCTCCTTTCTCTGGAGGACTTGAGGCAGCATCTGACGGACTGCACCCGGGGTTACCACATCCTCGGCTTCCCGCATGAGCCTTGGATGTCCGGGCTGGCTGGGATATGGGCGGAGTACCTGCTGCTTCTTTAGGCACAGGAGTAGAGGGCTCAGAGGTTGGTGGCCACCCAGGGGGAGCGGGAGTGACTAGATCGGCTTGTGACAGTCGTAGCCGAGCACAGGGGCCATGCCGAGGTGGCTCAATCACTTTTTTGAGGCCAGGTTGTTCAGCTTGAGGAAACCGAGAGCAGGACTTGGGCCTTGAGGAAGGCTTTGGAGGAGCATTAGTCGGCCATAGAGCTCGTCAAGGCTGAGTGGTGAGAGGCTAGGAGCACAGTCGAGGCCAGTACTCAGCTCTTGTCCACTCTCGAGACAGAGCTCGCGACTGCTCGATCACACTTGTCGGCGTTGGAGGGGAGCGAGCCGTGATTTGATTGTATATCTCCCCTCTTTTTGTTATGTTATATGCCCTATTTTTATATATTTTGTTATCCCAAGGGAAAGTCTTGGGATCCTTTTATAGAGTATCAATGACAAACTTCTAGATTTCTTTTGTCATTTCTTGTGTCGTCCCACCTCTTTCTCTTGTGGAACAATGCTGGGTGCATGAGCAGGCGACCACGTACTGTTAGTCGTGGTTGATTCTTCTATTATATGCTGGTGTTGGTGACAGGGAATGGGGTACCCTAATTCAGGTACTGGAACTGGGGGCTGGGTATTAGATAGTGAAGGCTGGACACTGGGTGCACTGGAGGGCTTGAGCATAAGGTACTGGAGGCTGGGCACTGGGTATTGGATGCTGGGTACTGGAAGCTGAGTGCCAGGGACTGGATGCTGGTAACTGGGTAGTGGGGGCTAGGCACTGGAAACTGGAGGTTGAGTACCAGGGACTAGAGGCTGGGTGCTGGGTCCCAGCAAATCACTCAGTTTGGTATGTGGACTGGGGGGACTGGTTGGGAAGTGGGAAACTGGGAGGTAGTGCATACATGTCCAATAATTTAGGGGACTGGGGGCTGGGAATTGGCGGCTGGAGGCTAACCCCGAGGGGGGCGTTGGCCTATGTTGCTGGGAGCTGAGGGCTGGGTCCCGACCCGTCAGGGTGTAATGGCTTGTATTACTGGAGACTGGAATGTTAGAGCTGGTGTGATGGATTCCGAGGGGGGTGAATGAATCCCTCAGTGAAAATATCAACCAGTTTCAAAACCTTAGATAAGGACACACCGGATTAGAACTCCCTGAAACGATGTAAGACTTGACTAAACAACGAAAAACTCTATTGATGCACACCGTTGAACACTTGACCTGCACTTCTAGTAGAAGCAGAGTGTTTGTGCTCTCAAGATGAGTCAACAGATAAGAAATTAAAATGAGATCCTAAGCATGCATCTAGCGTTGAACACATAATCGAGCAATCCACATAGAACACAAGAATTTTTAGGTGGTTCGGTCCTTCAGACCTACGTCCACCCCACACTCAACCAGAGTGTGTATTCCTACTGACACATAGCTTGAAAAATCGCTGGGCTTCATAGCTTGCCTACAACCGCTGAGTGACACAGCTTGCTGTCCAGAGGAATCAATCCTCTGCAACGTTGACGAACAGCTTGACCCGCTGGGCTTTATAGCTTAGCCGGCCATAGGAAACCTCCTCTGCAACCGCTAACGAACAGCTTGAATAAAATGTCAAATTAGAAAAGGCTAAAAGGACTAAACACAGCAACGGAAAGCTGTCAATAAATCCAGAATAAAATACTCACACAAGAGCCAAGTGTCTCGGATCTGATCTAGAGAACACACCAGAAAAACTAATCTTCAGAGTGTTGTTCTTGCTTCTTTTCGCCTTGACTCTCTCTCTCTTTTCTTTTCGGGTGCTCGATCTCCCTTTTTCCTGATTCTTCAGAATTTCACCTCTTCTGTTGTTTACGAAGCCAGCTCCTTAAATATATATATATCTAGCAAGAGAAACGTGTGTGGAGCAACCAACTTTCCCGCTCAGATTTCAGTCTGGATCTGAGTCTTCAGAAGACACGTGCCAGCTTTAGTATCATCGAGCTAGCATCCTGACAATCATACTTAGCTCGAAGTCTGCCTTATGACAATTGAACATAGGTCAAGGAATAATGAGATTGCACGAAGTTAATAAATCAATAGACGTAAAATGCACCGACTCACAAACTATAAGATCTCGTATGCACGGAGTCAAGCTGTATACACATCAAGTGTTTCACTGACTGAGTGTGTGCTATATCGACAGCATGCGTGCAAGGCATAAGAAATGCACAGACTCCACTCTATGCACGAGACTACACAGACCTATATTGCACAGACCTTGCGAATGTCTTAGCCATATACACACATGCACCGACCCTGAGTGAGTCTTAAACATATATGCACCGAACTAATATGATGGAATTGCACTGACCTTATACGTAGAAGTGGGATAGCACCGACTTTGCTGATGAACGCGAGCGACTTGGTCGTGTGCGTGTGCAACAGCAAGAGTTGCACTAACTAGATGAATACATGCAAGGACTATGCTGTGGATCAGAAATAGAATTACACTGACGCAACTGTAATTTGAACATGTATTGCGACAACCTAAGGCAGTACAAGGCAAACCAGACAGACACAGCAGTCTGAACATGATTCATAAGTTGTCATTATCAAAACTAGATTTCCAACAATCTCACCCTTTTTGATGATGACAACATAATGAGTCATGTATGAGAATTCACACAATCGATCATGCAAAATCATTTGCTGTCATGCATATAACAAGCACAGTTGCAGCACAAAATGCAATAAGAATTCCTACAAGTGCACACTATCACATCTATGTATAAAAAAGTCAAAGTGTGTTATCAGAGTGTGTTATCAAAGTGTATTAACATTCACAAGTATCCTCATCTTTACAAACATGTCCATGAAAGTATCCACAGCACTACAACTGATCACAGAATAGCCCTATCAGCAAACCTCAGCATCCTTCCATTATCAACAAACCTCAGCATCCTTTCATTAAGCATCAGCATCAGCATTAGCATCCAGCCATCAAACAGCAGCACCCCTAACATTCTCTCCCCTTTTGTCATTATCAAAAATGGGGAAATGATAGCAACTAATGACTGCGGTAGCTCCCCCTGTCTCTAGGAGGATATGTTGAACTTGAACCAGAAATGGGAAATCTATTCAGCAAAGAAGTTTGAAGATCCCTAATAGAGTCTGCCAGTCTATGAAGCTTCTGATGCATAGTGTTCCCCAGCCTTTCCACTAGAGAGGTGACTAATTCTCATTTGTTTAAGGCTTGTTTAACTGTCTCTGACAATGTCTACAGATTGGACTGGATAACTTAAAACTTTGTGATGATTTCTGGCTGAGTGGCTGCTATATTAGTTAATGTGCCCTTTAACAATTCAAACTCAATTTTCAAATCAAATGTATGGCCAAGAATTTTACCCATATTGGTGACTATGGAGATTTGAGTATCTTGCATTTTACTGACCATGTCACCTATTCGAGTACTGATACCCATAAGAGATTGTAAAATCTCTCGTACTGCTTCATCAGTTTTCCGTTTGGTAGTTAAAAATTATATTCCTTGGCGTTTCACAACCTTTTCCAAATGTTTCAGTCGGCCCTCTACTCTATCTATTTGAACAGTCTGGAACAAGAACTGTTTGATCATCAAGTCATTCTGATTTAGAACAATCTCTGTCAGGTTGGACAACATCTGAGCAAGATTGGGTTCAGCATTTGTTCCATGTGTACTAGAAGTTGAAGCACTGGAATCTGGCAGCTCAGTGAAGTATTCATGATGCTGTTCAGGGAGTGGAGGAGGTGGTACTCCAAGACCAATAAGTTCTCTAAGGTGTGGACCATATTCAGGAGCCGGAGAGAAGGACATTCTTGGATATAATCTGTGGTGAGGGGCAGGTCCTATGACATAGTCATGTGTACTCTCTTCAGTGACCCCTGGAACTTCTTGTGGAACTTCTTCTTCTCTTGGTTGATTGCCCTCCTGTTCATTGACAACAGACTCAGCAGTCTCTTCAAAAATTTTCTCAGCTTCTTCTGTCAAAATCTGTGTAGCCACCCTAGACAGCATTTCATCATCAATTTCAGTTGTTTCTTCTCTTTCGTCTTCTATGCCTTGTGGCTCATTTTCTTGAATTTTTACTTCTTTTTGTTGATCTTCTTCTTCTTGTTCTTGCTGAGCAACTTGCTGTTCCTGCCCAGATTGTACTCCGAATTTATCAAAAAGCTGACTGATATTCTGATCCAGTTGCTCCACAATTTAAGTATCAGTTAGGTTCAGTTCATGGACTTCTTGCTCTAGTTGTAGATCAATGAGATTCTTCTCAACAGGTTTAACAGCAGAGCATTAGACTTGTTTAGGTAAAATAGAAGGAGTTTCTTCTTGAGAAATCTGGGGAGGCTGTTCTGTCACTGTCTCTACTGGAGGCTGTTCTGACACATTTTTCACTTGAACTTTCCTCTTTTTCTTCAACGGAGCATGTTTTACTGATTTCTCTTTTCTTTGAACTTCATCAGAAGGACTCTCTGAGTCAGTCTCATCCAATCTCATGTAAGTATCAATGAAGTCCGTGTTGTAAACATTGAACTTTGGAATATCTTTCGAAGGTTCATCTTCTAAAGCTATATTAGCCTTCTTAAAAATATCAGTTAGGTAAGCTGCATAGGGTAAATGTCTCCTAGACTCTTTGTAGGATCTCATTATCTGAATGATTATTTCAGGCAAGCACACTCTGATTTTCTTCAGCAGACAATATAAAACAAATCTTTGAGTATTGGTCAGTCTTCCTCTCCCTCCAACTTGAGGAGTGATCATGGCAGTGAGAATATGATGTAGCAATTTCTTGAGAGGCGAGAAGTTGTTTGCATTAAACTGACCCAATTTTACCTAATTTTTGTCTAGGGGATTTTTAGGCTCATCTGTGATGACAGAGTATACCTCATGGAGATCACATGGAAACCCTTTTTAAGCTACTCCTTCTTCTGGTATTCTAAATACAGTATGTAGAAGGTGTTTAGAGACTTCAATCTTGTACACCTTGACTTTAGAAACCAGTATTGCTTGATCCAAATCATATTTCAGATTCTGGTAGAACTCTGCTACGAGTCTAGGATAGTATATCCTATGCTTACCCAAAAATTTTAACCATTTCTGAGCCTTAAAGATATCAATCAGCTCAAGAAATTTCTCAAGCATTTTTTGGTCATGAAAGTCTACGTACCGTGGGAAGACTATCTTGTCGGCCTCCAATGTTATTTCTGCATATCTTGAAGTTTCAACTATGATATCTTCTTCCTCGTGTACCTTTCTCTTACTTCGACCTTGTGCCGTCTTCAGCTTCTTTTCTTTTGGTGGTGGCACCGCAGCTTTCACTGACTCTTGATCTTCTACTAATTGTACTTCTGTTTCCTTTCCTTTCCCCTTGCCCGACTTCTTCTCAACCGATTCTGATGCCACACCCGCTGCATGTGTTTCCTTTGATCTTCGCTTATAGGCTTTGGTCACACTGCTCTCCAAAACTTGAGGAGACGCGGGTTGCCGCTCTTCCGTGATTTTCTTCTTCCACTCGCTCGTGGCCGACGGGGAGGACATGGTGGAAGATCAACAAGTGGAAGATAAACAAGTGGAAGATAAAAGATAGAGAGAAAGACATCAAGGATGGTGAGAGAGGTGGCTTGAGAAACCACGGTCGTGTTCTGCACAGAGGTGAGGTACAGGAATCCCAAGAGTTGGAGAGAGTTTCGAGCGGGAAGGAGTGTGTTAGACAGTGGCGGTAAATAGGGTTTGTGAAGATTATCTGATATACTATCTACTTTATCAACCTCAACATATAATACCCAAAACACCCTTTACTTTTCGAAAAAATGCCTTTCGTCTCTTTTCGTGATTTTCAACATATGGGACTATATCGAATAACATGAAGTCTCTACAAAATATCTTTTGAATCGAAATCAATGGGAAAAAAACAATTTATTCCATGATTATCCTCAACAAGATATGCCTTTAATTCTTACTACACATTTTCATTTGCCAGCCCTGAAGAGAGATCCATTTTTACATAGAGCTTAAATCAGTTTTAATTTTTCTTAAAGCCAAACCAGAGTCAACCATATGAATATTAAACTTTTATTAAGGATTGAGCATTCTGGTAATACTACACCTTTTTACTCAAGGAAGCATGTTGATTAGACACCGGAATCCCTGGTTACTCAGTGTAGCTTTACCTTACTGCTTCAAAAATTTTGAACAGAGATTTTGAATAGAGATAGCACTTATTATCATGACATAACCTCTGAATTTCTTTGAATCAGATGGTCAGTTTCTCAAATACTGTGCCATTGCTCTGCCTCCTTTCAACAAACAATTTTATTTGCTTATTTTCTTTTGATGGCGTATTCTCTGGTCTGTCAACAGAATTATCTTAGAACAAGTTTAAGAACCATATAAACTTTAGATTCTTCGTCAGGTTGACACATTACTCATGATGTTCAAAATTTTAAGCAATATTTTGAGATGTTCCATTTCAGACTGTTTTATGACCATTGAGTCTTCATTCAGAGACACTTGTGGAAACTTTAAGATAGGATATAATGTCCTTAAGCAGAAAATCACGATCCAGTTAAGATCAGCAATTTCATTCTCAGTTAGGGGTATTTTTAGTAGTTATGTGTTGAGGATTAGAAGAGGTAATAGATATCAAATTTTAACTCCCCCTGATTACCACATTCTATGAACTCTTGAAGACAGATGAGTGTAATGGAAGAGAACACAGAACAAGTTGATATGGGTGAAGACCACACACGAGCAGAATAGAGAATGAAGGCTAGTTCGCACAAATCCAAAGGCATACCCTGAATGACCATCAACAAATAACCACTCATCTCCATAAGCCATCAAGCATTCAGCCTTCTAAGAAGTAAGTGAGTCCAAAAGCCCAAAACTCAACCATTTGACTTCTCATGTTAGACCAGATTCAAGCTGACTCCATGGTCGATATCACAAGAGCAGAACCTTGCAATTCATAAGGCACATGAGGCCAACTGCCCAAGTAGCAATGAATCACTGACCAAAGCATGTATTCTATCTCTGAATTGCACAACTCCCCCTCAACATGTGACGAGATGTCAAAGAAAGACACTATCTGATTCTCTTAATTCACACAGATATGTATCAACATTATATGCAATCTACAGAATCATGCACAGGCCTTTTTATGTCATGACACATATAACTTGCATCGACCTCATCTGGCTCGAGGCAAGGGATGCACCGAGTTTATATGAATTCAGCTGATAAGTGCACCGACTTGCCTGCATGAAACAACAAAACTTGCACAGACGTTGTGACATTCTAGTTGAGCATGGAAGATTCTAGATGCAATTTGACCCCTGCTACCCGGCGAAGGCAAGCCTCTACGCATAGCATGGATTTCTAGGCAGAAAACAACTGCCCTTCTTTCAACATACTATTTCATTTACCATAGGGTCGTGCAAGCCTACTTATCAAATTATGAACATGACATCATCCATCATTGATTTACTTCAATTATTCATGTAACATTCCACAAGGATCATTTGCTCATACAATATCAGTGAGGAGATGCACATGGAATATCACATGGAATGCAAACATGTATCATGATAACTCAGGAAGATACTACTGTAAAGCCATAATTTAGGATGATTAGACGACTAACCTGAAAAATGTAGAAAATGGGGTTTTTTCATGTTCTGGTGCCTCAGCTTATTTTTCGCCTTTTAATTTCCTCCGGGGCATACCTGCAAAACAAAGGGTTATTTTGATCTAGTAGGAACCCAAGCAACCTTGGGTCCTATATTACCCTCAACAGGTGTTCTTGACCTTTTGCAAGCAACACTGTCATCATAGCCCATCAACTTGCAATTGGACATGGGATGTCTAGACTTATCACGGTAATGACAAATAACAGAATTCCAGTTCCTTTTATGCACCTTATTGTGAGTAGTGAATCTATGTGCATGAATATTAAGATTTCTGTTATGTACATGAGCATTTTGTTTTCTGAAACCTGCCACCCAGCACTCAGAAGCTTTGTGGCCAGGTTTTCCATAATTGAAACAAGTAAATGTCTTTTTCATGAGATCAATTTTATTCCTAAAATTATTCTGTTGAACATGGAATTTAACAGATTTAGCAGTGCGTTTGCCTCCCTGTGCATGCCAGCACTGTGCATAGATGTGTCCTAACTTCCCACAGCAGAAACAATTCACATTCTTTCTCCTAGAAGCAAGATTTCTAGCATGATATTTCTGTGAATTAATAGCAATAAGGTCATCTAATTACATTAATTTGCATTCATGCATGAGATGACCTGCATTATGACAGTAAAAACACTTTATTCTACTGTTTTGACCATGAGTAGGTTTCTTCTCATCCTTTCTCATATCAAGACAATCATGCATCTCATGGCCGAATTTATCACAGTAGAAACATTTCACATTCTTTCTTTTAACAGAAGACAGTTTGGCCTGAGAAGTTTCAGCATACATATTCTTATTCTCTTTTATTTTATTTTTCTGAGTTTTCTGAGTTTTCTTTTGTTTTTTTATGTTTTTACTCTGCTCTTCACTTCTCTTTGCCGTGAACTGAAATGGGGATGAGGTAGAAGGTTTTTCTTGTTCTGAACTTTTAACAAAAATAGTTTTCAATTTATTTCCATCAACCTTCTTCATTATTGGACTGTAACCCAGTCCCTCTTTCTGAACATTCACATTAGCTCCAAGCAGCTTATTCAAGTTGTCTTTTCCCTTAACAAACTTTGATAGTGAGTTCTTTAGATCTTCAATTTTAGTTTGGAATACCACAATCCCTCTTCATATGAAATTATTTGATTATGCAAACCATCATTGAGTCTTTTCAAATTTTCATTTTTCTCAACCAGTCTTTCTCCACTTTCTTCAACCACAACTTTCTTTTCCAATAATAATTTGTTTTCTTCTTTCAGAGATTTGATTAATTCTTTTTGCACATTGTCATCATAATCTATATCATTGATTAGATCTCTGAGAACGGCACATTCATTGCATGAATCATTTTCTTTGACGAGTATGGTTTTTAAACTCTCATTTTCAGACTTTAATTGTTGCATTTCATTTTCTTTTCTATTCATGTCAGACTTTAGGTTTTCATTTTCCACCTTCATACTTCTAATTTCATGCAACATTTCTTTTCTCAGTTTCTTTTTCTCAGATTTAATTTTATCGTACTTCTCAATTAGATGCTCATTCAACATAATCAAATTTTCGAGAGAGAAATTACCAGTATCAGAATTTACCTGTGACGAAGTTTCTTCCATATAATCCTCATCTTCGTCTACTGCCATGAGACACTTTACCGCATCTTGACATTTGATAGCTGCAACCATATTGACAACTTCTGACGCACTGCAACACTCAATCACACATTAAAACTTGTCAGTGTTTATAGCCCTTAGAGTTAGCTCCATGGCCTTCTGATTCCTTGCGTATTTCAAGTGGTCTGAGGTTTTCCATAAGGAATTGTCCTTTGGAACATCATAAGAGCTGTGTGTAATAATTATCCATTGATCTGGATTAACCTACATCACATACTCTCTAAGTTGATTAAACCACTTGCAAAAACCTACACCTTCAAACCTCGGAGGATCAATTATGGAGTTCATGCTTAGACAAGATCAGAAATCTAAAAAGATATTAGATCAATTAATGCAAGCAGACGAATCAACTCAGATCGCACCAAATCTAATTACGGATCGGATCTGCAGGTCGTTGGACCCTCTGTGCAGACACCCACTCTGATACCAACTGTTAGAGCTGGTGCGATGGATTCAGAGGGGGGGTGAATAATCCCTCAGTGAAAATCTCAACCAATTTCAAAACCTTAGACAAGGACACACCAGATCCGAACTCCCTGAAACGATGCAAGACTTGACTAAACAACGAAAAACTCCATTCATGCACACCGTTGAACACTTGACCTGCACTTCCAGTAGAAGCAGAGCGTTTATGCTCTCAAGATGAGTCAACAGATAAGAAATTGAAACGAGATCCTAAGCATGCATCTAGCGTTGAACACATAACCGAGCAATCCACACAGAACACAAGGATTTTTAGGTGGTTTAGTCCTTCAGACATACGTCCAACTCACACTCAACCAGAGTGTGGATTCCTGCTCACACACAGCTTGAAAAATCACTAGGCTTCACAGCTTGCTGTCCAGAGGAATCAATCCTCTGCAACGCTGACAAACAGCTTGACCCGCTGGGCTTTACAGCTTAGCCGACCAGAGAAAACCTCCTCGGCAACCGCTGACAAACAGCTTGAATAAAATGTCAAATAAGAAAAGGCTAAAAGGACTAAACACAGCAACGCAAAGCTATCAATAAATCCAGAATAAACTGCTCACACAAGAGCCAAGTGTCTCGGATCTGATCCAGAGAACACACTAGAAAAACTAATCTTCAGAGTGTTGTTCTTGCTTCCTTTCGCCTTGTCTCTCTCTCTCTTTTCTTTTCGGGTGCTCGATCTCCCTTCTTCTAGATTCTTCAGCATTTCACCTCTTCCGTTGTTTACAAAGCCAACTCCCTATATATATATATATATATATATATATATATATATATATATATATATATATATATATATATATCTAGCAAGAGAAACGCGTGTGGAGCAACCAACTTTCCCACTCAGATTTTAGTCTGGATCTGAGTCTTCAGAAGACACGTGCCAGCTTTAGTATCATCGAGCTAGCATCCTGACAATCATACTTAGCTCAAAGTCTGCCTTATGACAATTGAACACAAGTCAAGGAATAATGAGATTGCACGAAGTTAATAAAACAATAGACGTAAAATGCACCGACTCACTCAGTATAAGATCTCGTATGCACGGAGTCAAGCTGTGCACACATCAAGTGTTGCACTGACTGAGTGTGTGTGAGATGCAATGACTATATCGACAGCATGCGTGCAAGGCATAAGAAATGCACAGACTCCACTCTATGCACGAGACTTGCACAGACTACATAGACCTATATTGCACAGACCTTGCGAATGTCGTAGGCATATACACACATGCACCGACCCTGAGTGAGTCTTAAACATATATGCACCGAACTAATATGATGGAAATGCACTGACCTTATACGCAGAAGTGGGATAGCACCGACTTTGCTGATGAACACGAGCGACTTGGTCGTGTGCGTGTGCAACAGCATTAGTTGCACGGACTAGATGAATACATGCAAGGACTATGCTGTGGATCAGAAACAGAATTGCATCGACGCAACTGTAATTTGAACATGTATTGCGACAACCTAAGGCAGTACAAGGCAAACCAGACAAACACAGTGGTCTGAACATGATTCATAAGTTGTCATTATCAAAACCAGATTTCCAACATGGAAGCTAGAGGCCAACTTGTGAGGGTGCTTCGGCCTGTATTGTTGGAGTTGTTTGGTTTGCGGAGTTGGAGCCAGTCGACTAACCGCCATGGTGGTGCAGTCGGAGACTGGGGCTAGGACTGGAATTGGTGTTAGAATGGGGACTAGAATTGGTCAGCTGACCATTTAAGGTGTTGCAGCCGGAAGCTGGGACCAGAACTGGAATTGGAACTGGCCGACTGACCATTCAAGGTGTTGTAGCAAGGAGGTTGGGACTGGAGCTGGGACTGGTGCTGGCTGGTTGACCGTTTAAGGTGTTGTAGCCGGATGCTGGGACTAGAGCTGAGACTGGTGTTGGCCGGCTGACCGTTTAAGGTGTTGTAGTCGGATGCTGGGACTGGTGTTGGCCGGCTGACCATTTAAGGTGTTGTAGCCAGATGCTGGGACTGGAGCTGGAACATATAGCTGGCCGGCTGACCGTTTAGGGTGTTGTAGCCGGAGGCTGGGACTGGAGCTGGGACTGATGCTGGCCGGTTGACCGTTTAAGGTGTTGTAGCAAGAGACTGGAACTGGAATTGGCGATGACCGACCCTCGGGGGTGTAATGGCCACCATTGTTGTATAGTGATGTTGAGCTTGCCGTCGGTGAGACGTCGCGGTCAACGGATTTAATCAGTTAGGAGTGGAGAGGAAGAGGGTGTTTTTTTTATTCTCTTTAGCAGCTCCACCGCCCTTGCGGATTTTCGCCAGAGCTGGCCCCCTTTTGCCTTTTCCGATGTGCCCTTGTGGGTTTTTGCATCAAGAGGTTACTCAATTTTGCCTGAGGTGCCCTTGCGGGTTTTAACCTCTGCTGGGTTGAGGGCAATTTTTTCTCTTAGTGGTCCTGGGGAGGGAGTCGACTGAGGTCACCGGGGTATCTCCATTTTTAACCGCACATTTTATCATTTGTTGTTTGTTTGTTTGTTTCTTTTTTCAAATCTGGGGATTGTCATCCATGGCATGCTGCTGTCAGGGGACGTAACCTGAAACTTGTGTTGTCGATGACTTAACATCATTATGATCCCGGTTAGGACTCTTACAGGTTGCTAAGTCATGGCCCTAAGGGTCATTATATCTTGGTAGAGTATGACTAGGGTTATAACCGGTAGGTTAGGGGGCCAATAAGCAATGAAGTTATGACTAGAATCACGGTGGTCGAACCATGACGGACTGGCAACATGGGGTTCTAGATTGTGGTGTGTTTGAGGTATAAGGACATAGAATAAAGGGGGTCTGGAGATTAGCTGAGACTGAGGTTTGCTGGAACAGGTGACTGGGATAATGTGTGAGTGCTGGGGTATACGGGCCTGCCATGACGGAGTGAAGGCCACAGGTAAGATGAGCCAACCAGGGTAATGTAAAACCAACTGGGGAGTGTAGAGTTAATGAATCATAAATATGCATTGGTCAAGGACTGGTATGGTTTAACTAGAGAGGCCTACGATTTGTTGAGAGGTGGATGGGTAGTTATCCTGACTGGTGAAGAGAGATTTTTTTTTCATTACCGGCCCTACCGCCCTTTCAGCTTTTCGCCAGGGCCGACCCCCTTTAGCTTTTTCCGATGCTCCCTTACGGGTTTTCGCATTGAGGGATTTTCCAATTTTGCCTGAGCCGCCCTCTCGGGTTTTCACCTCAGTCGGGTTGTTGGCTTTTTTGCCCCCAGTCGCCTCTTTGCGAAGAGGACGACCGAGCCCGCCGGGATATCTCTATTTTTTAACCCCATTTTTTTTTGTTTTGTTTTTGTTTTGTTTTGCTTACCTGGGAGCCTGACGGCTGGATTGTTGCTGGTGCCGGGCATCCTCGCTCTTGTAGTCGCGGGGATGAAGCTGAGAAGCTAACCTCTATAAGTGTGTAATGGTGACGCTGGGAGGGCCTGGCTGGCCTTGTTACTTCACTAGGAAAAAAAATTGGAGGAAGTGACTAGTCCCACCCTTCAGGGGGGTGGGCGGGCTGGTTTTCCTGGTGATGGCTAGGGCGGGTGCTTTAGTCTAGGTGGCGCCGAACTCGTGCTCTGGAGCGTGGTACAACTTCATGTGTTTACCATTGAGAGGTGTAAATGGCCTGTTGTGCCCTTGTGGTCTACAACCGTGTAGGACCCACCCTCGTAGACATCATGGATGATGTATGGACCTCTCCAGTTAAGTTGTAATTTTCCACTGGAGCGCCCTGCCATGACTTCCTTTTCTTTAATCATAACAAGGTCGCCTTGCTTGAAGACTCGTTGTTTGACAGCTTATCATAGGCCCGAGCCATGCAGGCCTGGTACACCTGTAGGTGTCGGTAGGCTTCGAGCCGCTTGCCTTCTAGACCGGCGAGCTCTTCTAGCCTTCTCTAGTATTCATCTTCATCTGGACCGCAAAGCCGGTGTGGACTACCAAGCGGTAAGATGCTAACTGGATTTCGATGGGGATGACGGCTTCTGCCCCGTAAATGAGGGAGAATAGTAAGCATCCCTGTTGACACCCATTTTTTTGCCTTTGAGTTAAGTTTTTCTTCTTACCTTCATTTTGAATGCCTCGAGTTGTCCATTACTCATTGGGCCATTTCCAGGCATGTCTGTGGGTTGATTTTTATGGATACTTCCTCCCTGGCTAGGTTTGCTCTTGAATTCGGGCTTGGTGGGCCTTGATTTCATTTGGTCTTCGGAGTAAGTGAGCTTATTTATCCCATTTTATTGACTTCAACCGCCCAGCATATAGGTGGTCTAGCAATAGACTGTTTAGTATGTTAGGCGGTGGACTTGAGACCGTTTATATCGCTCAGATTTATCTCTGGATTTATTGGCTATTTTTTGATTTTCCACCGACATCAATATGGACGGTCTTACATCCGCATGTACTAGTCGGGATGTCCATTGATAGACCGTGTAGTATCTAGAGTCCTAAACGTGATATTTTTTTAGATAAATATCAATTTATCCTGTGTTTGTTGATTTATCACCGACATCGGTACACGGTCTGGCAATGGGCCGTGTGGATTCTAGAGCGGTCTAGAGATGGACCGTCTTTATCTTGAGAGTCCCATGCCAAATACTTCAGCCAATTCTTGGGGATAATTGGCTTATTTAGCTTGTTTTATATTTACAACCGACACATATAGGCAGTCTAGCAATGGAACGTTTATTGGCGTGGGCGGCCTATCGAGAGACCGCTTATATGTCTGAAATCCTGGCCTTAACAGTTTTTTTCTCTCCACCCACGGTTAAACCTCTCATTTGCTCTGCCCTTTTCTACGATGATTCTCAACCAAATGAGACCCCGTTTGATCTTGGCATGAGATGGAAGTATTATCTCCAAATTATCTTAAATAATCATGGCTTAATTCACACTGGAAAGCGCTAATTCAGGGTTGGACTTTCAAGGGTCTATAAATAATACCTTTAGTCCAAGCTTGAAATGGGGGAGATCCAGTGTCTACATGGAAGTGCTGTCGGATTTTTGAGCAAACTGTGGCCAGGGAGGGAGGCTCTCTACGTCCATTTGAGCCTCCGGTTCATAGATTAGTCTTGTGTTTTCATGTATTTGAGTCTTAGTTATTTCTATCATTCATCCTTGCATGCTCATTTTCCTTCCCCCTTCATCCACATTTTTCACTATCATCTCCATTCTATCACCCCTCCTATAACTTTTCACGCCCTATAGGGGTTAAAAACCCAACCCCCAGGTATCCCCTATTCCAATTACATGTGTGTTCTTTCATTCTTTTTTAGATACTACACATTCATGGGCTAATTTGGGTTGTGTTTCTTTGTTCTTTGTGTCGTTTTGCAGGTCAGCAAAAGCTAAGCACAAGGCCCATCCCCTCTAGCCGACCGAAAGGGGTGGAGGGAGACGTTCCACATCTTGGGGTCTGGACGGTGTACGCGGCATGCATTCACTCGCTTGAAGACGTGAGTGGTCTCCAAAGGACCATTTAGCTCCATTCGGCGGCCTGTCACAGACCGTGTAAGTACCAGCCCGTTCCTTGTCCCGCGTTCCACTACAGTGCTGTAAGCGGCCTATTGATCGGCCGTGTACCTTCTCGGGTGATCCTCTGTAGGCCGTGTTCGTCCTAACAATGATGTACATTGGCGAGTGCCTCATCCTCTCCCCTTTCCAAGGTACGTAGTGCTATTACTTTGCATTTCATGTCTTGGTGACGATCACATTCCTTTTTTTGTGCTAATCCCTCATACACACACTCTCTCTTTGTTTTCTTAATTCCCTTTAGCATTTGTTTCACACATTTGTCCAAGGGAAAGAAAGAAAAAACTTGTCTACACCCCTTTTTTGGTAATCACGGTGGGACCCCTAGTGCCCGTCGTGCTTTTGATTTTGATTGACCTATTTTCTTGCCTGTTGGTTAAGTTATTTGTCTTCTAAGGTGTGCCATTCCATCCTTTCTTGGTTGCTGTTTCCGGGGTGGTACGCGGTCGTTTAAGGGCCGTTTACAGCATCTAATGGCCTAACGAGAGGCCGTGTTCCTCCTGTCTCAGGTACGTTGCTACTTTTTACATTTTTGTGGCTGTGATATCATTCCGTGGTCTTTCCAGGGTCGTTTGACAGGTTCCACGGTCGTTCGATAGACCGTCCAGATTGCTCAGGTACGCTATTATCTCTCCTGCTTCAGTCCATTCCAGTCCTATCTCGTTTATTAATTTCTTTTGCTCCCTGTCACCACATGGTCCTTCCAAAGACCATTTACCCTCCCTCCCTGAGCAGTCTCCCATCAGACCGCATATGTGCTACCGTGCACTCGAGGTTCATCATTGAGTGTTCTTTCATATCATCTACACCTATATTTTTTGGGTGCTATTGATCTCCCTTGGTTGTCAATGATCTCTGCATTTTTACTGTCATATTGTCATATCGTTGCTCATTGATTGTTAGTTTTAGGCTAGACTTTGCATGCACCCCGGTGCACATAGGATTCATCCATTTTACCATACTAGTTGCATTCCTACCTTGGTAGGGGATCCTCTCGTCTCCATACTCCTTAGAGCCGACTAGGTGACCTTACCCGGGATCTCCATAAGCCCCCGTGAGCTGTGGATTCTCACACGAATGCCAGGCAGGTTGTACCTTGCCACCCTGAGTCTAGGTTGCATCCGAGAGAGAGAGAGAGTACATTTAGAGTCAACTAAGTCCCTGTTCCACTCCTACTAGGAACCTTATTATTGAGAGAACCTCATTTAATTCAATTCATTAAAGGTTCCAAAAGGAGAAACACATAAAAACTTTCGTGCATCATTCAAAACTTGGTTGATAATTGGTTGCCTCTCATCTCCTCTCTGATTGTGCATGTTTGTTAGCTATCTCTAGTTAGGTGTTTATTAGGTGTTGTCCTCTAGTTTCAGGGTGTTCATTGCATGTGGCGTTGCTTCACACCCTCAGGATCTTCTCCTAGGGGCAACTCCTTGTTCATCTCCTACCTAAATCCATTGTTCGATTCTCCTTCCCACAAGTATTTCCATGATTTCTCTCACTCCCGCGAGGACTCTATTCCTCAGGGACTTTTGGAGGACCCACCTAGGGTCACCGCTGTGCAGGGGAGAGAGGGGTCCGCCCCTCCTCTTCCGACCATTGTTGTTGAGGGTGCTCAGCCCTCCCATTCTAATTCCGCCTCTAAAAACTCGGCCAATCAAATCCTTCATATGATGGCCCAGTTAGATCCAACTCAGCTTCACATCCTCCATCATGCTTTGTAGGGCCCGGACGCCCCATCTTCTGTTACTCCTTATGGCGTGCCTGCTGCCGCCACTTCATCTCCAGTTGTTGGGTTAGGGGCTACTTCTGCTACGCCCATTGATATCACTCCTATCCATCCCCGGACCCTCCGATTTCCTAGTACGGAAGTGGGCAAACCTTCTAGCTCGGCCCATCAGATTTCTGATAAGGGGAAGACCCAGATCCCCTCGTCCTCTTATTCAGATCCTTATATCACCACTTCTCCAGTGCCACAGGCTCTTGTGGCCCCAGCTGACTTTGTTCATCTTCAATCGGGGGCTGCCCAGTTAGCTCATGCGGATATGGGCCCTTCCTTGGCCCACTATCCTTCTTACGGGCTTCCCCCTCCATCGGTCTACCCTTCGGCCCCATATGCCGGGTCTGCTCTCCCAATTTTGCCTCCTCCATCCCGAGAATGGGAACTTCTTGATATGTGGGCTGCCATGCAGCAACAGATTGACCTTATTCAAAATGGGGGACCAAGGATCAATTGTGAAGATTTCAAAAATGAATGAGATATGAGCACATGAACCCAACAATTAACTTCCCATGAAGGGAAGTTGTATGAACCGAGAACCAAGCAAAAGTTTGGAATTTGATATGCAATCAGCAGATGTGTGAAATAAGTGCAAGTGCTCAATTTTTTGTAATTTTTTTTATATGTATGACTAATTATTCACAAGTGTATTTATTTAACTAACCTATATGCATAGTGTGAAACCTAGCTATGCACAAAATGTATAGTGTTAAAAAGTACGTTATTCTCCCCCAATTGTCAAGTACAAAAACTAACCGACAATGGGTTATCTAACATGTTATCTACAAGTATAACTTATAGATGCATGTAAATGAAATGAAGCATGATATGTGCAAACCAGATTAAGTAATCAAGCACTCAGGCATGCATAGTTAAGTATAGACTCATGCAAGTCCCTTCGGGACGGGTGTAAGGATTATGCAATCGATTGTAGAACATGATGTACATGTACAATACTAAGAAGGTCGTGCTTACATAAATAAAGTACTACATTAACCATGAAGGATGACTTATTCAAAAAGGACATTCAAACAATCAAACCCAAGGTGCATATGTGAAGATTGAGCAATGAAGTTCAAGTCAATATGCAACATAAGATTTTCTAAAGAACACTAAAAAGAACTTCTTATCCATACATTTTCATACACAATGCTCGAGTATCGGTAGCTACGTATGACCCCAATTTTTTAATTACTAAAAATGATGTGACTAACCTTTTGACACGAGTCATGCCCTTTGTTTCAGGAGTAATTCTCGGTTACTCAGTTTCGTCACTTTTTATGATATGGATGAGACACTTTTTGACGCGAGTTGCATCCTTTATCTCAGGGACACTTCCCGACTACTCGGTGGCAAATCACACTTATTTTCATATGGATTAGTTTCTCCTTTTGATGCGAGTTTTCTCCTTTATTTCAGGGGAGATTCCCTGCTACTCGGATCCACGTTCCACTTATACGATTTTTGATGGGGCAAACAACTTTTTCCTCACGAGACATGTGATTTCCATATAGAGAATCAATAGTCCTCAAAATTGTTGAGTAGAAAATAGTAATCCTTATTAGATTGAATCACTAACTCAAAAAGGTGCATCTTATGTGGGTTGTTATATTGAATGTAAAAGATGAATTAGTCTTATCATAGTAATGTCTCCCCCTAAATGTATGCACGGTTATAAAAAATCTCCCCCTTAATATATGCCATGTTACAAACATGTCTAAATCAATACAATTTCATTTAGTAAGGGATGAGTCATAGAAGAAGTCAAAAAGTGGTTGTATATAGTATATACATGCATTCAACCAGAGATTTTTCAATGACTTCAAGCAGATTGATTATCGGTACTTGGCGGAGAACGTAGGTCCGAAGACCACCTCACGCGTAGTGAAAGCTTCTAATTGAACATAATCCAACCTTCCACTAACACCATTTTATATACCGAATAACTATAGCATTCAAGCACAGAAGTATGCAATGATATGTAAGTGTATGCATGTAACTTGAAAAGATGATTGAAAATCTTCTTTATTTGCAAGTATGCAAAGATGTGTATGATAAGTGCAATTTGTATTATGCAAGTAAATGTGTAAACTGAATATGTAAAAGTGTGTTGTTATTTGTAAAAACAAAGGAGAAGTGTGTATGAACAGCTATATATGTGCATAGTAAGGCATTTGAAAACTAAGTTTATTCATATGATGTGGAATTAGAAGTGCTCAAGTCATTTAATCATAGAGAACAAAATTTCTCAACATTTCCAAAGATTGACAAGAGTCAGTAAAACAAAAATGCAAATGTGTAATTGTAAACTTTTTCTTCCAAACATATTTTTTACCTTCTCAGATGTTTCAAGGAGAACCAGAGCAATGTGATTTTCAAAACAAAACCAATTTTCTTTCTCACCTTGAGATCCTTTTATTTATTGACATTTTCTTTGTTCTCAAGGTGCCCCTGCAAAATAAATTTTCCTTTTGGCGATTTGGGTACCCAAGCCATCTTGGGTCAGAGGGGTTAGTCCTATCATAACCAAATGTATTTTTCTTATTTTTCCTCTCATACCATTCATCATTGGCCCTCATCATGGAGCAATCATCCATTGAGTGTTCATTCAGGCCATAGTAAAAATAATGAGAAGAGTTTCTTTTCTTGAACCGATTATGTCACGCCCCGAGCCTTTATTACAGCGGAAGACTCGCTTGGGGAGCGTGAACAGCCGGCGTGGTAAGCCTCTTGCAAGCAAGAACAACCAGAGCGCGAGACAATCACACATATAAATGTAATTGCACCGAATTGAAACAAACTCCATCTTTATTTCATAAATGATCAATATTCAAGAATACAACCATTAATTCAATTTCCATCATCTTTCATTCTACTAGACTCAAGAAATAGGAAAATTACATTGACTCAATCTAGACATTATAAAACTTCCTAAGTCTTCGCTCTTGTAATAACAGCATTCAATCACTCTCGGACCCGCTACTTGAATCACCCGAATCTGAATTCGAACTATTTCCATCTCCTGAAAAATATTGGAAATAGGTAATGAGCACACTTGCCCAGTAGATATCTTCGCTTCAACATGAAGGCATTATTAAAGTAATTAACATTTTAGCTCTAGAGAATTAGGTAAAATCATACGAATGCGAATCAATCATGCGATTAAACCAAAGTAACAAGATAATCACGTAAGATAGAATGATCAAGAATGAACTAGCAAGAATATAACATGAACATGATATTTGGCCTTTCACGAGCAAGCATGTAACTAGAATGTACGAGCAAGCCACATATTCATCACACTAGTCTCTTTTGAGTACATAGTTCGTGAATTTCTGTGGAATATCAAGCAAGAAAGTCATGTACAAGAATGTCAAGTCGTGTCGTGGATCTTCACTTATTTATAGAAATAGTACTCCCAGCGCAATGCGACGCCAGTAGCATCATACCCCATGGTTCATAAAATAGTATGTTTCTGGCAATCAGCCGAGGGGACTAGCATAGAGCCCTTGAACACAATCAGTGCTCGATCGCATCTTCAGGTATAAATTAAGCTACTTCCACGCAAGTAACAGTAAAGTATGGCCAATGAATATAGCAATTCAAAATAATGAAAATCAATGAATGAACGCTTCAAATCGAATATATTAGATCAAGAAATAGATTTAAGGATATTATGCTTATGGAAATAAATTGACAGCATAACGGTACATTCTATTACCTTTCATTCATTACATTAAGTCTCTTTAATCATTATGCTAAGTTCTAGACTATCATTAGTCCATCTAGAACTTTAGAAATCAACCCTTGGGTCAAACCTTGGGTTAATATATGCAAGCGATGTGACGGTCATCTACTGGGCCGTTACATTCTGTAACGCGCCAGTAATGGGCCGTTACAGTGATCCGAGTCCAGAAAGATAAAAATAGACTCAGAGGAATGTGACGGTCATACAATGGGCCGTTACATGAGCCTGACTGTCCAATGCAAGGCCGTTACATTACTAGATCCAGAAAATAATGATAGTGTATTCTAGTTAATGGGTTTTAATGGTACAAACAACTCGGCGTCCTAGTGAGAATCCCAGGCTCGTGGAGAATTACGGAGGCCTTGAAACAAGATTTCCTAGTCCAGTGGAAGGAATATCCAATAGAGAGGTCCTCATGTCCAAGATTGTGTTCCTATAGTGCAAAGTTTGAACTAATGGTCAACACACCGGAGTATGTGCCATGTACTTATAGAAACGACTCTATTGATAGAGAAAGAATATATATATATATATATATATATATATATATATATAGACATATAACGATGTGAAATCATGATAAAAACTCTAACAATGCATCATTCCAAAATCATATTTCTAACTACAAAACTATAGAGTTCTGGCTTCATAACCTAAAGTAACAATAAGATACCAAAGCATGCGATACCTATCATGAATGCTTAAATAACCTTCAATTCATATAACAGGTTAAAACTTAGATAACAAGACTTAATAATAAGCAAAATAAACAAGTCTTAGTCTGTCTTAGGGTTGGCAGAACATAGCCTCTAACGGTCTAGAAGTAGGGCGTCACGGTTATTGTGATGGTCAGAGAACAGCCGTTACAGTTATGTAACGCGCCTTCCTAGATACGTCAGATTCATCAAAGAAACCCAAATATAACAGAGCGTGTGACGGTCTGTCGTAAGGCCGTTACATGAATGTGACGGTCCTACGCTGATGCGTCAGCGAGTCTGCTAACAGAAAATGATATAAAAACCTAAGATATCAACTCACATCATGTCTAAATCAAAACACCATGAGTTTCTAGACTTGATAATGAAGTATAAGCCAACTACATGCATAGGTATCATTGAATAGATGAATAACAAGTTTTAATTCTTCAATTAGGGCTAAGGGATGCATAGAACAAGTAAAACATAAAATTTATGCTCTACTATGCATGAAATTCAATCAAACCAGAGGGTTTATAGTCCTACTAGGTTGTTTTTGCCGTTCATGAGATAACCTACCTCTTTACTTAGGCTTTAAACTTCCAATTTGGGCTTGAAAACCGAACCCTAGTTCCCTTCTTCCTGTGACTTTCTAGCAACTTCCTTGGGCTCTAACTCCACGACCTCTTGACCTAAAGATGTGAAATTTTGAGAGGAGTTAGTCTAAAGTATTGGGAAAAAATTACTCTAAAGAACTTACCCGAGATTATGACTCCTTATCTTGATTCCACGGGAGCAAAAGTAGGGGTCGCGCAGTTCAGAACTAGGTCCTATTTATAGGGTTCTAGCTAGGGTCTGAGGATTTAGATCGATTCTAGAGTCCTTAATATATCAAAACCTAATCTTTAAGAGCCCTTAGGGTCTTTATACATCATTACAATTAGGTCTCTTGTGGATAGGAACATCAAGTTCCAATCTTTTTGCAAGTTCTTTCACTTACGGAACTCGCAGGCTGTGACGGTCGAGCCTTGACGCGTTACACTTCTGTGGCAATCTTACGATAGACCGTTACAGTCATCGTATTCAGAATTTTAAATTTAATAAAACTCTTTTATCCATTATCTATTAAATTATCTTATTAAGTAGTGTTTATCTTTTTAAAAAAATCCGAGAATAGGCTTCATAACCTTCTAGAATATGGGCCAAACTAAATGGGCCTGATCTTTAAATCTTTTGGATAATAATTAGATAGGCTAGGTTATCTTATTAGCATATTTGGGCCTTATAATGACTTATTAACCCGTTAATCCATTTATAAATTCATTTAGCGCAAATAAATTCCAGAAGATTATTAATAAATCCAGAAATTACCTATATAAATTCCGGGGCACTACACCCTCCCCCACTTAAAAAGAATTTGGTCCCCAAATTCAATACATGGATTGTGGAGAGTGTACTTATAGTTAAATAATTTTGGAAATCTTTTCCGCATAGGTGCTTCGGTTTCCCATGTTGCTTCATATGGCCATGTTTTCTTCCATTGGATCTTGACCATAGGGATAACTTTATTCCTTAATTGACGCACTTCTCGTTCCAGAATCTTTATTGGCGTTTGTTCGTATGTTAAGTCCTTCTGAATTTCCAGATTGTCATAAGTGATAATGTGATCTAGATCGTATACATACTTCTTCAGCATGGAGATGTGAAATACGTCATCAACTCCTGCTAACTGTGGAGGTAAAGCCAGTTTGTAAGCTACTTCACCAACCCTTTCAAGAATTTCAAATGGGCCAATGAACCTTGGAGTTAGCTTTCCTTTAATACTAAATCTTCGAATACCACGTCCTGGAGAAACCTTCAAATATACATGATCTCCAACCTGAAACTCCAAGTCACGTCTTCGATTGTCGGCATAGGACTTTTGCCTATCTTGTGCCATTTTCATCTTTTCTTGAATGAGCTTGATTTTCTCCGTAGAATCTCTTATAAGGTCGGGGCCTAGAAATTACATTTCCCCTATTTCATTCCAACATATTGGAGATCGACAACTTTTCCCATATAGAGCTTCAAAAGGTGCCATTTGTATGCTTGCTTGATAACTGTTATTATATGCAAATTCCACTAAAGGCAAGTGATCATGCCAACTTCCTCCAAAGTCAATGATACAAGCCCTGAGCATGTCTTCTAACACCTGATTTATTCTTTCTGTCTGACCATCAGTTTGCGGATGAAAGGCTGTGCTGAAATTTAATCCGGTCCCTAGTGAATGTTGTAGACCTTTCCAGAATTGTGATGTGAATCGAGGATCTCTATCTGATACAATAGAGACGGGGACACCATGTAGTTTAACAATTTCTTTTATGTACAATGCTGCCAGGATATCCACAGACCATCGACTCTTTATTGGTATAAAATGTGTAGATTTAGTCAATCGATCTATGATTACCCATATGCCATCGTGTCCACCTCTCGTCTTAGGTAATCCCATAATGAAATCCATTCCTATGCTCTCCCACTTCCATTCGGGAATATTTAAGGGATGTAATTTACCTGCAGGTCTGAAATATTCTGCCTTCACTTGTTGGCATGTGAGACAGCGGGATACGAAATCAGCTATTTCCCTCTTCATATTGGGCCACCAGAAACTTCTTTTAACATCTTGATACATTTTAGTACCTCCTAGATGAATGATGTACTTTGATTTGTGTGCTTCTTCTAAGATCAATTTCTTTGTATCTTCATGATCCGATACACACATTCGGCCCTTAAATAGTAATCTTCCGTCATTAACAATAGAAAAATCTGGCCTTTGTTCAATATTGGCCTTAATTTTTAGTAAAACTTGATCATCTTCTTACAACTTGGCCAAGTCCTCTATCAATGTAGGTTGGGCTCGGATATTACCTATGAAGCAATCTTCTTCCTTAATGTCAACATCTAAATTTAACTGAGCAAATTGAGGAATAAGGTTAGTTACACTAATCATGAGGCTTGATAACATACCCATTGGTTTTCTGCTGAGTGCATCTGCTACAGCATTCGCCTTGTCAAGATGATATTGAATAGCAAAATCAAAGTCCTTGAGATGTTCTAACCATCTCCTCTGCTTCATATTAAGCTCTTTTTAAGAGAATAAATATTTTAAGCTCTTGTGGTCTGAGTAGATCGCGAACTTTTCTCCATAAAGATAACGACGTCAAATTTTTAAGGTGAAGATAACCGCTGCTAATTCTAAATCATGTACAGGATAATTTTCTTCGTGACGTTTCAGTTGTCTTGAAGAATAGCAAATCACCTTTCCCTTTTGCATAAGGACACATCCTAAGCCAATTCCAGACGCATCCGTATATACTTCAAATCCACCACCCTCTATTGGTAGTGATAAAATAGGGGCTGTGGTAAGATGATTCTTAAGACTTTGAAAACTCTTTTCACAGTCCTTCGACCAGACAAAGGAATTTTTTTTTCTAGTAAGTCTAGTTAAAGGAACCGCGATCTTTGAGAAGTCCTTTATGAATCTCCTATAATAACCAGCTAGACCCAAAAAGCTTCTTACTTCAGATACAGTCGTTGGCCGACTCCAATCTCTAATAGCTTCTACCTTAGAAGGATCCACAGCAATACCTTCTTTTGAAATAATGTGGCCTAGGAATGAAACTTCCTTGAGCCAGAATTCACATTTATTGAGTTTGGCATATAGCTTGTGTTCTCTAAGTGTTTGCAAGGCTATCCTTAGATGTTCTTCATGCCCTCTTTTGTCTTAGAGTATATCAAGATATCATCTATAAAGACGACGATGAACTGGTCCCAATATGACTGGAAGACACTGTTCATAAGTTGCATGAATGCTGCTGGAGCATTAGTTAACCCAAATGGCATTACTACGAATTCATAGTGGCCATAACGACTTTGAAAAGCCGATTTATAAATATCCTCTTCTTTAATTCTAAGTTGATGATAACCAGATCTGAGGTCAATATTAGAAAAGTACTCTGCTCCCGAAAGTTAATCGAAGAGCTCATCAATACGCGGCAACGGATACTTATTTTTGATTGTAAGCTGATTCAGTCGCCGGTAATCGATACATAGCCTGAGGGAACCAACTTTCTTCTGGACAAATAGAACAGGCGCACCCCAAGGGGATGTACTGGGTCTGATGAAACCTTTGTCTAGAAGTTCCTATAACTACTTCTTTAGTTCCTTGAGTTCTGTGGGGGACATCCTGTAAGGGACTATAGAAATAGGTGCCGCTCCTGGAATGAGTTCAATGGTAATGTTTACTTCCCTCTCGGGCGGTAAACTAGGTAGTTTAGATGGGAACACATCTAGGAACTCATTTGAAATAGGAATATTTGCTAGGACAATTTCCTTAGATTCGGTAATAATGACTGAAGTAAGAAAGGCTTCACATCCTTGCGAGATAAGTTTGCAAGCGTGAAGAGAAGATATAATGGTAGGATGTTTCTTGTATTTGATGTCAAGAAAAGAGAATCTTGAAAGACCAGACTTTCGAAAAGATATAATTCATTTTCGGCAGTTTATATAAGCATCGTGGTCTACAAGCCAATCTACCCTTAAAATGGCATCATAACCTTTCATATCAAGGCATACTAAGTTTGCGAGGAGGTTGTGTCCTTCTACCACTACCTCACAATCAGGATAATACTTGGTAAGCTTAGTTCACGATCCTAAAGGTGTAGTAATAGTAAGATCTGAAGGTAGGGAAACTGATGCAATTGACAACATTTTTGCAAAAGTGGTGGAGATAAAAGAATGAGAAGCACCAGTATCGAATAGCACGAATGCAGGGTGAGAACAGATTTGAAGACTACCTTCCATAAGCCCATCATTTAGATCCCTGGGTGCTTCATCTTCATCTATAACAGCATTGAGGCGAGCCTGCCTCCTGCGTCCTCCATTAGCTGATTGATCTTTCATAAGGGGGCAATCTGGCACACGATGCTCCCTACTTCCACAGTGCAAACAAGCACCGAGGCGCTTCCAGCATTCTTCAGCCGAGTGGCTGAATTTCTCACAAAAAGTGCACACCGAGGCAACTTGCTCCTTCTCTTCCTTAACCTTTTTATTATTCTTCTGGGAACTTCCACCGTTCCCGCTCCTTGATCTTTTCTTGTTATCATGGCTTTTGTAGGGTTCCGTGATGCTAAACTTCTCCTTCTTATAATGCCGATCTGAGCGCCGGCTGGATTCTTCTCCTTTTCCTTTCAACTTTTCGACCTTCTCTAGGGTCCTCTCGCATAAATATGCCCTCTGTACCATCTCCGCATAAGTGTGGATATTTTGTGTCCCAAGTTGCTGAATAAAACTGGGCCGTAACCCGTCTATAAATCGATTTGCCTTTAACAATTCTGTACTAATCAAATGTGATGCATAAGGTGCTAGCCTGGAAAATTGCAGCTCATACTCTGCTACTGACATCATCCCTTGACGAAGGGAGGCAAACTCCATGGCCTTCCTTTCCTTCACATGTTCAGAGAAATACTTGGCACAAAATAAGGTGAGAAAATCATCCCACGTGTGAGGTGCATCAGCCGGAGATGCCGGGATCGATTTTCACCAAGTACGGGCATCTTTATTTAATTGGAATGTTGCTAGACGGACCTTCTCCTGATCAGTGCATTGAATAACGTCAAATATACGATTCATTTCATCTATCCAATTTTCTGCTTCGTCTAGATTGGAAGATCCATAGAAACGCGGAGGATTTAGACTCCGGAAATTGCGATGAAGGTCGCCAGCCTGTACTCTTACCCCTGCCTGGGCCATAGTTTGCAATGCCTGCGTAAGGCCAGTAACGGTTTGTTGCATGCCATTCCAATCTACGCGATGAGCCATGATAAGAATAATAAGGTACCTAAGAGAAATATAACAACTTGTTATTTCTCGTGAGACTGAAGGAAAATCAATCTTAAAGCTAATAACTATCTCATCCCGGGCTCTACCCAATTCTCTCCTGGGTGTGAAAATTTCTTCCTTAGTTCATAGGTAGGGGTCCTTAAACCTTGGACTTATCCTATGACATGGCTCTTTTTCCTAAGTGCTGAGACTTAGGCTCTGATACCAACTTAACTGTCACGTCCCGAGCCTTTATTACAGCGGAAGACTGGCTCGGGGAGCGCGAACAGCCGGCATGGTAAGCCTCTTGCAAGCA
The DNA here is from genome assembly GCA_022559845.1 of Amorphophallus konjac. Lineage (NCBI taxonomy): Eukaryota > Viridiplantae > Streptophyta > Magnoliopsida > Alismatales > Araceae > Amorphophallus > Amorphophallus konjac. The sequence goes on from CM040119.1 coordinate 177,593,048, forward strand.
AGAACAACCAGAGCGTGAGACAATCACACATATAAATGTAATTACACCGAATTGAAACAAACTCCATCTTTATTTCATAAATGATCAATATTCAAGAATACAACCATTAATTCAATTTCCATCATCTTTCATTCTACTAGACTCAAGAAATAGGAAATTTACATTGACTCAATCTAGACATTATAAAACTTCCTAAGTCTTCGCTCTTGTAATAACAACATTCAATCGCTCCCGGACCCGCTACTTGAATCACCCAAATCCAAATTCGAACAATTTCTATCTCCAAAAAAATATTAGAAATAGGTAATGAGCACACTTGTCCAGCAGGTATCTTCGCATCAACATGAAGGCATTATTAAAGTAATTAACATTTTAGCTCTAGAGAATAAGGTAAAATCATGCGAATGCGAATCAATCATGCGATTAAACCAAAGTAACAAGATAATCACGTAAGATAGAATGATCAAGAATGAACTAGCAAGAATTGTTAAGGTGCTATGCCCGGATACAGAGGGGGGGTGAATGTATCCTTCTACGAATAATGCCCAAATAGAAACTCAGATGCTAGACGCAATCACAGAATGAAACAAATTCAATTAAACTTATGAGCAAACACATGGAGCGCGCCTATCAAGGCATCTAGCGGAAGCAAGCACACAAAGCAAACCATAGCTCAATAGATTTTTAGGTGGTTCGGTCCTCCAGACCTACATCCACCCCTCACTCCCAACCGGAGTGAGGCTTCACTAGCAAATGCTAGAACCAACCAGACTCAGTTTGTAAACAAGGTGCTGCCACACAGCTTGACCAGGGGAACAACCTCCCCTCTTCCTCCCAACCGGAGGGACACCACAAGTGACTCCCAGCCACTTGGAAATCAAAGACCGAAGTCTCTCTTCCTCCAGACCAGGAGAGAACCAACCAGTGACTTCCAGTCACCAGCAAACCAGAGGTCGAAGACCTCTCTTCCTCCAACCGGAGGGACCCCTGGACTTGCAACCCACAAGCCCAGAACCGGAGACAAGTCTCCCTTCTCCTGAATACACAGGAGGAACCCTATCCCCAGTAGGGCAATCAGAAGAACAAGGCTAACCAAAGAAACAAAAGAGAAAATAAAGAAACATAAAAAGCACAATAACAAAAGCTGGAAATGAAACACAAGAGATGTAGCTCTCAATGAGCATAGTGGTTCTGGATTTGATCCACGAACAGACTGAACTGATCTTCAATAGACTCTCCCCTCCTCTTCTTTTCTTCCTCTTCTTTCTACTTCTCTTTCTTCTCTCTTTCTTCTCACTTCTCACGAGCACTATCTCTCTCTTTTCCTTCTTCTTCTCTGCAACTCTTCTTCTCTTCTGTTGGATCGAACTCTCAGCACTTCTGCACTTCTGCTATTCTGCTATTGCTCTCAAGGCTTCGATCACTCTAGTTTCTCAGGGAGGCTCTTTCTCGTCTGCTCTCACTCGAATTTCTTTACTGTAACCTCGAAGCTCCTCCTCAATAAGTGGAATCTTATGAGATGGATGACAAGGAGAGGTTCAGGTCAATGAATCAATGATATTGAGCAAAAAAGTTTCAAGTAGCAGATTTTCAAAGAAGCTCCAATCACAAGAAATTTAGTCAGATTTTCAGAGAGATAGCAATCTCATAAATCCAAAACATAAGTTTTCAAAGTCTTCTATTATAAGGACTTATGAATGAGCTTTATTGTTCAGCATGGTTTAACCATAATGTATGTAGAGTTTATCAGTAAAACTCTGTATTGATATCTAAAACCATGGTTTAATAAAAATGAATCAAGCCCTCATATTTATCTTGATTAATCTCCCTTTCTCTTACACAATCAAATCTATTGACTTCTTTCAGAATTACATGCACTAGTATTGAAATCAAGCAATTCTGAAGTCATATGATTTTGTCTAGGGTTGTAGCAATTTGATTTTAGCATCAATATTCAGATATTTCAATTTGTTCAACAATTTTCTTGCTACAAATTTTACGAGCACTCTAGTTCAGTGCACACATTGTAACTAGAGGATATACCTTGATTAAAGGCCAATATCCCTAAGCCCTTAGTGTGACTAACTGTCATACTTTATGTGAACAGAGTTAGCATTTACACATCATGACACACTACAAATCATTTTTTAATGAGTGAGTTGTATTTCTCAGTGTGCATGCCATTACTCTGCCTGATTTTCAATGAATTTTATGTAGAGTTAACTAAGGCACCTCATGACACAGTCCTTTGGACATGTGTTTCTCAGTGACCAATGTCATTGCTCTGACAGATATTACCCTTTAGACATTTCAGAAAAATTTATTTGCTTCAAATCAATAATAGTTTCATGTACTTAACCAATTAAAGTCATGCATTCAAAAGTGCAGATTTCAGAAATTTTCACAAGACACAGCATGAAACAGATGGTTAAGGTTTACTAAACATGCTTCAGATATTTTTTAAGAGATTTTAAAGTCAAACTCCATGAACATTAAACTTAAACCACATGAATTATGCTTAGCACACACGTGTTTCCTCTAAGAGGCCAAACAACAATTCTTCTGTTCGGAAACAGCATAATTTTAATAGGAATAGGCTCATTCAACACCCACTGAGAAATGCCAAGAAGGAAGAATCAATCCACATGAAATCACTGAAAAGAACAGTCAAACAAATATGAATTCCTAAGTGTAATTTGGATAAATTGAAAACTGTCTTTGGACCCAATTTGAATTGGGTCCCACATTACTTTGTCTGAACTCTCGCAGGTTAGCCTGGCAGCCGAGCACAACAAGTGGTATCTTGACAGCGGCTTTAGCAGGCACATGACAGGAGACCGGTCCAAATTTAGCAAACTGAAAATGAAGTTTGGGGGCTTGGTCAAATTCGGTGGAAATAACAGAGGAAGAATAATTGGAATTGGTACAGTTGGTAAGTCCTCTACTAACTCCATTGAAGATGTGTATCTTGTAGAAGGACTTCAGCACAACTTGGTAAGTATAAGTCAACTCTGCGACAAAGGACACAAGGTACTCTTTGACCACAATTCCTGCACTGTTTTTGAGCTGAATTCTGATAACGTCATGTTCAAAGGTCATAAAGTAAACAATGTATACATCGTAGACCTGGATGATAATCCTGAAACTAAGTTGTGTATGTCTGCTAACTCTGAACAGGTTGCTTTTGACTGGCATAGGCATCTAGGCCATGCTAGTTTGTCTACAACGAATAAACTGTCTAAGCATAACCTAGTTAGAGGTTTGCCCAGAATAAGATTTCAGTTAGAGTCCAAGCTATGTGATGCTTGTGCACAAGGTAAACAGACTCGTGCAGTTTTTAAGTTGAGAACTAAGAGTCTTTCATCTAAACCGCTGTAGCACTTGCACATGGATCTCTTTGGTCCTACTCGCATACAAAGTTTGTCAGGTAAGAGATATGGATTAGTCATAGTTGATGACTTCACTAGATTTTCTTGGTTATTTTGTTTAGCAAATAAAAATGATGCTTTTGTTCACTTTGAAAAACTTTTCAATAAAATCAAACTGCAAGGTGAACATAATATCATTACAATTCAGTCTGACCATGGAGGAGAGTTTGAGAACTCTTCATTTTCTGGATTTTGCTCAAGAGAGGGAGTGACTCACAAATTCTCTTCTCCCAGGACACCAGAGCGGAACAGAATTGTTGAGAGAAGAAACAGGTCAATAATTAAAATGGCCAGGACTATGCTGATTGAGAGTGGACTTCCAAGGAGATTTTGGGCTGAAGCTGTGAATATTGCATGCTACATTTAAATCGAGCCTTGGTAAGACCTACTCATAGGAAAACTCCTTATGAACTTCTCAAGGGTAAGTAGCAAAACATTTCTTACTTTAAAGTTTTTGGCTCTAAATGTTTTATTCACAATAATGGTAAGAATGGTTTGGATAAATTTGAAGCTAGAAGCTCTCCTGGAGTTTTTCTCGGATATTCATAAACCTCAAGGGCTTACAGAGTTTTCAATAAAGATGATCAAACTGTTGAAGAAACATCGCATGTAGTGTTTGATGAAAATGATTTCTCTAACAAAGTGATAAATGATGACAGGGAGCCATCTAATGAGGGAGATTTCTTGGAGAAAATTGAAGAAGAAGAGATGCAGCCAGCTGCTCAACCAGAAAACTCATAGCAAGAAGGAGCAGCTGAGGTAGGTGAACCCTCAGGTGAGATAATATTTCACAAAGACCACCCTAGTGAAAATGTCATAGGCAATTTGCATGATCCTCCTAGGACAAGGTCTCATTTTAGAATTGTCCAAGAACAGGACTTAGCTGCATTGGTATCTCAGGTGGAACCCAAATCTGTGGAAGAAGCCTTAAAACATGATTCTTGGGTATCCGCCATGTGTGAGGAGTTAAATCAATTTGAGAAAAATATTGTATGGGAACTAGTTCCCAGACCTGATAACACTCATGTCATTGGCACTAAATGAGTTTTCAAGAATAAAGTTGATGAGAATGGAGCTATTTCTAGAAACAAAGCAAGACTTGTAGCTCAAGGCTACAGTCAGGAATTTGGTGTGGATTTTGATGAATCCTATGCCCCAGTGGCTAGGATGGAAGCTATAAGAATTCTGCTTGCATTTGCATGCTCTAGGAACATTCAGCTGCAGTAGATGGATGTCAAAAGCGCATTCTTAAATGGGTTATTGAAGGAAGAGGTATATGTTGAACAACCTCCAGGTTTTAATTTCTCTGTTCAGCCTAACATGGTTTTTAGGTTGAATAAAGCCCTCTATGGATTGAAGCAGGCTCCCCGAGCCTGGTATGAGAGACTTTCTGAATTCCTCTTGAGCAAGGGCTACACTCGAGGTAAGGTTGACCAAACCCTCTTCACCAAAAATCTCGGAAAGGATTTAATAGTGGTCTAGGTATATGTTGATGATATCATCTTCGGATCTAACAATTCAAAATTGTGTAAAGAATTTTCTAAATCTATGTCTCATGAATTTGAAATGAGTTTAGTTGGCGAACTAAAGTATTTTCTTGGGCTGCAGGTCAAACAGATGGAGGATGGTTGTTTCATAAATCAAACCAAGTATACTCTGGAGATGCTGAAAAGGTTTGGAATGACCAACCTCCAGACTATCTCAACACCCATGGGCACCAACTCCTCACTGGATTCAGACGAAAAAGGTAAAGAGGTGGATGCTAAATTATATAGAGGTATGATCAGTTCACTCCTCTACTTAACAGCATCCAGGCCTGACATTCAGTTTAGTGTAGGGATGTGTGCCAGATACCAGGCTAGGCCTACTGAATTGCATTTGGCAGTTGTAAAAAGAATCTTTAGATACTTATCTGCTACCCATGATCTAGGTCTTTGGTATCCAGCATCATGTAGTTTAGATCTCATTGCATATACTGATGTAGATTATGCAGGATGTAAATTGGACAAGAAAAGTACTAGTGGTCACTGCGAATTTTTAGGAGGGTGCCTAGTCTCTTGGGGATCCAAGAAGCAACACTCTGTGGCTCTTTCTACTGCTGAAGCTGAATATGTGGCAGCAGGGAGCTGTGGCACACAGGTTATATGGATAAAACACCAGCTTCTGGATTACTCGGTTGAGCTAGGTTGTACTTCTATCTTTTGTGACAATACTAGTGCAATAAACATTGCAAAGAATCCTGTACTTCATTCTCGAACTAAACACATCGAAATCAGGCATCATTTTATTCGAGATGAAGTAGCTAGGAAGACCTTTGAGTTGATCCATGTTGGCACTAACTCACAAATTGCAGATATTTTCACTAAGCCACTGGATACTCAAAATTTTAGCACATTGCGCAGAGAATTAGGTATTTACAAAATTTCATGATTGAATAATTGATCTCTGAATAATCTGTCATGTGCTCTTGTGCTTATCTATACTCATTGTCTGTTGCTGAAAATAACCTCATTATGAGTGTTGGCTGACTCACTCGTATTGATAAATATCACTTTGTTTTCTTGGAGGTGTTTTGAGGTTTGTCTTGGTTAAGTCTGAGTTGGAGTCAAGGTCTCAGGGGGAGCTAGACTAATAATAGGTGTCATGCTCTTTTGGCCAAATCTGAACATACTTTGAACGGATTTTTGCTGACCTTATAAGAGAATCAGTTTGAGTAGCTGTATAAAAGAAATTTTTGGATGTTTTATCCGTTAAGACTGTTCATCTAATTTCTTGTTGGAATTTCATCTGTTAGTCCCACTGAGATCAAAATCTGAATTCAAGACTATCTTCCTACACTGTAACTGACTTCTGATCTAGCCAGTACAGCATACCTACTTAGTCTAGTTAAGTCCGAAATGAGGTGTATAGTGTTTTAGTCTGAAAAACTTTGGAGCTGGTGTATTGTTCTCAAACTGAATCAAGACTAATTTACAAGGTTTCAAGTGCAGTTTAATAAAAAAATTAATGAAAGAAGTTTTAACAACCTTGTTAACTGTTCATTGAGAAACTGGGACTTTCATCAATGAAGTGAAAGCATCCCATGTCATGAGATGGTAGTATAAATCAGGTTTAATTAGCTGTCTTGATCATACAGAGCTATGGTACAAATCTGGTTAGTAACTGGGGTGTCTGGCCTCTGGTAAAGGTGTCACCTTAATGTCAACACCAGTTAGAATACTATCTCTGTCCTCTTGTCAGAAGGGGTAATGTGGTCTTGCCACCAAGTAACTGGGGATTCCTACCTCTAAACAAGGTGTCTCCCTAATGTCAAAGGTGTACTTGACAGATTTACCTTTGATCTTGACCATCTTTGAAATTTTTTTTTTCTCCCTCTTGGTATCAAGATTCTGTTCACTTGGCATATAGTTCTTGGTTTGTTTGTTTTCAATACCACAGGTCTTTGCTTTCCTGACTTTCTTGCTTTATACTCTCCGAGTAAAGACTTACACTGACCATACTGGTATCTTGTACCTTACTTGCTTAGAATCTGGTTCTGTGTATGGAGCGGTTCTTCATTCACCATTTTGCACACAGTCTGACTAACTGATCTTCAAAATCCTCACATTAAATTAATGGCTTTCTTAAATGCCTAAACATCTCAATAACTTTCCTTTATCAGCCATACTCTCTCTTGTTTTCTCTCCACTGTCAGCAATTTTCTTTTCGTGATATCTTCATACCTGCCCCTAGTTTTGATGATGTCAAAGGGGGAGAGTGAGTGTCTTGCTTGTGTTTTATTGAGGGGGAGCGAAAGATCAGTGCTCTGAGTTATCTAGTCAGAGGAAGGCAGTTGTTGTGTTCAGGGGGAGCTCTTGGGAGTCGTCAGAGGAGGCGAGTGTGTTGTGTGTCTGAATTGCTTATCTTCACATAATCTCATTGCACTTCATCTCTGTTATTTAATATAGTGTTGCCATCATCAAAAAGGGGGAGATTGTTGGATTTTTGTGACTTCCCTAGTGTTTTGATGATGAGCATCACTATGTTAAATATTGTCATTTTCATCAGATATCTTGCGTAATGTTATGCATTTGAAATTTCCATGATTAACAGGAAAACTGCTATGAGGTAGTACCTTGTATGTCCGTACTGTTCCTTTCATACTTCGTGTTGTTTGTGTTCACTACACTTCGTGTTGTCCTTTTGTACGTCGTGTTGTTCCAACTATGTTTGTTGATTGTCTTCGTGTTGTTTACTGAAGCAGCTCGATTTGTTCTGATGAACTTCGAGTCATTTTCCTGTGAACCTCGTGTCGTTTCCTCAGTATTTAGTTGCTCATCTTGAGTCATCCTTTTATTTTTGCTCTTGTGTTTTCATGTCATTTACTGTAGTTACTCGAGTCGTTTTCCTGCTTTCACTGTTTTATCACGTGTCGTTGTAGCCGTTCCTGTCTTCTGTCTTCGTGTTATTTTTCCTAGACCCCGTGTCCTTTTTGCTTTGTGACCACACTTCGTGTAGGGTTCTATTTTTGTCTTCGAGTTGGTTTCAGTCCATGTCGTCCTTGTCTTCGAGTCGTTCGTAAGTTCGAGCAATTTTGTATTCGAGTCATTTTTTATATGTCTTCGTGTTGTTTCTGTGTTTGTGTCTTCGTGTTGTTGTTTTTGTGCCTTCATGTTGTTTTTGTATTTGTGTCTTCGTGTTGCTTCTTTCTATCTTCGTCCAAGGTTCCTCTGATCGTGTGTTTCTATCATTTCACTCCGTGTTATTTCCTTCTCACCTCGTGCTGTTCTCATCTAACCTCGTGTCATTCTCTCTTTATTTCGTGATGTAGTCATCTTGTGTATCTCGTGTCGTTCTTAGTATAGTGCATCTCGTATTGCTATCACATACCTCATGCAGTTTTAGTTTTTGTGGCCCTGAGTTTTAATGGTTTTAATTTCTTTGCAGGAGAAGAAGAAAAAACAAAAAGAAGAAGGTGGTCCGAGGAATAATATTCCCCAGTGTCTGGGCTGCATGTGATCCAATACTAAAGGAACCAATACTATAGGGGCACATGGCAAGAAGGTTCTGGATCGAGTGCGGGAAGCACACGCCTTGCATGAACCCTCCTGATCGCTTATAAAAGCACTGCCTCACCATCTACGAAAAGAGAGGAGCTCCGAGGTTACAATAAATAAATTTGAGTGAGAGCAGACGAGAAAGAGCCTCCCTGAGAAACTAGAGTGATCCAGTTGAGAGAGAAGAGAGAGCAGAAGAGTGATCAGAAGATGGGTATTGACTTACGGATCAAATCCGAAGTCCGCTGCTCAGTTTGAGCTACATTGTTTCCAGTTTCTGAAATTTGGCTTCCTTCTTTCTTGTTTTCGTTTTTATATGTTTTTTCCTTCTTGATTGAAAGTTCTCTGTGTTACCTCCTGGTGTTCAGGGGAAGAGAGAGACGTGTTCTCTCTGGTTTACTTGCAACAGAGGTTGCAGTATTATTCCCTCTCGTAGAAGAGGTGTTCCCTCTGGGCTTCAGAGGAAGAGAGACCTTGGTCTCTGGTTCTAGTGACTGTAGATCACTAGTGTTCCCTCCGGTTGGAGGAAGAGGAACTTGTTTCCTGGTTTCTAGGGACTTGGCGTCCTTAGGGTTCCCTCCGGGTGTGGAGGAAGAGGGGAGGGTGTTCACTTGGTGAAGCTGTGAATCAGCCGTTGTCGCAGACTGAGTCTGCTTTGCTAGCAGGTGCTAGTGAAGCCTCACTTCGATTTGAAGTGAGGGGTGGACGTAGGCAGACTGGAGGTCTGACCGAACCACCTTAAAAACCTCTGGGTACTTGTGTGATTGTCTGTGGTGATTTTGTGGTGTGCCTTCTATCCACTCGAGCTATTGTCCGCATTACGTTTTTGTGGGTTCAACTCTGAGATTGCTTGTTTTAAGTGAATCATTCTTCAGTAATTTTTAATCGGTTGAAAACAGTGATCTATTCATCCCCTCCCCTTCTAGATCACTTTATATTTCTTGTATCACTTGGTATCAGAGCGGTGTCTGCATACAAGGTCCAGCGACCTGCAGATTCGATCTTGCAGTCTTAGGTGCTAATTTATTTTTAGTGCATCAATATTCCTGTTGCATTAATCTGTTGTGTTCACATGGCTCATCCACCGATTTTCAGTGGTACACATTTTAATGCATGGTTCACTAGTCTGAAGAACTATGTCAAATCGGTTAATCCAGACCTGTGGAAAGTAATTTCACATGGTCCTCATGAACTGCCAAAGAAAAAATCCAAATGGACTAACAGTCACAAGTCTATGCATGAAGAGAATCAGATAGCTATAAATCTAATGAAGGCAGCTACTGATAGAGCCTTTCACTCATGCTTCTTTGATTGCAGTTCTGCTAAAGATATTCTGGATATGCTGAAGTGAACTCAGAAGAGAGATGTGGACAGCTGCATGATGGTTGACAGAAATGATCAAGGCAGCAATCAAACTGAAGAAGATGATGATGATGAGGTAAATCTCTTCGAGAACTTTTCTCTTGATGATTGGGAGAATGCATATGCTGAATTGTTAGAGTCACATGAGAGCTTAAGAAAACAGTATAAAGAGGTGAGAAGGAAATAACACGGAGTAAAACGATAGAAACACACGATCAGAGGAACCTTGGACGAAGATAGAAAGAAGCAACACGAAGACACAAATACAAATACAAAAACAACATGAAGACACAAAAACAACAACACGAAGACACAAACACAGAAACAACACGAAGACATATAAAAAATGACTCGAATACAAAATTGCTCGAACTTACGAACGACTCGAAGACGAGGACGACACGGACGAAAACCAACTCGAAGACGAAAACAGAACCCTACACGAAGTGTGGTCACAAAGCAAAAAGGACACGGGGTCTAGGAAAAACAACACGAAGACAGAAGACAGGAACGGCTACAACGACACGTGATAAAACAGTGAAAGTAGGAAAACGACTCGAGTAACTACAATAAATGACACGAAAATACAAGAGAAAAATAAAAGGATGACTCGAGATGAGCAACTAAATACTGAGGAAACGACACGAGGTTCACAGGAAAATGACTCGAAGTTCATCAGAAAAAATCGAGCTGCTTCAGTAAACAGCACGAAGACAATCAACAAAAAGAGTTGGAACAACACGACGTACAAAAGGACAACACGAAGTGTAGTGAACACAAACAACACGAAGTATGAAAGGAACAGTACGGACATACAAGGTACTACTTCATAGCAGTTTTCCTGTTAATCATGGAAATTTCAAATGCATAACATTACGCAAGATATCTGATGAAAATGACAATATTTAACATAGTGATGCTCATCATCAAAACACTAGGGAAGTCACAAAAATCCAACAAGAATATAACATGAACATGATATTTGGCCTTTCACGAGCAAGCATGTAACGAGAATGGACGAGCAAGCCATATATTCATCACACTAGTATCTTTTGAGTACATAGTTCGTGAATTTATGTGGAATATCAAGCAAGAAAGTCATGTACAAGAATGCCAAGTCGTGTCGTGGATCTTCACTTATTTATAGAAATAGTACTCCCAGCGCAATGCGACGCTAGTAGCATCATACCCCATGGTTTATAAAATAGTATATTTTTGGTAATCAGCCGAGCGGACTAGCAAAGAGCCCTTGAACACAATCAGTGCTCGATCGCATCTTCAGGTATAAGTTAAGCTACTTCCACGTATGTAACAGTAAAGTATGGCCAAGAATATAGCAATTCCAAATAATGAAAATCAATGAATGAACGCTTCAATTCGAATATATGAGATCAAGAAATAGATTTAACGATGTTATGCTTATAGAAATAAATCGACAGCATAACGGTACATTCTCTTACCTTTCATTCATTACATTAAGTCTCTTTAATCATTATGCTAAGTTCTAGACTATCATTAGTCCATCTAGAACTTTAGAAATCAACCCTTGGGTCAAATCTTGGGTTAATATATGCAAGCGGTGTGACGGTCATCTACTGGGCTGTTACATTCTGTAACACGCCAGTAGTGGGCCGTTACAGTGATCCGAGTCCAGAAAGATAAAAATAGACTTAGAGGAATGTGACGGTCATACAATGGGCCGTTACGTGAGCCTGACGGTCCAATGCAAGGCCGTTACATTACTAGATCCAGAAAATAACGATAGTGTATTCTAGTTAATGGGTTTTAATGGTACAACCAACTCGGCGTCCTAGTGGGAATCCCAGGCTCGCGGAGGATTACGGAGGCCTTGAAATAAGATTTCCTAGTCCATTGGAAGGAATATCCAATAGAGAGGTCCTCATGTCCAAGATTGTGTTCCTATAGTGCAAAGTGTGAACTAATGGTCAACACACCGGAGTATGTGCCATGTACTTATAGAAACGACTCTATTGATAGAGAAAGAATATATATATATATATAGACATATAATGATGTGAAATCAGGATAAAAACTCTAGCAATGCATCATTAAAAAATCATATTTCTAACTACAAAACTATAGAGTTTTGGCTTCATAACCTAAAGGAACAATAAGATACCAAAGCATGCGATACCTATCATGAATGCTTAAATAACCTTCAATTCATATAACAGGTTAAAACTTAGATAACTAGACTTAATAATAAGCAAAATAAACAAGTCTTAGTCTGTCTTAGGGTTGGCAGAACATAGCCTCTGACGGTCTAGAAGTAGGGCATCACGGTTATTGTGACGGTCAGAGAACAGCCGTTACAGTTATGTAACGCGCCTGCCTAGATGCGTCAGATTCATCAGAGTATATAACTGAGCGTGTGACGGTCTGTCGTAAGGCCGTTACATGAATGTGACGGTCCTACCCTGATGCGTTAGCGAGTCTGCTAATAGAAAATGATATAAAAACCTAAGATATCAACTCACATCATGTCTAAATCAAAACACCATGAGTTTCTAGACTTGATAATGAAGTATAAGCCAACTACATGCATAGGTATCATTGAATAGATGAATAACAAGTTTTAATTCTTCAATTAGGGCTAAAGGATACATGTGATGCATAGAACAAGTAAAACATTAAATTGATGCTCTACTATGCATGAAATTCAATCAAACCAGAGGGTTTATAGTCCTACCAGGTTGTTTTTGCCGTTCATGAGATAACCTACCGCTTTACTTAGGCTTTAAACCTCCAATTTGGGCTTGAAAACCAAACCCTAGTTCCCTTCTTCCTGTGACTTTCCAGCAACTTTCTTGGGCTCTAACTCCATGACCTCTTGACCTAAAGATGTGAAATTTTGAGAGGAGTTAGTCTAAAGTATTGGGAACAAATTACTCTAAAGAACTTACCCGAGGTTATGACTCCTTACCTTCATTCCACGCGAGCAAAAGTAGGGGTCGCGCAGTTCAGAACTAGGTCCTATTTATAGGATTCTAGCTAGGGTTTGAGGATTTAGATCGATTCTAGAGTCCTTAATCTATCAAAACCTAATGTTTAAGAGCCCTTAGGGTCTTTATACATAGTTACAATTAGGTCTCTTGTGGATAGGAACATCAAGTTCCAATCTTTTTGCAAGTTCTTTCACTTACGGAACTCGCAGGCTGTGACGGTCGAGCCTTGACGCGTTACACTTCTGTGGCGGTCTTACGATAGACCGTTACAGTCATCGTATTCAGAATTTTAAATTTAATAAAACTCTTTTATCCATTATCTATTAAATTATCTTATTAAGTAGTGTTTATCTTTTTAAAAAAATCTGAGAATAGGCTTAATAACCTTCTAGAATATGGGCCAAACTAAATGGGCCTGATCTTTAAATCTTTTGGATAATAATTAGATAGGCTAGGTTATCTTATTAGCATATTTGGGCCTTATAATGACTTATTAACCCGTTAATCCATTTATAAATTCATTTAGCACAAATAAATTCCAGAAAATTATTAATAAATCCAGAAATTACTTATATAAATTCCGGGGCACTACAGATTATCATCTTCTTTCATCACATAACAATCATTCATTACATGTCCAGATTTACCACAATAATGACATGAAATATTTTTGTTGACAAACCAATTATCATCATTTTCTTTCGTGAAACAATTTTCAAAAGCATGACCATGCACCCCATAATAAAAGCAATGAATGTTCTGGGTTTTCTTTGTGGATTTCTCCTGACTTTTAGAGTTGTCACCCATTTCCATTCTTGATTTTAATGCATGTTCATCATCAGATTTCATCATGTAACAGTCATACATGTCATGACCATAGTTACCACAATAAAAACATGATATGTTTCTTCTTTTTCTTGATGCATGAACATGTTTAACAGATGGATGTTTTTCATGCATACAAGAACGATCAACCACATTTTTCTCTTTTGGATTTTCTTTATCATACAAGTACATGGACTCATTCAAATTCTTGATCTCATCTTTCAATGATGAGATATGCAAGTTAGATTCAGTAATTTCTTTTTCACACAATACAAGCTTCTCATTCAATAAAGAATTAACAGTTTTATAGCTTGTAATTTCTTGTTCCAGAATATGAAGATTTTCAGAATTATCAACAATGACATGCTTTCCTTTTTCAAACATGTGAATTTTATCAATCAACAAATTGTTTTGATTTTTCAAGTTATCAATTTATTTAGCAAGCTTTTCATTCTGTAGAAGTTCATTAAGCAAGACTTGATCACTTTCCGTACAGCTCAATTTACTTCTAGAATCCTTTTCGATGCTTTCAAGTTCTGAAAGTTTAGCAATGAGGGTTTTATTCTCAGTTTCTAGAATTGACATTTTTTCTTTATGCATATTAACTTCAAGCAACAGGCTTTCATTCAGCTTCCTAAGCTCAGAACATTTAATACATGGTGAATCAACATGACAAGCATTTTCAATTTAAAAGCACTTTGCACATGGAGAGTTAACATGTGAAACATCATCAAGTTTCTTTTTCATTTTTCTATTTTCAGATTTTAGTGCTTTGTATCTATCAACTAGCTCATCGTAAGCATCCATCAATTCATCATAACTCAAATCATTTTTCTCATCAGAGTCGGAGTTAGAGTTCACCTTTGAACTATCCTCGCTTTGACGCTCAATTTCATTGTTTGCAACTAAGCAGTCACCGTCGTTGCAGCTTTCTTTTTGGGCTTCGATCAGCCCGTCCCAAATTTCTTTGGCTGTCCTACAAGATAAAACAAATGGAAATTGATTAGTGTCCTAGGCAGCCTTAAGAGCATTCAAAACAAACAAATTATCCGAATTCATTTTCTTATGTTCATCAGTCCACCTTAATTCTTTTTGGGCAAGACATGTGGACCATGAGAGATTAATTTCATGAGTTTCGGATCAAAGCTAGTAATCCAAACACAAATTTTTCCTAGCCATGAAGTATAATCAAAACCATTGAAAATAGGAATAGAACTCAAGCTAGCCATCATGAAAATGATCTTTACTCCGAGACCGTGTGGTCCGCTAAAAAATCAGAGACGAGACTCGGATACCAATTGTTGGCCCAGAGAGATGGCGGACAAGAAGGGGGGTTGAATTGTCCCCTTTGCCGAGATGGCAGATTTTAAAAACATTCTAACCCAATTACAAATGAAGTAAAACTAACAACGTTGATTAACTAAAACTCAAGTGAGATTACAATGTTCTCTCAAACTTTTCGATCTCACACGTATAGTTAATGCAACTAACATGGAAATTTTGCTCAACACAGATTACGGAGGTAGCAGTGAGTGATTGTGTAGTGAATTAAAAACCTATATAATGTACCTGTGAATAGAGATAGAAGAAATGACAATCACACAGGCAATCACACAAGACACAGGGATTTTAAGGTGGTTCGGGACCACGACGGGCTCCCTACGTCCACCCCTCACCCAAACGGGTGAGGCTTCACTACACGCTACTTTCGTAGCAACACGGGGACGAACCCCAACCACACACACCCTACTTCCGCAGAAATATCCACACGGGGACGAGCCCCAACACGCTGCCCCAGCAGCACACACACACACAACGTCCGGGAACTCACCCGACACACAAATCCCACACGGAGACGCAGCTCCGTACACACACACAAATATTCTGAGTTTAACACAATAAGAAGATGTATAATAGACGCCCACAACAATATGTAAATGATAGTGAACTCTGAAGCACACAAAGAAATAAACAAGAATAAAATGTAGAAATATCCCCTTGATTCTCCAATAGCCATAAGAAGAACTTTCTTGAAGCCTAGGTTGGAGAAGCTCTTATCCGCAGCTGGTTGGAGTAGTAGGTCATCCTCTTTGAGGATCCAAGTTTGTTCGTTCAAGTCCTAGCTCCAATCAAGCCTGCTCACATCAAGAAAAGATGAGACATTATGCTCAACATCTTGTATTTGTTAACGGGGACATGACAAACAAATAAAAGAAGATTTATATGCATTCCCCTTTGAATGTCCCACAAATCCCTTCAATCAGTAGGTAGGGTGCGCTGGAAGTTGATCCTTGGAGTGGAAGAAGTCGGACATGAAGTCCCAAATGCCCAAAACCTTGAACGGGGGAGAGCAGCAACTGCAGCTCCCAGAACTGGACACAAGCTCGCGGACGGTGACTTCTGCAGCTTCTTCTTTCTTCTCCTTGATGAAGCAACGCCCTCCTTCACGTTCTTCTCCTTCTTCCCTTCAGGTCAATGTGAGCCGTTGCTTGCAATGAAGACGTCTTCAGATTCGTCACTTCATTCCGCTTGCAACTCTCTTCATCACCAAGCTTCAAATCTTGACGGAAGTAGATCAGATTTTGCATTGAAGTCATCTCCTCTTCTCTCATTCTTCCTCTCCTGCAGCAAATGGAAAATATTAGCCCCTTTGATACTCCTCCCGATCGGACAAAGACAACTATGTATAGTGAAGAGAAAGCAACCCAACAAGCCAATAATGCCCTTGCTAAAACAATTTAATACAACCCTTAGACATGTAGAGAAACCCTAAGGGCAATAGGGTCAAATAGCAAGCCATTCGGATCGTAGAAAATGGGTTTCGAAACCGATTCGTAAAAGCCGTTCCGAACGAACCAGACAAAGTGTCGAATCTTAGAGTCGACACTTTTCTCATGTCATTCTGTCCCGTTTGTAAAAACAGCTTCCAGGATAAAAGTGTCGACACACAGAGTCGACACTTTTTGTCAGCATTTCAGAAATCAACGCAAACAGAACCTACTGAAATAAGTGTCGACTCCTAGAGTCGACACTTTTACTGACAAAAGTGAAAACTCAATAAAACTCAATTGAAACCCCATAAAACATCATCCAAACATTAAAAACAAATAACCATGCATTGAAACATGGTATAGGCATGAATAAAATCACATTCCAACAAAAGCCAACGAAAGTGACAATTATATTGAATTTCAAACCAATGTAACTCAAAAACACATTTTCAACCTAATCAAAGGCATGATAATGACTTAAACCCAATCTACCCACATGGAAATACATTCAAAATAAATTCTTACCATGATAACAAAAGTTTATGGGCATCTATACACCTGCACTTTCAACCAATTCAATTTCATGAGAATTAAGCCAAGGTGATTCAAGAAATCATTTTCAACTCATTTGAAATCATGACTTGGCCGATGGAATATCATGCAGTGAAGATGCAAGAACTATCAAGTCCATTTGCAATGAGGTACTTAAAAACATCATTCAAACATGATTTTGTTGAACAAAAAGAAAGCCAAATGAGCTAGATCGTCCGCAAGACAGTTGAGAAAGGCCATGCATAAGACACATGCAAACCCATCTACTCTGAACAAGTAATAAGCATTTAACCATTTGTTCTATTCAATGCAAGCCAAGAATCCTCCAGCAATCGAGGTTCAAGATGCTCATTCTTACCATTGGCATTGAAAGTGTGTGAGCATGATTGAACCATGATGTGCAACTAATTGATAGCATAATGAAGCCTGCACATTCTGGTAATTTAAGCTCATGCAAAACTTGAATCATTGCATTTGAATTTTGGCAAACAACTCAAGATTGTCAGTTCAGTTCCATCATTCATTGTTCAGTCAAATGGATTCAAGTACAATCAATATGAGTAAGCACAAATCCATTTACTATTGAATCAAAGTTAACTGAATGTATATTTGAATTTTTAGTTCAAAGACATTTAAGTTCAGGGACACAAGATTCAGAGATCAGTTCAATTGATTTCAACTTCATGGCAAGCAAAATCCATTTTCGATGTAATTCAATCAAACATTAGCCACCATTAGATTCCTATACAGTTCAAGGCAAACCAACCAATAAGCAAAGTTCAGATTCATGTAAGACCATGCTTCGTAATAAGGTGAAAACTAAGGCTCAAAAAGCTAGGAGTCGACCCATGGGGTCGACCCATTCCAAAGGAAATGGAAAACTATTTTAGCAGACCAATGCATAGCTATTCAAGTTCAGTCCAATCAGAGATAGGGGCATTTCCAAAGCCAGCTGAGAAACCACTACCACTAAACAATCATGAAAACCAAGCGTAAACTCATATCCACTAAAACCAATCTTCCCATATTGAAATGCAATCAATATAAGTCCCGGAACATGAAAGGGCTTTTAACCCCAATCAAGATAGTATGAACAAGATCCACATGAAAGCTTCAAATCCTCATGCACATCACGCATGAGTCAACTTCATAAATGTATTCAGGAAGGACCTTTCAATTTCAACCTACAAAACAAGATATCATCATGTTAGCTTGTTTATCATGAAAATGCCATTAAGCATAAAACACACAATATATTGGAATCATCAAAACCATTGTCAAAGACAACGAGGGGACGCATAGAACCAAATAATTATTAAGGCCCAATTATGATAAACAATTAACCTAACCAATTTAATTAATGTCCAAAAGGTTTAAGGCCCAAGCCCATGAAGTTTGGCCCAAATTCTAAAATATTAATTGGCTTATTCATGAAATATAGGGACAAATACCCATTAATTAGATAAATTAGTGGATAAGATGAAATTAAAGTTTGAACTCAGTTCAAATTCGACACCAAATGAGTGTGGCGGTCTATCGTAAAATCGCTACAAGACATTTGGCAGACCAAGCTTCGACCGCTATTTCTTGTCAGTTCCGTGAATTGAAGAAGAAGTAAAAAGATGGGATTTTTGCTAGTCTATGCTTTAGAGATCGAGATGGGAGGACTTGTCACGCCCCGACGTGGAACATCGGGACGTACAGTCGGGAACGAGCTGGTAAGAGAGAGATATATCTAAATATACTCAAGTGCTATGAAAAGGGAATAACTAACTGATCATTAAACAAACCACAACTGATACAATAATCTCAAATCAACTTATTACAACTGGGATAACAACCACTAAAACTCAATAACATAACTGAAACTAAATGCTCTCCAAAACACAACTAGAAGTAAGATAACACACTGCTAGCACACTAGAACTGACACACTCATGACATCACTCCTACGCTTCCCCATCGGTAAGCGCGTCACCTAAAAAACCTGGAAAAGGGGGGAACACAACTATGAGCTGACGCTCAGAAGGAAATAACAGGCAAGTTTACATGATTAACAAGTTGAATACATTTTGTTATGTCATGCTAAAAAGAAATAAAGACGGTAACGATATAATGAAACAACGTAATAACAAGGTCTTGTAAGGTCAAGAAATATGTGAAGTCAAGAATTAACAAGATAACAAGTACAATAATTTACAACAGGAGATATAACAAGAGACAGTAGTAAAGAATTGGCCACAAGTAAGTAATATCAATTCATTTGCGATCAAGTAACAAGTAACAAGTAACAAGAGATGTTTGTCATAGACACAACAAGCAAGCAAGTATTTCGGTGTAATGCCCCACCATGTCATTAGCATCCCATGGGCTCAGTAATTTTTCGGGCGCTCCCCCCAGGACCAGACCGGGCCCTTATGATGCGATGGCATTTATTTTTATGGGCCCAAAGTCCCACACGTCCAGACATTCAGTCAATTTTAATGGCCAATTAATCAGTGGAATTTCTGTCAAGAGTATGAGTTTTTAAGGACTAACATGTCCTTGGATTCCAGACAAAAACTCGGTTGATACGGTCACCTCGGTGCCGCTTTACAAGAACTGGACCAAGACTCGGTCCACGGGGTCAAGAAAGAACGGCTGACAGTATAACGTTCAAGTGTGTAAGTAATCCATTCTACTGGAATAATAGGGACTAAAAGAGCAACTTAACAATCAATTTAATCCTAATTACCAAGTTAACATATCAAGGATTATCCATTATCATTTGCATTAAACCAATTTGCCAAAGGATGATTCAAGATGATAAGGTAAAGGAACAAGCTCGTACAGGAATGAAATAGCATGCATTAACAGAGATTTAGTTTCACCATTAACCACTAATTATGTGGGTTTCTATTTAACCATTGTATGAAGATGATAAATGGCATGTTTTTACACTACGTTTTCATGTAGGGACCAATGTTAATTGAAATCAAAGGGGTACATGAATAGGTTACTGGTTCTTCAAGAATATACTTTTCAATTGGTCTAAGTTAAATGGGTCGATCCCCAAATGATCCGGATCGATCCTCGGGTCGAAGAACGACAAAAATTGGGTTTCTGGTACATGGGTTGACCCTTGGGGTCGACCCCTGTAAAAATGGGGTCTGCCAGTGAGATGGGTCGACCACTGGGGTCGACCCCCACAATTTCTGTAGAATGGGTCGACCCCTAGGGTCGACCCCCACACTCTGGCTGTATGGGTCGACCCCAGGGGTCGACCCTTGCTGGGTGCTGGATGGGTCAACCCCTGGGGTCGACCCTCGGGCCTGCCAGGGCTCCCAGAAAATGGGTCGACCCCAGGGGTCGACCCCTGCAAGAACAAAAATAGTTTTTACCTCCGGAAAACGTATAAACTCACCCAATTGAGATCCAATTGAGTTGGGATCTTAACCACATTATCTGGGGTTATTAATATACATACTAGGGTCATAAAACAAGCGATTTGAAACACTAATTTCAACAGAAATCAATTAAATCTTAACATATTCTATGATGAACACATGAAAACCTAGATATTGACATGCTTCTACTAAATCGTAGATTTCTCTCACTATGTGCAATGGAATTTAGGGCTTCTTATGTCAAAAGAAAGCAAACTCAATGTTGAATCCAACCATATATGATAAGCTATATGTGGATCAAGTTTCATAACTCAAAATCAGCCCGCAATTAAGCTCTAACTCAAAGGTTCACAATATAAATCAGGTTCTAGACATGCTCTCACTAAAAATCAAAATTCTCCAAGCATGCTCAATGAAAATTAGGGCTTTCTACGTTAAATGAAAGCTAACAACATGCTGATTACATCATATAAATTAATTAGAGTTTGACCTGTTAAACCTACCTCAAACGAAGAGAGAACTTAAAACCCTAGAATGAAGAATGAACTGAATCACCCTTCACAAAACCCACGATAGCTCTCTAGATACCTGATAAAAATTGGGGCTTTCAGTCCCACTAGATAGATCTCGTCGAGAGGAATAAAATCATATATTCATGATCAAATTTTGGTTGAGAATTCCTACCTCAATTGAAGAAACAAAGAAGGAAGAAGGAAGCCGACGACCTACCGACACACCTCCATAAATCGAGCAAGATCTTCCTAGATCTGAAACTTCAGCAAACCCCACAGCCACCAAAAGAAACTAGACTCGAAGAGCTTTCTATCTATAGCTCACACAGCTTCTGGAGAGTTCTGAGCTGTGAGAAATCGACGTAACAAGAGACGTGTTAAAAATGGCGCCGAAATGGTTGACTCAACCAAACTCGGCCGGCTGCGCCTCCTAGGGTTAGGTTTGTGTCGAATTGATTAAGGGCTATTAATCCTTAGCTCATGGCCGTTCATTTGCCACTGATTTGAGCTAATTTGATCGAGTATTAAGCCTCAATTTCATGTTTTAATCCAAGGTTAGGTAAGGGTCAAAAAGTGTGCACTTAAGGGCTTAAACCCTAATTAGATCTAACCACGGATTTTTAAATGGCTTAATGCCAGAAGACAAAGTTGTTGTCTACATCGACCTTAACATGTTTACTATTTTTATGGATTTTTATAAGGTAGTCAGATTTTCACTTATACTATTTCTAACGAATTAAATATTAATAAATCCGAAATTCAATTTTTATTTCAATAAAAATTCAATTCTTAATTAATAAAAGTTTAATAAATATATTGGGCTCAATTAAATAATTCAGGGTCTTACACCCTCCCCTACTTAAAGGAATTTGGTCCTCCAAATTCACTGCACTAAAACTGAGAGTAGGGAATGAGATTGCTCACCTAGAATAAATCGGGATACCGCTTCCGCATAGTCTCTTCAGACTCCCATGTAGCTTCTTCGGTCCCACGACGACTCCACTGAATCTTGACCATCGGTATCGAACGATTCCGGAGTTACTGTTGCTTCCGGTCCAGAATCTTGACAGGTCTTTCCTCATAGGTCAAATCTTCCTTTAGTTCAAAATCCACTTGCTGAATGATATGAGTGGGGTCGTACACATATTTCCGTAACATAGACACATGGAAAACATTGTGTACGCCCGACAATTGCAACGGTAAAGCCAGTCTGTATGCCACCTCTCCCACTCAATCTAGAATCTCAAATGGACCAATGTATCTCGGACTCAGCTTGCCATGAATGCCAAATCTTCGGATCCCTCTCGAAGGATAGACATTCAAGAACACATGCTCACCAACCTGAAATTCCAATGCTCTTCTCCTGTTGTCGGCATAACTCTTCTGTCTGGATTGGGCTACTTGTAACCGGTCTCGGATAATACGTATGTTCTGTGATGATTCTGAGACAAGATCCGGTCCAAGCCACTGTTTCTCACCTACCTCATCCCAACATAACGGAGAACGACAACTCCTACCATACAATGCTTCAAAAAGAGCCATCTGTATGCTGGATTGGTAACTGTTGTAGTAGGCGAATTCAATCAATGCCAAGTGATCACTCCAATTGCCTCTAAAATCAATCATGCATGCTCTAAGCATATCTTCCACTATCTGGTTGGTTCTTTCAGTCTGTCCATCGGTCTGCGGATGAAAAGCAGTACTGAAATTCAGACGAGTACCAAGAGACTCTTGCAGTCCCTTCTAGAAATGTGAAGTAAATCTGGGGTCTCTATCAGACACAATGCTGACTGGAATACTATGGAGTCTCACCACTTCCTTCAAATACAAAGCAGCCAATACATCAATCATCCACTTGGACTTAATTGGTAAGAAATGAGCTGACTTTGTCAATCGGTCAACAATCACCCATATCGCATCAAATCCACCACGAGTCCTAGGTAGACCCATAATGAAATCCATGCCAATGCTCTCCCACTTCCATTGGGGTATGTCGAGTGGTTTCAGTTTCCCTGCCGGTCTGAAATGTTCGGCCTTAACTTGTTGACATACTAAGCATTTACTCACAAAATCAGCAACTTCTCTTTTCATATTCGGCCACCAAAAGGATCTTTTCAAATCTCTGTACATCTTAGTGCTGCCAGGATGAATAGTATATCTGGATCTATGAGCTTCCTCAAGAATCTTGTTCTTTATTGCGGCTTCGTCAGGTACACAAGTTTTGCCCTTGAATAATAATCTTCCATCGTCAGCCAACAAGAAGTCAGGTCTGCTGCTCAAGCTTCCCTTGATCTCTACCAGCCCGGGATCATTATCTTGCAAGGACTTGATTTCCATCAACAATTCGGGCTTAAGTTGAATCTGAGCAATCATAACCCGATCATTGTCAATATTAAGATTCAGGCAGGACAATTATTCCAATAACCTCCATTCTTGTAACATAAGACTTGACAATCTAGCTACCGGCTTCCGGCTTAATGCATCTGCCACAACATTGCCTTTGCCAGGATGATACTCAATCGAGAAGTCGAAGTCCTTCAAGTACTCCAACCATCTGCGCTGCCGCATATTGAGTTCCTTCTGAGAGAATAAATATTTCAGACTCTTATGATCTGAAAACACTGTGAAGGTTTCTCCATACAGGTAATGCCTCCAAATCTTTAAAGCAAAGACGACTGCTGCAAGTTCCAAATCATGAACAGGATAATTCTCCTCGTGCTTCCTCAACTACCTAAGAGAATAGGCAATCACCTTCTCATGCTGCATGAGTCCACAGCCTAAGCCGATACCAGAAGCATCAGTATATACGACAAATCCTCCTTCACCAGAAGGTAAAGCCAAAACAGGTGATGTAGTCAACCACTCCTTCAAAGTCTGAAAGCTTCGCTGACAATCTTCGGACCAATCAAACTTGTTCTCCTTGCGGGTTAATCTTGTCATAGGTACCGCAATCTTAGAGAAATCCTGGATAAATCTTCGATAATAGCCTGCCAGGCCTAAAAAACTTCTAACTTCTGTCACACTGGTAGGCTGCTCCCAATTCTTCACTGCCTCAACCTTCGAAGGATCAACAGAAATACCGTCCTTCATGATAATATGTCCGAGAAAGGACACCTCTTGCAGCCAGAATTCACACTTACTGAACTTGGCATAAAGTTGATGATCTCTCAATAACTGCAATGCCATCCTCAGATGTTCAGCATGCTCCACTTCACTTTTGGAATAGATCAAGATGTCATCAATAAAGACCACGACCCATTGATCAAGATAGGGCCGAAATGCATTGTTCATCAACTGCATGAAAGCTGCTGGAGCATTCGTTAGACCAAAAGGCATAACGACAAATTCAAAATGACCATACCTGCTGCAGAAAGCTGATTTATAGATATCCTCTTCCTTAATCCGCAACTGGTGATATCCAGATCGAAGATCGATCTTAGAGAAATATTGAGCTCCCGCTATCTGGTCAAATAACTCGTCAATCCTCGGCAATGGATATTTGTTCTTGACAGTCTGCTAGTTTATTTGTCGATAATCAATGCACAACCTCATCGAACCATCTTTCTTCCTGACGAATAATACAGGGCCTCCCCACGGAGAAGTACTAGGACGAATAAAGCCCTTCTCGAGTAATTCCATCAACTGCTGCTTCAATTCCCTCAGTTCCGCAGGAGACATACGATAAGGAGCCTTGGAAATAGGAGATGTGCCAGGAATAAGATCAATAGAAAAGATAACTTCCCGCTCAGGCGGAAGTCCTGGTTGTTCTTCTAGAAAGACATCAGGAAAATCTCGGACAACAGAAATGTCCTTAATCTCCATCTACTGCTCAGGAGTTGTACAGACGAAGGCTAGAAAAGCCTCACATCCTCACCTCATCAGCTTATCAACTCGAAGAGCCGAAATAAGTGACACAGAGTTGTGATGCTTAACACCCACAAAAGAAAGTCTCAGGTGCCTAGTAAAAGACACTGAGCTAGAACTGCAGTGAACACTAGCCTCATATCGAGCCAACCAATCTGCTCCTAGGATTACATCATAATCCTTCATGTCCATGCAAACTAAATCAGCTGGAAAGTTCTGCTCACCCATCATAACCTTACTAGAAAGATAGAAATACTGGATTGCTGATCTAGTACCAATAGGGGTTGATATCTCTAACGGAGAATTCATCAAAACAGGTTCCACTGCTAAAGACTTAGCAAATCTTTGAGAAATAAAGGAATGTGTTGCACCAGTATCGAAAAGAACAAATGCTGGCTTGTCGAGTATAATAAGAGTACCTTCGACGAGTCCACCATCCTCGGTTATTCCCGCTTCCTCAGCATGCAGAGCTTGGAGCTTGCCTTGTGGTTTCTTGAAGACTTGCGATTTTTCCAGGGTAGCTTGCTCAGACATACGAGGGCAATCAGAGATACGGTGCTCCTTGCTTCCACATCGTAGGCATGCGCCTAACTTGCACCAGCAATCCTCCACCCTGTGGCCAGGATTATTACAAAACTTGCAAACGCCCATGTATGGAACGATAGGGCCAGGCTTCTTGTCTTCACGCTTCGGCATCTTGCCTTTCCATGATCCGGACCCGCTCCACGAACCAGGTCCACTAACAGGCCTCTTCTTGGTATACCCGGGTTTGACACTCCCGGAACCCGTAGGTTGTTCCTTCCTGGTGCCATTTCCACGGATTCTCTCCATCATTTCTAAAGTATCCTCCAGAACTTGAGCTTTTCTCACCATCTCAGAATAAGTGGAAATCTCCAACGGTGCCAATTGATTAATATAATGAAGCTTCAATCCATTAAGAAAACGCTTCGCCTTCATTTTCTCGGTGGAAATAAGATGTGTAGCATAACGAGAAAGTCGTGCAAATTGAGCCTCATACTCTGCCACGGACAACCCTCGCTGTTTCAGGGCCGCGAACTCCGTCGCTTTCTTCTCTTGCACTCTATCAGAAAAATACTTACTGTTAAAGAATTCCTCGAACTCTTCCCACATAACCTACCGGTCACCGAGAGTCGCCTTGATAGAATCCCACGAAGTACGTGCATCATGTTCCAGTTGAAATGTGGACAAAAGGACACGCTCCTGGCTGGTGCATTGCATAACCTCAAAGATTCTCCCCATCTCATCTAGCCAGTGCTCGGCTTGGTCGGGGTCGGTCGAACCAGCGAATCTAGGTGGATTCATCCCGCAGAAATTCCGGTATAAATCACTGGTACCATGCTGTGCTGCTCCTGCCTGAGCTACCTGTTGAAGGGCCTGAGTAAGGCCTTGAATAGTGCGCTGTAGGTTCCTCCATTCAGCGCGATCAGCTGCCATCTACACGAGAAATAGATTACTTATGTTCAATAAGATAGATAATAACACGATTAAGGAACGAACTTAACCCAAGTTTCTACCCAATCTCACCAGGTCGGGTTCTAGACTTTAACAAGGTTAGGGATCTAATGCACCTAGACACGACCAAAACTCAGTACCTGGCGGAGGTAATCGGTCCGAAGACCACTCGTGCGAGTGTGCGACCTTCCCGATAGGCGTAGCCTAGCGTTCGGACAACACCTTTTGATATACCGGTTATTGGGATGCAATGCAAGAAAACCTAAACTTAGGAATCCTAGGAATGTGAAACCTAGGGCTCGGATACCAACTAAATTGTCACGCCCCGACGCGGAATATCGGGACGTACAGTCGGGAACGAGCTGGCAAGAGAGAGATCTATCTAAATATACACAAGTGCTATGAAAAGGGAATAACTAACTGATCATTAAACAAACCACAACTGATACAATAATCTCAAATCAACTTATTACAACTGGGATAACAACCACTAAAACTCAATAACATAACTGAAACTAAATGCTCTCCAAAACACAACTAGAAGTAAGATAACACACTGCTAGCACACTAGAACTGACACACTCATGACATCACTCCTGCCCTTCCCCATCGGTAAGCGCATCACCTGAAAAGCCTGGAAAAGGGGGGAAACACAACTATAAGCTGACGCTCAGTAGGAAATAACAAGCAAGTTTACATGATTAACAAGTTGATTACATTTTGTTATGTCATGCTAAAAAGAAATAAAGACGATAACGATATAATGAAACAACGTAATAACAAGATCTTGCAAGGTCAAGAAATATGTGAAGTCAAGAATTAACAAGATAACAAGTACAAGAATTTACAACAGGAGATATAACAAGAGACAGTAGTAAAGAATTGGCCACAAGTAAGTAATATCAATTCATTCGCGATCAAGTAATAAGTAACAAGTAACATGAGATGTTTGTCATAGACGCAACAAGCAAGCAAGTATTTCGGTGTAATGCCCCACCATGTCATTAGCATCCCATGGGCTCAGTAATTTTTCGGGCGCTCCCCCCAGGACCAGATCGGGCCCTTATGATGCGATGGCATTTATTTTTATGGGTCCAAAGTCCCACACGTCCAGACATTCAGTCAATTTTATTGGCCAATTAATCAGAGGAATTTCTGTCAAGAGTATGAGTTTTTAAGGACTAACATGTCCTTGGATTCCAGACAAAAACTCGGTTGATACGGTCACCTCGGTGCCACTTTACAAGAACTGGACCAAGACTCGGTCCACGGGGTCAAGAAAGAATGGCTGACAGTATACCGTTCAAGTGTGTAAGTAATCCATTCTACTGGAGAAAAAGGGACTAAAACAGTAACTTAACAATCAATTTAATCCTACTTACCAAGTTAACATATCAAGGATTATCCATTATCATTTGCATTAAACCAATTTGCCAAAGGATGATTCAAGATGATAAGGTAAAGGAACAAGCTCATACAGGAATGAAATAGCATGCATTAACAGAGATTTAGTTTCACCATTAACCACTAACTATGTGGGTTTCTATTTAACCATTGTATGAAGATGATAAATGGCATGTTTTTACACTACGTTTGCATGTAGGGACCAATGTTAATTGAAATCAAAGGGGTACATGAATAGGTTACTGGTTCTTCAAAAATATACTTTTCAATTGGTCTAAGTTAAATGGGTCGATCCCCTAATGATTCGGATCGATCCTCGGGTCGAAGAACGATAAAAACTGGGTTTCTAGTACATGGGTCGACCCCTGGGGTCGACCCCTGTAAAAATGGGGTCTGCCAGTGAGATGGGTCGACCCCTAGGGTCGACCCCCACAATTTCTGCAAAATGGGTCGACCCCTAGGGTCGACCCCCACACTCTGGCTGTATGGGTCGACCCCAGGGGTCGACCCTTGCTGGGTGCTGGATGGGCCTGCCAGGGCTCCCAGAAAACGGGTCGACCCCTGGGGTCGACCCCTGCAAGAACAAAAACGGTTTTTACCTCCTGAAAACGTATAAACTCACCCAATTGATATCCAATTGAGTTGGGATCTTAACCACATGATCTAGGGTTATTAATATACATACTAGGGTCATAAAACAAGCGATTTGAAACACTAATTTCAACGGAAATCAATTAAATCTTAACCTATTCTATGATGAACACATGAAAACCTAGATATTGACATGCTTCTACTAAATCGTAGATTTCTCTCACTATGTGCAATAGAATTTGGGGCTTCTTATGTCAAAAGAAAGCTAACTCAATGCTGAATCTAGCCATATATGATAAGCTATATGTGGATCAAGTTTCATAACTCAAAATCATCCCGCAATTAAGCTCTAACTCAAAGGTTCACAATATAAATCAGGTTCTAGACATGCTCTCACTAAAATCAAAATTCTCCAAGCATGCTCAATGAAAATTGGGGCTTTCTATGTTAAATGAAAGCTAACAACATGCTAATTACAGTATATAAATTAATTAGAGTTTGGCCTGTTAAACCTACCTCAAACGAAGAGAGAACTTAAAACCCTAGAATGAAGAACGAACTGGATCACCCTTCATAAAACCCACGATAGCTCTCTAGATACCTAATAAAAATTGGGGCTTTCACTCCCACTGGATAGATCTCGTCGAGAGGAACAAAATCATATATTCATGATCAAATTTTGGTTGAGAATTCCTACCTCAATTGAAGAAACAAAGAAGGAAGAAGGAAGCCGACGACCTGCCGACACACCTCCAGAAATCGAGCAAGATCTTCCTAGATCTGAAACTTCAGCGAACCCCACAGCCACCAAAAGAAACTAGACTCGAAGATCTTTCTATCTATAGCTCACACAGCTTCTGGAGAGTTCTGAACTGTGAGAAATCGACGGAACAAGAGACGTGTTAAAAACGGCGCCGAAATAGTTGACTCAACCAAACTCGGCCGGCTGCGCCTCCTAGGGTTAGGTTTGTGTCGAATTGATTAAGGGCTATTAATCCTTAGCTCATGGCCGTTCATTTACCACTGATTTGAGCTAATTTGGTCGAGTATTAAGTCTCAATTTCGTGTTTTACTCCAAGGTTAGGTAAGGGTCAAAAAGTGTGCACTTAAGGGCTTAAACCCTAATTAGATCTAACCATGGATTTTTAAATGGCTTAATGCCAGAAGACAAAGTTGTTGTCTACATCGACCTTAACCTGTTTACTATTTTTATGGATTTTTATAAGGTAGTCGGATTTTCACTTATACTATTTCTAACGAATTAAATATTAATAAATCTGAAATTCAATTATTAATTCAATAAAAATTCAATTCTTAATTAATAAAAGCTTAATAAATATATTGGGCTCAATTAAATAATTCAGGGTCTTATAGGACTTGTAAACGTGTTAAGGACTCTCAAAAGTCGATCTAAGGTTTAACAAGGACTCTAGAATCGATCTAATCCTCAAACCCTGGTGAAACCCTATAAATAGGACCTAGTTTTGACCTGCGCGACCCTTACATAGGCTCGCGTGGAATCATGGTAAGGTGGTATTATTTCAGGTAGGTTCTTTAGAAGTTTTTATTCTTAATACGTAGGACTAACATCTTCCAAAATTTCGTGCTAGGAGATCAAGCACACAAAGAGTTAGAGACGCCCAAAGTTGCTGGTTTCACTACAACAACCCAGGAGACTGTGCAACGGAGTGCTGAAGATCAAGGAATTAGGGAACTAAATTAAGGTATTTAGCTTTAGTGCATTTAGAACTTTTCCCCCCCATAGTATCTACTTCTTACCCTCCAAATTTCACATCATTAGGTCATGAGCGTAAGGAGTTAGAGCAGCGTGAAGTTGCTGATTTGTCACAAGGAGTGCAAGGGACTAAGGGTAGCATCTAGCATAAAATTCGGAGTTTAGAAGCTTTAGCAGAGGTAGGTCATCGCATGAATGGCTAAAACTTTATTCTAGAGATAAAAGCCCTCTTATTGCACTTGATTTCATGCTTTATAGATAGTGAATTTCATATTTTATGCATCTAATGTACATTCATGCATGTTCTTAGCCCTAAATAAGTTGAGAAGAACTCTCTTGTAAATTCACAGAAACCCATGCACATTGTTAGCTTAATCTATATTCTATCATGTCAAAGTTTTATAAATATGTTGATTTCTAGACATGATGTGTTTTAAACATTAGTCTTCTTATTTAAGTTGCTGTCAGTTGTGCTCTAGCGGCCTAAGTTGCGACCGCCAACATCATGCAGCGGCCCTACGATAAATCGCTAGATACTCTGTCAACTCAATTCTTATGAAAACTCTGGCGGATTAGAAATAGACCATTTTGTCTCTCAGGCGGCCTTACGATAAACCGCTAAACATCTTGCAACGGCTCTATATTAGACCACTACTGTGCAGTTTTCTGTCAACCCGAGACAAGGAAAGAGAGCTGCCCATTAAGCTTATAATTAAGCCTAGTTAACTAAGCACTGACCTGATTTTTTATTAATTACTACTCTGAGTTTTAAATTCCTGATTCATAAATAGTGATTTCATGTTTCTTTATGGTTCTTAGGATTATTTTAAGCATATGATAATTTCATGTCAAAAACTATATAGTCTTGTATTAAATTTTGGTTTAAATGCTTATATGGATGAGAATGAACGTTGGTTTATCACTGTACACTTTCTATTCTTATCTCAGAGTCATTTCTATAAGTAGATGTCATATATTCTGATATATGACCATTAATTACACACTTTGCACTTCTAGGAACGTAATCTTGAACTTGATGACCTCTCCCGTGGATGCTCCTTCCAATGGACTACAAAATCATGTTTCAAGGCCTCCGTAATTCTCCGCGAGCCTGGGATTCCCACTAGGACGTCGAGTTGGTTGACCCATTAAAGCCAAATTATCTAGAAAGCACTATCGATATTTTCTGATTTTCATTCTGTAACAGTTCAATACTCGATCGCTAAGGCCCATTAACGGTCCAGTATATGACCGCCATGTCATCTGAGTCCAATTGATTTCTTTCTGGATTCAGCCCATTCTAGCAGCCCAATACTAGACCGCCATGTCAATATAGCGGCCCAGTTATAGACCGCTAAGTTTTCTAAAACTGTTGACCCAAGGTTTGACCAAGGGTTAATATTCCTATGATCCTAGATTGACTAATGAATGTCTAGGATTTGTAACCTTATTCAAAAACATCTAAGGTAAATTGTGAAAGATAAAGAACGTACCGTTATGCTGTCGATTTATTTCCATGGCATAACCTAGTTATTTTGGTATTTATTGGAATTCCTTATTCACAATAGAAGTATTCTTGTTTTTGGTTACTTATCATGGAGTTATCATTGGAATGGTACATTCTTGGCCATATTATTTACATGCGTAGAAGTAGCATGATTTATACTTGAAGATGACGTTCGAGCACTGATTGTGTTCAAAGGCTCTATGCTAGTCCCCTCGGCTGATTGTCAGAAATATACTATTATAAACCATGGGGTATGATGCTACTGGCGTCGCATTACGCTGGGAGTTCTTTCTTTATAAATAAGTCAAATGTCCACGGTAATCACAGAAATATTCACGACTTGAGAAAGTATCCACAGAAATTCACGAAGTACTTGTTACTAAGTGAAGAGTACATTCTTGCTTGTTACATGACATTCTCGTTACATTCTCGTTCATGAAAGGCCATAAATACACTCTTGCTTGATCATACTTGCTCAATCATATCTTAATTTGATCATGTCTTGTCACTTTGGTTTATTACATGATTTATCGCATCCGCGAGATTTTATCTTATTCTTTAGAGCTAAAAATGATAATCACTTTAATATTACCTACATGTTGATGCGAAGATCCTACTGGGCAAGTGTGCTCATTACCTATTTCCAATCTTTTCAGGAGATGCAAGTAGTTCGGATTCAAATTCAAGTTATTCAAGTGATGGGTCCGAGAGCGAATGAAAGTCACATATGATTGAGAGTGAAGACTTAGGAAGTCAATAATGTCTAGATCGAGTTCATGTAATTTTCCTTTTTATTGAGACTAGATTTGAGTAAGTTGGAATGGTCTATGTACTTGGTTTTTTATCATTTTTATTATTAATGAAAATAGAAGTTGATTAAATTATTATGTAATTGCATCTTATGTGTGATTGTCTTGCGCTCTGATTATTCTTACTTGCAAGAGACTTTCCATGTCGGCTGTTTACATTTCCCGAGATCATCTTCCACTGTCATAAAGGCTCGGGGCGTGACTGTTAAGTTGGTATCAGAGCCTAGGCATAAGTGTGTCCTAGGGAAAAGTCATGTCATAGGGTAAGTCCAAGGTTTAAGGACCCATAGCTATGAAACTAGGAAAGAAAATCCCCAACATGTGACAGGAAATTGGGTAGAGTTTGGGATGAGATAGTTATTAGAATTACTTCTAAGCTCACCATTAGAATTAACAAAAGATTTGTTATTCTTCTCAGGTACCTTATTCGTATTAAAATGGCTCATCGCGTAGACTAGAACGGGATGCAAGAGACCGTTGCGGGGCTTTACAAACTATGGCGCAAGCTGGCGCAGGAGCAAGGGCTGGAGACCTACATCACAACTTCTGGAGTTTAAATTATCCATGTTTCTATGTTCTTCCAATCCAGACGAGGCATAAAACTGGATAGATGAGATGAACCATATTTTTGACATTGTGCAATGTGCGGATCAAGAGAAGGTTCGCCTTTCTACTTTTCAACTAAATAAAGATGCCCGTACATGGTGGAAGTCGGTTCCGACACCTCCAGCTGATGCACCACACACGTGGGAAGGCTTTCTTACGCTTTTTCGAGCCAAATATTTTTCCGAGCATATCAAGGAGCGGAAGGCTATGGAGTTTGCTTCTCTACGCCAGGGCATGATGTCGGTGGCAGAGTATGAACTTCAATTTTCCCGTTTGGCAACCTATGCTCCACATCTGATTAGCACTGACTTATTAAAGGCTAACCGATTTATAGATGGATTAAGGCCCGGATATATTCAGCAATTGGGGACCAAAAATATATGTACATATGCGAAAATGGTCCAACGGGCACACATATGTGAAAGGACCTTAGAGAAGGTCGAGAAGTTAAAAGGAAAAGGAGAAGAACCAAGCCGAAGGTCAGATCGGCGTGATAAGAAAAATAAATTCAGCATCACGGAACCCTACAAATCCCGTGATAGCAAGAAAAGATCCCGAAATGGGGATGGTAGTGGCTACCACAAGAGCAAGAAAGTTAAGGAAGAGGACAAGCATGTCGTCGCAGCCTGTACTTTCTGTGAGAAACTCGGTCATTCGGCCGAAGAATGCTGGAAACGCCTCGGTGCTTGTCTACGTTGTGACAGCAGGGAGCACCGCATGCCGGATTGCCCACTTATGAAGGAGCTATCTTTGGGAGGTGGACTTAAGAGACAAGCTCGTCTCAATGCAGTTTTAGATGAGGAAGCGCCCAAGGATGATGGGCTTATGGAAGGTACTATTCACATTTGTTCGAATCCTACTTTTGTACTATTCGATACTGGTGTTTTTCATTCTTTTATATCTACTTCCTTCGTAAAAACTTTGCCTATTTCGTCAGTTCCTTGACCTTCGGACCTTTCTATTACCACGCCTTTAGGTTCTGGAATAAAGCTTATCGATTACTACCCCAATAGTGAGGTAACGATAGAAGGTCATAATCTCCCTGCAAACCTCGTATGTCTTGATATGGAGGGCTACGATGCTATTCTTGGCGTAGATTGTCTTGTTGACCATGATGCCTACATAAATTGCCGGAATAGGATAATATCCTTTCACAAACCAAGTCTTCCAAGCTTTTCCTTCCTTGGTATCAAGTATAGGAAACATCCTACCATCATTTCATCACTACACGCTTGCAAATTAATTTTGCAAGGATGTGTAGCTTTTCTTGCTTCCGTAACCCTCACCAAATCCAAGGAAATTATCTTAGAAGATATCCCTATTGTTAATGAATTCCCAAATATTTTTCCATCTGATTTACCTGGTTTACCGCCCGAAAGGGAAGTAAACTTTTCTGTTGAACTCATTCCCAGAGCAGCACCTGTTTTAATAGCTCCCTACAGGATGTCCCCCACAGAACTCAAGGAATTAAAGAGACAACTATAGGAGCTATTAGACTAGGGTTTTATTCGACCTAGCACATCCCCTTGGGGTGCGCCGGTTCTATTTGTCAAGAAGAAAGATGGTTCTCTTAGGTTATGCATCGATTACCAGCGACTAAATCAGCTTACTATTAAGAATAAGTATCCATTGCCGCGTATCAATGAGCTCTTTGATCAGATTTCAGGAGCAGAATATTTCTCCATGATAGACCTCAAATAAGGATATCATCAGCTCAGGATTAAGGATGAAGACATATACAAGAGTACTTTTCGAAGCCGTTATGGCCATTATGGATTTATAGTAATGCCGTTCAAGTTAACCAATGCCCCGGCCGCATTTATGCAACTTATGAACAACGTCTTCAGGCCTTATCTCGACCGATTTATAGTCGTGTTCATTGATGACATCCTTATATATTCCAAGAATAAGGAAGAACATAAAGAGCACTTAAGGATGGCCTTGCAGACATGAAGAGAATACAAACTCTATGCAAAACTTAGTAAGTGCGAGTTTTAGCTCAGGGAAGTCTCATTCCTCGGCCACATTATTTCAAAGGAAGGTGTCGCTGTAGATCCTTCTAAAGTGGAAGCTGTCAAGAACTGGAGCCGGCCGATGACCGTGTCAGAAGTTAGAAGTTTTCTAGGTCTGGCTGGTTAATATAGGCGATTTATTAAGGATTTCTCTAAGATCGCCATTCCTTTGACTAGACTTACAAGAAAAGAAATTTCTTTTATATGGTCGAAGGACTTCGAGGAGAGTTTTCTAACTCTTAAGGATCACCTCACCATAGCCCCTATTCTAACATTGCCCGTTGAGGGTGATGGTTTTGAAGTCTATACAGATGCATCTGCCATTGGCCTAGGATGCGTTCTTATGCAAAATGGGAAGGTGATTTGTTATTCCTCAAGACAACTAAAGCATCATGAAGAGAATTATCCTGTGCATGATCTAAAATTGGCTGCATTTATTTTTGCATTAAAAATTTGGCGACATTACCTTTATGGGGAGAAGTTCACCATATTCTCAGATCATAAAAGTCTGAAGTATCTTTTCACCCAGAAGGAATTAAATATGCGACGATGCAGATGGTTGGAGTATCTCAAGGACTTCGACTTCACAATTCAATATCATCCAGGGAAGGCAAATGCTGTAGCAGACGCTCTTAGCAGGACACCGATGGCAACGCTAGCAAGCCTCAGGGAAGGTATGACTTATCTTATCAAAGATTTTTCTCATTTAAATCTTGATATTGACAGGGAAGAAGATGGATGTATAATTGTCAATATAAGGTCTCAGCCTATATTAATTGAGGACATAGTCAAGTTGCAAGAGAATGATCCTATGATGATGGAAATCAAGGATAACATTGATCAAAGACCGGAATTTTCTATCTCAAAAGAAGGAAGGCTACTATTTAAAGATAGGATTTGTGTATCAAATCATAATGGTACTAAGAAGTTAATTACGGAGGAGGCATATAAGTCAAGGTATGCTATTCATCCTGGTGCTACCAAGATGTATCAAGACTTGAAAAGAAATTTTTGGTGGCCCAACATGAAGAGAGAAATAGCAGATTTTGTGTCCCGCTGTCTCACTTGTCAACAAGTTAAGGTAGAACATTTAAAACCCGCAGGTAAATTACACCCCTTAAATATTCCCGAATGGAAATGGGAAAGTATAGGGATGGACTTCATTATGGGTTTACCTAAGACAAGAGGTGGACACGATGGTATGTGGGTGATCATAGACTGATTGACTAAGTCTGCACATTTTTTACCAATCAAGAGTCAATGGTCTGTGGATGTACTAGCAGCATTGTACATGAAGGAGATTATTAAATTACATGGTGTCCCAGTCACCATTATATCTGACCGAGATCCTCGGTTTACTTCACAATTCTGGAAGGGTCTACAACATTCTTTAGGGACCCGACTGAACTTTAGCACGGCATTCCACCCACAAACTGATGGACAAACAGAAAGGACAAATCAAGTGGTGGAAGATATGCTTAGGGCTTCTGCTATTGATTTTGGAGGTAGTTGGCATGATCACTTGCCTCTAGTGTAATTTGCATACAATAATAGCTACCAAGCTATCATTCAAATGGCACCGTTTGAAAGTCTATATGGAAGAAGCTATCGTTCCCCTATTTGTTGAAATGAAGTAGAAGAAAGGCAATTTCTCAGTCCCGACATTATTAGGGATACTACCGAGAAGATAAAACTCATTCGAGAAAGACTTCAAATGGCACAAGATAGATAGAAAATCTATGCTGACAATCGAAGGCGCGACTTGGAGTTTCAAGTAGGAGATCACGTATTTCTTAAGGTTTCTCCAGGTCGTAGTATTCAGAGATTTGGTATTAAGGGCAAGCTTACTCCCAGATTTATTGATCCTTTTGAGATTCAGGAATGAGTTTGTGAAGTCACATATAGAATTGCTTTACCTCCTCAACTATTTGAAGTTCATGGTGTATTTCACATCTCAATGCTCAAGAAATACATTCCTGATCCTTTCCATGTCATCACCTACGACAATCTGGAGATTAAGAAGGACTCGACATATGAGCAAAAACCAATCAAAATCCTTGAACGAGAGGTACGTCAACTTCGGAATAATACTATTCCTGTAGTCAAAATCCAGTGGACAAAGTCAGGAAAAATAAGGAAAACCAAAGAAGCTATGCGCAAAAGATTTTCAGA
The DNA here is from genome assembly GCA_022559845.1 of Amorphophallus konjac. Taxonomy (NCBI): domain Eukaryota; kingdom Viridiplantae; phylum Streptophyta; class Magnoliopsida; order Alismatales; family Araceae; genus Amorphophallus; species Amorphophallus konjac. Next base: position 177,630,059 of record CM040119.1, read on the forward strand.
ATTGTTTAACTATAAGTACACTCTCCACAATCCATATATTGAATTTGGGGACCAAATTCTCTTAAGTGGGGGAGGGTGTAATTCCCCGAAAAGATTGTAGAATATTTCTGAATTATTTGAGTATTTTTTGAAAATTTTAAAAGACCAAATGAATTAATAAATGAATATTGGGTTAAATAAATCATTATTAAGGCCCAATTATGATAAACAATTAACCTAGCCTATTTAATTAAAGTCCAAAAGGTTTAAGGACCAACCCCAAGAAGTTTGGCCCATATTCTAGAAGATTAATTGGCTTATTCACGAAATATAGGTGGAGAGGGGGATTTCTGTAGCCCATCTAACAGCGGCCGAACTAGGTCCGTCAGGACCAAACAAGGCCCAGCTCATCCAAGTGATAGCCCGCCAGGGCCCACTTAGGATAAAAAGCCCAATAAGATTACTCGAGATCAAACCCTTCCTTGGCGGCCCTTAGGCTCGGAAGGCCCGAACATCAATCAGAACGGAGGAAGACCCATGCTCGAGTTATCCCGGTGAAACGGAGGAAGACCCATGCCCAAGTTATCCCCTCACCGGGATAGAGGCAAGCGCTCAGCGCCCACTCCGACCTACCTTCATCCGAGCTATGCCTATCGCCCGGACAGGGTTGGCACCCTTCATGCTTGGATTTAACCGACGATTGCTTATCCACGCTGCCGTTGAGAGCCCTTTATGAACAGGAGTTTTTGAGGATAAGGGACCCACGACCCCTCAAGGCTATAAAGATCCCACGATGAGGACGTAAAGAGCCCGCGTTGAGGACGTAACTCCCGTCTGAAACTCCTCAGCTTATGAGACTCATGAGGCCAGCACACTATTTAAACCTGGGACTCCCTCCAGTGAAAGGTATGGCCCAACACACGCCTAAAATTCCTTGAGCAGGAACCACTTCACCATCTTGGTGTAGAGGGATCTCGCGCCTCTCTTTGCCTCCTCCCTTCATGGCTTCCACCATTGCTCCACTGACTTAGGCATTTGAGAGTTTACCCTAGGGAACCATCCCTGGGCCCCTTGATCTGTTTCCCTTTCTTACAGTTCACTATTCAGTGATCATCCCCCAGCTCAGGTCCAGCGCGAGATTACGCCTCTTCATCTGGTGCCGTCTGTGGGAAACGACCAAAGAGCCAGTATGGTGCGAAGAAGTTCAGGGAGGAGGTCCGCCGGCGACAGGGGAAAGGCCATGGTGGCGGCGGGAGAAGGCCCCTCTCAGGCCTCACAAAACCCTCCCTCCAACGCCAACACCCCAGCCGACGAACTACCCCCTCCACCCGCAGCGGTAGGGCTACCACTCAACGGTGGTGCTGACGCTTTCCAAGCCCTCAACACAAAACTGGGCGTCCTCATGGAACTCATGAGGACCCAGGCGGCCAGGGATGGAAGGTCACGCGCCCCTCCGGAGAGCCCTCCCCGCGAGAACACGTCTCATCACACTATCGGAGGCCGCTTCACCCTCCGAGGCCGGCAGATTATCCGTAACAGGTAAGGAGGACTTTCACAAGCCCCTCCCCCAGAGCAAGAGGCCTCCTCCACGCCAAAAAGGGGAAGACCTACGGCACGCCGTCCAAACCCAGAGACCGAAGCTCCTGGAGAACGCCAAGGAAGTCCCCCCAGCCCCACAACGCGATGACAGTCGGAGTTATCCCTCCGACTGCGAGAATTCGAGAGACGTTTCACAGAGCAGGAGCATGCCATATGCGCCTTGCAAAACGTCTCTCCGACAAAGGACAAGGAGAAATCTCCGTTCTCCGATTACATGTTGAAGGTAGAGGTATCTCCTAGAACCTTCATTCCGACCTTTAAGTCCTACGACGGCCAAGACGACCCGGCCGACCACTTCGACAACTTCGACGCCCTAATGCCCCTTCATGGAGCGTCCGACGCCATCAAGTGCCGAGCCTTTGTGACCACCTTGGTCCAAGGGGCCCAAGAATGGTTCTGGGCCCTCGCCCCCAGATCCATTCGGGATTTCAAGCAATTCGGGCGAGTATTCAAGGAGAGTTTCACCGGTAGCGGCCCACCAAGGTTGGTAGCGGGGCTATTGGCTCTCAAACAGGCGCAAGGGGAGAAACTTCGGGCTTACATCAACCAATTCAAGTCGAAATCCCTGAGAATCCCCCGGCTGGATATAGCCTCGGCCATAACCGCGCTGACCGGGGGCACCCGGGACGGGAACCTCCGCCGTGAACTTGTCTTCCACCCTCCCTCGACCCTTGCAGAGCTAGTGACTCTGGCTTTGCGCCACGCTGAGTGCGAAGAAGTACTCAGCGCATGCCGAGGCGCAACCGGCTCGGGTCAGGAGGGGGACAAGAAGCGTGCACTCGAGTCAAGCTCGGGCCAAGGAAAAAGGAAGAACCGAGACGGAGAGCACAAGCTGCCATCCCAGAAGTATGAGCGGTACACTCCCTTAACTGCTCCGATGTACGAGATATATGAAGACATCAAAGGCTCGGGCCTTCTCCGCCAACCCGAGCCAATGAGGTCAAAAAACCGTAATCACAGCAATCATTGCCTGTTCCACAACGACCACGGGCATCATACCGGTGATTGCCACCAGCTCCAGGACGAGATCGAGCGCCTCGTCCGCCAGGGACACCTGTCCCGGTTCGTGGCTGGGCGTGAGGAAGACCTAGGCACCCCAGAGGAGATCGACAACGCACCTCGCGGGGTGCACATCAACGTCATCATTGGAGGAGCTGCATTAGGAGAAAATAGTAGTCGAGGAAGGAAGCGTCATGCTGAGCAGGCGAGCCAAGCCGTCAAGCCTCCCAAGGCCCCGCCAAGTGAGCCCCAGGTCATAGTCTTCTCCGACAAAGATCTGGAAGGACTGACCACCACGCATGACGACGCCCTAGTCATATCGGCCGCAATAAACCATTGTAACGTAGACAGAATTCTAGTTGACAATGGAAGTGCCCCTGATGTATTATTTTACGAATGTTTCCTTAAGATGGGGGAGAATCCATCTAAACTCCGCCCGATCCGAACCCCTCATTGCGGGTTCAATGGCCAGGTCACTTATCCCGAGGGAGCCCTAAGCTTGTCGGTTACTCTCGACATCCCACCCAAAACCATTACAGTCATGGTGGACTTCATAGTGATCTAAGGTATGATAGCATACAACCTGATCTTCGGCCGAGGAATCCTTAGCCGAACGAAAGCGGTGCCCTCTACCTATCACCAAAAGATGAAGTTCCCCACCAAAAATGGGATGGGGGAAGTCTGATCTAACCAGGCGACGGCCAGAAGGTGCTATAATATCTCGGTAGAAGCCACAAGGCCAGACAGGAAGAACAAGGGTCCCCGGGAAGTCGAGGAAACACCCGCAACCACCGAGCCTGGAGGCGAGCTGCTAACGGTTTTTCTAAATGACGACCCGACCCTAGGAGTAAAGATTGGAGCTGACCTACCATCTAAGATTCAGCAGCAATACAAAGAGTTTCTTTCCGTGTATACCCGAGTCTTTGCATGGTCTGATGATCAACTCCCTGGAATACCGGAAGAGACGGTAATGCATAAGCTCAACCTCGACCCGACCGCGAAGCCCGTACAACAGCACAGAAGGAAGCAGACGATCATCAAGGAGCATGTCACCAAGGGGCAACAGACTGGTCTTTTTAGACCGGTCCTATCCCCGACGTGGCAGGCTAACGTCGTCCTGGTGCCAAAAGCTTCGGGAAAGTGGCGAATGTGCATGGACTTCACCGAGTTGAACATGGCTACACCAAAGGACTGCTATCTGTTACCGAGCATCGACCAACTGGTTGATTCAACCTTGGGCAATGAAATACTCAGTTTCTTGGATGCCTATTTAGGTTACCACCAGATCAGAATGGATCCAGGAGACGTCGAGAAGATCGCCTTTATTACCGACTTCGGTGAAAATTTGCTACACCCGGATGCCTTTCGGGTTGAAGAACGCTGGAGCCACGTACCAGAGGCTGGTCAATCATATGTTCGAAGGACAGCTCGGTCGGAACGTCGAGGCCTATATTGACGATATGCTCGTCAAGACCCCCAAGGCCGAGGATCACCTCATCGACCTAGCTGAGACCTTCAACACCCTTCTGAGGTACAATATGAAGCTCAATCCCACCAAGTGCGCCTTCGGAGTAAGATCCGAGCAGTTCCTGGGTTTCTTAGTCACCCAGCTTGGGATCGAGGCCAACCCCGACAAGGTCCAGGCCATCCTGGACATGTGCCCTCCCACCTGCATCAAAGACGTCCAACGCCTCACTGGGCGCATTGCTACGCTCAGCAGATTCCTGTCCCGCGCGGCCGAACGATGCCTACCCTTCTTCAAGCTGTTGAGGGGATCCAAAATGGCATCTGCTACGTTCGTATGGGATGAGGAATGCCAAAGGGCGTTCGCCGAGCTTAAGGAGTTCCTGGATTCACCCCCGGTGCTTTCCAAGCCTGTCCTAGGTGAAGCCTTGTATCTCTATCTCTCGGCGACTCCATCTACAGTTAGCTCGGTCCTGGTCAGAAATGACTCGGGAGTCGAGAGACCGGTCTACTACACCAGCAAGGTGCTCAACGAGGCTAAAAGAAGGTATCCCGTAACCAAGAAACTCGTGCTAGCATTGGTTACCTCGGCCAAGCGCCCCCGACCCTATTTCTAAGAACATTCTATCATCGTACTGATCGGCGAACCTTTGAAGAGGATCCTCGCTCACCCTGAAGCCTCGGGATGCCTCGTCAAGTGGGCCATCATGCTCGGGGCCTACGATATATCATACCGGCCTCGCTCGGCTATCAAAGGATAGGCGCTCGCTAACTTCATCGCCGAGAGCACTATCCCGACCGAAGAAAAATCTCCATCCGCGCCTGGGCCAACCTGGGAACTGTTCATTGACGGATCCTCCAACTCAGCCGGAAGCAGCGCTAGAATCCTCCTGAAGTCCCCCAAAGGAGCAAAGCTACAATACGCCTTGAAGTTGCTTCCAACAACGCTTCCGAGTACGAAGCCCTTATCTCGGGAGCACGCATGGCCCGGCGGCTAGGGGTTGAGCGAGTCAGAATTCACACTGACTCCCAACTAGTCGCTAGCCAGGTCAACGGTGATTACGAAGCTCGAGAAACACCGAGGGTCAAATACCTCCAGCTGGTCAGAGCCGTGGCACAGTAGTTCGAGAGCTTTGAGATAGTCCGAATAGCTCGGGAAGAAAACTCCCGAGCGGATGCACTCTCTCGGCTGGCCTCCTCTCTTGACCCCGAGGGTACTCAATCGGTCCCTCTCGAAGAGCTAGAGCGACCGAGCATCGATTCGGAGCTCCTGGCTGTTGACCAGGCCTCCCCAAGCGACTAGCGCACCCCCTACTTGTTGTTGCTCCAAGACTCTCAAGAGCCTCCCGACCCTCGGGAAGCCCGAAGATTGAAGTACCAAGCTCGACGGTTCGTCATTCTGGATAGCACTCTCTACCGAAGATCCTTCTCTGGTCCTCTCTTGAAATGCCTCAGTACTGACGAAGCCAACCGAGCGATTCAAGAAGTTCACGAAGGCCTATGCGGAGCGCATTTGGGAGGAAGGTCACTCGCCAGGATCTTGCTACGGCAAGGTTATTGGTGGCCCACTTGCAGCGCGACTGCTCGACCTACGTACAGCACTGGGACTGATGCCAGTGATTTGACCACCAGGTCCATCAGCCGGCAACGGAGCTCGTTACCCTAGCCGAGCCATACCCTTTCGCTCGCTAGAGAATCGACATCCTCGGGCCGTTCCCCACGGCTCAAGCCCAGAAGAAGTTCGTCATCGTCGCCATCGACTACTTCACCAAATGGATCAAGGCCGAAGCCACAACAAGAATCACCGAGACAGTCGTCTGGAGTTTCGTCTGGAAATCGATCATTTGTCGCTACGGCATCCCCCGAGTGATAGTGAGCGATAATGGTCAGAAATTTGATTCTCGTTATTTCCGAGACAGATGCGCCGACCTAAACATCCACAATCACTTCACTTTGGTCACCCACCCTCAGGCTAACGGACTGGTCGAAAATGCCAACAAGACTATCTTAAAAGGCATCAAGACCAGGCTCGGCAAAGCCAAGGGTAGCTGGCTTGAGGAATTGCCGAACGTACTTTGGTCACACAGAACGACTCCCAGAATGGCAACCAGTGAAAGTCCCTTTCAGTTGGTGTATGGCGCCGAGGCCGTTATCCCATTGGAGATTACCAATCCCTCCCTCCGAGTCATTTGTTTCTCGCACGAGGCAAACGACCAGAAATTGCTCAAAAACCTCGACCTAGCAGATGAACTCTGAGAGATTGCCAGCATCTGAGAAAGGGAATATCAATGCCGCCTCACTCGATACTACAACGCCAAAGTCTGAGATAGACACTTTCAACCAGGAGATTTCGTGCTCAGGAAAGTCGAAGCCTCTCGACCACTTGAGGCGGCGGACAAGCTATCCCCTAATTGGGAAGGCCCCTACTGAGTGGTCGAGACGCTCAAGAAAGGAGCATACCGACTATCCATGATGGAAGGAGAGCCCATCCCTCGGACCTAGAACGCGACAACACTACGCAAGTTCTACTTCTGAATATTGAGCATTATGTAAACGGCATGAAATAAAACAAAAGCCTCCTTTCCTTTATTCAAACAACTAGCTTGTACATCAGAAAGACCGAAGCCAAGAAAATACATGTCAAAAATGTAAAAAATCCATCTGGCTCCGTCGTACGAGCCCATCGCTCGGTTGACTCGGTTGACCTTCCTGCGTCCAGCCACTGACTCTGCCTTGTGCAGAAATTGGCTCGGATAAAGGGTAATCGACCCCGTTGGCTCGGGTAGCTCGGAACAAAGGTGACAGAGGGATTAGGAAGGAGAAGGCTACCTTCCAAGTTGACAGAGATGGAGGAAGGGGAAGAGTGAATGCATATGAAGGCATCCTCCCCACCAATCTGCCAACTCTTTGAAACGAAGAGAGTGTAGGCACCCTCCGAAGAGTGAAAGAAATGATGAGAAGGGCAGAAGAGGGAGAAAGAGACCAGCAGAGCTGGACGAGGAGGCAGGGGAAAGCCCGGAAAGGAGGGAGCTTAATTGGCTTTCTCCTCCCCTCCATGGAGCGAGCAAGAAGGTACGGGTGGTAGGGATGCCTGATGCCCCCATCGGTCCACCATCTCGCCCCCCCCCCCCCCGCAGGCATCGTCGGAACTGATAAAAAGAAGACGACGTGCCTCCGCACGTCGAACCCTCTTTCAACCTATCTGCCGGCCGTCGAACCCCCTTTAAACCCGGAGTAGCAAGGACTCTCTGCCCTTTGTCATCATCTTCCAAATCATCTTCCATGCCTCAAATATAATGACACAACGCTATGTGAATAAAAAATGAGGAAAGACTGTCGGGGAAAACCCTAAGCGGTGAAGAGGAAGGGATGCCCTTCAGACCTTTTATAGGCGAGGGGAGGCTATTTGTCTTAAATGATTCTCCCCTTGAAAACATGCCAAAGGGACCTCTCCCTACGAACGGTCACCTCAAGCTTCTCGTTTTCCGCCCTAGCGGGACACACGAAGCGGCCAAACATTCAAAGCATGAGAAAACGGAAAGACACCATGTCAGACGCTCACCCAGCCATCGGGTGAGATCCACGCAGAAAGTATCGGCACTTTCCAACTACTGTAGATACGCTGAACAAAATACGGCAACAGCAATACGAAACAGTTAAGTCTTCATCATAATGCTAATGCCTTACTTTTTTCCCTATACAATAAGGAAAGTTTTCCTTCGAAAAAGGAAAAGACATATAAAAAGAGAAAGAAAAGTAGATACATTAGGCCTCTAGCCAACCCTGAAGCTCAGAAGTGGAAGGCCCAGATGGTCTGCCCCCGGCACTGACCCCACCGGCGTGGGAGTTTTATGGATTCAACATGGTATCAGAGCATGGTCTTGGCCCAACTCCTCTTGTCACCTCCACCCGATTAATGTCCACGGCGCATCTTGGCTGTGTGGGGGAGTGTTGGAATATTTGGGCATAGTCCCCTCTTGGGCAATAGTCCCGTATTGGTTAAATGAGTTGTGGTTCATGTGCTTATGAACCTGGGCCCTTGTATCTCAACACCACGGTTTTGTGGATTCAAGCCTCGGTTGCGCGCCCTCCCGAGGCATCCGGAGTTGGCGACCCCTCAGATGAAGAGCCCCCCTGATCTTCTTCCTCCGACGTAGAGGAACCGGAGGATGACAAGTCCGAGTCATAGTATTGCCTGGATGGGAAATCGATTGTCTCAGATGCCTGCTCCTCGGCATAAGAGACAGCCCGGTCGTAGCCTTGTTTGAACCCATTGCGGATGCCTCGGCGAAGTCCTGACTCGTAGTAGAGGAGGGCAGCCTCCTTAAAGTCGACCCGGTAGGCCTCCGAGCATTTGTACTACTCAAGCACCTCCACCCCGGTTGATCCCATCCTACCAGCGAGATCGGCCTTCTCCCGCTCCGCCTCGGCTAACCTCCATCCGGCCTCAGCAGTCTGCTTCTAGGCCTCCGCCGCCTGCTTCTCCACCTCGGTCCGATCAGCCTCGGCCTCCCGTCGAAGGCGCTCGGCTTCCTCCACTCGGTCCACCAGCTCAGCACGCTTGGCCTCCCACCGGCCATCTAGCTCGGTGCGAGCAACATGCTTCTCTTCAAGAAGCCTGCTCTTCCTCTCGAGCGATTCGCGGGCCCTAGCTAGTTGCTCGGTCAATGCCCAAGCCTCCACCTGGCTCACCCGTGCTAGCTCCCTAACGGAGGAAAGCTTACGTCGGAGCCCATCACACTCCTCGGCGAGCCGAGCCATCTTCTTGTCAGACCCGCCAAGGGTCCAGGCCAGGTTCGCCCGCTCTGACTCCGACCGAGCGTAAGCTTCTACTAGAGTGGCCGCCATCTGGGCCAGGACCAAGCCGCCCTCCATAACAGTCTCGAGGGCCACAGAAGGGGAGTGTTGCCTGTCTCCCACCTTCACCTTCACGGCTATACCATGACATATTTGATACAGAGGGCCTTGGATGCCGAGCCTCTCAAGGGCCGCCAGAATAGAGACCCCCTCTTCGGTCGGCGTCCCACCGGACGGCCCGGATCGAGCCATGGCTTCGTTCACCCCTCGTGCCTCGGTCGGTCGGGGCTGCATCGCCTTTTCTTGTGACCGCCCAGCGTGGACCGGTTCGACACCTGCACCGCCACCTGGAGTGTCGCTCATCTCAGTCAACGCCCCAATCTCGGCCGTGGTCCCAGCGTCACCCGCCTCGTCTACGGCCCCCTCGGCTCCTACCTAGGGGAGAGCTGGGCAAGCACCGTTGCCAGTCGCAGAAGCAGCTCCGATCGAAGGAGGAGCCAAGCCAGCATCGTCGCCGACCGCAGAAGCAGCCCCAACCTCCTCGGCCTCCTTTTGCTCGGCGGGTGGGAGAGCTCGCCCTGTAGGGTCGGCCCCATCATGCTCGGCGGAGGGGTGAGCCGTGGCAAGGTCGCCTTCGACTGCGCGTACGACCTCGATCTTCTTGGCCCGCTTCCTGGCCTTCACGGTGGCCCGAATCATGCCCTCCATGGGATCCTTGTGCTTGGACCCCCGCGGCCCGGAAGATTCACCCCGGGCCTCCCCCTTGCCCTTATCTCTGACTCGGGAACGACCCGTGGGAGCAGCCGACTCATCGGCAGCCGACTCATCGGCAGCCGAGTCATCGGCAGCCGAGTCATCACCGAGATCGATCACCTCTGCGGCCTCCTCCAAGGCCGGCCACCTGGTGTCTGCACAGAAGAAAGATATAATCAGGAAAGGGAGATGGTCTCAACATCTAGAGAAGAACTGATTCGTGGCGACCGAACCTGACGACTGCAACCGCGCAAGAAGACATCGCTCGATGTTCTCTGGAGTGACCAACTCCTCCGTGGACTGGCGACGCTTCCGTAAAATGATCGCGTACTCCTCCACGTCCGGAGAAAACTCATCCTGCCTCGGAGGAATGTTCAGATGAAAATTGGGGATTACGGGACATCTCCAAGTTTCCTCCCCCGAGAGGGTCCCCACCCAGAAGAACTGGGTTTTCCACCCCTTATGCGAGGAATCCTTCACGGCCAAGGAGATACAGCTCCTATTCCACCTCGCCTGGATGAAATAGAAGTCCTTCACGGCCGAGGGATGTGCCTTCAACACAAAAAAATAGTGGAAGAGGTCCAAGGAAGGAGGAACTCCGCATTGACGGCAGAGGATGTGAAAGGTGGAAAGAAGAAGATAAGAGTTGGCTACCAACTGTACATGCGCCAACTGAAAGAAATTGAGAAGTTTGAGAACAAAGGGCTCAAAGGGAAGGCGGAACCCACCCTTCCACGATAGTATGAAGGTGCAGATGTGGCACGTATGGGAGTCCAAGCTCGACTCATGCAGGGCAGCCGCGGCGAAGAAAAACTTGTGGGGCAGATGAAACTGGTTCTCCAGCCATTTCACCTCTGCCTCCCCCAGTTCGCTGTAGTTTGGAGCTGCCGCCCTCACCACAAGCTCGCCCTCCCACTCCTCGACATCCGGACGCTGGTCTGCCATGGGATCCAGAGAGGAACTTGAAGAAATACGCTCCCGAGACCCCGAAGACTCTGGAGGAAGAGGAAGCTGTCGGACCGCCTCTACAGTTATCTCTACCAATTCCACGAACGCCACTGCGATGTTGTGACCCCTCTATGTTGATGATGTTGACACTTGCTCTATTCTTTGGCAACACCATTGTTTTGATTGATTGGCAACTGATTTTGATTTGATGAAATTGCTCCATCAGATTGACTATGTGTTCCTTGTTTTTAATACACTGCTGTCTGCAATTCTTACTATCATAAGTCCACACACTGCATCTCAATTAATTTGGTTAAGTGTGCACAGCGTCAACGCATCATGTTACAGCGTCAACGCACCGTTGGCTTTGAACCTCAGAGTCTGTACATCCGAATTGCCCTTGATCTAGTAAAATGTATACACTCATTCACGAAGCGTTCACTTCACTCAAGTCTATACATCCACAGTTGGACCCTAAATCTATACAGCCAAAGCCTGGTCATGCTTTCACACAAAGTCTGTACAGTCACATCTCAAAGGCCAAGTCTATACATCACTGTGGCTGCTCGAAGTGAAGCATAGTCTATACACTCCTCATACCTTTCCCTACGTTTGGCCAAGTGTATACACTCGTGAATGTCTCATCAAGTCTACACATTGGCACTGTAGCATGCATTCATAAAGTCCATACATTCACATTTAGAGTCTAAGGCAAAGTATGTACATGGAACTGTGTTAGGCATTTTGTTAAAGTCCATACATTTGCACTGTAGATGCACGCACTGTTCATAAGTCTAATACGTCAGTCGCACATGCTAGCTATCCCCCCGGATGCTCTCCTGGGACCGAGTATGCCCTCCAGTGCCTGCTAATGCTTCGATTGGCCAGCGTCTCTCTTGATCAAGTCTATACACTCATTCACTGTTCATGCATTCACAGTGAAGTCTATACATCCGTTTGGCCATGCATCACTATCCACCAAGTCTATACATTGGTAGAGTCTGTACAACAGACGCGCATGCTCGCCTGTCCCTCTGGATGCTCCCCTGATATTGAGGATGCTCTCCTGGAGCAGCGATTGCTCCCCAGAGACGGCATATGCTCCCCATGCTCCCCTGACGCAGGTGATGCTTTCCAAAGGCCATCGATGCTCTCCTGAGACTTTGTATGCTCCCGTGCGAGAACGCACAAAGTCAAGAACTAGTCTCTTGGTAGTTAAAAGAATAGTCTATACACTGCCTTTGGGTCTCTAAGTCTATACATTGGTCTTCGCTTTCTAAGTCCGTACATGGCATTCGCATTCACAAGTATATACAATGCATTTCATTTTCCAAAGTATCGACACCAAGTTGATAAGTCTCTGTATGACCGTCTGACAGGTGATGCTGTCCAGAAGCCATAGATGCTCCCCTGAGACTTCATATGCTTCCGTGCGAGAACGCACAAAGACATGATTAGTCTTTGGGGATTCTTTACAGAGACTGGCTGACTTGGCTCGTGATCCAAGGAGGACGAGGAACTATGATGGTGACATATGGAAGAACCCCTTTCCTGATGCTGCCACGTGGTCCAAATTGCTGGGCGGGAAACGTGGAGGGCACACGCCCTGCCTGCTGCTGCTGCTGGTATATAATGAAGCCTTCGTCTTCAGATGGAGGCTGATCGTGATTGAAGCCAGAGAGCAGGAGCTGAGAGAAGAAAGGGAAAAAGAAGAAAGAGCTTCCACGATCCAGCAGAAGAAAAGAAAAAGAGAGAAGAAGAAGATACAGAGAAGAAAAATAAGAAATAGAGAAGAAGGAGAAAAAGAGAGAGGAAGAGATCGTGAGAGATTGAGTTGAGAGAGAGCTGATCGAGAGTGAGAGTGAGAGTGAGAGTGGTTGTATCTCAGTCTCGTGGTTCAAAATCAGAGCTGAGCTTTGCTCTTAGAGCTATATTGTTTTTTTTTGAGCTTTTCTATTTTCATTTTGATTCTGTCTTTCATTTTCGAATACTGTTTCTTCAAGCTGTGTGTCAGCGGTCTTGCAGTGGTGGTCTCCACTGGACGGGTTAAGCTGTATTTCCCCAGCGGTTGCAGAGGATTAGATCCTTTGGTCGGCAAGCTGTAGTGCCCAGCGAAGCTGTGTATCAGCGGAGTGTTTGGCCAAGCTGTAAAGCCCAGCGGACGCAAGCTGTGCTGTGCAGCAGGAAACCATACTCGGTTGAGTGTGGGGTGGACGTAGGTCGTTGGCCGAACCACCTAAAAATTGTATGTGCAGTGTGTTTGTGCTTTTGTGTGATCTGTGTGCGATGGGAATTTCTTGCTCAGCTTACTTGATTGCATCGCTTATGCTCATGTCTAGCTTTCGACCTTTTGTTTAGCATCTTTTGTTTAGCTTAACTGATGTTTGCCTAAATTCCGCTTTAGAACTTGCAGTAGTTTTAAATTAGGCAAGTTGATCTATTCACCCCCCTCTAGATCCACACTCTGTGGAGATAGACTGCGTCCATCTAACCCAACACTTGGTATCAGACCCTAACTCTTCTGCAGGGACTCATCGCCCGAAGAGAATAGGTAGAGATGGATGCTCGAGGGATGACTGCCGAAGGTCACTCAAAAACGAAGCCCCCATTCTTTGACGGATCAAACTACGCATACTGGAAGAACCGTATGCAAGTGTTCCTCAGGGCTAAGGATTATGAGATTTGGAAGATTGTCAGCAAGGGACCTTATGAGCTGTCCCAGAATGAAGATGTATGGACCAAGGAGGAGATCAGAAGGTCCACGCTAAATTGGAGTGCTATTAATGCTATCCAGTGCGCTCTGCATCCTACAGAATTCTCCCGTGTATCTGCTTGCAAATCAGCTAAGGAGATGTGGGATGCGCTGGAAGTAATTCATGAAGGTACATCTCAAGTAAGAGAGTAGAAGGCCAATCTTCTTGTATCTGAGTATGAAGCCTTCAAGATGAAGCAGAACGAGTCCATCAGTGAAATGTACGCTCGGCTGACTGTCATAACCAATGGCCTCAGAGGTTTTGGGAAACCTCAGGCAGAGTATGATGTAGTGAGGAAAATTCTGCACTCCCTGACTCCCAATTGGCACACCAAAGCAACAGTGATGGAGGAGTCAAGGGACCTGCGTAATACTAGATCTGATGAGCTGATTGGCTCACTAATGGCATATGAGATAAACATGCCAAGGACAGATGAAGCCGAGAGGAAGAAGAAGCCGATAGCGCTGAAGGCTAGTTCCAGTAAATCAACAAAATCCAGCTCCAGCAGCCCTTCATCATCAGAGGAGAGCCTAAATGAAGAAGAAGATGTGACTCGATCTGAGATAGCCATGATGACTAGAGAGTTTAGGCGATTTCTCAGAAAGGGAGCAGGACGGTTCAGCCAGAAGAAATACAGTGGTGGCCGAAAGGATAAAAGGTATAAATCTAAATCTACAAAGAAAGATGAAGCTAATGTCTATTATCAATGCAGGAAACCAGGGCATCTAAAAATTGACTGTCCAGAAAATCAGAAACATAAGGACAGGTCAAAGAAGAAAATCAAGAAGGGAAGAGCTATGATCACCACATGGAGTGATGAAGAGGAAGGCTCTTTCAGCAACAGCTCAGATAGTGAAGCCGAATCTGAACAGCCCATTTGCCTTATGGCAACAAGCTCCGAAGATAGAGAGGAGGACACAGATGAGGTAATCACTAGATTTGAAAACTTCACAATTGCTGATTGGGTAGATGCTTATCATGACATAGCTGATAGAGCTGATGATATTAGAAAAGAAAATAGGCATCTTAGAAGAAAAATCAATTCCATGCAAAATGATAAAACACTAACTGATAAAATTGCATGTTTGGAATCTAAGATTGATGAATTGAAACTCTCATGCTCTGAAGAAGATGAAATCAAAAATGAGTTAAAAGCTTCTAAGGAAGAGAATCTAAGGCTTGAAAATGAAATTGATGAATGGAAGCTGAAGATTCAAAAATGTGAAAGTGAAGTAAAAATCATCTCTGAAAAATATGAAGCTGTCCTCAATGTCAACAATGAGCTGAAAAATGCTATTAATGAACTTCAGAAAGACAATGAGGATAAAATGAAAACCATTGAGAAAATGACCCAAGGAACAGATAACTTAAATGCTTTGTTAGGGTCAAAGATTAATTTCAGAAAAGAGGGCCTAGGATTTAATTCTAGTGCAACAAAAACTTTCGGAATGAAAATAATTTCATTTGTTGCTCAAAAGGAAAAGGGACCTCTAATTAGCATGAACTCAACAAATTTAATGAACAAAACTGCTAATCTGAAAAAGATCAGTGCTGAGGAGAAGGGTAAACAAAAACTCAGTGAGCCTAGTAGAGCTAGCACATCTAAGCAGAATCCTAGGGCTCAGACTCAGGTTAGGGGTCAACGTACACAGTCCAGTAAACCCCAGGTCAAGGTAACCCAGTCTCCACCAACACCTCCACCTCTTCAGAAGACCCAATACAAACCTGTGTATAGATCAGCAAGGTCCAAAGTACAGGGGAGACAAAGTGCAGCTAGGAGTCAACCCAATTATGTTTATCAACCCAGAGCTCAGACCCACTACAATGTACAGCCAACCTACTTCAATATGTCAAATTGGTCTAGAACTCAGGGTAGGTTTACAGGCCTTGCATACCAGGGTGCTCAAAATCAAAGACCTTACAGTGGAAATTGGGTCAATGGGTATGGTTACTGGACATCTAGAAATTAATATTTTCATAGCCAGCCTAGGAACTACTATGGCCAAAATTTTGTGGACATGCCCTGGCCAAGGCACTGGCACAGAAATAACAATACCGTCAATAATCATGCTGCTGCAAATAAGAAAAAGAACAATAAGAAGAAAAGGAACAACAACAGAAGAAAATCTGTAGGATCCACTGAACAAAACACATTTAAACAAATGTGGATTCCGAAACACTTGCTTTCCTGCTTTACTGCTAGTTCATTTACATTGGAGCCCAATCAGTCTTGGGTTCCAAACTTCTCTACCTAATTGTGTATGCAAGTATGCCTGGCAGCCAAGAACAACTTGTGGTACATGGATAGCGGCTGATCCAGGCATATGACAGGAGATAAGGCCAAATTTTGCATACTGACTGAGAAAGTAGAAGGCCTTGTCACCTTTGGAAGCAACACAAATGGTAGGATTATCGGATCAGGTAAGGTAGGTAAGTGTTCTACCTGCTGCATTGATGATGTTATGCTGGTTGAAGGGTTAGCCTATAATCTACTTAGCATCAGCCAGTTATGTGATAAAGGTTACAATGTTCTATTTAATTCTCAATGCTGCAAGGTTTTTGAACCTGATTCTGATATTGTCAAATTTACTGGAAAAAGAATAAATAATACTTACATGATAAATTTAGATGACATCCAACACACTAACCTTTGCCTTACTGCCAGTAGAGAAGACATAGTATTTTTATGGCATCGTAGGTTAGGTCATGCTAGCTACACTATTTTACACAAATTAAATAAGCATGGCATGGTTAGAGGACTTCCTGAAGTCTCATTCAAGAAAGAAAATAAAATCTGTGATGCATGCACCCAATCAAAGATAACTAGAAAATCATTTAAGTCTAGAACTGAAAATCTGTCTTCCAAACCCTATGAGCTGATACATATGGACCTTTTTGGGCCAACTAGAGCTATTAGCCTATCAGGGAGGAGGTATGGGTTTATCATGGTAGATGACTTTTCTAGGTATACTTGGGTTTATTTCTTATCTAATAAGAGTGATGCTTTCTCAGAATTTTAGGAGTTCTATGTTAAAACAAATCAAAAAATTGAAAACATATTGTCTGATCATGGAGGTGAGTTTGAAAACTCACGATTTGATGAATTCTGCAGGTCGAATGGAATCAACCACAGGTACTCCTCACCAAGGACACCTGAGCAGAATGGAGTTGTGGAGAGAAGGAACAGAACCCTAGTGGAGATGGGTCGTACACTCCTTGTTGAAGGTGGTCTACCAAGGAAATTTTGGGCTGAAGCAGTGAACACTGCCTGTTATGTAATTAACAGAGCCATGGTAAGACCTTCTACCCAGCAAACACCATATGAGATATTAAAAGGTAAGAAACCTTCTATTGCTCACTTCAAGGTTATTGGTTGTAAATGTTTCATTCACATAAATGATAAAAAGGACCTTGATAAATTTGAACCTAAAGGAGAACCATGAATTTTTCTTGGCTATTCTGAAAACACCCGAGTATACAGAGTGTACAATCTGAACTCTAAAACTGTTGAAGAATCTCCACACATAGTTTTTGATGAATCCTTGGCAAATTCTAATGTTAGTCAATGCAGGAATGAAAATAATGGAGAAATTCTGAAGGAAGGAGATCCTGCAGACAAATCCGAGGATGAAGAAGAACATAAAGAGCTTAATGAAGAGGAGCCTACAGTTCAGGGGGAGGTAAATCAAGTTCATGATGGTCCAATTGTAAATATTAGATATCTCAAGGATCATCCTGTAGATAATGTTATTGGAAATCTACATGACCCCCCTAGGACTAGAGGCCACTTAAGAATTCAACATGAACTGAATGCTTATGCTTTTGTTTCAAACATAGAACCCAAGTCCATTGACTGTGCTCTCCAGGATGTGCATTGGATTAATGCCATGCATGAGGAGCTCAATCAGTTTGACAGGAATAGGGTGTGGCACTTGGTTCCACCTCCTGATCATGAAATAGTCATAGGGACTAAATGGGTATTTAGAAACAAAACTGATGAAGCGGGGAATGTTATTAAAAATAAAGCCAGACTTGTAGCTCAGGGGTATAATCAGGAATTTGGAATAGACTTTGAAGAGTCTTTTACCCCTGTAGCTAGGTTAGAAGCAATAAGAATTTTATTGGCTTATGCATGTTCCCTAGGTATAAATCTTCAGCAGATGGATGTAAAGTCTACTTTTCTAAATGGGGAAATTAATGAGGATGTCTATGTGAGACAGCCTCCTGGGTTTGAATGTTTAGATTTCCCTAATCATGTTTACAAGCTCAATAAAGCTCTCTATGGTTTAAAGCAAGCTCCTAGAGCTTGGTATGACAGGTTGAGCAAATTCCTCACCGACAAGAACTTCACAAGAGGTATAGTTGATCAAACATTATTTACCAAGGTAAGCCATCCAGATATTCTTATCATTCAGATTTATGTGGATGACATTGTGTTTGGGTCAACTAACCCCAAATTGTGTAAGGAATTCTCTCAAATTATGACTGATGAATTTGAAATGAGCTCAATGGGTGAGCTCAAACTATTTCTTGGACTGCAGGTTACACAAACAGAAGATGGCATCTTCATCTCTCAGTCCAAGTATGTAAAGAACTTATTGAAGAAGTACAAAATGGACAACATCAAGGAAATAGCCACTCCAATGAGTACATCAACTAGTTTGGATGAAGATTGTAAAGGTAAACCTATAGACCAAAGGCTATACAGAGGTATGATCGGATCTCTTCTCTATCTTATAGCCTCTAGGCCTGATATACAATTTGCTGTGTGTTTACGCTCTAGATTTCAGGCCAGTCCTAAAGAAACTCACTTTAAAGCTGTGAAATAGATTTTTAGGTATTTACTAGGCACCCAAGAACTAGGTCTCTGGTATCATGCTAAGTGTGAGTTAGAGCTTCTAGCCTACACTGATACAGACTATGCTGGGTGCCGAGTAGATAGAAAAAGCACTAGTGGCTACTGTCAATTCCTTGGTGGCTGTCTAGTGTCTTGGGCATCTAAGAAGCAACACACTGTAGCATTATCCATAGCTGAAGCTGAGTATGTTGCAGCATGTAATTGTGCAGCCCAAGTACTTTAGATTAAGCACCAACTGGCGGATTATCAGATAAATCTAGGATGCATTCCACTTTTATGTGATAATACTAGTGCTATATGCCTTGCTAAAAATCCTGTTCACCATTCTAGGACTAAGCATATAGAGATAAAACATCATTTTCTTAGAGATGCTGTAAATAAAAAGGAGATTGAACTGAACTTCATAGAAACTGAAAAACAAATTGCTGATATTTTTACTAAGCCTCTTGCGAATGAAAATTTTAAGTTTCTTAGAATAGAACTTAGCTTATGTAAATTTTAGCATGATGAATGATTGTTTAATTACTGTGAATAAAATCTCTGATGTGGACTTGTTTTTTGATTACTTGGATAAATCATGTGGATGTGAATGTGGATGTAGAACTGTCCTGTATTGCATATATTCAGGGGGAGCTTGTCGAGTCTTTGCATGTCTTTGCAAATCATTCATTCATGACCTATGCATAAGCTCTCTCTCCATTAATTCTTGCCTTGTTGCATGCATATAGATAGGGGGAGTATTGCTAGAAATTCAGAGTGGTTTCAACCTTCTTGAAGTCATTCAACCTTTTACTTCTGAATACTTGTCTCTGACATTATGGCAATCTGTTGGTCAGTTCTGATTTCTAAGCAGTAGAAAATGGACTTCTTCATTTATAAGAATTTGAATTGTTCAAAGACTGATGTAATTGTTTAAATCTTATAATGGTTGGAGTTTAAAGATTGCAATCAGTATATAAGAAAGTTGAAAATTGATAAAACTCTCAACCTCTTTCTTATTTCATGTTAGACAAAGCTAATCATATCTGAAATCTGAAAACTCATCTGAAATCATGTTAGAAAGGTTAAGTATGTGTATTGTTCTTGAACAAGTCATTCTGAAACATAAAAAGGACAGCTAAGAAAGCTATTGAAAACATTGAAAATTATTAAAAATCAATATTGGCAGAGCAATGACTGATAAATCACTGAGAAACTGAGTGATCCATCAAAGAAGTGGACAACACTCATGTCATGAAGTGTATCAGCTATCTCTGTTTAAAATGTTCAAAACAGCAGGCTATTTTCACTAAGTACCTGGGGGTAACTGGCGTCTGACAAATGTGTACCCTCACACAAAAAGGTGTAACTCAGTTCTGTTGAATTTGATCATATGCAGAATGGTCCATCTTGTTGAGTATCTAGGGGTATTGGCGTCTTATAAACGTATACCCTTACGCAGAAAAACTTGTGGTACCTGAACGCTCAATGTAATCTAATATTGATAATGCTGCTCCTTCAAAAGAAAAGTTCATGAGTGTCAATTTGTTTAGTTTCAATACATGACTTGGCTTCTCTCAATTATTCTTCGAGATTATGAAAGTAAGATATTATGAAACTGAATCTTTTATGCAAATATGATTCTGGTTTACAGTTTTATCATGCATAGTGCCCTTATCTATTGCTTGTAGTGCATGAACTCCAGGTTTATCATTCTTAAACCCGACCTCTTTCTGACAGCAGTTTCTAAATTCATTTGACCGAAGACTCTATGCTTTAGAATGCTTATTCATGAACTATCTGTTCAGAATGCCAGTCAGTTCTTCTCGTGTTTCCTCCATAGAAATTATTTTTTTCCACCTCTTTGTTGATGGCAAAGGGGGAGAATATTGTCTAGGGGATGTCTAGGGGGAGAATGCATATCTGTAATATTGTCTAGGGGATGTCTAGGGGGAGAATGCATATCTGTTTGAATTCTGAAGTCAGTTCTGAATTCATTCCAAGGGAGAGTTTGAGGCAGTGAGTTTCATGCATTCATAGCATCTGCATGTCAATCTGCATAACACATCATGTCTTTCATCAAACATATATATCTATGACAGGTTGTTGCTACTCTACTTCATATGGGGTTGCCATCATCAAAAAGGGGGAGATTGTTGTGACCCCTCTATGTTGATAATGTTGACACTTGCTCTATTCTTTGGCAACACCATTGTTTTGATTGATTGGCAACTGATTTTGATTTGATGAAATTGCTCCATCAGATTGACTATGTGTTCCTTGTTTTTAATACACTGTTGTCTGCAATTCTTACTGTCATAAGTCCACACACTGCATCTCAATTAATTTGGTTAAGTGTGCACAGCGTCAACGCATCATGTTACAGCGTCAACGCACCGTTGGCTTTGAACCTCAGAGTCTGTACATCCGAATTGCCCTTGATCTGGTAAAATGTATACACTCATTCACGAAGCGTTCACTTCACTCAAGTCTATACATCCACAGTTGGACCCCAAGTCTATACAGCCAAAGCCTGGTCATGCTTTCACACAAAGTCTGTACAGCCACATCTCAAAGGCCAAGTCTATACATCACTGTGGCTGCTCGAAGTGAAGCATAGTCTATACACTCCTCATACCTTTCCCTACGTTTGGCCAAGTGTATACACTCGTGAATGTCTCATCAAGTCTACACATTGGCACTGTAGCATGCATTCATAAAGTCCATACATTCACATTTAGAGTCTAAGGCAAAGTATGTACATCGGACTGTGTTAGGCATTTTGTTAAAGTCCATACATTTGCACTGTAGATGCACGCACTGTTCATAAGTCTAATACGTCAGTCGCGCATGCTCGCTGTCCCCCCGGATGCTCTCCTGGGACCAAGTATGCCCTCCAGTGGGTGCTAATGCTTCGATTGGCCAGCGTCTCTCTTGATCAAGTCTATACACTCATTCACTGTTCATGCATTCACAGTGAAGTCTATACATCCGTTTGGCCATGCATCACTATCCACCAAGTCTATACATTGGTAGAGTCTGTACAACAGATGCGCATGCTCGCTTGTCCCTCTGGATGCTCCCCTGATATTGAGGATGCTCTCCTGGAGCAGCGATTGCTCCCCAGAGACGGCATATGCTCCCCATGCTCCCCTGACGCAGGTGATGCTGTCCAAAGGCCATCGATGCTCTCCTGAGACTTTGTATGCTCCCGTGCGAGAACGCACAAAGTCAAGAACTAGTCTCTTGGTAGTTAAAAGAATAGTCTATACACTGCCTTTGGGTCTCTAAGTCTATACATTGGTCTTCGCTTTCTAAGTCCGTACATGGCATTCGCATTCACAAGTATATACAATGCATTTCATTTTACAAAGTATCGACACCAAGTTGATAAGTCTCTGTATGACCGTCTGACAGGTGATGCTGTCCAGAAGCCATAGATGCTCCCCTGAGACTTCATATGCTTCCGTGCGAGAATGCACAAAGACATGATTAGTCTTTGGGGATTCTTTACAGAGACTGGCTGACTTGGCTCGTGATCCAAGGAGGACGAGGAACTATGATGGTGACATATGTAAGAAGCCCTTTCCTGATGCTGCCACGTGGTCCAAATTGTTGGGCGGGAAACGTGGAGGGCACACGCCCTGCCTGCTGCTGCTGCTGGTATATAATGAAGCCTTCGTCTTCAGATGGAGGCTGATCGTGATTGAAGCCAGAGAGCAGGAGCTGAGAGAAGAAAGGGAAAAAGAAGAAAGAGCTTCCACGATCCAGCAGAAGAAAAGAAAAAGAGAGAAGAAGAAGATACAGAGAAGAAAAATAAGAAATAGAGAAGAAGGAGAAAAAGAGAGAGGAAGAGATCGTGAGAGATTGAGTTGAGAGAGAGCTGATCGAGAGTGAGAGTGAGAGTGGTTGTATCTCAGTCTCGTGGTTCAAAACCAGAGCTGAGCTTTGCTCTTAGAGCTATATTGTTTTTTTTTAGCTTTTCTATTTTCGTTTTGATTCTGTCTTTCATTTCCGAATACTGTTTCTTCAAGCTGTGTGTCAGCGGTCTTGCAGTGGTGGTCTCCACTGGACGGGTTAAGCTGTATTTCTCCAGCGGTTGTAGAGGATTAGATCCTTTGGTCGGTAAGCTGTAGTGCCCAGCGAAGTTGTGTATCAGCGGAGTGTTTGGCCAAGCTGTAAAGCCCAGCGGACGCAAGCTGTGCTGCGCAGTAGGAAACCATACTCGGTTGAGTGTGGGGTGGATGTAGGTCGTTGGCCGAACCACCTAAAAATTATGTGTGCAGTGTGTTTGTGCTTTTGTGTGATCTGTGTGCGATGGGAATTTCTTGCTCAGCTTACTTGATTGCATCGCTTATGCTCATGTCTAGCTTTCGACCTTTTGTTTAGCATCTTTTGTTTAGCTTAACTGATGTTTGCCTAAATTCCGCTTTAGAACTTGCAGTAGTTTTAAATTAGGCAAGTTGATCTATTCACCCCCCTCTAGATCTACACTCTGTGGAGATAGACTGCGCCCATCTAACCCAACATGCGAGCCTCTGCTCTTCTGTCGTGTCCTCACGATGCATCAAAGAGCCCCAAAAGCAAGTGTGAAGGAGAGCCAAACCCTAAAAATGGAGGGAGTCTGGAGCGACGATAAGAGCGCAACGCCTATATTCCCACGCGGAAGGCGGCACGTCGTTCTGACCTCCGAGAAAAGCGGGGTCAGTTCAAATCCGTCAAGATCATCATTATTACGGGCCCAGGTGACCACGACACGTGGCTTACTAACACCGCCAGATCTCCACCCACCTGAGCCACGCTGGTCCAAAACCCTAAACAGCTACTCTTCCGAGCTTACTAAAGCTCGGGAGTAGGAGGGGGACAAGTGGAGAGGGGGATTTCTGTAGCCCATCTAAGAGCGGCCGAACTAGGTCCGTCAGGACCAAACAAGGCCCAGCTCATCCAAGTGATAGCCCCGTAGGGCCCACTTAGGATAAAAAGCCCAATAAGATTACTCGGGATCAAACCCTTCCTCGGCGGCCCTTAGGCTCAGAAGGCCCGAACGTCGGTCAGAATGGAGGAAGACCCATGCCCGAGTTATCCCCTCACCGGGATAGAGGCAAGTGCTCAGCGCCCACTCCGACCTACCTTCATCCGAGCTATGCCTATCGCCCGGACAGGGTTGGCACCCTTCATGCTTGGGTTTAACCGACGATTGCTTATCCACGCTGCCATTGAGAGCCCTTTATGAGCATGAGTTTTTGAGGATAAGGGACCCACGACCCCTCAAGACTATAAAGATCTCACGATGAGGACGTAAAGAGCCCACGTTGAGGACGTAACTACCGCCAGAAACTCCTCAGCTTACGGCACTCATGAGGCCAGCGCACTATTTAAACCTGGGACTCCCTCCAGCGAAAGGTAAGGCCCAACACACGCCTAAAATTCCCTGAGCAGGAACCACTTCACCATCTTGGTGTAGAGGGATCTCGCACCTCTCTTTTCCTCCTCCCTTCATAGCTTCCACTATTACTCTGATGACTTAGTCATTAGAGAGTTTACCCCAGGGAACCATCCCTGGGCCCCTTGATCCGTTTCCCTTTCTTGCAGTTCACTATTCGGTGATCATTCCCCAGCTCAGGTCCAGCGCGAGATTACGCCTCTTCAATAGGGATAAATACCCATAAATTAGATAAATTAGTGGATAAGATGAAATTAGAGTTTTAACTCAGTTCAAATTCGACACCTAATGAGTGTGGCGGTCTATTGTAAAGCCGCTACAAGACATTTGGCGGACCAAGTTTCGATCGCTATTTCCTATCAGTTCCGTGAATTGAAGAAGGAGCAAAAAATGAGATTTTTGCTAGTCTATCCTTCAGAGATCAAGATGGGAGGACTAGTAAACGTATTAAGGACTCTCAGAAGTCGATTTAAGGTTTAACAAGGACTCTAGAATCGATCTAATCCTCAAACCCTAGTGAAACCCTATAAATAGGACCTAGTTTTGACCTGCGCGACCCTTACATTTGCTCGCGTGGAATCAAGGTAAGGTGATATTATTTCAGGTAGGTTCTTTAGAAGTTTTTATTCCTAATACTTAGGACTAACATCTCCCAAAATTTTGTGCTAGGAGATCAAGCACACAAAGAGTTAGAGACGCCCAAAGTTGTTGGTTTCAATACAACAACCTAGGAGACTGTGCAACGGGGTGCTGAAGATCAAGGAATTAAGGAACTAAATCGAGGTATTTAGCTTTAGTGCCTCTAGAACTTTTTCCCCCCCTTAGTATCTACTTCATACCCTCCAAATTTAACATCATTAGGTCAAGAGAGTAAGGAGTTAGAGCAGCGTGAAGTTACTGATTTGTCACAAGGAGTGCAAGGGACTAAGGGTAGCATCAAATTCAGAGTTTAGAAGCTTTAGCAGAGGTAGGTCATCCCATGAACGGATAAAACTTTATTCTAGGGGTAAAAGCCCTCTTATTGCACTTGATTTCATGCTTTATAGATCGTGAATTTCATGTTTTACGCATCTAGTGTACATTCATGCATGTTCTTTGCCTTAAATAGGTTAAGAAGAACTCTCTTGTAAATTCATAGAAACCCATGCACATTGTTAGCTTAATCTACGTTCTCTCATGTAGAAGTTTTATAAATATGTTGATTTCAAGACATGATGTGTTTTAAACATTAGTTTTCTTATTTAAGTTGCTGTCAGTTGTGCTCTAGCGGCATAAGTTGTGACCGCCAACATTATGCAGCGGCCCTACGATAAACCGCTAGATACTCTGTCAACTCGATTCTTATGAAACCTCTGGCGGATCAGAAATAGACCATTTTATCTCTCAGGCGGCCTTACGATAAACTGCTAAACATCTTGTAATGGCTTTATAATAGACCGCTACTGTGTTGTTTTCTGTCAACCCGAGACAAGGAAAAAGAGCAGCCCATTAAGCTTATAATTAAGCCTAGTTAACTAAGCACTAACCTGATTTTTTATTAATTACTACTCTGAGTTTTAAATTCCTGATTCATAAACAGTGATTTCATGTTTCTTTATGGTTCTTAGGATTATTTTAACCATATGATAATTTCATGTCAAAAACTATATAGTCTTGTATTAAATTTTGGTTTAAATGCTTATATGGACAAGATTGAACGTTGGTCTATCACTGTACACTTTATATTCTTATCTTAGAGTCATTTCTATAAGTATATGGCATATATTGCGGTATATGACCATTAATTACACACTTTGCACTTCTAGGAACGTAATCTTGAACTTGATGACCTCTCCCTTAGATATTCCTTCTAATGGACTAGGAAATCTTATTTCAAGGCCTCCGTAATTCTCCGTGAGTCTGGGATTCCCACTAGGATGCCGAGTAGGTTGTACCATTAAAGCTCAATTATCTAGAAAACACTACCGATGTTTTCTAATTTTGATTCTGTAATGGTTCAATACTCGACCGCTAAGGCCCATTAACGGTCCAGTATATGACCGCCATGTCATCTGAGTCCAATTGATTTCTTTCTGGATTCAGCCCATTCTAGCGGCCCAATACTAGATCGCCATGTCAATATAGCGGCCCAGTTATAGACCGCTAAGTTTTTTAAAACTATTGACCCAAGGTTTGACCAAGGGTTAATATTCCTATGATCCTAGATTTGTTGAGTAGTGGATGGCGGATCTAGAGGGGAGGGGTGAATAGATCTGCCCCTCGTTTCGCAATGCAACCCTCTTTATAGCTAGTTAAAAAGAATCGCAGTGGAATATAACTAGCTAAACGAAGGACACAATGATTTGCTTAGCAAGATGAACAAGCAATGTAGAAATTAAACATAAGCATACATCTAGCACAAAGCAATCACACAATCAAACCACAACACACGAGATTTTAAGGTGGTTCGGACTGAATCCCCAGTCCTACGTCCACCCCTCACCAAATCCGGTGAGGCTCCACTAGTGCAACGCACTTAACCGTAAATCGGAAAGACCTCCGATTGCCTTCCTACTAACCACCGGTAGGGATGTCAACACCACAGATCGGAGAACTTCCGATTACCTTCCTACTAACCACCGGTAGGGACGTCAACACCGCAGATCGGACAGCTTCCGATTACCTTCCTACTACCCACCGGTAGGGACGATCTTCAGTTTCAAATGTTTGAATGAAATGGAAAGAGAACAAGTATGAAAACACTCAAACAAGATATAGAATATGCTCAAAGTAAAAAGATCTTGTCTAAGTTTGCTGGAACTTGAATCTGATGCTTCAATGGTATCTTCTTCCTTATGAAAAGATCGTACTTGGATCACCTTGAGTTGATGAAGAAGATGAAGGATGCAGATTTGATCTCCCTTGAGAATGGGCTTCTTTGGATCACCTTGAGATGATGAAGAGGATGATGGTTGCAGCTTTATCTTCACTTGGCTTGGGGTTGATCTCCTCTTGAAGTAGCTTGAATCACTTGAGGATGTGATGAAGAACTTCTTCCCGGAGTACTGTTCACAGCTATAGTACTCGAACTCCTCTCTCTTGAACACACCCTTGCAGCCTCCTTTGATATTCCCTCTTAGCCTTACTTGCTTCTACTCTTCCTTGGAGGTTGCTGGATTGAGATATGAGCTTGAATCACCTTGAGTTGATGGAGAGAGTGTTGGATGTAGCTTTGATCTTTCTTTTGATCCACTTGAGTTGATGAAGAGGTTTAAGGATGCAGCTTTGATCACCTTTGAGAATCATGATTGCTTCTAGCTTCCTTGGAGGTTGCTTGCTTCAGATCTATGCTTGAATCACCTCGGAATAGATGAAGAACTTCTGCACAGAATACTGTTCACGGCTACAGTACCTCTTCTTCCAACCTCCTTCTCTAGCCTCTCTTGATCTCTCTTTGATTCCTCTTGAAGCATTTGGGTTTCTAACCCTCTTGTATGTGTTTTATAGACTTTGAATGGTCCATAGACACCCCCCAGACCAGATCCACATTTTGTGGGTGATTAGGTGACCTTAGGATTAAACAAATACAAGGTGAATGGCTCTTCTCGAAGTGAAGAACAAAGTCAACTTTTGTTGGCTCGGGGCTGGCGGTCGACCTGTGGCTTCTGGCGGTCGACCGCTACTGAGAATCGCTGTAGACGGATGTTCCCTGGGATTTCTGGTCGATCGCTACTGGCTGGCGGTCGACCGCCACTAAGAATACTGCAGACGGTGAGCTGCTGGCTGGGGCGGTCGACCGCCCCTATGCTGGCGGTCGACCGCCAACTGGGCAGAACCCAGGTTTTCCTGGGTCGGTCCGTTAACTGCTTTAGCTCCGCCGCTTGAGTCCTTTAGCAGCCCGTTTTCATCTGTGGCATAAACCTTGGCATCAACCTTGACTGTCTTGGCATCAACCTTGGCATCCCCGCGACCTGACCACGCAGGTCGATCTGCGTGCGAGGGTGCAACATTGAGCTTTCAATTTTGCCATCTCCACTCCATTCCTTGGATTATCTTGTAGCATGCTATCAAGAAGTTGCACCGACCTTGAACCATCCATAAGGCAAGATATGCACTGACCATATGAGGAATATGCAATGACCTTATGTGTGATGCCATTCAGCTTGATTTCTGTGCTTGAAACATGCTAGATTTCAGTACCTCCAATATTGTCATATGCCTTGATATCTGTGAATCCAGTTACCTAGATTTATGTGCCATTCTTGATCTTTTACACTGTGAGTATAATGACCACCAATATGTATTGTCATATGCCTTGATATCTATGTACTGGAAGTATGATGACCTGAAATGTATGAATATTAACATTATCAAATGTAGCTATAGTTCATTAATGACTACAGAGGCAAACATCATCAAAATCATAAAATTAATCATGTTGCACACATGTTCAACAAGATTGACTAATGAATGTCTGGGATTTGTAACCTTATTCAAAGACATCTAAGGTAAATTGTGAAAGATAAAGAACGTACCGTTATGCTGTCGATTTATTTCCATGGCATAACCTAGTTCTTAAGGTATTTATTAGAATTCCTTATTCTCAATAGAAGCATTCTTATTTTTGGTTGCTTATCATGGAGTTATCATTGAAATTGTACATTCTTGGCCATATTATTTACATACATGGAAGTAGCTTGATTTATATTTGAAGATGTCGTTCGAGCACTGATTGTGTTCAAGAGCTCTATGCTCCCCTCGGCTGATTGTTGGAAACATACTATTATAAACCATGGGGTATGATGCTATTGGCGTCGCATTGCGTTGGGAGTACTTTCTTTATAAATAAGTGAAATGTCCACGATAATCACAGAAATATTCACGACTTGTGAAAGTATCCACAGAAATTCACGAAGTACTTGTTACTAAGTGAAGAGTACATTCTTGCTTGTTACATGACATTCTCGTTACATTCTCGTTCATGAAATGCCATAAATACATTCTTGCCTGATCATACTTGCTCAATCATATCTTAATTTGATCATGTCTTGTCACTTTCGTTTATTACATGATTTATCGCATCCGCAAGATTTTATCTTACTCTTTAGAGCTAAAAAAGCTAATCACTTTAATATTGCCTACATGTTGATGCGAAGATACCTACTGGGCAAGTGTGCTCATTCCCTATTTCCAATCTTTTAAGGAGATGCAAGTAGTTCGGATTCGGATTCAAGTTATTCAAGTGATGGGTCTGAGAGCGAATGAAAGTCACATAAGATTGATAGTGAATACTTAGGAAGTCAATAATGTCTACATCGAGTTCATATAATTTTCCTTTTTATTGAGACTAGATTTGAGTAAGTTGGAATGTTCTATGTACTTGGATATTTATCATTTTTATTATTAATGAAAGGAGAAGTTGATTAAATTATTGTGCAATTGCATCTTATGCGTGATTATCTTGCGCTCTGATTATTCTTGCTTGGAAGAGGCTTACCATACAGGCTGTTCATGTTTGTCGAGATCGTCTTCCGCTGTAATAATGGCTTGGGGGGTGACAGTAATCCTTTGGCAACCATTCTCTTCAACTCTCCACCATCTTCTATCCTTCTTAAGTGAGAAAGGGTGAGGGACATTGACTCCGCAAGAGTGGACGATCTGGTGCTTGGTGGATGAGCCGGCACGTGGAGGATGATCTTGCAGTGCCTTCGGACGAAGGCGAGAAGCTTTAGGTGGATATGGGGTGTGGATTTCATTCACGAGTTATCGGTTTATCACCTTCGAAGGTAGGCACCTAACCTCAAATCTTAGGGGTCAACGATGTATTAGAACGATTTCAAAATAAGTTTCTATACGTTAAAGAAGGATTAAGGGTATGTGGGATTGACTACAATGCTTATTTTTCTAATTTTTCCATCAAGATTACGTGCATTCGTGAGGATCCCCTGAGTTTTAATCGAAGATCTGGGTGGTGTTGACACTGCTAAGGGTGGTGTCGACACTGCCCTTTGAAACTCTAAGGTGGTGTCGACACTGCCAATGGTGGTGTCGACATTCCCCTTTGAAACTGCAATGGTGGTGTCGACACTACTCTTTGAAACTACAAGGTGGTGTCGACACTGCCAATGGTGGTGTCGACACACCCTGAGCTCTGTCCCAATTTTCAGAAACCTAGAAAAATGAGTTTTAAGAGGCCATTGTAATTCATAAAAATCTAAAAAAATTAAAAAATGATAGAAGATTAAGTTAGTAACTCACTGTAAAAATTTCATGCTCACAAAAATTCTGCACTTGTAGCTATGAATCATTTTCTACACGTGTAACCTTGAAATAAACCTATTTTTTGTTATACCGAAATCTTGCTGGTAACCTGATCAAGTTCCGTTTCACAACAGTCAGCATATAAGTATGATTAGCCCACTCAAACTATGTAGAAGCATTCTTATGTTATGATAAGATAAGATTTAGTATGATATGAATATGAACGTGAATGCGAATATGATGCGAATATTATGAATGAAAAATAGCAGCATTATTTGAGGTTGGACTTTGGTCCCTTCTGCGGGACGACGATACGTAACGTCGCGGACGTAAAAGAACCCAAGGGACAGCGAGACGTAATTCCCTGGTTGAAATCCTATGATTCGACTGTTCGTTCTATGGGACGGACATACGTAACGCCATATAACCCGGGGGACAGCGAGACGTAATGTTCCGGGGGGTAGGAGTCTCGATGGGAGTTCTCTCTCGGGTCTGCGTAGTACTCTTCATTCGTTTGTGAGTGTGTGTGGGCCTCCTGTGTTTGCGACAACTATTTGGTTCCATAAATAACGAAAATGTAAAACTCTTGAAAATGTGATAATGTGTAACTAATCATTCACCGTGGTTTTGGTGCATGCATGGGTATCTTATATGTTAGCTAATAAATATGTATTTTTCTCGTATGAATTATTTTAAGCAGATGGTAATGAATGGTTCATTGAGTAACATTGGGTTTTTACCTTTGGGACTGAACTGTTATTTATCTAGATTGTAGTAGAGTTCGATCGACCGACCTAGACATTTCGGTCGACTGAATTTTCCTATGTTGGCCGGTCTGTAACTTGTTACAGTTCGGTCGACCGGTGGCCTAGTTCGGTCGACCGATGGCCGCTCCGGTTTCATGCAACCCATCAATTTGGTCCACTTGGGTTCCATGCCTTACCCATTTATCCTTGGATTCTTGACAGACCTATTAGGGTCATTTTGGAGGGTTCTTGAAAGATTAATTATATGGGTTTTTGCACTATTGTATTGTGATCATTGAATTATATATACATATATATTGGATATATGAATGCGAGTTAACCCCGATTTGTTGAGGGTGCCTACTGAGCGTCACACTCACCCGCTTGTGACACACCTTTCAGGAGACACAGTGAAGGTGGTCGAGGAGGTGGCTACGGCCGAGGAGTAGTTTAGTCTTGCCTACGTCTGGGTAGGCGATAGATATTTATCTTTCATTATATAGCTAGTTTGTGGATTGGTGCACATGTATGGGATTATGCGTATTTGGACAATAGTCATATAACTTTTGGGATTATGAATGGTTGAAATGCCAATTACATTTCATGTGATTATGGTTTCTCTCTCTCTCTCTCTCTCTCATGCGTATATATATATCTGTGCTTCTACGATACGTACGGTGTAATGTCTCGAGATCTGATGGAAGAAAAGAAAAAAAATATGCCCATAAATTAGGAACAGGATCTCGGGGCGTTACAAACACCCTAAGACTAAGAAAAAAAATCAAAAAAATTAGTGTTTATGTTACCCCCATCTGAAACATCCATCAAATCGATGTCCTTTACTTCTTTCCCGGGTGGAGTTGAATGTCCGGCATGGTCGCTAATAGAAACATATAGGAGGTTCAACTTGTCCATGCGTTGTTCAAAAAGAAATTCCAATACATAAACTCTAGCTCATATTTAGGTTTAGAGTAGAGAAAAAGAGAGTGGGTGAAAAGAAGGTTAGAGGATGGTGGAATGGTGAATCTGGGTACAAAGAATAAGTTGTCGGCCAAAGATGAACGACGACCCTGCCGACTAGAGAAGAACATGTCTGTCGGAGATGGAGAACTTGCAGTCCGCTTAATCCTTTATCCCGGGCTTCGCTTGCGAGATAGATCGTATGGGCGGTGGAGAGGGGATGGGAGGAAACGATCCCCCCCTCTACGGAATCCCTTAAATGAACTAAGAGGGTTGAATGAAGGGTATTTGGGTCATTTCATGTTCACCAAATAAAAATATTAGAATCTTTATAGAATATTCACCTCCTCGTCGACGTAAGCTATTCACGATGACATGTTCTCACAATTAAGATTTATATAATGATATGTCTGCTAATATATTTATAAAAATTTTTATAAATTTGTATCTAATAAAAATTTTATGTTAAAAAAACCCAAAAAAAGAAAGTGGTGGGCGGGTGTCGTCCCCTATCACGATTTCAATGAGCCACGAAGGTGATGGCGTCCCGTATCTCGATCAGATCCTGCAGGCCTTCCAAGAGATCCATCATCTCCTCCATCCTTTTGTCTTCTGGCTCAAGGGACGGCTACTATTGCTGTAGCAGAAGCTGGCGGTTGAGGGAATTTGGGGGCGGCGGCAAGGGAGGGAAACCCGCGGAGGAGGCGGCCGCCGTCACTGGCTGCTCGGGGAAGAGGAAGTTAAGCTTGGCGCGAGCACCGTGGAAGCTGATGGCGGCGCGGTCGTAGGCGCGGGTGGCGGCCTCGACAGTCTCGAACGTTCCAAGCCACACACGCACCGCCTTCCGTGGGTCACGTATCTCCGCCGCTCGACAGTCGTTGTTAAAATTGCCGTGCCACACAAATTTCAAATATTTATAACCGCACTCACTCACTTATAGATTTGAAAACATGAGTATAATGGTAAGTACGGGTCGATCCCACGGGGAAGGAATTTGGTTATTTTTCTTAGTTGGAAAATATTCTTGTGTTTTGAAAAACCAATTTTTGGGTTTTGAGTGCGATTACAACTAACGGAAATGAAATGACAACCTGAAATGACAAGGGATAAGTAAAGAAAATTTAGCCAATTGAGTGAAGAACGTCGTCGTTTCCACGCCGAGCCTTTGATGATGATCGTTCCGCCTAGGAAGTCGACGCCGTGAGAGGATTTGAAGAAGAATCACTGCTTCGGGTATGTTTGAAACACTTAAGAAGAACGGGTTTGCATATAACAAGTTTGAAACTTTAAGGTGAAAACAAAACAGAATTCAAGTGGAAATGGGGGTTGGAAGAAATAAAATAACTTGAAATCTGAATGGAATTAGAAAAAGTTGAAAACATAAAAGTTGTAGAGAATTGAAAAAGGAAGAACTTTTATGAAGAACACAGAAACAGAAAATGAAAGGAAGATAAGGAAAAACTTGAAAAACTATGACCTATTGGTTCGGATGAACAGTAATTGATAGAAAACCAGCAACTAGAAAACTTAATTCTAAAGCTCAAAAGAAGAGGAATTTGACAAAGTGCAAAAGAATAAAACTTAGAGATACAAGAGAGAAACAACTCTTATGAAGAACTCAGAGTTATTTGAGGACTAGAAAGACTCCAAAATGAATGAATGGAAGAAGGTATCACCACAGATGAACAGTAAATGCACAGGACAGCACTTAAGAAAATGGGTATTAACTCTATGAATTTGGACGAATTTGACGAAATACTAAACAGAGAAGTTGAAGAAAACTTAAAAACGAACAACTTTTATGAAGACAAGAATTTGAAATGAGGATCACCATAATGAGAAATAAGGCTATGAAAAGACTGAATTCCAAAATGAAACTTGTATTGCAATAAATTCAACTTACAAATTTGCCTTCAAAAGCTTGGAAAAATACAACTTCAACAATCAAAAACTTCAGAAATGTAAAAAAATAACTTACATTACAAGTGCCCATAGCTAGCTCTCTCCCTAACTCCATCTAGTTCTAACTCTAACAACTAACCACTTGCTAACTCTTCATTCAAAACCAATGCACCCTTTATATAGGGGTTACAAAAACATTCCAAACAAGTGTACCCAATTTTAGCCTAAAATGGTAGGCAGGTAGGTTCTGCCCACTTTGCCATTTTTTTCAGATTTTTCTGAATTTGTTTGGCATTTTTTTTGGCCTTTTTCTTCTTCTCTTTCTCTCATTCTCTCTCTGCGGGCGCGTTGCGCCGACCGCCGCCGCGTTAGGCGGCCTACCGCCGTGGGCCCTCCGTGCGCCCCGCGTCCTGCCTGCCGCCGCGTGTCGCACGGCGGGCGCGTGCGCCCGCATGCCTCGCCTGCCGCCGCGTGGCCCGCCCGCCTGCGAGCCCGCCTCCGCGCCTGTCGCGTGTCCCGCCCGCCTCCGCGTCGCGCGCCCACGTCGAGAGCCGCCACGGCCCGCCACGCACCCCCCTTCGCCTTCGCCTTCTCCCCCTCGTCGCCCGTGCCCGGGCGCCGAAGGCGGGAAGGGCGGGGCAGGGCGGGTTTTAAATCTTTTTATTTTTTTTTCATTTTTTTAAAATTTTAATATATATTATATATATATATATATATATATATACTTAGAAAATTCCAAAAAACTAGCAAATAATTTTATTTTCTGTTCTAAATTTTTTTCTTATTTTTTTAAACAAGTTTCTGGGCTTTTGGCCCAGTTGAACATATATATTATTCTTCTTTTTTTTTTCTTTTTCTTGGATCTTTCCTCGAACTGCGTGCCTGCATAAATACATAAAAATTATCATAAAAATTTATTTAATTTCAAAAAATTAAACATTTGATACACAATCAATAATAAGTGTGAGAAGTGTATATTTAATATCAATTAAGCTCATAAAAATGCATATACTCATGAATTAAATGATAAAAATACACATTAATCACACCCCCCAACTTACTCATTGCTAGTCCCTTAGCAATGCACATAATGAAAAATTTAGGACTAACAAGAGTTAAAAGATATTCAGGCCTGATTTCCAGTTCATCTTTCATAGAGTTAACTAAAGATCAGGACTCTGGAGTAATTACCACATACTAGCCTTATGTCGGAAATTCAGGTACATGATCAAGAATCTAATCAAAATTCAGTAGCACTTGTGCATGTGTAATGCTAAGTCACAGTGAAGACAATTGCATCCTCCACTTGCTATTCAGAACAAATGCCTTTCAATTCTGCACTTCTTAATCAGAGCTTTAATGCACACTAGCTTTTTGTCTGCCTTATTGCTTTGTCCCATTTGGGATCACAATATATATTTTTTTCCTTTTCTTTTTCCTTTTTTTCTTTACACACATGATGCTGCACTACCCTTCACTGTTTTACGCGAACCTCAACACGTCTTAGGTGAAGTAGGCCCGGTTCCACAGATCCAAGTTCCCTTTTCCTTTTGACGCGAACCTCAACACGTCTTAGGTGAAGTAGGCCCGGTTACTCAGAATCGGAGCATTTTTCATGGTGCTTTATTTTTTTTCTCATACTTTTCTATGGCAGAAAGCTTCTAACATATTCTTCTTCAGAAAGTGCAGAATATCAGACAGTTTGTCTCAAATAGCAGAAGGCTTGTCCTTCTTGTTTCATTAGCGTGCAACGTGCTTTTATTTTTCTTTGAAAGTGCATCTGAACTTTTAAAGAGATTCTTTAAATCAGTTTTCCATGGCTAGAGTAAATAAATTATCCATTATCCGAGTCTCTAGTCATTTCCATTCTAGAATCACTTTTCATGCGACATGAATCAAGAAATTCAACTCGGGGAAAATTATTGTTTCACATGACAATTCAAGAAAATAAAAAAAAAATTTGTTGAAATTTTGAGAAATTTTTGAAAAATTTTTTGAATTTTTTTTTGAATATCCCCCCCAACTTAAATGACATTGTCCTCAATGGCATAAACAATAGAAAGATTAGAGGACATGTAAAGAGATAATATAGTTGGGATGGAAGGATACAACCTGATGGCGGGGTAAAATGACGAGGGCGTCGGTGCAGCTTGGCCTGACAACTGAAAAATAAACATACTAAAACAAGAAATCATATCAGAAGCTAGGAATTAACACAAGGAGTGGGACCCAATGTTCATTTATTTCAAAAGGAATCGACCAATGATGGCAACGTGAGTTACGGAGCCGGATTTCTCGTAGAAATGTCCCCTCAATGCGTGTGTTATGCGAAAGGTGGCCACAACGGGACAATAAACACAGCGAATCTTTGGACCGAAAAGAGAGAAAAAGTCAATAAAGCACGTCTCCGACTTGACCACTCCACATAGGAGAGTGGGTGGGAGATTAACGGGAGGATGACGTGTCGCTAAGGCTATGGCTGGATGTGATGGTGCGAGATGTAGATCACTTGCTCTCCAATCCTATAAATACCCCCCCTTCCCACTCGATTGGAGAACATCGAAGTTGTGAGAGTAGAGTCGAGTGAAAAGGTTGCAAAGGGGAGTAGTGAGTGTTGCTCAAGGTTCAGAATGGAGGGTGAATCGAGCTTCAGAGCTGAAGGGGAGTCGTCTCGCTCCTCGAAGAGGAGTAGATCGGGCAGTAGTGCCAGGAGATTCTCTGAAGTTGAAGGACTTGTGAGTGAAAGGACTCTTCCACAACTTGTAAGTGATGCCTTTCATTCCTTTCTTCTTCTCTGTTCTTTCTTTGGAAAGCTTCCCATTTCTCATTTCTGGCGTATGTGCAGAGTGTGATGAAGTCACACATCTCGTGGGAGCTGGTCGTGGCTGCATATCGAGGGCTCCCGGACTTCCAGAAAGCGAGGTTGGACGTGATGGGATTCGGGCCCTTTCTCAGAATTGAGCCACTCAAGATCGACCTTGCCCTGATCCAAGCTCTACGTGAAAGATGGGACCCGGTAAGTAGGGCATTCTGATGCCGTGGGGGCATATGGTACCCAACTTGGAAGATGTGGTCCGAATCACGGGCCTCAAAGTGGATGGGGAAGCAGTGACTGGTGTCACCTACGCGGATTACCGTGAAGGTGCCCATAACTTGTTGGGGATGGACTTAGATAATCGGAAGAACAGGTCAGTAGCCAGGGCATCGATCATGGAAGCTTTAGGGCTTACTGACATGCGTCCGCGTGATGATGAGTCCATAGAAGAATTTATGGAAAGGGCAGAAAGAAGTGCCCGTGCTATGTATTGTATGGATACCAGCAATTGGGAGCGGACCAATATGGATCTAAGGAGGTTCCTCCTCTTTCTATTAGGCAAGTTGTTGTTGGGGTCCAAGGGAGACAGTATCCACTATCATTTCTTAGAACTGCTCGTAGACTTGGAAAGAGTAGGACAATACGCCTGGGGAGCTGCTGTGCTGGCACATCTGTTTACAAGTCTGTCGCAAAGGACAGACAAAGAGATGACACTAAATGGGTTTACGCCTTTAATCCAGGTAATGAAAATTTTTGTTTTGTTTTTTATTTTCTGATTTTTATTTGTGTTTTCATCAATGACACATGATGGTGTAGCTGTGGAGCTACTATTACCTTCCAATGGGGAGGGCTCGACACTGTCGACCACTGACGGTCCCTCTAGCGAGACGGTGGCAACCCATCATGAGCACTGCACCTTTACCCTACCAACTGATGGTGTTCAGGCGAGAGTTGCAAGAGTTCCCTGCAACGATGGTAGGATAATTGTTTTCTCAATTTTTTTTTATTTTTTTCATTTATTTCATTTTTTTAACTGAGAAGATACGTGCAACCCATTAAGGTGAACTGGAGGCCTTTCATGAACATGGTCGATGTTGACCAGCCTTGGGTAGTTGGAAGCCGCGCCCGTTTGGACGGGACCTCTGGCTCCATTGCTTAAATGAAATCGAGCCCCTCAGGCTGCGATTAGCTATGCGGACCCTAGGGCTGGCTCAAGAATGGGTGGATATGACCATGTCACCTAGCGTCGGAAGGCAGACGCGTGGACCAGCCACCTGTGTTGATTGGAGAGTGCGCTTCCCCGAACAATATGAAGATTGGCAACGGGGAGGCACACTCGTGGAATCTCAAGCACAAGATAGCGATGATTACCTACGCCTCTACAGAGCAATGTATGCAGAAAGGCTCCAGCCTGGAGGGCTTGTAGAGGTAAGGAAACCATGCTTGTATCTTCTACATTTTGTTGTTTTTAAATTTTTTTGTCTTGTTTGTGAACTCAAAAGCCATAACTGTAGGATGTCGTGATACTATAATAACGAACTTACGAGCTCGTCTGGCGGACACGGAGCAAGAGCTGAGTGATACCAGAGCGGCTCTAGGTTCATCAGTAAGTATTTCAGTACATATTCCGGGTAGGCTTTGAGATTCAGGGCGCTAACCACTTAATGTCACCACATGTGCAGCGTGCTCAGCTTGATGCAGTTTCTTCGGCGATGGGAGCAGATGGTGTTTCTTCCAGTCTATGGATTCCCACATCCGAGCTGGATCAACTCCACGAGCAACTTGCTCATGCCACACAACGGGCTGCAGAGGCAGAGGGATGCTTTCTGTACAGGTGAGGATTTCACCATTTAACATCCCTTATTCAAGTATTGCTATTTGCCTGAGATGAAATGTGTGGCAGGAGAAAGAAACACAAGAGGCACTTGCAAATGCCACTCAGAAGGAAGCTAGAATAACTGAGCTGGAAGAAGAACTACAGCGTCGTCCAGATGAGGATTCTTCAAGGGACGCTGTGGAGTTGAGAATCACCCTTCAATTAGAAAGAGAAGATAGAGAGAGAGAACGGGCTGAGAGAGAACAGGACAGAGACAGAGAGAAAGCCAAGAGATCGGCTGAGAAAGAGGAAAAGAGGGCCCTGGAGGCCCAACTTTTTGAATTGAGGACTAGTCTCGGCCTAGCCGAGCAATGGCTGAAGGATGGCGAAGAACGCTATCGAAGAGCACGAGAGCGTGGCTTTCGTGTCAGTAGCTTCTTTGCTGCCCCCTCAGATCGGCGTCCATAGTGCGGTAGTAATACCGCTGCTCTCGGCTTGGGAATACCCTCTAGAGAATCTTGCCCCAGAGAGCGGCAAGACAAGTAATGTGAAGAAAGAAGGTGGATTCCGATGTAATCTCTTTGTTTGCTTTTGTGTGTAATAAAATACTTTTTGCTTGGCTCTCTGTTGTCCTTATCTCTCGAATCCCTAAACACAGCTAATTTCCCACAACAAAATTTATTACCACACAAAAATCACTTAGGTTGCCTCCTAAGAAGCGCTAACTTTTATGTCGTCAGCCAGACACCATGTAGCTCATTAGCTCATTAACCAACACGTGGCATTCAGAATGAGCCACCACGTGATCTTGTCTTCCTTCAAATTCCAGCCCTTAATCCATTGGAAGACAAGAGTAGACATGTACGGACCGGGGCTAGAAAGAGGCAGGACTCGCACATGATTGTTTGTAACATTAACCCTGTGTGCGATCCAGTTTTCAGCTTTAGATATCAAAAAATGATCTATGGCCAATAATTTGTCAAGATCAAGGTATAACCCTTGCATAATATCAATCCATCGGTCCCCTTCACCTGTATCGTCCCTCCTGATGACCTCTTTATTGACTACTTCCTCCTTGGGAACTTGGTCATCGAACGGTGGCTTAGGGATAAGAGTGTCATTATTAGCCACAGTCTTCCCAGTAACAGCCTCATGTGTTAGAAGGGTACTAATCAACTTGTCCTCCTGATGGGGAGTTAAATCAAAAGTGAATATTGTTGGTCCATCCCCCTCAGGTCCCAGAATGTCATATTGAAGAGGCTCATCTGGCAGGGGTAGCACGAGCCCAGAATCAAATTGATCCAATGATTCAAACATGAGGGATCGGGCTCAATGGGTAGATCAAATTTGAAAGTTTCTAATAAAACCCCTTTATCACACTCATCATTTAATAGAAAATTGTGAATCAAATTTCCCAATAATGAAGTGGGAAGATCAAATGTAAATTGTTCCAGCTCGGCCCCTTCATCAAAGGTAAGATCAAATGGGAATTTTTCAAAGACGGAGCTTTCATCATACTCATCACTCACCTGAAGATTCTCAATCAAATTTTCTAACAATGGGGTTGATAGATGAAATATAAACTTTTCGAACAAGGCCCCATCATCAAGTTCTTCCAAGGGAGGAGAATTAAGTTCCACTAAATCAACATGATTATTAATCATAAAGCAATCCTCCTCGACATGTAGATCCTCAATTAAGTTGTTTGGGCCTCTAATGTTCTCAGTGATATTCTCAATCTCAAAACATTCATAGAATGGGGTGATGATATCAATAGGATCATTTGTATTCTTTAATTCATCCCCTAATTCCGTCCCTTCCTTCATCATGGTATGGCTTGCGCACTCCCCCTCACTCCCAATAATGATATCTTGAGCCAAAATGCCAGGCATCGGATCATCATCATCATCATTCACGTATCGAGGGGGTTGGTTGAATATTGACGAAGGGTCATGGTAAGTAGACTGAGAGTACACGCTTTGAGCTTCAAAGTAGTGGCCCGGTGAATCACCCTTAGTATTGACATTGAGTCCGAAATCGGGGTGAGATGAGTTGAGATGAAGTTGAGTATACATGGGCTGCTCGTGAATTGCTTGGGGTAGAGGTGTAGACAAATGGGTTTGGATTGTTGAATCCATCCAAGGCAAATTTGTGTGATTACTCCAGCCAAGATTATCATCATCTGCAACATGCTTGAGCTGAGAGAATCCTAGGGAATTTTGGACCTGTGCTTGGATGACGGGAGAGAGTCGGGCTATAGTAGGGCATTCACTCACATGGTGAGTGAGACTGGCACAGAATTCACACACTTCCATGAAAGTGTGGATTGGATTTTCCGCCTGTTTGACATGTCCTACAAGTTGTTGATGAGATGAGATAGAGGCACGATTTATTGAATTTTCACTCAAAATCTCAAATAGATCATATGCCTCATCTTCACTTTTGCTTAAAAATGCCCCTCCACAATATATGTCCACCATCTGCCTATCAAAATTGGATAACCCCTCATAAAATGTAAAGATAATTTGCCATCTGGGCAACCCATGATGTGGACATTGACTTACTAGCTCCTTTAATCTCACCCAAGATTCATGAAGTTGCTCTCCCGGACGTTGAGTAAATCCTGTAATCGCCCTTCTCATCATGTTGGTTTGGCCTATGGGGTAAAATTTTTTAAAAATTCTGACTGCATATCTTCCCAAGTCCTGATAATCTTTCGAAAACTCCTTAACCAACATTTTGCTTTATCTTTTAACGAGAATGGAAATAAAATTAATTTAAGGGCATCATCATTAAAATTCTGAATTTTGATCAGTGAGCAAACTTCTAGAAAATCATCTAGATGCCTATAAGGATTTTCATTGAGATTCCCATAAAAAGATGGGAGCATCTGGATGAGACTAGGGCGAATCTCATATTGATCAACGTGAATATCGGGGAGTTGAATATAGGTGAAGGGCTTGTAAGAAGAAGGATAAAAATGCTCCTTCATAGGCGTGGGTTTCCCTCCAATATGAATGGCCATAAAATGAATTTGTTTTTTACATTTTTTTTAAGTATTTCAAATTATATATATATTTTTTTCAATTTTTCAAAACTTTTTTTATGCAAACACAAACAAGTTAACACAAATTATCCTAATGACCTAGATGCGACTCAGACCTACAAATGTGGTTTCACAAAGTGATTAAAATGAACTTAAATTCACCCTCAGTATGTCCACCGGCCAGGTAAGGGGTGGGGAAGTGGGAGGTTCCCCCTACTTTCGTAGGGACCTTATTATACAAAACCACAATCCCGCTTAAGGCATTTGCCATCCGACCGTCTTGCCTTAGACACCAGTTTCCATAAGAGGATAAACCTAAATATCATAGGAATCACAGTGTGATCCTAGGGCCAACGTCTACTGGCTTTTATTAAGGTCTAGGTAATGCAGAGATGCAAGGAAATTATGGTTTTCGGGCTAAGGGAGGGTGATGAAATCCCCACCTTATCTTGTTAGGGGTGTTGCCCTTAAAGTATTTTGAAATGAAATGCACACCACAATTTCAAACAAGGGGTTCTTTATGCAAAAATGAATGCCAGACTGAGATCAGTAGAACGTACCTTGCCCCTCGCGATCTTCAAAATGCAATGCAGAAATTAAATAAAGACAAATTCTAAGCTAAATGATGCATGACCTAGAGCATGAAAGTGTAGTTTCTACTCTTGCAATGAGGTCTTTTATTTGGTACAAATGAAGATTTTTTTTTGTTTTTTTTTATTTTTAGTTAATGAACCTAACTAACCAGCATGAAAATTTTTCTTTTGTTTTGATTGTTTTTTATTTTTATAGAGTTTTCAAGAAATTTTCAGATTTTTGTAAAATTTTTTCAGAAAGTGGAAAGATAGAACCTGTTTCTTGATTTCAGCCCTTTAGCAATGCTGCCGAGCTATTTAACGACGTTTCATATCCTTGGAATTTCAGATTCGATCTTCCTCTTTCTTTGATTTTTAATTTTTTTTCATTTTCCTGCACAAGTAAAGAAAGCAAAAATCAATATACAAATATACAA
This sequence comes from Amorphophallus konjac, assembly GCA_022559845.1. NCBI lineage: Eukaryota > Viridiplantae > Streptophyta > Magnoliopsida > Alismatales > Araceae > Amorphophallus > Amorphophallus konjac. Next base: position 177,672,165 of record CM040119.1, read on the forward strand.
AGTAAACACAAGAGTATCCAACTATGAAAAGTATCTCCATTCCCCGGCAACGGCGCCAAAAATTTGATGCGCGCTCGACAGTCGTTGTTAAAATTACCGTGCCACACAAATTTCAAATATTTATAACCGCACTCACTCACTTATGGATTTGAAAACATGAGTATAATGGTAAGTACGGGTCGATCCCACGGGGAAGGAATTTGGTTATTTTTCTTAGTTGGAAAATATTCTTGTGTTTTGAAAAACCAATTTTTGGGTTTTGAGTGCGATTACAACTAACGGAAATGAAATTACAACTTGAAATGACAAGGGATAAGTAAAGAAAATTTAGCCAATTGAGTGAAGAACGTCGTCGTTTCCACGCCGAGCCTTTGATGATGATCGTTCCGCCTAGGAAGTCGACGCCGTGAGAGGATTTGAAGAAGAATCACCGCTTCGGGTATGTTTGAAACACTTAAGAAGAACGGGTTTGCAGATAACAAGTTTGAAACTTTAAGGTGAAAACAAAACAGAATTCAAGTGGAAATGGGGGTTGGAAGAAATGAAATAACTTGAAATCTGAATGGAATTAGAAAAAGTTGAAAACATGAAAGTTGTAGAGAATTGAAAAAGGAAGAACTTTTATGAAGAACACAGAAACAGAAAATGAAAGGAAGATAAGGAAAAACTTGAAAAACTAGGACCTATTGGTTCGGATGAACAGTAATTGACAGAAAACCAGCACCTAGAAAACTTAATTCTAAAGCTCAAAAGAAGAGGAATTTGACAAAGTGCAAGAAGAATAAAACTTAGAGATACAAGAGAGGAACAACTCTTATGAAGAACTCAGAGTTATTTGAGGACTAGAAAGACTTCAAAATGAATGAATGGAAGAAGGTATCACCACGGATGAACAGTAAATGCACAGGACAGCACTTAAGAAAATGGGTATTAACTCTATGAATTTGGACGAATTTGAAGAAATGCTAAACAGAGAAGTTGAAGAAAACTTAAAAAGGAACAACTTTTATGAAGACAAGAATTTGAAATGAGGATCACAATAATGAGAAATAAGGCTATGAAAAGACTGAATTCCAAAATGAAACTTGTATTGCAATAAATTCAACTTACAAATTTGCCTTCAAAAGCTTGGAAACACACAACTTCAACAATCAAAAACTTCAGAAATGGAAGGAACTTACATTACAAATGCTTAAAGCTAGCTCTCTCTCCCTGGCAACCTTGCCATCTAGTTCTAACTCTAACAACCAACTCACTTGCTAACTCCTCATTCAAAACCAATGCACCCTTTATATAGGGGTTACAAAAACATTCTAAACAAGTGTACCCAATTTTAGCCTAAAATGATAGGCAGGTAGGTTCTGCCCACTTTGCCATTTTTTTCGGATTTTTCTGAATTTGTTTGGCATTTTTTTGGCCTTTTTCTTCTTCTCTTTCTCTCATTCTCTCTCTGCGGGCGCGTTGCGCCGACCGCCGCCGCGTTAGGCGGCCTACCGCCGTGGGCCCTCCGTGCGCCCCGCGTCCTGCCTGCCGCCGCGTGTCGCACGGCGGGCGCGTGCGCCCGCGTGCCTCGCCCGCGCGCGGTCCGCCGCCTCCGCGTCGCGCCCACGTCGAGAGCCGCCACGGCCCGCCACGCACCCCCCTCCGCCTTCGCCTTCTCCCCCTCGTCGCCCGTGCCCGGGCGGCGAAGGCGGGAAGGGCGGGGCGGGTTTTAAATCTTTTTATTTTTTTTTCATTTTTTTTAAAATTTTAATATATATATATTATATATATATATATATACTTAGAAAATTCCAAATAATAGCAAATAATTTTATTTTCTGTTCTAAATTTTTTTCTTATTTTTTTAAACAAGTTTCTGGGCTTTTGGCCTAGTTGAACATATATATTATTCTTCTTCTTTTTTCTTTTTCTTGGAGCTTTCCTCGAACTGCGTGCCTACATAAATACATAAAAATTATCATAAAAATTTATTTAATTTCAGAAAATTAAACATTTGATACAAAATCAATAATAAGTGTGAGAAGTGTATATTTAATATCAATTAAGCTCATAAAAATGCATATACTCATGAATTAAATGATAAAAATACACACTAATCATATCTCCGCCGCCCACTTCCCCCATGGCCTCTATCGCACACCCATGTAGTTCTTCATCTCCCTGCGCCCTTCACCCCTCTTCCCGCCCCCCTTCCCGGCGGCGCCGCCGATACCTCCACCCTTATTTCCGGTGGCCATCGCCGCATGGTGGCTCCACCCCGCCTCCTTCGATCCTCCACCACCTCCGCCGCCAGCCTGCGAGCCAATGGGGTCCCCCCCTAAGAAGTCACACCCGAGGCAGCCCTCCATGCCACAGAAGTGGTAGGGCTCTGCTTGTGGCTGTAGCTCGGTGAACTCCCCCGGATAGGAGGCCGCCTCCTTATCTTGCTTGCCAGATATGACGTTGACGAGGGCGGCCACCATGATGGACTGCTCATGATCCTTGGAGGAAGCGCCGAAGAACCCCGCGGGTGGCGGTGGCGGCGGCTCCACCTCCTTCACCCTGATCACCTGTTCTGCTCCCCCGCAGGGGGTCACCATGTTCGTCTTGTACATGTACGAGAAGTCATCCTGCCTTTGAACGATGTTTGCCCAGTCAAGGCTGTTCTGCTGTTGTCGCCTGCTCTGCTGCACTCTTTGTTCTGCTCCACTCTGCTCTGCCCTGCTGGTTGGTGAAGGAAACTGTGAGAGAGAGAGAGAGAGAGAAAAGGAGGGAGAAGGCGGAGATTGGCGCGTCGTGTGCAGGCAGGGGGCATGGAGGGAGGGAAGCCACATTATTTATATAGGGTAGGAGTCCACATGGCAGCCAGCTAAGCCAGGGGCCCGCAACGCATAGTTAAAGCAGATTAGATTCCACAAATAACGTCGCACTGCTGCAAGGAGGCCCCATTCCCATCCTGCTGCTACACTAGTTTTTATCTTCGAGAATTCGGCACGTGGACAACGTGCTCTCTCGGTACACCCCACTTTTCATTAGTTGATGCTAGTCGGCATGTTACACTGTTAATCGGTCACGACCAATTACCCGATTTGGTTTCCGCAGCGGATAAATTAATCGTTGCACTGGCATGAGAGTTATAATTTTCGCTAATGCTTTTAATGGCATGTTTTATGTTTAAAATATAATATAATGTATAGTAAATATATGATGACATAAATAGACCTCAAATTCTAAATTCAGATCATCAAATATTCTCTCCTTTTTAATGAATAATTTATTTATATAAAATTGTATAGTTCTTAGTTGGACCTATATACATGGCGTTACATGTAAAATGAACATTTTAGATTAAGTATACATAGGACCCTATAATATATGAGTTCTTAATGAGTGTTTTTTTTTTAGGACCAGTTTGGTCAAGTCATTGCTCGTCAACTCAGTGTGACTTACACTGACTTAGGTGTACTGCACCAAATGGGAGCGAATTTGATACGTGATCCATCGAGTTTGGCCGAGTCCCATACCACCTATTCGCCACTTCATCGTCACCGTTGCCGCCGTCGGACCTCAATCGCCATCGCCATTGTCACCTCCGGATCTCATTCGTCTTCACTGTAGAGTCATTCTCTACCTTGTAGAGCTTCACCGTCACTGGGGAGGGGCATTGCCGGCTGAGATGTGAAGCTGCCAGCGTGGGGGAGGTTGGTTGCTAGGGTTGGGGGGGAGTGATCTGAGAGCATGGGGCTGGGGGTCTGCCAAGGCGGGTGAGGGGGGGCGCCAGTGTGGGGGAAGGGGGCTACTGGGGTAAGGCTTGGGAGAGTTCGGGGGTGGACTCAGACCGAGTAACATTTGACTCAGACAACTCGTACTAGATCAGGAAGATCTCGATCCGGTTAAGATCGACTTTAGTCGGCGACTCATGGTTCGAATTAAAGAATATTTAATGGTATCAAATTATAATTTCGCATGGTAACGGATTCTTCTCTCTAATGAAAACTAGACTGCAGAGTTAACCCGCTCTTTAATGCATTCATCTATATACTCTTACCGCAAGAATGTAGTTTCAGAGTTAACCATTGAGTTAATTGTCATCCTAGCCGGTTAATTAGAATGTTTTAGACGTGTTTTAATACTTTACTAATTCAATTTTTTATTTATCACCCTTTATAAAAGAGAAAGTGATAGAAAATCGGACTAAAAGAGAAACTATTTGCGCCATTCAAACTATAGTTAAAGGTTAACTCAAACGTGGACAAGTCAAAGGGAAAAGGAAAAAAGGTTACCACAAAGGCAAATTAAACCTATTTTAAAAACAAAATAAATTGTTTTTATATTCATAATGTTTTATGTAGTAAAGAAATTTAGGGTTTAAAATATGATGGGCTTCGGCAACTTACGTTTTTTTCATTTTCATTTTTTCTCAAGAATGACAGAAATTAAAATATAAACAGTAGCTCAATTTTATGCTCGCAAGCGGAATGGTTTAGGTAGACCCAAAGCTGAAACTATTAGAACTAGGCAGAACATAGCCATTAAATTTAAATGAACAAGTACATGCGTCATATTTTGGGTCCACTTCATGTTCAATCAACATTAAGTTGAAATTGGTTTTATTTGTTTCTATAGAAGTGGGCCAATTTGAGACAAAACTTGAAAAAAATGTTAATTTTATATTAATATAAGCGATAATAGATTCAATTTTTTTACTCAAAATCATTATGAGGTACATTGATATACTTAAATCCGGAGAAATTAAGTTTAAAGTTAAGATTTTTACATATAAATCACTATATTAGCAAAGACATCATTATTTTTGTCAAAATAGTACAAAAATATCATCATTGTAACCCCCGTTACCAGCCATGAAACTAACCCTGGGTTGCTTTAACTCAACTTGGGAAATGACAATAATACCCCTACGTTTTGAAAAAGGGTCATCTATCTCCCAACTATATCCCCTCTCACACTCAACTCAAACGTTAATCTAGATAAGGAGGGGACATACCAGAGGGAAGGCCGTCGTGAGGGGGGATTGCCGATGCAAACACCGTGGCCGTGGTGGCAGGGGTTACAGAGGAAGGGGGTTCCAGGGAGGATGAGGGGTAGCAGGATCACATCATGGCATTGTAAAGTAGGAGGTTGGGGTTGGGACAAGCGTCGAAGATGACCTCATTGACTAGCGCCTCGGCCTACTGGAACCGGTGGCCAAAGACGATGATCTGGAGCATGGTGTGGTAGATAGTGGCGGTACCCTTGGTTGTGGGCTGCCTGATGGAAGATGTTGAGGTGTTGGAAAAATATCTTTTCCATAAATATATTATTTTAGATTATGACAAAACAAATAATCATTTATCCCAAAAATAAAAAAGATTACAAGTTTAAGCTAAATTCAGGTCTCCATAAATATCTAGAAATAAACAAAAGAAACAGGATTAGACAATAGATCATCTAATCAAATGTAACATAGACGATATATCGTCTAGTTAACAAAACGACAAAGAAATGAGTTAGATGATCCATCATCTAAATCTCAAAGATAGACGGAATCATTAGACGATCCACCGTCTACGTTTTGAAGATAGACGAGAGGATAGGTGATCCATCATCTAAGATCTTAGGAAGATGATATATTGTCCAACTCAAGATGAGTTAGATGATACATGGTCTAATTGGAAAAGGATAAAAAGATAAGGTTAAACAATACACCATCTATATGAGCAAAGTCCCATTAGATGATACTTCATCTAATGGTTTATTGTCAGATGGAACGATAGATGATACATCGTCTAAGTCAAAATGGATAGATGATGTTCCATCTAACAAGAAAAGAACAAAAGGTAAATGATAGACGATGCATCGTCTAAGCCACAATGACTAGACAATGTTCTATTGTTTGATCACATGCGGATAGGGGGCTTTGTTTTACGAGCGTGTCAACTTTGTGAAGCATACGCGGAAATGGAAAAAACACGGTGTTGGCGATCGACACGTGGTGCATGTATGTTTTTATGCGTGTACATGTTTATGGTTGTTAGGTTAGCTAGCTGTTCATGCTCGCGGGACTTTCATCTGTGGTGGTGACACACACTCGCCTTTCGAAAGGCCGAGATGGGTCAATTTGGCAAGCGTTCTTTCGGGGGTAATAATGGAGACATTAAAAAAAATGATTGGGTCAGGGATAGCTGGATGGAATGTGGGCATACCAGTAAATTTCTTGACGATCACCTATGGAACCAAATTCTTGACTGGGGAAGTGCCGCCAGGGCACGACACGTGGGCACAGGATATCAGGGGACATGTGGATAGGAGATGGTTCTATTGGTACGAGTGGAGGCGATTATGGGAGTTTGTGTATAGGACGTCTTCCCCACCGACCGCAAGCAATCAATGTTTATTTTACATTGGATTGAATCTGAATACCTTTGTTTCTACTACTGAAAAAAAAGGCCGAGGTACCCTAGATGCTGTGACGTTAAGAGGACATGGTTCGCGTTGTAGCTGGAATTCGACTATTGAGTCCAGTAGATTGGGTTGGAGGCACTGGTTTTTGGACTGATTGGGTGAGACATGGATCATAGTAGGGGGCTACGGACACTGGCTCAACAAGGAGCATACTGGCTCGACAAGGAGCAGGCATGTACTTGCTCAAGAGCTAGACACAGTTGGGAATTGGCAACCAGAGTCTTCAGAGTTTTTTGAGTACACTTCATTATAATGGGCCATAAAAGGCATTGTAGAGAGGCACTGAAAGACCTTAGAATACTGGGACATGCCGTGGGAGAATTCCGTCTAGAAGACTAGTTCCTGGGTCATTGCATGATAGAATGAGTTTTTCGCTATTTTACAGAGGGTCCTCCTAGAGACTACAAACACTATGGAATGGTGCATGAAACATGCTCAAATATGCAAAATGAATCATATAGGATGACAATTAGGGGAATTATGAGTAAGAAAATTTTAGGTAAAAAGAAAGAGATGGACTAATAATTAAGTGCAAAGAATAACCGTGATAACAATAGAGATCAATTCAAAGAGATATAACAAGAATGTCAATTTCCAAGGACTAGCATGGAGGTATTCTTATGGTGATCAGAACAAGCTCAAGAGGTGGCTCCCACTATGTAACATTTTGCTCCATTGCGGACTCAAGATGTGGTTCACATAACGTAGCACTTTGTCCTGTATAACACATAGTTTCCGAAAGAATCAATAACAAGAGATTACATATATCAAATGATAAACATGTAATAAGTGGACATAAGTATAGATTGACCATATAGCAATTTAATTCTAAAATAGCAAGTATGAGTCATTCATTCCATCATGTAGCAGGTAGAAAGTAACAAGTATCAAGTAACAAGTCAATCATTCATATAACAAGTAAATGAATTGTCTAGATAAAATCTTGCATGTCATTGGTGATGTAGCAGCTCAAAAATATATAAATATATATATAAGAAAATAAATGATGAAAGATAAAAATAAACAAATTTCTTACACATTAACGTAAATCCTTATCCCATGTGCTGATGCTATTTGAAGTTGAATGAGTGCCAAAGGTAACGCATTTCACGACTCGATTCTGAGAAGGCGAAGTCATCAGTATTGTAGCGATACTATAGAGACACTGTAGCAGCACTGTAAAAATTAGATTAAGGAGAGAGAATTAACTATTAGCCGTAATCAAATCTTAATTAGGTCAAAAATGTCACTGCATATATCATTGAGGTGGGAAATCAAATTATTGTGCCGAATTTTTAGTTCTTCGTCAAAGGAGATTTAGTGAAATAGGATTTCTTGATTAAATCTATTATAATTTAATTAAAGATTCTAGCCTATCAATAGGGCATGCCTTTATCCCAACCCAACCTAAATCAAGGCTACTGAGCATAAACAGAAGGGGAATTCGAGCTTGAAGCGTGCTCTTCGCCATTTTCTTCTTCTGTCTTTGATCTTCAAATAGGCAGGTTTTCTCTCAGGCTAAACTTAATTAGATCTCCATTCTTGTTTGGTTGCATGATTAGTTCACTTTTATGCGACCTTTGTGCATAATGATCTTGTATTTAACGTCAATTTGGGGATCTAAAGTTGAGATATCATGTTTTTCACAATTTTCTAGTTTGGACTGACAACGCGATCGTCACAGAAACCGCGTTCAGAACATGGCGGCATGATTGACTATGTTCATTTGAAATGCGTCCATCCCGAGTGTCATGATTTTCAAAAATGGGTCCCAATACATGGATGCTACTTACTAGAACACGTCCCCACATAGGACGCGATTTAACTTCTTCACCATGAACGCGTCACCCAGATAGGATGTGATTTACCTTGAACCCATCGTCTCTAGTGACCACATTCTGATTGTAATGCATCTCCCAAGCTTGACGCGATTTAAGAACAGGTCTTAAACATTGGATGTGATTTAGACCTCTCTGATCTAGTTTTATCACATTATTTCAAAATTGTAATTTTTTAAATCATGTTTATGCATTAATCATGTTGTCTGGACTAAAACTGACAAGGAAATGAACCCGTGAAATTGTACTAAATTCTTAAATATTGTGTATGATTCATGACCTTGATTCTACATTCCATCTTGATTCCTATTCCATCGATTCCTTCACATTTAAATGAATTAGAACTTAACATGCAAATACTAGCCTCCATTTTCTGAATCACGTTTGAGTCCCTAGACGTGAATTGAAACTCGTCACCTTCACTGTAGGTGATTTAGCATGAACATCCTATCCTTAGAGACCGCGATCATCGCACCGACCGTGACCTTCTTGAAACTAGCACCTGTGTAGACCGCATTCTTCCTTTGTTTCCTATTAAGCACGTGATTGTGAAAAACTTGATTTAACCCATGTTTATGCATAGTTTTTTGTGGAAATTGGATTGATAGCATTTTTGAAACCGAAAACTATTTTTCTGAATTGGACCTTCTTGTCACGCTCCAACGCGGAATATCGGGACGTATAGTTAGAAACTAGCTAGAGATAATATTAATATGCTAAACTAAACAATCGTACCAGTGCTATGGAAAGAAGTACTTCTATTGATCAAGAAATACTCCAAGTTTTATTACAATAACCATCAATGCTTAAACACGATCAACCATATCTCCCAAACTGATTCTAATACAATAATTGACTCCAAAAGGTAAATAAAGTGCTCACACAACACTAAGGAGTAACTAATGTAAACAACTATGCCAACTCGGCATCTACTAACAGGTACACTCAAGGGTATCACTCCTGTCCCTCCCCTTCAGTATACGCATCGTCACCTGAATAGCCTGGAAAGGGGGAAAACAACTATATGAGCTAACGCTCAGTAGATAATAACAGGCAAGTTTACATGATTAACCAATTAGTTACATTTTCATATGCAATGACAAGAAAAGAAATAACTGACGAGACGATAAAACAGCGTAATAGAAGATCTTGCAAGGTCAAGAAATATATGATGACAAGAATTTAACAAGAATATCAAGTACAAGAATGTTCAATAGGAAATTGAAATATAGAATTGGCCAACAAGCAAGTATTTTAAACATCAAGTCAAGCACGATAATGTAACAAGTATAACAAGAGATTTTCTGTCGTAGATGTCACGCTGATCATGCACTCGGTGCAATGCCTCACCATGTCATTACAAACTCCCATGGGTACAAGTACTTTTCAGGCGCTCTCCCCAGGACCAGACCGGGCCCTTATGATGCGTTGGCATTGATTTGTTGGATCCAAGATCCCAAGTTTTGTCTAGACATTTAATCAAGTTTAATGGCCAATTAATCAGAGGAACTTCTGTCAAAAGTACGAGATTTAAGGACTAACATATCCTTGGATTCATTATCTTAAAAACTAGGTATACGGTCACTTCTGGGCCGTTTGACAGGACATACGGCTACTACTGGCCGCATTACAAAAGCTGGACCAAACTCAGTCCACGAGGTCAAGAATGAATGGTTGATAGTGTGCCGTTCAGGTAAGTAAGCAATACGTGCCCTTAAGACACAATTACGATACTTATACGGACTACACTAGACCGTTCATGGAGACAAGCAGTCAACTATGGGCTGCTCATGTGCTGATTAGCCCAAGTTGATCCGTGACTTATAACCCAGCGATTTGGTCACAATTTCTAGGTCATAGCCGGGTCATACGGGTCTCAAAATGGCGGATTCTAACTCGCCGGATAGAGTGTCCGGGTAGAATCGTACTAAGGGACAACAATTTAGGCTTAATGGCCGTATTGCCATATAGATTGTTAGTGTGCTATTAGTCTATTCTACCGGGGTATAAGGGCTTTTAATTGATTTCCTAACAGCCATTTCAAAATACCTTGATTCATGAATTATTATAAATCTCAATTTCAAGAGATAAGTTAATTACAAGATGGTAACTCAAGATACTAGAACAAGCCAATAATGACAATAGACAGTAATACAAGACAGTAATTTACTTTCAAAATTACCATTTTATTATATGAGATTCTAAATAACCATTTGTGTGCGTTGAAGTAGAGATAGTAATCGGAATGATTTTTACACTTTGATTGAGTGCAGGGATCATTGTTCTTCAATTTTGGATTGAGGAACACCGGGCTTAATTTGAGATCATAGGGTTGCATGTATGGGTCATTGGTTCCTCAAAATATGGTTTTCAATTGGACTAGGCTTGAATGGGTCGATCCCCTCACGGTCCGGATCGATCCTCGGGCTAAAAACAAGCCTACCGGGTCTGTCAGCATATGGGTCGACCCATTGGGTCGACCACTGGAAAACCAGGGGTCTGCCTGTGTATGGGTCGACCCCTGGGGTCGACCCCTGCACAGACAGACTGCTGTCTGCTGTTTGGGTCGACCCAATGCGTCGACCCCTGGAAAACCATGGGTCTGCCAGTGTGTGGGTCGACCCATTGGGTTGACCCTCGGACAGACAGACTCCTGTCTATGTATGGGTCGACCCCCCTGCACAGACAGACTTTGTCTATGTATGGGTTGACCCAATGGGTCGACCCCCGCGTTCGCAGACGTGAACGTGACTTCCGAAAACCATTGAATCTCACCCAATTGGGGTCTAATTGGTCTGAGATCTTAACCCCATGCCCCTAAGTTCTTGATGGACATATTAGGGTCATAATACAAGGGTTTGGAATACTAAATTCACCGAAAAACCAATCGAAATCACAACCTATCTAGGAAGAACACTTAAAAACCTAGTCATAGCATGCTTCTAATCAAACACGAAATTCTCTAAGCATGGTCTAAAAAAATTGGGGCTTTCTACGCCAAATGATAGATAACATACTGATGATTACAACCATATACATTAATTAGAGTTGGGCCTGTTATCATCTACCTGAATCGAAGAGAGATTTAGAAGTTAGAATGAAGAATGCCCGTTTGACAGCCCTTCACTATTTCCACGAGATCTCCCTCCACACCTAATAGAATTTGGGGCTTTTACTACCAATGGAAAGCTAACAGAGAGAGGAACAAAAAGGTATATTTACTTGCATGTTTTGGCCAAGATTACCTACCTCAATCGAAGGAAGGAAGAGGGCCTAAGAAAAACCCGCGAACTCGGACACTCCTCCAATAAACGCGAGAGATCTCACTAGATCGGAATCCTCTGCGACCACCACTGCTCCCAAATGAAAATAGACATATAGGGCTTTCTTTTAATAGGTCATACTCATTCTGGATCCTTCCAGGAAGGGAGAAATCGACCCATCAAGTGGCGTGTTCAAAACGTGGCTGAAATTGTTGACCTAGCCCATGCGCGACCAAATGCTTCCCATAAGTTAAAAATTTCGTGGCATTGTGAGAGGGAAAATGATCTACTCTTTAATACCTTTCATTTGCCCTTGGTTTGGGCTCATTTGTTTAAGGAATGAGCTCGGATTGAGGATTTTAATGTGGGGTTAACATTGAGCACGAATTTGGCTAGGTAGGTGTGAAAATTTGACTTATCTCACTAATTCGGCGTAGTTAATGATTTTATTAGGGTTGGCCACAGAAGAAAAAATTGTTAAACGTAATTGATTCTACAAGAATATGATTTTTATGGATTTTTATAAAATAGTCTAAATGTGACTTATTCTATTTATTAAAGAATTAATCTAATTAATTTTGAATTAATTCCCATTAATTCAAATAAATTCAAATAATTTCTAATTAAATTTAAATAAATTTTTAATTAATTTTTAAAAGAATTAGGGGTATTACACCCTCCCCCACTAAAAGAATTTGGTCCTCCAAATTCACTGCACTTTAATACAGAGATAGGGAAAGACTAGCTCACCTAGAATAAGTCAGGATACCGCTTCCGCATAGTATCTTCAGACTCCCAAATAGCTTCCTCAGCTCCACGCCGACTCCACTAAATTTTTACCATAAGTATGGAACGATTCCGGAGTTGTTGTTGCTTCCGATCCAGAATCTTGATAGGTCTTTATTCATAGGTCAAATCTTCCTTCAATTCGTAATCCACATGCTGAATGATATGAGTGGGGTCGTACACATATTTCCGTAACATGGACACGTGGAAAACATTGTGTACATCTGACAATTGAGGCGGTAATGCCAATCTGTAAGCAACCTCTCCTACTCTATCCAGAATCTCGAACGGACCAATATATCTCAGACTCAGCTTGCCGTGAATGCCAAATCTTCAAATCCCTCTTGTAGGAGAGACTTTCAGAAATATATGCTCACCAACTTGAAATTCCAATGCCCTTCTTCTATTGTCGGCATAACTCTTCTGTCTTGATTGAGCCACTTGTAACCGGTCTCGGATAATACGGATGTTCTGTGATGATTCTGAAATAAGATCCGGTCCAAACCATTGCTTCTCACCTACCTCGTCCCAACACAATGGGGATCGACAGCTTCTTCCATACAATGCTTCAAAAGGAGCCATTTGAATGCTGAATTGATAACTATTGTTGTAGGCGAATTCAATCAAAGCCAAATGGTCACTCCAACTGCCTCCAAAATCGATCATGCAGGCTCTAAGCATATCTTCCACTATCTGGTTGGTTCTTTCAGTCTGTCCATCTGTTTGTGGATGAAAGGCAGTACTGAAATTAAAATGAGTACCGAAAGATGCTTGTAGTCCCTTCCAGAAATGCGAAGTAAACCTGGGATCTCTATCAGATGCAATGCTGACTGGTATACCATGGAGCCTTACCACTTCTTTCAAATACAAAGCAGCCAATACATCAACTATCCATTTAGACTTAATGGGTAAGAAATGAGCTGACTTTGTCAATCGATCGACAATCACCCACATTGCATCAAGTCCGCCACGAGTCCTAGGTAGACCCATAATGAAGTCCATGCCAATGCTTTCCCACTTCCATTGGGGTATGTCGAGTGGCTTCAATTTTCCTGCCGGTCTGAAATATTCAGCCTTGACTTGCTGACAAACCAAGCATCTACTCACGAAGTCGGCAACTTCCCTTTTCATATTCGGCCACCAAAAGGATCTCTTCAAATCCTTGAACATTTTAGTGCCTCCAGGATGAATGGTGTATTTGGATCTATGAGCTTCCTCCAGAATCTTGTTCTTTATTCCGGCTTCATCAGGTACACAAGTTCTACACTGGAATAACAATCTTCCATCGTCAGTCATCGTGAAGTTAGGTATGCTATTCAAGCTTCCCTTGATCTCTACTAGCTCGGGATCATTATCTTGCTAAGATTTGATTTCCATCAACAATTCAGGTTTAAGTTGAATATGTGCAATCATAACCCGATCATTGTCAACATTAAGATCTAGGCTAGTTAACTATTCCAGTAGCCTCCATTCTTGTAACATGAGACTTGCTAATTTAGCTATAGGCTTCCTGCTTAATGCATCTGCCACAACATTGCCTTTTCCAGGATGATACTCAATCGAGAAGTCGAAGTCCTTCAAGTACTCCAACCATCTTCTCTGCCTCATATTGAGTTCCTTCTGAGAAAATAAATATTTCAGACTCTTATGATCTGAAAACACTGTGAATGTTTCTCCATACAAGTAATGCCTCCATATCTTCAAAGTAAACACGATTGCTGCAAGTTCCAAATCATGAACATGATAATTCTCTTCATGCTTCCTCAACTACCTAGAAGAATAGGTAATCACTTTCCCTTGCTGCATGAGTACACAGCCTAACCCAATACCTGAAGCATCAGTGTATACAACAAAACCTCCTTCACCAGAAGGTAAAGCCAATACAGGTGCAGTAGTTAAACATAAGTTCAAAGTCTGAAAGCTTCGCTGGCAATCTTCGGACCAATCAAATTTGTTCTCCTTGTGGGTTAATCTTGTCATAGGTACCGCAATCTTAGAGAAATCTTGGATAAATCTCTGGTAGTAGCCTACCAGGCCTAGAAAACTTCTAACTTCAGTCACACTGGTAGGCTGATCCCAATTCTTCACTGCCTCTACCTTAGAAGGATCAACAGAAATTCCTTCCTTTGTGATGATATGTCCGAGAAAGGACACCTCTTGCAGCCAGAACTCACACTTACTGAACTTGGCATATAGCTGATGATCTCTCAATTGTTGTAATGCCATCCTCAGATGTTCAGCATGCTCCTCTTCATTCTTGGAATAAATCAGGATGTCATCAATGAATACCACAACCCATTGATAAAGATAGGGCCGAAATACATTGTTCATCAACTGCATGAAAGCTGTTGGTGCATTCGTTAGACCAAAAGGCATAACGACAAATTCAAAATGACCATACCTACTGCGGAAAGTTATTTTATAGATATCCTCTTCCTTAATCCGGAACTGATGATATCCAGATCAAAGATCGATCTTAGAAAAATACTGAGCTCCCGCTATCTGGTCAAGTAATTCGTCAATCATGGGCAATGGATATTTGTTCTTGACAGTCTGCTGGTTCAATTGCCGATAATCGATGCACAACCGCATCGAACCATCTTTCTTCCAGATGAATAATACAGGGGCTCCCCAAGGGGAAGTACTTGGACGAATGAAACCCTTCTCGAGTAATTCCATCAATTGTTGCTTTAATTCTCTCAGTTCCACAGGAGACATACGATAAGGAGCCTTGGAAATAGGAGATGTGCCAGGAATGAGATTAATAGAGAAGATAACTTCCCGCTCAGGCGGAAGTCCTGGTAGTTCCTCTGGAAAGACATCAGGAAAATCTCAGACAACAGAAATATCCTTAATCTCAATCTGCTGCTCAAGGGTTGCACAGACAAAGGCTAGAAAAGCCTCGCATCCTCGTCTCATCAGCTTATCAACTCGAAGAGCCGAGATAAGTGATACGGAGTTATGGTGCTTAACTCCCACAAAAGAAAGTCTCGGGTGCCTAGTAAAAGACACAGAGCTAGAACTGCAGTGAACACCTACCTCATATCTAGCTAACCAATCTGCTCCTAAGATTACATCATAATCCTTCATGTCCATGCAAACTAAATCAGCTGGTAAATTCTGTTCATCAATCATAACCTTACTTGAAGGATAGAAATATTGAATTGCCGATCTAGAACCAATAGGCATTGAGATTTCTAACAGAGAATTCATCAAAACAGGTTCCACAGCTAAAGACTTAGCAAATCTCTGAGAAATAAATGAATGTGTGGCACCAGTATCAAAAAGAACAAATGCTGGCTTGTCGAGTATAATAAGAGTACCTTCGACGAGTCCACCATCCTTGGTAGTTCCTACTTCATCTGCGTGCAAAGCTTGGAGCTTGCCTTGCGACCTTTTGATGCCTTGTGGTTTTGCCGGGGTAGCTTGCTCCGATAAAAGAGGACAGTTAGGGATACGGTGCTCCTTACTTCCACATCGCAAATAGGCGACCAGCTTGCGCCAGCACTCCTCCATCTTGTGACCAGGACGATCACAAAAATTGCACACGCCCTTGAAGGGAACAATAGGGCCAGGCTTCTTATCTTCGTGCTTCGGCATCTTGCCCTTCCATGATCCAGAACCACTCCACGAACCAGGCCCACTAATAGGCCTCTTCTTGCCATGCCCAGGTTTGATATTCCCGGAACCCGTAGGTTGTTCCTTCTTTGTGCTTTTTCCACGGATTCTCTCCGTCATTTCTAAAGTGTCTTCCAGGACTTGAGCTTTCCTCACCATCTCGGAATAAGTCAAAATTTCCATCGGTGCCAGTTGATTGATATAATGCAGCCTCAGTCCATTAAGAAAGCACTTAGCCTTCATTTTCTCGGTGGATATTAAGTGAGTAGCATAATGAGAAAGCCGAGAAAACTGAGCTTCATATTCTACCACTGATAAACTTCGCTGCTTCAAAGCCGCGAACTCCGCTGCCTTCTTCTCTTGCACTCTATCAGAAAAATATTTGCCATTGAAGAATTCCTCAAACTCCTCCCATGTGACTTACTGCTCACCGAGGGTCACCTTTATCGATTCCCACCATGTCCTTGCATCACGTTCCAGTTGAAAGGTCGAGAGAAGGACACGTTCTTGATTGCTACATTGCATTACTTCAAATATCCTTCCCATCTCATCCAGCCAATGCTCGACTTCATCAGGGTCAGTCGAGCCCGCAAATCTCGGCGGATTCATTCCCTGAAAGTTTCGATATAAATCACCAGTGCCATGGTGTGCAGCTCCTGCTTGGGCCGCTTGTTGCAAGGCCTGAGTAAGGCCTTGAATCTGTTGGAGTTGGATGGACGCAGTCTATCTCCAAGAAGTATGGATCTAGAGGGGGGTGAATAGATCTACAGCCTAATTTAAAACCAGTTGTAGGTTCAAATGCGGAATAAAGGCAGATCTACTAAAACACTAAGTCGAGTGTCTAAACTTAGCAACAACACACGTGATCTGTGAAGATAATCAAGAGATTCAGTAAGAACAAACTCACAAACACAGTGCACACAAGATTTTAGGTGGTTCGGTCAATGACCTACATCCACCCCACACTCAACCGAGTATGGATTACTGCTGCGCAACACAGCTTGCATCCGCTGGGCAATACAGCTTGGCCTACAAACCGCTGAGCAACACAGCTTGCTGTCCAGTGGAATCCTCCACTGCCCGCTGAGTAACACAGCTTGCTGTCCAGAGGATACACCTCTGCAAACCGCTGGGGAAGTACAGCTTAACCCGTCCGAGACCAAGTCTCGCCAGCTGAGGATTACAGCTTTACCTGTCCAGTGGAAACCTCCACTGCATCCGTTGAGCTACACAGCTTGCTGTCCAGAGGCAGCACCTCTGTAAACCGCTGACAAACAGCTTGAAGAAATGTATAAAGGAAAATGAAAATAGAATGAAACAGCAATCGGAAAGCTGTAAATGAAGAACACAATATAGCTCTCAACAGAGCAGACTGGCCTGGATTTGATCCACGGTCCAGTGAACAAATCTTTAGACTTCACTCTTCTTCTCTCGATCTCATTGTCTCTCTTCTTCTCTCTTTCTCTCTGTATCTTCTTCTCTCCTTTTCTTCTTCTCTGCTTTTCTTCTCTCACAGTGGATCTCGGTGGCTACTGTTTCAGACTGGACGTATATGCTTCGCCAACTACGATCTACTTCTTCAGAAGATGAAGACTGATATTTATAACAGCAGCAGCTGGATAAGGGCGCGTGGCTTCCACGTTTTCCCGCCCAAAGAATTCTCCAGATTCGAGGTGCTTCTATCCACATGGCAGCATCTGGTCACCTTGTCCTCCTGGGATCACGAGCCATGTCAGCAATCTCAGTAGAGAGTCCCTGTCAAAACAGAGTATCGGATGATCAGGTTGAAGAACAACTCTGTATAGACTTATCAAAAGAACTTCGTTGTATAGACTTGACCAAAAACCTGAGACACTAACGAAGACACTGGACTGACACTAACTCAAAGACGAAAGACAAAACTGACACGAAGTGTGGTCACAAGGCGAGACAGACACGGGGTCTAGGAAAGACAACACGAGGACACAATACGAAAACGACACGAAGACAACTCGATGATACAAACACAGAAACAACAGAAACCGACACGAAGTGTGGTTTCAACATACGAGAGACACGAAGTCTAGGAAACACGACACGAAGACATGAGAGGGAAAACGACACGAAGTCATGAGAGGAAAAACGACACGAAGTCATGAGAAGGAAAATGACACGAAGTCATGAGAGGAAAATGACACGAAGTCATGAAAGGAAAAATGACACGAAGTCATGAGAGGGAAAATGACACGAAGTCATGAGAACAGCACGAGGTGAAAACGACACGGGCTGACCACGACACAAAGACAGAAATAGAAATTGACACGGGTTGAAAGCAACACGAAGATGAAAACTGAAATCGACACGGAGTGTGGTCAAAGCGAGAAAGACACGAAGTCTAAAGCGAAAAACCAACACGAAGATAGAATACAAAGAAACGACTCGAAGTTAGGACAACACTAGGAGAAGACTGCACGAAGTGAAAACAACACGAAGACAGAAGATGACACGGATAGAACAACACGAAGTATACCTCATGCAAGTTTTCCTGTCAAGCATGGAACTCAACACGAAGTGTTGTGAACATGAACAGCACGAAGATGAAAGGAACAGTGCAATGTATAGACTTTAAGTCCAATATAAAAGGCTGTACAAACTTCATGAACAGTGCATGATTGTACTGGACGATGTATACACTTAGCCTATGCAGACCAATGTACAGACTTTGGCGAAGCAAAAGGCTGTATAGACTTGGAGACCCAAAGCCATTGTATAGACTTTGCCAAAGATAATGCATGAACTGACGTTGTATATACTTAGCCAATGCAGACCAGTCCGATGTATAGACTTTAAAGAAATGCATGCTACAGTGCAATGTCTAGACTTGCTATGTGCACGAGATGCTGTCCACTGTCTAGACTTGTGATGCCTTCGCCAAATGCATACTACAGTCCAATGTATGGACTTAGACGAATGATGCATGAGACGCTCAATGTATCGACTTTGAGCTTGCTATGCAGTGTATAGACTTAGAGCATAAACCCCACGATGCAATGTATAGACTATGCACATACCAGAAGTCTAACACAAACAATATATCAGACATTCACATGCATTCTCCATCTGATATACCAATCACAATCATGAAGCTATCATCAAAACACAATGTCATCAAAACACTCATGGTGTTGCTATCATCTAAACACAACAGCATTGCTATCATCAAATCAACATAGCACATGCTTGTGCCTAAGGGGCACAACATTCTCCCCCTTTTTGATGATGGCAACACACTATGACATTGAGCCACACAGAAAATTTTCTCCCCCTTTGACATAATCAAAAAGAGAAAAACAGTAAAGACATGAGTGCAAAGTGCAATATGCATGCAAATTCCTTTAGAACATTCTCCCCCTGAATGTAAGACTCCCCTGAATTATTTCTCCCCCTAAATGAATGCTCCCTCTTTGAGAAGGGATATGAACAGATAAACAAGGTAGAGAAGGTAGGTGGATCACTTGATAACAGCTGAATCATAGGTTCAGAAAGGAAGCATGATTATAAACAACTGTTAAAGTATAAGAATCAGCAACATACAATTTTGACAAAAATTCAGGTTTAACAGTGATAAACCTAGAGTAAAAGAACATGACCCCTGAAAAAGAGTTTATTGATTCCATTTATAGCAATGAATCTAGGGCACATGGTTTTAATAGATAAGTCTGAAATAATACCCTTTTGTGTCTAAACAAGGAAATTCAAGAGAGGCAACTTGAACATGTATTGAGAAAAATAATTTTCACTCAATGACTTTTGATTTTTCGAAGGGTTACAGCAGTTTGATTTCACTTTTTAATTTCAAAACCTGAACTAAGTGAATAGACCTGTGGCATTTATACTGTTGACATTAGGTGTACACCTTGATCAGAGGCAGGTACCCCCAGTTACTAGGCATAAACTACTGGATCTATTTCAGATCAAGACCTACAAGGAATAGTCTTCACTTTTGACATTAAGGGTACACCTTGATCAGAGGCCAGTACCCTCAGTTACTTGGTGAGGACTCCCCCTATGGATTTGACCCTATGAACAGAGATATTCTGAATCACCTCATGACATGTGAAGTTTTCTACTTCTTTGGAGGAGTTCACAGTTTCTCAGTGCAATCAGCCATTGCTCTGTCACAATGTTCAGTTCTTAACATTAATGAACTTATTTACTGCTGCCCTTAATTCTTTTAGAGTGATTGTTTGAAAAACAGTACACACTCTTATTCACCTTTTCTAGAAATTTCCAGATCAACACATTAGGCATTACAAAAACTTTTTCTAATCTTACCATGAGACAAAGATTAAGAGCTATAAAAATTTTCTTTTATCTTAAATTCTGAAGTGCAGACACTTAACTCTCCAATTTATAAAGGTTAAACCTTTAGTTCTTTTCAATTTGTAGATGTGATTCTTATAAGTGAACAATTGCAATAATCACCACTCAATGTACTAAACCAGATACAGAGCTGTTGTTCAGTGAAAAAGTGGGGAAAGGATAGCAATAAGCATTATGATCCATAGCATCTGATGATAGTGAATATGAATGAGTTGAAAGGGGACAATGAGAAGTACCAAGGATTCAATGAATTGAATAGAACTCTCAGCTCCCCCTAACACTATGATGCAAAAATATGCTATGCATTAGACTGTTCTACATGCAGACTATGCAACATTAGTCAAACTCCCCCTGACAAAGTGCATGAAATAGAATTAATGAACTGCTCATAATTTTAGAATATGCTTAAGAAGAATTCATGCTTTGTTCAATCAGAGAGAGAATTTATCAAAAGCATCATCTTCATTTTAAATTTTCAGATTTTTTTTTCAACATATGATGCAGTACACTGTTCTACATGAAAACTAGACCCATGGTACTAGGCGAAAAACCTGATCTCAATGACCATCTCACACATAGCAAGAACCTCCAGACAAATTTCCCTGCCCTTTAGTAGCTTACCCTTTAATATACCACGGTTATGCAGAGAAAGGCAGTTCAAAGCAATTTTAATATGCATGTGATTTTAGACACATTCATGACTAAATGATATGTAATGATGATCATAAAAAGTATGAGTGTCATGCATGATCATGAGTCTGTTGCAACATCGAGCATTCACAAAACCAGCAGAGAGTTTATTCATTAGAGAGCATCATTCGGGAGCAATCAACTTTTCAAGATAATTCAGTTTCTAGCATTCAATGCACACAGTGCAATAACATGCAAAGAGAAAAGAATCATCAGCTTTTGTGCAGAATTTAAATTCAGTAGCTGAGTCTGGAATGCAGACTGATCAGCTAGACAAGAAGAGAAAGTCAAGAGTTAACTAATCAGATTGACATTACTTTCTCAATTCAATTCTGAAGAAAAGTCACTTACCTGCTTTACCTGACTGATTTATTTTTACCCTTAGTGTTCCATCAGATTGTTGACAAGGCCTCCAATCTCTTTTAGCTTTTGAATTTATGGCCTTGTCTCCTGTCATATGCCTGAAGCAGCCACTATCCAAGTACCACAGATTTGTCCTTGGCTGCCAGACATACTTGCACACACAATCAAGTAGATGAGTTTGGAACCCAAGTCTGATTGGGCTCCAGAGAATATGGAATAGAAGTAAAGCAAGACAGCAGACTTTTTGGTATCCACATTTGTTTGAAAGGATTCTGTTCAGTGGATCCTACATATTTCTTTCTATTGTTGTTCCTTTTCTTTTTGTTATTTTTCTTCTTATTTACACCAGCATGATTATTGACAGTGTTGTTTCTTTGCCAGTGCCTTGGCCAGGGTGTGTTCACGAAGTTTTTGCCATAGTAGTTCCTGGGCTGACTGAAATAATGCATATTTCTAGGTGACCAGTTTCCATAACCACTAACCTAATTTCTAATGTAAGGTCTATGATATTGTGTAGCCTGATATGCAAGACCTGCAAACCTTCCCGGAGTTCTAGTCCAACCTGACCTATTGAAATAGGTTGGCTGTGCATTGTAGTGAGTCTGAGCTCTGGGTTGATAGAAATAATTGGGTTGACTCCTGGCAGTATTCTATCTCCCCTGTACTTTGGACCCTGCTGACCTATTCATGGGTGTGTATTGGGTCTTCTTCATATGTGATGGTGATGGTGGAGACTTTGTGGCCTTGACATGGGGTTTATATGACTGTTTAGGTTGACCCCTAACCTGTGATTGAGCCTTGGGATTTTGCTTGGATGTGCTGGCTCTACTTGGCTCATTAACCTTTAGTTTGCCCTTTTCCTCAGCACTGGGCCTTTTCAGATTAGCAGTTTTGTTCATTGAAATGGTTGAGTTCATGCTAATTAGAGGTCCCTTTTCTTTTTGAGCAACAAATGAAATCGTTTTCATCCCAAATGTTTTTGTTGCACTAGAATTAAATCCTAGGCCCTCTTTTCTAAAATTAGCCTTTGACCCTAACAAAGCATTTACATTCTCTGTACCTTGGGTCATTTTCTCAATGGTCTTAAGCTTGTCCTCATTGTCCTTTTGAATATCTTCAACAGATTTCTTAAGTTCAGTATTTACAATTTGGACAGCTTCATATTTCTCATTCACCAGCTTCATCTCACTCTCATATTTTTGAATTTTCATTTTCCATTCATCAATTTCCTTTTCTAACCTCACATTCTCTTCCCTAGAAGTTTTTAACTCATTCTTGATTTCTTCTGATTCAGAACATGTGAGTTTGAGTTTATTATTTTCAGCTTCAATACATGCAATTTTATCAGACAATGAGGTATCATTTTGCATGGAATTGATTTTTCTTTTTAAATGCCTATTTTCCCTTCTAATATCATCTGCTTGATCAGCTAGTTTATGATAGGCATCTATCCATTCAACGATAGTAAGATTATTAAATGGAGAAGTTACCTCATCTAAATCTTCCTCTCTGTCTTCAGAGCTAGTTGCCATGAGACAGATGGGTTTTTCAGCTTCAACTTCACTGTCCGAAGTATTACTGAGACAACCTTCATCCTCATCGCTCCATGTGCTGATCATGGCTCTTCCTTTCGTGTTCTTTCTGTTTGATTTGTCCTGTGCTTCTGGTTCTCCGGACAGTCAGCTTTCAGATGGCCAGAGTTCCTGCATTGGTAACACACGTAAGTTCCATATTGATTTGCAGGTTTAGATTTATACCTTGTGTCCTGCCGGCCGCCACTATGGTTCCTTCGGTTGAATTGTCCTCCTTCTCTCCTGAGGAACCGCCTGAACTCTCCAGTCATCATAGCCATCTCAGTATGAGTTATGTCTTGTTCATTCAAGCTCTCCTCGGATGATGATCTGCTAGAGCTGGATCGGTTTGATTTGTTGGATTTGCTAGCACCAGCCTTCAGTGCGATCGGTTTCCTCTTCTCTTCAGCTTCATCTACCTTCGGCAGATTCATCTCATACGCCATTAGAGATCAATTAGCTCATCTCCCTTTGTATTGTGCAGATCTCTTGACTCTTCCATGACGGTGGCCTTGGTGTGCCAAATTGAAGTCAAGGATCGCAAGATCTTCCTGACTATATCATACTCAGAATACTTCTTCCCGAATCCTCTGAGGCCATTAGTAATAGTTGTCAATCTAGCATACATCTCCTTGATGGTCTCGTTGGGTTTCATCTTGAAGGCTTCATATTCAGACACAAGTAAATTGGCTTTCGTCTCTCTAACCTGAGAAGTCCCTTCATGAATTGCTTCCAGTGCATCCCACATCTCCTTAGCTGAATTATAGGCTGATACTCGAGAAAATTCAGTGGGATGCAGAGAACATTGGACTGCATTGATTGCACTCCAGTTGAGCGTGGACCTTATGATTTCCTCCTTGGTCTAGACTTCCTCATTCGGGGACAGCTCATAAGGTCCCTTGCTAACTACCTTCCAAAGCTCGTAATCCTTAGCCCTCAAAAAGACCTGCATACGGTTCTTCCAGTATGCGTAGTTGGATCCATCGAAGTACGGGGGCTTTGTAGTTGAGTGACCTTCAGCAATCATCCCTCGAACATCCATCTTGCCTTTCCTCTTCGGGCGATGAGTCCCTGTAGAAGAGTTAGGCTCTGATACCAAGTGTTGGAGTTGGATGGACGCAGTCTATCTCCAAGAAGTATGGATCTAGAGGGGGGTGAATAGATCTACAGCCTAATTTAAAACCAGTTGTAGGTTCAAATGCGGAATAAAGGCAGATCTACTAAAACACTAAGTCGAGTGTCTAAACTTAGCAACAACACACGTGATCTGTGAAGATAATCAAGAGATTCAGTAAGAACAAACTCACAAACACAATGCACACAAGATTTTAGGTGGTTCGGTCAATGACCTACATCCACCCCACACTCAACCGAGTATGGCTTACTGCTGCTCGACACAGCTTGCGTCCGCTGGGCAATACAACTTGGCCTACAAACCGCTGAGCAACACAGCTTGCTGTCCAGTGGAATCCTCCACTGCCCGCTGAGCAACACAGCTTGCTGTCTAGAGGATACACCTCTGCAAACCGCCGGGGAAGTACAGCTTAACCCGTCCGAGACCAAGTCTCGCCAGTTGAGGATTACAGCTTTACCTGTCCAGTGGAAACCTCCATTGCATCCGCTGAGCTACACAGCTTGCTGTCCAGAGGCAGCACCTCTGCAAACCGCTGACAAACAGCTTGAAGAAATGTATAAAGGAAAATGAAAATAGAATGAAACAGCAATCGAAAAGCTGTAAATGAAGAACACAATATAGCTCTCAATAGAGCAGACTGGCCTGGATTTGATCCACGGTCCAGTGAACAAATCTTCAGACTTCACTCTTCTTCTCTCGATCTCACTGTCTCTCTTTCTTTCTCTCTTTCTTTCTCTCTGTATCTTCTTCTCTCCTTTTCTTCTTCTCTGCTTTTCTTCTCTCACAGTGGATCTCGGTGGCTACTGTTTCAGACTGGACGTATATGCTTCGCCAACTACGATCTACTTCTTCAGAAGATGAAGACTGATATTTATAACAGCAGCAGCTGGATAAGGGCGCGTGGCTTCCATGTTTTCCCGCCCAAAGAATTCTCCAGATTCGAGGTGCTTCTATCCACGTGGCAGCATCTGGTCACCTTGTCCTCCTGGGATCACGAGCCATGTCAGCAATCTCAGTAGAGAGTCCCTGTCAAAACAGAGTATCGGATGATCAGGTTGAAGAACAACTCTGTATAGACTTATCAAAAGAACTTCGTTGTATAGACTTGACCAAAAACCTGAGACACTAACGAAGACACTGGACTGACACTAACTCGAAGACGAAAGACAAAACTGACACGAAGTGTGGTCACAAGGCGAGACAGACACGGGGTCTAGGAAAGACAACACGAGGACACAATACGGAAACGACACGAAGACAACTCGATGATACAAACACAGAAACAACAGAAACCGACACGAAGTGTGGTTTCAACATACGAGAGACATGAAGTCTAGGAAACACGACACGAAGACATGAGAGGGAAAACGACACGAAGTCATGAGAGGAAAAACGACACGAAGTCATGAGAAGGAAAACGACACGAAGTCATGAGAGGAAAACGACACGAAGTCATGAAAGGAAAAATGACACGAAGTCATGAGAGGGAAAACGACACGAAGTCATGAGAACAGCACGAGGTGAAAACGACACGGGCTGACCATGACACGAAGACAGAAACAGAAATTGACACGGGTTGAAAGCAACACGAAGACGAAAACTGAAATCGACACGGAGTGTGGTCAAAGCGAGAAAGACACGAAGTCTAAAGTGAAAAACCAACACGAAGACAGAATACAAAGAAACGACTCGAAGTTAGGACAACACTAGGAGAAGACTGCACGAAGTGAAAACAACACGAAGACAGAAGATGACACGGATAGAACAACACGAAGTATACCTCATACAAGTTTTCCTGTCTTGCATGGAAATCAACACGAAGTGTTGTGAACATGAACAACACGAAGATGAAAGGAACAGTGCAATGTATAGACTTTAAGTCCAATGCAAAAGGCTGTACAAACTTCATGAACAGTGCATGATTGTACTGGACGATGTATACACTTAGCCTATGCAGACCAATGTACAGACTTTGGCGAAGCAAAAGGCTGTATAGACTTGGAGACCTAAAGCCATTGTATAGA
Organism: Amorphophallus konjac; assembly: GCA_022559845.1. NCBI lineage: Eukaryota > Viridiplantae > Streptophyta > Magnoliopsida > Alismatales > Araceae > Amorphophallus > Amorphophallus konjac. The sequence goes on from CM040119.1 coordinate 177,698,259, forward strand.
CTTTGCCTAAGACAATGCATGAACTGACGTTGTATATACTTAGCCAATGCAGACCAGTCCGATGTATAGACTTTAAAGAAATGCATGCTACAGTGCAATGTCTAGACTTGCTATACGCACGAGACGCTGTCCACTGTCTAGACTTGCGATGCCTTCGCCAAATGCATACTATAGTCCAATGTATGGACTTAGACGAATGATGCATGAGACGCTCAATGTATCGACTTTGAGCTTGCTATGCAGTGTATAGACTTAGAGCATAAACCCCACGATGCAATGTATAGACTATGCACATACCAGAAGTCTAACACAAACAATATATCAGACATTCACATGCATTCTCCATCTGATATAACAATCACAATCATGAAGCTATCATCAAAACACAATGTCATCAAAACACTCATGGTGTTGCTATCATCAAAACACAACAGCATTCCTATCATCAAATCAACATAGCACATGCTTGTGCCTAAGGGGCACAACAGAATCGTACGCTGCAAGTTCCTCCATTCCGCACGATCAGCTGCCATTGCAAAGGCCTACACGTGGAATAGATTACTTAGGTTCATTAAAAATAGATAATAACACGATTAAGATATGAACTTAACCCAAGTTTCTACCCAATCTCACCAGGTCAGGTCCTTAGACTTTAACAAGGTTAGGGGTCCTATGATAACACTTAGAACCCTAGAACTTGAAAAACCTAGAACTTTTAGGGAAACCTAGGAATATTAATCCTAGACTCTGATACCAACTAAACTGTCACGCCCCAACGCGGAATATCGGGACGTACAGTTAGAAACTAGCTAGAGATAATATTAATATGCTAAACTAAACAATCGTACATGTGCTATGGAAAGAAGTACTTCTATTGATCAAGAAAGACTCCAAGTTTTATTACAATAACCATCAATGCTTAAACACGATCAACCATAACTTCCAAACTGATTCTAATTCAATAACTAAATCTAAAAGGTAAATAAAGTGCTAACACAACACTAAGGAGTAACTAATGTAAACAACTATACGAACTCGGCATCTACTAACAGGTACACTCAAGGGTATCACTCCTGTCCCTCCCCTTCAGTATGCGTATCGTCACCTGAATAGCCTGGAAAGGGGGAAAACAACTATATGAGCTAACGCTCAGTAGATAATAACATGCAAGTTTACATGATTAACCAATTAGTTACATTTTCATATGCAATGACAAGAAAAGAAATAACTGACGAGACGATAAAACAGCGTAATAGAAGATCTTGCAAGGTCAAGAAATATATGATGACAAGAATTTAACAAGAATATCAAGTGCAAGAATGTTCAATAGGAAATTGAAATATAGAATGGGCCAACAAGCAAGTATTTTAAACATCAAGTCAAGCACGATAATGTAACAAGTATAACAAGAGATTTTCTGTCGTAGACGTCACGCTGATCATGCACTCGGTGCAATGCCTCACCATGTCATTACAAACTCCCATGGGCACAAGTACTTTTCGGGCGCTCTCCCCAGGACCAGACCGGGCCCTTATGATGTGTTGGCATTGATTTGTTGGATCCAAAATCCCAAGTTTTGTCTAGACATTTAATCAAGTTTAATGGCCAATTAATCAGAGGAACTTCTGTCAAAAGTACGAGATTTAAGGACTAACATGTCCTTGGATTCATTATCTTAAAAACTCGGTATACGATCACTTCTGGGCCGTTTGACAGGACATACGGCTACTACTGGCCGCATTACAAGAGCTGGACCAAACTGTTGTGCCTCTTAGGCACAAGCATGTGCTATGTTGCTTTGATGATAGCAATGCTATTTGGTTTTGATGATAGCAAGATAGTGAGTGCATTTGATGTTCTATTTTGATGATAGTAATGTTATTGTGTTTTGATGATTGCAATAAACAAAGTACATTTTTGTGCATTCTTATTCTTGAGCATTCTGTATATGATAGCAACATGAATGATGATGTTTAGCATTGATGGCATTTGTTCTTTATATATATTCATTGCATTCTGTCAGATATCATGTCTCTGCATGTATCTACAGTCTGAACATTAGTGGGTACTTTGTTTATTGCAATCATCAAAACACAATAACATTGCTATCATCAAAATACAATATCAAATGCACTCAAATGCACTCACTGTCTTGCTATCATCAAAATCAAATAGCATTGCTATCATCAAAGCAACATAGCACATGCTTGTGCCTAAGAGGCACAACATTCTCCCCCTTTTTGATGATGGCAACACAATGTGACAATGAGTCACACACACAAGATTTTCTCCCCCTTTGACATGATCAAAAAGAGAAAAATAGTAAAAACAAGAGTGCAAAAGTGCATTATCCATGTAAATTCCTCTAGAACATTCTCCCCCTGAATGTAAGACTCTCCTGAATTATTTATCCCCCTAAATAATATCTCCCCCTTTGAGAAGGAATATGAACAGATAAACAAGGAAGAGAAGGTAGGAGGGTCACTTGACAACAGCTGAATCATAGGTTTAGAAAGGAAGCATGATTATAAACAACTGTTAAAGTATAAGAATCAGCAACATACAATTTTCAAAAATTCAGGTTTAATAGTGATAAATCTAGAGTAAAACACCTGACCCCTGAAAAAGAGTTTATAGACTCCATTTATAGCAATGAATCTAGGGCACATGGTATTAATAGATAAGTCAGAAATAATACCCTTTTGTGATTAAACAAGGAAATTCAAGAGAGGCAACTTGAACATGTATTGATAAAAATAATTTTCACTCATTGACTTTTGATTTTTCGAAAGGTTACAGCAGTTTGATTTTCACTTTTGAATTTTTCAGAACCTGAACTAAGTAAATAGATCAGTGGCATTTATGCTATTGACATTAGGTGTACACCTTGATCAGAGGCAGGTACCCCCAGTTACTAGGCATAAACTACTAGACCTATTTCAGATCAAAACCCACAAAGAATAGTCTTCACTTTTGACATTAAGGGTACACCTTGATTAGAGGCCAGTACCCCCAGTTACTTGGTGAGAACTCCCCCTATAGATTTGACCCTTTGAACAGAGATATTCTCAAGCACTTCATGACTATGAGTTCTCCTGCTTCATTAGAGGAGATCACAATTTCTCAGTGCAATTGAGCCATTGCTCTGTCACTATGTTCAGTTCATAGCATTTATAATCTTATTTATTGCTGCCCTTATCTCTTTTAAAGTGATTGTTTGAAAAACAATACACACTCTTATTCACCTTTTCTAGAAATTTCTAGATCAACACATTAGGCATTACAAAAACTTTTTCTAATCTTACCATGAGACAAAGATTAAGAGCTATAAAAGTTTTTCTTTTATCTCAGATTCTGAAGGCAGACATTTAACTCTTCAATTTTCAATTTGTGAGAGTGATTCTTATAAAAGAACAATTGAAATAATCACAACTCAATGTACTAAACCAGAAACAGAACTGTTGTTCAGTGAAGGTTAGGGAAATGATAGCAATAGGCATTGAGTTCCTGGAGCATCTTATGTCAAAAGATATGAAAGAACTAGATGGGGACAGTGAGAAGTAGCAAGGATTCAATGAATTGAACAGAAAAACTCTCAGCTCCCCCTGACATCATGATGCAAAGATTATGCTATGCACTAGGCTGTTCAACATGCAGACTATGCAATAATGAAACATGAGGCAATTATGCAATCAGTTTAAGTTTATGCATCTAACAACAAGCATGCAATGCATTGACACAAAGTTTATATAAAGCATCGACTGTAAAAATGATTATGCAAAGCATCTAACAGCCCATTTATTCAGTGCAATAATCAGTGAGAGAAGAGCATCAGATATATGCAAGGTAAAACTCAGTAGCTGAGTCTGGAATGTAGACTGATCAGCTAGACATGAAGAGAATATCAGACATCAAACGAACAGTTCAACAATTTCAGATATCAAACAGATAAATCAGCATTTTCAGATGATGAAATTTAAAAACAAGTTCAGAACTAACCTGAAATGTAGAATCCTGGGGCTTCCTTTTTGAGTGCCTTGGCTAAATTACCCCTTTTATTTCTCTCACCAAGGCACACCTGCAACATATCAATCAATATGATCTTGCAGGAACCCAAGCTGCCTTGGGTCCTGTATGAGCCCTAACAGGTGTTCTGACTGGCCTCTTAACAGAATTATCAACATAGGCCATCAACTTATAGCTGGACAAGGAATAGCCAAATTGACCAGACTTACCATGATAACTAACAGAATTTAAGTTCATTTTATGCACCTTATTGTAAGTATTAAATTCATGTGCATGAACGTCAAAGTTTCTGTTGTGTGCATGGGCATTTTGTTTTCTGAAATCTGCCACCCAGCACTCAGAGGCTTTATGGCCAGATTTTCCACAATTAAAACAAGAAAATTTCATAAATTGTTTTGCATGGAATTTGACAGCATGGGGGTTAATATGATTCTTCTGAACATTCCAACAGTCCTTGACTGTGTGGCCATGTTTTCCACATTCAAAACATGAAGAATTCATTCTGTTAAGATTCTTATAGAATGCATGTCTTTTTATAGGGATTATAGCAGTTTTGGAGTTGATTGTTCTTCCCTTAGCATGCCAACAATTTGCAGCAATATGGCCCAATTTGTTACAATGAAAGCAATGAAGTTTCTTTTTCAGATATGCATGATTCCTATCATGAAGCTCTTTAGCATTCAAATCATCTTGCTTCTTTAATCTACAATCATGCATAAAGTGGCCAATTCTATGACAGTAAAAGCATTGAATTCTCTTATTTTGATCATGAGAAGGTTTCTTCGATTTAGAATTCCTAGCATGAATTCTATCTGATTTCAGTTCATCCTCTCTCATGACAAAGCAAACATCCATCTCATGGCCAGATTTACCACAGTAGAAACATTTCACATTCTTGCTTTTAACATGAGATAGTTTGGCCTGAGAAATTTCAGCATACAAATTTTTATTCTGTTTTGTTTTCTTTTGTTTTTCTATCTGATTCGCAGGCAGACATGAAGGAGAAGCTGAAGTGCTTGCTAACTCAGAGCTACTCACAAAGGTTGTATACATTCTTTTTCTCTCTTCCTGTTTACTGCCTTCATCAGAGACCTTCTTCTTAGAAGCAGCCTTTGAGTTTTCTTTGTTTTTAAATGACTCAGATAGAGAATTGTTCAATTCAGTGATTTCATTTTTGAGAGAGGAAATGAGAATTTCGGAATCTGTGATCTTTTCATTAAGTAAGACATTAATGGCTTTGTAGCTATCAATCTCTTCTATTAATGCAGTCACTCTCTCACGTTCATTTTCAATTGAACTTTTCCCTCTTTCAAGCATTAAGAGTCTCTCAGACATAGCAAAATTAAGCAGCTTTAGTTCTTCATTCTCGTTTCTAGTTTGTTCATTCTGAACTAATTCATTAGTTAAGATTTGATCATTTCCTAATGAATTCAGCTTATCTTCAAGTTCAGAAATCTTGGCAGTGAGTTCATGATTTTTGTTTTCCAAAACGGAACTTTGTTCCTTACTCACATTCAGATTAGCTAAGCATATTTCATGAGATTTTCTTAGATCTTGACATTTTTCACAATGAGCATTCGAATTAATCTGATCACATTTCTTTTTCAGCTTTCTATTTTCAGATTTCAAATATTTACATTTCTCAGAACATTCCTCATACATATCCCATAATTCATCAATTGAAATCTCTTCGGATTCTGATTCAGAATTTACCTTGGATGAGGAATCTTCATTATCCCGGTTGGCCATCAAACAACTATCACTCTGTTGGTTATGCGCAGAGATAACTTTGTCATATATCTCTTTTTCAGAATTGCACCTGAGAGCAAAAGAATATACATCAGTATTAACAGCAGCTCTCAAGATATTAAGAATTATGACATTATCACGGTTCTTAAAGGTGTCCTCACTAGACCACTTGGTCTGATCTTTGGGTAATCGATGTGGCCCTTTGGATAGCAAACTCCATAGTTTGGGATCAATGAAATCTACATACACAGCTAGGCCTCCTAGTCAACTTTCAAAGTTAGAACCATCATAAATTGGAGGATGATCCATTTGGACAGATGGCAAACAGGTTCAACTCACTAAAACAAATGACAGGAAATGCAGCAAAACCAAATGGGCAAGGTAAAGCACTAAACCGGTGAAACAAAACAACGAGCACAATACACCCACTCTAAAAATGCACCAAAAATCTAGCAGGATCCTCTGCAGATTGTTAGATCTGTTAAGTCAGAGACCGCTCTGATACCAATTGTTGTGTTTGGTGTAGTATTCAGAGGGGGGGGGAATGAATATAGCCCTTTAAAAAATCTTTCGCCCAATTAAAATATGATGCTCAATAGAATTACTAGTTCGCAAACTAGACAAGCTTAAATGCTAATGGGCAGATGTGGAACTAAACAAACACACATTAAGATCACTAGAGTGCTAACAAGACAGATTTAGACAAAATATAGCTCAACTAGAATTTCGCTCTCTTGACAAATTAAAAGACTCTAAGAAGACTAATTAACTCTTCTGCTCAACCAGAAGCCAAACACATGGAGCGCTCCTATGCATTCATCTAGCAGAAGCACATTAGAACAAAACAGACCACAATGCACAAGGGGTTTTTAGGTGGTTCGATCCAGCAGACCTACATCCACCCCACACTCAACCCGAGTGTGGCTTCCTGCTGACTCACAGCTTGAACAGCTGGGCATCACAGCTTGCCTTACATCCGCTGGGTAACACAGCTTGCCGTCCAAGGAATCCTCCTCGCCCCGCTGAGCAACACAGCTTGCTGTCCAGTGGAATCCTCCACTGCAATCCACTGGGCAATACAGCTTAGCCGTCCAGAGGCAACACCTCTGCAATCCGCTGACTAACAGCTTAAAGAAGATGTAAAATAGAAAACAGAAAATGGAAATAAACAACAATCTGAAAGCTGTAAACAATGAAGCACAATGTGGCTCTTAAAGAGCTGGATGGCCTGGATTTGATCCACGGTCCATCAAGAACAGATCTCCCTCGATCTCACTCTCTTTCTTCACTCTCTCTCTTTTTCTTTCTTCTCTGCTGCACTTCTCTTCTTCCCTCGATCTCTGTTCTCCTTTTCTCTCTTACTCTTTTTCTTTTCTTCAGCTGGATCGTAGAAGCTCTCTCTTCTTTTTCCCTTTTTCTTCTCTCAGCTTCTGCTCTCTGGCATCGATCACGATCAGCCTCCATCTGAAGACGAAGGCTCCATTATATACCAGCAGCAGCAGCAGCAGCCAGGGCGCGTGTGGCTTCCACAGTTGCCGCCCTAAGAATTCGGACCACGTGGCAGCATCCAGCAGGCTGTCAGTACACGTGTCCTCATCTGGACACTGTTCTTATCCTCGGATCACGTGCCCAGCACCAGTACGCTCAGCAACTAGAGTTAGATGGCGTCAACCAACTTGCTCCAAGGAGTTGACGCAGCCTTCAGAGATCTTCAACCTATGAAACTCAAGTCTACTGCGTTGACTCCATCAGCTTGCTGCGTTGACGCATCAGCATCGGCAGTCCAGTGATCAATGTATTTGGCGGATAGACATGCTGCGTTGACGCTGCTAGGCTAAAGCGTTGACGCAGTGGTGTGTTTCTGCAACTAATAGTTCGGCTTGTTTGCATGCTGCGTGGACGCTAAGAACTCCAGCGTTAACCTTCTAAACTGTCTCCAAGCTAGATGCCTATCAGGCTCAATGGCTACGTCGACGCTGTCTAGCAATGGCGTTGACGCATGGATACGTTCCAGTGAACAAACAGCCTAGCCTTTTTAACTGTTGCGTCGACGCTTCCAACCTGTGGCGTTGACGCATTGATGATCTAGTGATCAAGTCTTCAGCAGATGGGCGTGCTGCGTCGACGCTCTCATCATGCTGCATTGACGCATTAGTGTTCCAGCATCTGAACTTAGATGGCTTCAGCCCTCTCACACTCTCTGGTCACCTTGTCGATCCATCAACCTGCTGCGCCGACGCCACTTGATGAATGCGTTGACGCACCAGAGTAATCCAGTAAGCTTCTTTCTTGATTGTTTGAACTACTACGTCCACGCCACTTGATCAAGGCGTTGACGCATTGGTGTGTTCCAGCAGCTGAAATTAGATGTCTTCAGCCCTCTTGCGTTAAGGGGTTCATTAGCCTCTTCAGTCCCTGTCAGACAGATGAAACGAAGTCATTAGTTCTAAGTATATGCATTGCATTGTATAGACTTTGCTGTGAAGGTAAAGGCTAAAGCAACGTACAGACTTTATGATACTTAGATGAAAAACAGGCGAAAGCAATGTAGAGACTTCAGACTGCAGGAACGTGTGAACAACCAATGTGTAGACTTGAATATGTGAAAGCTACAGTGAAAGAGTGTATACACTTGACCAGATCAAGGGCAATTCGGATGTACAGACTCTGAGATTCAAAGCCAACGACTGTACAAACCTAGAATATTAAGACTGATGTACAGACTTCATGCGTTGACGCTGTACACACTTAGCGAGTTGATGCTGTACACACATCCAATGAAGTGCGTTGACGCTGTAACATGAGCCAGTGAGATGCGTTGATGCTGTACAGACTTTGCCTAACACATGCATGAGCTGACGTTGTATATACTTAGCCAATGCAATGCACTATGAATGTATGGACTTACATGAGATGCTCATTGAGACGCTTAATGTATACACTTCAAGCCCAGTGCATAGACTCTCAGCCATGAACAAAGCGTGAAGCACACTAATGCAGGAATGTATAGACTTGGAAGTCTATGTGCATGACAAAACCAATGTATAGACTCTGAAATGCAAGCGATGCCGCAATGCCTAGACATTGGGCTTTACCCTACAGTGTATAGACTTTGCTACCCAAACAATCAATGTTCTGATGGGTCGACGCATCAGCAAGGGTGGAAAATCTTGTGTGTGTGACTCACTGTCGCATTGTGTTGCCATCATCAAAAAGGGGGAGAATGTTGTGCCTTTTAGGCACAAGCATGTGCTATGTTGCTTTGATGATAGCAATGCTATTTGGTTTTGATGATAGCAAGACAGTGAGTGCATTTGATATTGTACTTTGATGATAGCAATGTTATTGTGTTTTGATGATTGCAATAAACAAAGTGCATTTCTGTGCATTCTTATTCTTGAGCATTCTGTATATGATAGCAACATGAATGATGATGTTTAGCATTGATGGCATTTGTTCTTTATATATATGCATTGCATTCTGTCAGATAACATGTCTCTGCATGTATCTACAGTCTGAACAGTAGTGGGTCGACCCACCCTTACTGATGCGTCGACCCATCAGAACATTGATTGTTTGGGTAGCAAAGTCTATACACTGCAGGGTAAAGCCCAATGTCTAGGCATTGCTGTATCGCTTGCATTTCAGAGTCTCTACATTTGTTTTGTCATGCACATAGACTTCCAAGTCTATACATTCCTGCATTAGTGTGCTTCACGCTTTGTTCATGGTTGAGAGTCTATACACTGGGCTTGAAGTGTATACATTAAGCGTCTCAATGAGCATCTCATGCAAGTCCATACATTCATAGTGCATTGCATTGGCTAAGTATATACAACATCAACTCATACATGTCTTAGGCAAAGTCTGTACAGCGTCAACGCATCTCACTGGCTCATGTTACAGCGTCAACGCACTTCATTGGATGTGTGTACAGCGTCAACTCGCTAAGTGTGTACAGCGTCAACGCATGAAGTCTGTACATCAGTCTTAATATTCTAAGTCTGTACAGCCGTTGGCTTTGAATCTCAGAGTCTGTACATCCGAATTGCCCTTGATCTGGTCAAGTGTATACACTCTTTCACTGTAGCTTTCACATATTCAAGTCTACACATTGGTTGTTCACACGTTCCTGCAGTCTGAAGTCTCTACATTGCTTTCGCCTATTTTTCATCTAAGTATCATAAAGTCTGTATGTTGCTTTAGCCTATACCTTCACAGCAAAGTCTATACAATGCAATGCATATACTTAGAACTAATGATTTCGTTTCATCTGTCTGACAGGGACTGAAGAGGCTAATGAACCCCTTAACGCAAGAGGGCTGAAGACATCTAATTTCAGCTGCTGGAACACACCAATGCGTCAACGCCTTGATCAAGTGGCGTGGACGCAGTAGTTCAAACAATCAAGAAAGAAGCTTACTGGATTACTCTGGTGCGTCAACGCATTCATCAAGTGGCGTCGACGCAGCAGGTTGATAGATCGACAAGGTGACCAGAGAGTGTGAGAGGGCTGAAGCCATCTAAGTTCAGATGCTGGAACACTAATGCGTCAACGCAGCATGATGAGAGTGTCGACGCAGCACGCCCATCTGCTGAAGACTTGATCACTGGATCATCAATGTGTCAACGCCACAGGTTGGAAGCGTCGACGTAGCAGTTAAAAAGGCTAGGCTGTTTGTTCACTGGAACGTATCCATGCGTCAACGCCATTGCTAGACAGCGTCGACGCAGCCATTGAGCCTGATAGGCATCTAGCTCAGAGACAGTTTAGAAGGTTAACGCTGGAGTTCTTAGCGTCCACGCAGCATGCAAACAAGCCGAACTATTAGTTGCAGAAACACACCACCGCGTCAACGCTTTAGCCTAGCAGCGTCAACGCGGCATGTCTATCCGCCAAATACATTGATCACTGGACTGCCGATGCCGATGCGTCAACGCAGCAAGCTGATGGAGTCAATGCAGCAGACTTGAGTTTCATAGGTTGAAGATCTCTGAAGCCTGCGTCAACTCCTTGGAGCAAGTGGGTTGATGCCATCTAACTCCAGTTGCTGAGCGTACTGGTGCTGGGCACGTGATCCGAGGATAAGAACAGTGTCCAGATGAGGACACGTGTACTGACAGCCTGCTGGATGCTGCCACGTGGTCCGAATTCTTAGGGCGGGAACTGTGGAAGCCACACGCGCCCTGGCTGCTGCTGCTGCTGGTATATAATGGAGCCTTCATCTTCAGATGGAGGCTGATCGTGATCGAAGCCAGAGAGCAGAAGCTGAGAGAAGAAAAAGGGAAAAAGAAGAGAGAGCTTCCACGATCCAGCAGAAGAAAAGAAAAAGAGAAAGAGAGGAAAGGAGAACAGAGATCGAGGGAAGAAGAGAAGTGCAGCAGAGAAGAAAGAAAAAGAGAGAGAGTGAAGAAAGAGAGTGAGATCAAGGGAGATCTGTTCTTGATGGACCGTGGATCAAATCCAGGCCATCCAGCTGTTTAAGAGCCACATTGTGCTTCATTGTTTACAGCTTTTAGATTGCTGTTTATTTCCATTTTCTATTTTCTATTTTACATCTTCTTCAAGCTGTTAGTCAGCGGATTGCAGAGGTGTTGCCTCTGGACGGCTAAGCTGTATTGCCCAGTGGATTGCAGTGGAGGATTCCACTGGACAGCAAGCTGTATTGCTCAGCGGGGCGAGGAGGATTCCTTGGATGGCAAGCTGTGTTGCCCAGCGGATGTAAGGCAAGCTGTGATGCCCAGCTGTTCAAGCTGTGAGTCAGCAGGAAGCCACACTCGGGTTGAGTGTGGGGTGGATGTAGGTCTGCTGGACCGAACCACCTAGAAACCCCTTGTGCATTGTGGTCTGTTTTGTTCTAATGTGCTTCTGCTAGATGAATGCATAGGAGCGCTCCATGTGTTTGGCTTCTGGTTGAGCAGAAGAGTTAATTAGTCTTCTTAGAGTGTTTTAATTTGTCAAGAGAGCGAAATTCTTGTTGAGCTATATTTTGTCTAAATCTGTCTTGTTAGCACTCTAGTGATCTTAATGTGTGTTTGTTTAGTTCCACATCTGCCCATTAGCATTTAAGCTTGTCTAGTTTGCGAACTAGTAATTCTATTGAGCATCATATTTTAATTGGGCGAAAGATTTTTTAAAGGGCTATATTCATTCACCCCCCCTCTGAATACTGCACCGAACATAAACTCAGTCCACGAGGTCAAGAATGAACGGTTGACAGTGTGCCGTTCAGGTAAGTAAGCAATACGTGACCTTAAGACACAATTACGATACTTATACGGACTACACTAGACCGTTCATGGAGACAAGCAGTCCACTATGGGCTGCTCATGTGCTGATTAGCCCAAGTTGATCCGTGACTTATAACCCAGTGATTTGGTCAGAATTTCCAGGCCGTAGCCGGGTCATACGGGTCTCAAAATGGTGGATTCTAACTCGCCGGATAGAGTGTCCGAGTAGAATCGTACTAAGGGACAACAATTTAGGCTTAATGACCGTAATGCCATATAGATTGTTAGTGTGCTATTAGTCTACTCTACCGGGGTATAAGGGCTTTAATTGATTTCCTAACAGCCATTTCAAAATATCTTGATTCATGAATTATTATAAATCTCAATTTAAAGAGATAAGTTAATTACAAGATGGTAACTCAAGATACTAGAACAAGCCAATAATAACAATAGACAGTAATACAAGACATCAATTTACTTTCAAAATTACCATTTTATTATATGGGTTTCTAATTAACCATTTGTGTGCGTTGAAGTGGAGATAGTAATCGGAATGGTTTTTACACTTTGATTGAGTGCATGGATCATTGTTCTTCAATTTTGGATTGATGAACACCAAGCTTAATTTGAGATCATAGGGTTGCATGTATGGGTCATTGGTTCCTCAAAATATGGTTTTCAATTGGACTAAGCTTGAATGGGTCGATCCCCTCACAGTCCGGATCGATCCTCGGGCCAAAAACAAGCCTACCGGGTCGGTCTGCATATGGGTCGACCCTTGGAAAACCAAGGGTCTGCCTGTGTATGGGTCGACCCCTGGGGTCGACCCCTGCACAGACAGACTACTGTCTGCTGTTTGGGTCGACCCAATGCATCGACCCCTGGAAAACCAGGGGTCTGCCAGCGTGTGGGTCGACCCATTGGGTCGACCCTCGCACGGACAGACTCCTGTCTGGGTCGACCCCCCTGCACAGACATACTTTGTCTGTGTATGGGTCGACCCAATGGGTCGACCCCCGCGTTCGCAGACGCGAACGTGACTTCCGGAAACCATTGAATCTCACCCAATTGGGGTCTAATTGGACTGAGATCTTAACCCCATGCCCCTAGGTTCTTGATGGACATATTTTGGTCATAATACAAGGGTTTAGAATACTAAATTCACCGGAAAACCAATCAAAATCACAACCTATCTAGGTAGAACACTTAAAAACCTAGTCTTAGCATGCTTCTAATCAAACACGAAATTCTCTAAGCATGTTCTATATAAATTGGGGCTTTCTACGCCAAATGATAGATAACATGCTTATGATTAAAACCATATACATTAATTAGAGTTGGGTCTATTATCATCTACCTGAATCGAAGAGAGATTTAGAAGTTAGAATGAAGAATGCCTGTTTGACAGCCCTTCACTATTTCCACGAGATCTCCCTCCACACCTAATAGAATTTGGGGATTTTACTACCAATGGAAAGCTAACAGAGAGAGAAACAAAAAGGTATATTTACTTGCATGTTTTGGCAAGGATTACCTACCTTAATCGAATGAAGGAAGAGGGCCTAAGAAAAACTCACGAACTCGGACACTCCTCCAATAAACGCGAGAGATCTCAGTAGATCGGAATCCTCTGCGACCACCACTGCTCCCAAATGAAAATAAACACATAGGGCTTTCTTTTAATTGGTCATACTCGTTCTGGATCCTTCCAGGAATGGAGAAATCGACCCATCAAGTGGCGTGTTCAAAACGCCGCCGAAATTATTGACCTAGCCCATGCGCGACCAAATGCTTCCCATAAGTTAAAAATTTCGTGACATTGTGAGAGTGGAAATGATCCTCTCTTTAATACCTTTCATTTGCCCCTGGTTTGGGCTCATTTGGTTAAGGAATGAGCTCGGATTGAGGATTTTAATGTGGGGTTAACATTGAGCACGAATTTGGCTAGGTAGGTGTGAAAATTTGACTAATCCTACTAATTCGGCCTAGTTAATGATTTTATTAGGGTTGGCCACAGAAGAAAAAATTGTTAAACGTAATTGATTCTACAAGAATATGATTTTTATGGATTTTTATAAAATAGTCGAAATGTGACTTATTCTATTTATTAAAGAATTAATCTAATTAATTTTGAATTAATTCCCATTAATTCAAATAAATTTAAATAATTTCTAATTAAATTCAAATAAATTTTTAATTAATTTCTAAAAGAATTTGGGGTATTACACCCTCCCCCACTAAAAGAATTTGGTCCTCTAAATTCACTGCACTTTAATACAGAGATAGGGAAAGACTAGCTCACCTAGAATAAGTCAGGATACCGCTTCCGCATAGTATCTTCAGACTCTCAAGTAGCTTCCTCAGCTCCACGCCGACTCCACTGAATTTTGACCATAGGTATGGAACGATTCCGGAGTTGTTGTTGCTTCCGATCCAGAATCTTGATAGGTCTTTCTACATAGGTCAAATCTTCCTTCAATTCGAAATCCACATGCTGAATGATATGAGTGGGGTCGTACACTTATTTCCGTAACATAGACACGTGAAAAATATTGTGTACACCTGACAATTGAGGTGGTAATGCCAATCTGTAAGCAACCTCTCCCACTCTATCCAGAATCTCGAACGGACCAATATATCTCAGACTCAGCTTGCCATGAATGCCAAATCTTCGAGTCCCTCTTGTAGGAGGGACTTTTAGAAATATATGCTCGCCAACTTGAAATTCCAATGCCCTTCTTCTATTGTCGGCATAACTCTTCTGTCTTGATTGAGCCACTTGTAACCGATCTCGGATATTACGGATGTTCTATGATGATTCTGAAATAAGATCTGGTCCAAGCCATTGATTCTCACCTACCTCATCCCAACACAATGGGGATCAACAGCTTCTTCTATACAATCCTTCAAAAGGAGTCATTTGAATGCTGGATTGATAACTGTTGTTGTAGGCGAATTCAATCAAAGCCAAATGGTCACTCCAATTGCCCCCAAAATCGATCATGCAGGCTCTAAGCATATCTTCCACTATCTGGTTGGTTCTTTCAGTCTGTCCATCTGTCTGTGGATGAAAGGCAGTACTGAAATTCAGACGAGTACCCAAAGACGCTTGTAGTCCCTTCCAGAAATGTGAAGTAAACTTGGGATCTCTATCAGACACAATGCTGACTGGTATACCATGGAGCCTTACCACTTCCTTCAAATACAAAGCAGCTGTTAGGATCGGTGCAAGGATTCCGAGGGGGGGTGAATGAATCTCACCCTTAAAAACTTTTCGCTAAATAAAGGACTCGAACATTATCCAGGCAGAACAAGCAATCTGATGAACAAGTTGAATATTCTTTTAAACAAAAGAGCAAATATGTAACTGGCGCCCAAATAACCAACTAGCGGAAGCAGCACAAATGAGAATAAGAAAGCTCAAGACAATCTATGAAGGGTGGTAGGAGATATGGAAGAACACACTACAAGCAAACCATATAACATCAGGTTTTTAGGTGGTTCGGTCCACAGACCTACGTCCACCCCTCACTCCCAACCGGAGTGAGGCTTCCACTAGCACAAGCTAGAAACCACAGACTCAGTCTGCAACAGGTGCTGACACACAGCTTGACCACGGGAACAAACTCCCCTCTTCCTCCCAACCGGAGGGACACCCCAAGTGACTCCCAGTCACTTGGAAACCAGAGGTCGAAGACCTCTCTTCCTCCAGACCAGGAGGGACCCCTGGACTTGCAACCCACAAGCCCAGAACCGGAGACAAGTCTCCCTTCCTCCAAACAAGAGGGAACCCACAAGTAGCTCCCAGCTACTTGCAACCGGAGATCAGATCTCCCTTCTCCTGACCCACCAGGAGGAACCCGACCTCAGTCCAGAGGATCGGAAATACCAAGCTAACCAGAGAAACAAAAGGGAAAATAAGGAAACATAAAAAGCACAGCAACAAAAGCTGGAAATGAAACACAATAGTCATTCTAGATTTGATCCACGAACAGACTGAACAGGTCTTCAATAGACTCTCTCCTCTTCTTCTTTTCTTCCTCTTCTTTCTTCTTCTCAGCTCACACAATCTTTCTCTTCTGCTCTCACTCTCTATTTTCTTCTCTTTCGCAGGCTCTCCCTGTCTCTTCTCTTTCTTCTTCTTCTTCTGCTTCCTTCTTCTTCTGCTCACGGCTTCTCTTCTTTTTCTTCTTCTTCTCTTTTTCTGGATCGAGGGGCTTTCTGCTTTCCAGGCTTCTTCTTCGATCAGTCTTCTATAGAGGATGAAGACTCGTATATATAGCAACAGCAGGCACACTGGGCGCGTGTGGCTTCCACATTTCCTGCCCTAGAAGTTCGGACCACGTGGTAGCATCATGGTCACGAGCCAGGCACCTCGGATCACGTGCCCTTCATTAGTACGCTCAGCAACTGGAGTTGAGGTGGCGTCAACACACTTGCTGCAAAGGGTTGACGCAGCCTTCAAAGACATTCGACCATCAAAACTCAAGTCTGCTGCGTTGACTCCATCAGCCTACTGCGTTGACGCATCGGTGATCCAGTGATCAAGTCTTCAGCAGATGGGCATGCTGCGTTGACGCATTGGTGTTCCAGCATCTGAACTTAGATGGCTTCAGCCCTCTCACATTTCGTGTGGAGTGCGTTGACGCATTGTGCAACTGCGTCAACCCTCTGGTCAACTTGTCGATCCATCAACCTACTGCGTCGACGCCACTTGATGAATGCGTTGATGCACCAGAGTAATCCAGTAAGCCATTGGCTCTCACTTTGTAACTGCTGCGTCGACGCTGCTCCATTGTGGCGTTGACGCAGTGGAAGATATCGTGAAGGCTTTGTCAACTGATGCGTGGACGCTTTAAGCTCCCAGCGTCGACCCTGTTCCCTTCAGCAACAAGAATGAAGTCATAAGATCTAAGTATGTACATTGTAGTGTATATACTTTGAAAGAAGCAGTCCAATGTATATACTTCAAGAACTCTAGACAATGGACGCTGTACAGACATCAGATGCTACAGTCCAATGTATGGACTTTGACGAAGTGAAGCAGTGTACATACTTTGAATCAAACCAATGTATAGACTTGAATGGGCATGGAGTGTATAGACTTGAAGTCTGAAGACGATGTATAGACTTGGTGAACACTGCAACATCAATCGGATGTATAGAGTTGGTGAAATGAAGTCCAGTGTACAGACTTAGAAGGATTTGAACGGGAGAGTGTATAGACTTGGTTCCTGTAGCAGTGTATAGACTTTAAGTGTAGCTAAAGCTTCAAGCGTAGGAATTGGCCAGAATGTATAGACTTTCAATGAGGGAGCATTGTGTAGACTTGGGAAGTCTGAGCCAGTGTACAGACTCTGCCTCAACAATGAATAGGCAAAACGGATGTACAGAGTTGGCCAAACACTTGAAGATTGACTGTACAGGCTTTGATAAAGTAGCGATGTACGTACTTGGAGATGAGATGCCAATGTACAGACTTAATGATATGAACTTCAGGAGGATATGACACGGCTGTACAGACTTGTTTTCCAAACGAATGAATAGACTTTGCCACAGTCTAATGTATAGACTTGAAGAAACTGAACTGAAGAGTCGACGCATCAGCTCAAGGAGTTGACGCACTACTGTGTGGATAGAGACAAATATGACTGAAGGGTCGACGCAACAGCACAATGAGTTGACGCACTACTGTGGAGACTGTGCAGACAGAGTGTAGACAGAATTAAATAGAGCATGTTATCTGACAGCCTTATGAACTCCATTCACTTACATGATAAAACATCATTATGATCAGAGAATTACTGAATAATAGCATGATGACATACACAGCAAGATGACTCAGAGTGAATAACTCACTTCAAAGGCCAATCATCAAAACCATCATTAAAACCATCATCAAAACCACAAGGGCACAACAATCTCCCCCTTTTTGATGATGGCAACACTACACAGTGAGTCAATCTGATGACTCAAACTATTCTCCCCCTTTGACTTCATCAAAAAGAAAATAGTTTGAGAAATTATAGCATGTATAAAAATTCAGTCAATTTCTCCCCCTTGCAAGAACATGATTCTCCCCTTTTAAGAGTTTCAGCAAAAGCATGAGTTAGAGATGATCAAAAGGAACTTGCATGCAAAGATTGAATGAAATTTTCCCTTTTGGCAAACAATCAACATAAACAGATACCAGAATGCAAGATCTCACAATTTTCCCCCTTCTATGCAGAATGATGCATATGACAAGAAGGCTCCCCCTCAATAAATGAAATCTTATGAGATGGAAAGAGAAGAAAACCATAGGGGCATACAAGGATAAGTTCAGGTCAATGAGCCAAGGGCAATGAGCAAAGGAATTTCAAATAAGCTTCAAACAGAGGGAATTCAATCAGATTTTCAAGGAAATATCATTCTCATAAATCCAAATCAGAATATTTCAAAGTCTTCCATTATAAGGGCTTATGAATGAATTTTATTGATCAGCATGGTTTAAACATGATGTATGCAGAGTTTATCAATAAAATTCTGTATTGATATCTAAAACCATGGTTTAATAAAAATGAACCAAGCCCTCATATTTATCTTGATAAAACTCTCTTTCTCTTACACAATCAAATTTATTGACTTCTTTCGGAATTACATGCATCAATAGTGAAATTAAGCAATTATGAAGTCATATGATTTTGCCTAGGATTGTAGCAATTTGATTTTAGCATCAATATTCAGATATTTCAATTCGTTCAACAATTTTTCATGCTACAAATTTTACAAGCACTCTAGTTCAGTGCACACCTTGTAACTAGAGGATATACCTTGATCGGAGGCCAATATCCCTAAGCACTTAGTGTGACTAACTGTCATGCTTTACATGAACAGAGATAGCATTTACACATCATGACACACTGCAAATCATTTCCGGATGAGTGAGTTATATTTCTCAGTGTGCATGCCATTGCTCTGCCTGATTTTCAATGAGATTTTATTCTGCAGAGTTGACTAAAACACCTCATGACACAGTCCTTTGGACATGGTTTCTCAGTGACCAAAGTCATTGCTCTGACAACAATTACCCTTTAGACAATTCAGACAAATTCCTTTGCTTCAAATCAATAACAATTTTATGTATTTAACCAAATAAAGTCATGTATTCAATAATGTAGATTTCAGAAGATTTTACAAGACACAGCATGAAACAGATGGTTAAGGTTTATTAAACATGCTTCATATATTTTTAAGAAATTTTAAAGCCAAACTCATTGAATACATTAAACTTAAACCACATGAGTTATTTCAGTCATTCATAAAAATGTATAATAGAAGATTTCTAGTTCAAGAATTTTTAGATTTATGATCGAGATAGTCCCATTGAAATCTTCATGAAGGACTGATAGAATTCTGAAGCCAAATGATACCAATTGATAGGAGAGATTTTGAAGCTCAGTGTTTTCCGAATATGATCAAGATTTGTCACTTAAAAATAATGAGGAAAAGATTATGCACAATAAGCAAGATATCAGGAGGTCTGGGAAGTTTCAGGATTTTCAAGGATAACATGCAGTGAATTCTGACAGAGATGTATGCACTTGACCACTTGCATGCAACACATTGACTCCCCCTGACACTATGCATTCAGATAATTTTTTTGGCATTTTTCATGAAATGCAATGCAATTAACTACATGCATGCAAAGACTCAACACTGAATGCTATGTAAGGACATGCAATTAACTCCCCCTGAGAACATGCAATGTTTGCCATGAGACACTGAACATATGATTTTTATTCATGCACATTCAGACTGTCTTATCAAGCAAAATGACCCATGGTACTAGGCGGAGCACTTGGTCTAAAAGACCACCTCACACATAGTAGGAACCTCCAGACAGATTTTCCTATCTTTTGGTAGCTTATCATTTATATACCATTGAGGTCATGCATGATAATTCAACATGGGCAGCATGCATGGATCAAATTTCAGCTTATTAGATTTTTCAGGATGCAATGGACAGATTTTCAATGAACTATGCAATAGACAAATTTCAAGCCACATACATAAGCAGTTCAGATTATTCAGAATGCAATTTGTTTTCAGAGTTTATGCATTTCAACAATTATCAAACAACTACAAATGGCAGATATGCAGGAATACATCAAATCAGATATGCAATGAGTTTCAAAACTAGAAATGCAGAGAGGTTACCTGAATAGTGTGAGAATGGGGTTTTCATTCTTGAGTGCCTTGGATTAATAACCCATTTTATTCTTCAGCTTCCAAGGCACACTTGCAATAGACACATCATTTTGATGTAGCAGGTACCCAAGAAAACTTGGGTCCTGGATTAGCAGTGACACCTTTGGTAGGTGTTCTAAACAATTTTCTAGCAGCATGGTCATCAGATTTCATCAAGTAGCAGGTTTTCATTGAATGACCAGATGTGCCACAATAATAGCAAGATGCAGCAAGTTTCATATTAGATTTATGCGCATTCTTATAAACATGATTTTTATGTGCATATGTATGAAAATTTTTGTTAACAGAATTAAAATTCTGTTTAGCAAAACCAGTCTTGTTTTGGTATCCTGCCAGCCAACAGGTTGCAGCCCTATGACCTGGCTTTCCACAGTTAAAACAATGAGAGGCCTTCCTCTTAAAATTGAGTTCATTATTGCCATAGCCTCCTTGGGCATGCCAACAGTCCTTGACTGTATGGCCATGCTTTCTACATTCAGAACATGTAGGAATCTTTCTTTTAAATACAAATTTATTCATATCATAATCATTTCTATCTGCAGGGAGATTGACAGTTTTAGAATTAAATTTTCTACCCTGAGCATGCCAACAGTCAATGGCCCTGTGGCCCAATTTGCCACAGTGAAAGCATTCAGTTTTCTTTTTGTTCTGAGCAGAAACATGTTTCCTAGCATGCTTTCTGTTGTCTTGTTTCAGAATAAAGTAATTATCCATAATGTGGCCAACCCTACCACAGTAATGACATGAATTCTTGTTTTTATGAGCATGTGTATGTGTGTTCATGTCAAGCACAGAATGAACTTTCTCAACATATTTAAAATCAGTCTTTTTCTTGGTGACAGGGAAGTTCTTGTGATGTACAGCATGCACTTTTTCAATGTGATTCAATCCCTTCTTCACATGACTGACCTTTTCCATTTTTCCAGTTTGTTTCTGATTCTTCTGAACATTTGGTTGTTTATTTTCTGAGGTGGTGGCTACATCTGATGTTTTGATAAAAGATGTCATTAGTTTGTTTTTGAAAGTCTTTTTATTGACATTGTTGTAGCCTAACCCTTCCTTTTGAGTATTGACCTTAACACCTAACAACATGTCCAGATTTTCTTGTCCTTCCACAAATTTTGACAAGGATTTATTCAAATCTTCAATTTCATTTTCCAGAGAAACAATGTGTATTTCATAACTGGCAATCTCTTGTTCATTGCAATTTACACATTCGCTTAGCACCTTGTTTGCAATTTTGCATTCCTCAACTTCTTGTTCCAGATTTCTCAATTTTTCAGATTCTTTAATGTAAACATATTTTCCTTTTTCTAAGAGAAGAAGTTTCTCTGACATTGCAGTGTTCAACTGTTTCAATCCTTCAACCTCTTTGATTAGTTTGTCATTTTTTGATTTCAGATTTTCATTAACAGATTTTCTAAGAGACTCTTTTTCAGATCTTAACAATTCAACATGTTTCTTAAGCTCTTGATTATCAGAAAAACAAGCATCATAAGATTGCTTCAGATTTGAACAATTTTCACATGATAAATCAGAACCATTTTGATCAACCTTTAATTTTTTATTTTCATATTTTATTTTGCCATACTTTTCATACAATTCAGCATACATTTCCTTCAAATAATCAAAAGTCATTTCGTCCGAGTCAGATTCAGAGTTTACCTCTTCATCAACATCATCTTCATTCTGACTGCTGCCTTGATTGCTGCCACTTGGATTACTTCTGTTAGTCATCATGCAGCTGTCCTCGTTTACCCTGTGAAATTGCTTCAGCCTATCCAGGATGTCCTTTGCTGAGCTGCAATTCTGAAGACAAGACCATAAGGCTCTGTCAGTAGCTGCTTTCATCAGGTTAAAGGCTTTCTGATTTTCTCCATTCTTTGATCTGTGTCTGTCTGTCCATTTGGACACTTTCGTTGGTAAGGTGTGAGGACCTTGTGAAATTAATTTCCACAGATCAGGATTAGCAGAATTAACATAAGCATGTAAAGCAGTGTACCACTGACTGAAATCAGAACCACTAAAGACGGGTGGAAGAGCCATTGAAAACAAATAGCGAGTAAATTCAAAGCAACAGGAATATTTATGCACTAAAAACAAATTAGCACCTAAGACTGCAAGATCGAATCTGCAGGTCGCTGGACCTTGTATGCAGACACCGCTCTGATACCAATTGTTAGGATCGGTGCAAGGATTCAGAGGGGGGGTGAATGAATCTCACCCTTAAAAACTTTTCACTAAATAAAGTACTTGAACACTATCCAGGCAGAACAAGCAATCTGATGAACAAGTTGAATTTTCTTTTAAACAAAAGAGCAAATATGTAACTGGCGCCCAAATAACCAACTAGCGGAAGCAGCACAAATGAGAATAAGCAAGCTCAAGACAATCTGTGAAGGGTGGTAGGAGATATGGAAGAACACACTACAAGCAAACCACAGAACAGCAGGTTTTTAGGTGGTTCGGTCCACAGACCTACGTCCACCCCTCACTCCCAACCGGAGTGAGGCTTCCACTAGCACAAGCTAGAAACCGCAGACTCAGTCTGCAACAGGTGCTGACACACAGCTTGACCTGGGGAACAAACTCCCCTCTTCCTCCCAACCGGAGGGACACCCCAAGTGACTCCCAGTCACTTGGAAACCAGAGGTCGAAGACCTCTCTTCCTCCAGACTAGGAGGGACCCCTGGACTTGCAACCCACAAGCCCAGAACCGGAGACAAGTCTCCCTTCCTCCAAACCGGAGGGAACCCACAAGTAGCTCCCAGCTACTTGCAATCGGAGATCAGATCTCCCTTCTCCTGACCCACCAGGAGGAACCCGACCTCAGTCCAGAGGATCGGAAATACCAAGCTAACCAGAGAAACAAAAGGGAAAATAAGGAAACATAAAAAGCACAGCAACAAAAGCTGGAAATGAAACACAGTAGTCATTCTGGATTTGATCCACGAACAGACTGAACAGGTCCTCAATAGACTCTCTCCTCTTCTTCTTTTCTTCCTCTTCTTTCTTCTTCTCAGCTCACGCAATCTTTCTCTTCTGCTCTCACTCTCTATTTTCTTCTCTTTCGCAGGCTCTCCCAGTCTCTTCTCTTTCTTCTTCTTCTTCTTCTGCTTCCTTCTTCTTCTGCTCACTGCTTCTCTTCTTTTTCTTCTTCTTCTCTTTTTCTGGATCGAGGGGCTTTCTACTTTCCAGGCTTCTTCTTCGATCAGTCTTCTATAGAGGATGAAGACTCGTATATATAGTAGCAGCAGGCACACTGGGCGCGTGTGGCTTCCACATTTCCTGCCCTAAAAGTTCAGACCATGTGGTAGCATCCTGGTCACAAGCCAGGCACTTCAGATCACGTGCCCTTCATTAGTACGCTCAACAACTGGAGTTGAGGTGGCGTCAACACACTTGCTCCAAAGGGTTGACGCAGCCTTCAAAGACATTCGACCAGCAAAACTCAAGTCTACTGCGTTGACTCCATCAGCCTGCTGCGTTGACGCATCAGTGATCCAGTGATCAAGTCTTCAGCAGATGGGCATGCTGCATTGACGCATTGGTGTTCCAGCATCTGAACTTAGATGGCTTCAGCCCTCTCACGTTTCGTGTGGAGTGCGTTGACGCATTGTGCAACTGCGTCCACCCTCTGGTCACCTTGTCGATCCATCAACCTGCTGCGTCGACGCCACTTGATGAATGCGTTGACGCACCAGAGTAATCCAGTAAGCCATTGGCTCTCCCTTTGTAACTACTGCGTCGACGCTACTCCATTGTGGCGTTGACGCAGTGGAAGATATCGTGAAGGCTTCGTCAACTGATGCGTGGACGCTTTAAGCTCCCAGCGTTGACTCTGTTCCCTTCAGCAACAAGAATGAAGTCATAAGATCTAAGTATGTAGATTGTAGTGTATATACTTTGAAAGAAGCAGTCTAATGTATATACTTCAAGAACTCTAGACAACGGACGCTGTATAGACTTCAGATGCTACAGTCCAATGTATGGACTTTGACGAAGTGAAGCAGTGTATAGACTTTGAATCAAACCAATGTATAGACTTGAATGGGCATGGAGTGTATAGACTTGAAGTCTGAAGATGATGTATAGACTTGGTGAACACTGCAACATCAATCGGATGTATAGAGTTGGTGAAATGAAGTCCAGTGTACAGACTTAGAAGGATTTGAACGGGAGAGTGTATAGACTTGGTTCCTGTAGCAGTGTATAGACTTTAAGTGTAGCTAAAGCTTCGAGCGTAGGAATTGGCCAGAATGTATAGACTTTCAATGAGGGAGCATTGTGTAGACTTGGGAAGTCTGAGCCAGTGTACAGACTCTGCCTCAACAATGAATAGGCAAAACGGATGTACAGAGTTGGCCAAACACTTGAAGATAGACTGTACAGGCTTTGATAAAGTAGCGATGTACATACTTGGAGATGAGATGCCAATGTACAAACTTAATGATATGAACTTCAGGAGAATATGACACGGCTGTACAGACTTGTTTTCCAAATGAATGAATAGACTTTGCCACAGTCTAATGTATAGACTTGAAGAAACTGAACTGAAGAGTCGACGCATCAACTCAAGGAGTTGACGCACTACTGTGTGGACAGAGACAAATATGACTGAAGGGTCGACGCAACAGCACAATGAGTTGACGCACTGCTGTGGAGACTGTGCAGACAGAGTGTAGACAGAATTAAATAGAGCATGTTATCTGACAGCCTTATGAACTCCATTCACTTACATGATAAAACAGCATTATGATCAGAGAATGACTGAATAATAGCATGATGACACACACAGCAAGATGACTCACAGTGAATAACTCACTTCAAAGGCCAATCATCAAAACCATCATTAAAACCATCATCAAAATCACAAGGGCACAACAGCAGCCAATACATCAACTGTCCATTTGGACTTAATGGGTAAGAAATGAGCTGACTTTGTCAATCGATCGACAATCACCCACATTGCATCAAGTCCACCACGAGTCCTAGGTAGACCCATAATGAAGTCCATGCCAATGCTTTCCCACTTCCATTGGGATATGTCGAGTGGTTTCAATTTTCCTGCCGGTCTGAAATGTTCAGCCTTGACTTGCTGACAAACCAAGCATCTACTCACGAAGTCTGTAACTTCCCTTTTCATATTCGGCCACCAAAAGGATCTCTTCAAATCCTTGAACATTTTAGTGCCTCCAGGATGAATGGTGTATTTGGATCTATGAGCTTCCTCCAGAATCTTGTTCTTTATTCCAGCTTCATCATGTACACAAGTTCTACCCTGGAATAACAATCTACCATCGTCAGCCATCGTGAAGTCAGGTCTGCTGCTCAAGCTTCCCTTGATCTCTACTAGCTCAGGATCATTATCTTGCAAAGATTTGATTTCCATCAACAATTCGGGTTTAAGTTGAATCTGTGCAATCATAACCCGATAATTGTCAACATTAAGATCTAGGCTAGTTAACTGTTCCAGTAGCCTCCATTCTTGTAACATGAGACTTGATAATTTAGCTATAGGCTTCCTGCTTAATGCATCTGTCACAACATTGCCTTTTCTAGGATGATACTCAATCGAGAAGTCGAAGTCCTTCAAGTACTCCAACCATCTTCTCTGCCTCATATTGAGTTCCTTCTGAGAAATAACTATTTCAGACTCTTATGATCTGAAAACACTGTGAATGTTTCTCCATACAAGTAATGCCTCCATATCTTCAAAGAAAACACGACTGCTGCAAGTTCCAAATCATGAACATAATAATTCTCTTCATGCTTCCTCAACTGCCTAAAAGAATAGGCAATCACTTTCCCATGCTGCATGAGTACATCACCTAACCCAATACCTGAAGCATCAATGTATACAACAAAACCTCCTTCACCAGAAGGTAAAGCCAATACAGGTGCAGTAGTTAAATATTCCTTCAAAGTCTGAAAGCTTCACTGGCAATCTTCGGACCAATCAAATTTATTCTCCTTGCGGGTTAATCTTATCATAGGTACCGCAATCTTAGAGAAATCTTGGATAAATCTCCGGTAGTAGCCTGCCAGGCCTAGGAAACTTCTAACTTCAGTCACACTGGTAGGCTGATCCCAATTCTTCACTGCCTCTACCTTAGAAGGATCAACAGAAATTCCTTCCTTTGTGATGATTTGTCCGAGAAAGGACACCACTTACAGCCAGAACTCACACTTACTGAACTTGGCATATAGCTGATGATCTCTCAATAGTTGTAATGCCATCCTCAGATGTTCAGCATGCTCCTCTTCATTCTTGGAATAAATCAGGATGTCATCAATGAATACCACGACCCATTGATCAAGGTAGGGCCGAAATACATTATTCATCAACTGCATGAAAGCTGCTGGTGCATTTGTTAGACCAAAAGGCATAACGATAAATTCAAAATGACCATACCTGATGCGGAAAGCTGTTTTATAGATATCATCTTCCTTAATCCACAACTGATGATATCCAGATCGAAGATCGATCTTAGAAAAATACTGAGCTCCCGCTATCTAGTCAAATAATTCGTCAATCCTCGGTAATGGATATTTGTTCATGACAGTCTGCTGGTTCAATTGCCGATAATCGATGCACAACCTCATCGAACCATCTTTCTTCCGGACGAATAATACAGGGGCTCCCTAAGGGGAAGTACTTGGACGAATGAAACCCTTCTCGAGCAATTCCATCAACTGTTGCTTTAATTCTCTTAGTTCTGCATGAGACATATGATAAGGAGCCTTGGAAATAGGAGATGTGCCAGGAATGAGATCAATAGAGAAGATAACTTCCCGCTCAGGCGGAAGTCCTGGTAGTTCCTCTGGAAAGACATCAAGAAAATCTCGGACAACAGAAATGTCCTTAATCTCAATCTACTACTCAGGGGTTGCACAGACAAAGGCTAGAAAAGCCTCGCATCCTCGTCTCATCAGCTTATCAGCTCGAAGAGCCAAGATAAGTGATACGGAGTTATGGTGCTTAACTCCCACAAAAGAAAGTCTCGGGTGCCTAGTAAAAGACACAGAGCTAGAACTGCAGTGAACACCTGTCTCATATCTAGCTAACCAATCTGCTCCTAGGATTACATCATAATCCTTCATGTCCATGCAAACTAAATCAGATGGTAAATTCTGTTCATCAATCATAACCTCACTAGAAGGATAGAAATACTGAATTTCTGATCTAGAACCAATAGGCGTTGAGATTTCTAACGGAGAATTCATCAAAACAGGTTCCACAGCTAAAGACTTAGCAAATCTCTGAGAAATAAATGAATGTGTGGCACCAGTATCAAAAAGAACAAATGCTGGCTTGTCGAGTATAATAAGAGTACCTTCGACGAGTCCACCATCCTCGGTAGTTCCTGCTTCATCTGCATGCAAAGCTTGGAGCTTGCCTTGCGGCCTTTTGATGCCTTGTGGTTTTGCCGGGGTAGCTTGCTCCGATAAAAGAGGACAGTTAGGGATACGGTGCTCCTTACTTCCACATCGCAAATAGGCGCCCAGCTTGCGCCAGCACTCCTCCATCTTGTGACCAGGACGATCACAAAACTTGCACACGCCCTTGAAGGGAACAATAGGGCCAAGCTTCTTGTCTTCGTGCTTCGGCATCTTGCCCTTCCACAATCCAGAACCACTCCACAAACCCGGCCCACTAATAGGCCTCTTCTTGCCATACCCGGGTTTGATATTCCTGGAACCCGTAGGTTGTTCCTTCTTTGTGCCTTTTCCATGGATTCTCTCCGTCATTTCTCAAGTGTCTTCCAGGACTTGAGCTTTCCTCACTATCTCGGAATAAGTCAAAATTTCCATCGGTGCCAGTTGATTGATATAATGCAGCCTCAGTCCATTAAGAAAGCGCTTAGCCTTCATTTTCTCGGTGGATATTAAGTGAGTAGCATAACGAGAAAGCCGAGAAAACTAAGCTGCATATTCTACCACAGATAAACTTTGCTGCTTCAAAGCCGTGAACTCCGCTGCCTTCTTCTCTTGCACTCTATCAGAAAAATATTTGCCATTGAAGAATTCCTCGAACTCCTCCCATGTGACTTGCTGCTCACCGAGGATCGCCTTTACCGATTCCCACCATGTCCTTCCATCACGTTCCAGTTGAAAGGTCAAGAGAAGGACACGTTCTTGATTGCTACATTGCATTACTTCAAATACCCTTCCCATCTCATCCAGCCAATGCTCAGCTTCATCAGGGTCAGTCGAGCCCGCAAATCTCGGCGGATTCATTCCCCAAAAGTTCCAATATAAATCACCAGTGCCATGGTGTGCAGCTCCTGCTTGGGCCGCTTGTTGCAAGGCCTGAGTAAGGCCTTGAACCGTACGTGTTGACACCCGTTTTATGACCAATAAGTTGGGTCATCTCCTTATTTATCCATATGATGCTCCGCGTTGTTCACTCTTCATCAAGTCTTCTTGATCAGTTTGAAGCCTGTTTCTTGGGTCTTCTCTCCTTGGTTGAGTGTGGTTCCTTGTTGGATGAAGCTTAGCATGCTCTTATCAATTTTGATTCTCATTGTAAATAACGGTCCTCACTGGGGGCGTTACTTCCATATAACACATGATCCCTGGGCCGTTACTTATTGAAGAGTCCTAAAGTTTGAGGCCTTTGTTCTAAAGTTTATCCTCTTGCTTATCCGTTGAATATAACGGTATGTTGTGCAGCCGTTATTTATTCCAACGCGTCCAGCCTTGGCTGTTACTTTCCTTCGAGAGTCCAACTTGTTTGATCTTCTTCCTGTTGATCTTATCTCTTTTGAGATAAGGTTAAATGTAACGGACGTTCCCTGACGCATTATTTTCATGTGGCGGTCTGTCGAGTAGCCGTTACATCCAACAGAGAGTCCTGACAGTTCAGGCCTTTTTTATGCTACTCCGTGGTCGAGATAAGAGTTTGACTTGTTGATTTCTCTTCCAAATCGGATCCTCAGAACCTTCTATTTGTTTTTATGGACTCTTGGTGATATTATCTTCAAGGATTTGCTAAGAGTTATCCTTTTATCTTGCTGGATTATCCTCTGCTCGACCGGAGAGTTTGAGGGTCTATAAATAGCACCCTTAACTTCATGGCCCGAGCGAGGAATATCTGGAGTTCACGTCGAAGTGCTGCCGCATTCTGGAGTCACATCTGACCAAGGAGAATTGTCTTTCACGTTCATCTGCTTCACGGAGAAGGGAGTATTCGTTCCATTTGTTTTCAAAGTTCATCATTACATATTGTGTTCTTCCTCATCTCCCTTTCATCAAAAGCATTGTCCTTTTTCTTTTCTCCACGTTCTCCCTGGTTTTTCATCATCTAAACATCCTCCTATCTTTTTAAAACGCCCAGAGGGGTTAAAAAACCAAAACCTTCCCGGTACTTTCCTTTCCTTTTGCATGCTATTGAGCTTATTGAAGAATTGATGCTATATTGTTTAAAGGGCTAATTTGGGTCTGTTTTCTTGTGTTTTCACGTTCTTTGGCAGGTTTACAGGTTCACCATACGAGGCCCAAGTCTTCTGGCCGGCTAGAAGAGTTGGAGTTAAAAGAATTCACAAACTATTACTGCAGGTTATTTGACGGTCTTGTGGAGGCGCGTCAGATTCATATAGCGGTTCATCGAGCGACCGTCACTTCTAAGTGACGCGTGGACTTTCGGCCGTTACATTCTGTTGATCTGCAGATTTCCCTGATTTTCTCTCTCCCGTGGGCGGGTGCTTCATCCACCTATTTCCAAGGTATTTTCAAGTCTTTGGCTTGTTTCTACTTTGGTGGCGATCACGTTCTTTCTTGGTATTGGGCATTAACTTTCTCTTTCTCTCTCATATATCTTATTCTCTTTTCTTGCTCCACCGTTGCGGTGTGTTTTTATTTGCTTTTGCTCCACGCCCGGCGTGTGTTTTTCTTTATTTCCTTAGTTTAGTTTGATGATTGAGATAGCATGCCCATGCTAGAGCTTGTTCTGGTTGCCTAGGTTCATGGTTCGCATGTCCTTGGGTTGATTGAGATCTTTGATTTTTGCTTATCATCTTTATTGCACATAAAACAAAAGGAAGAAGAGAAGCAAAACAAATCAACAGATAATTTTTTGGCGATCACGGTGGGACAACTTGTGCCAATCGTGTCTTGATCCCTGTTTAAACCTGCCATCATTCCCTTGTTTGATTGTCCTCGGATCTCCCTCTTACTTCATCTTATTTCTGGTTTTCTGGGTTTTCTGACGGCCCTCTGTCCCTGCGTTACTCCACTCTGACACAGGGGTATTGGACCGTTATACGCCTGATCCAGTGTGCGGGCTTTTCACGGATTTCCCTTTTATTTCTGGGTATTTTTGGCTCTCTGGCTCATCCAACGGTCCTGGTGCTCTGCGTTATCTTACTTCTGGCGGTCTGGTCGGCGACCGTTATTATCTTCTGACGCAGGGTCTATAGACCGTTATACTCCAGATAGGTACGCATCCCGAGGTGCATTACTTTCCACAGTTTCTACTGTGATTTCCTTACTTGGGTGATATCTGACTTCCTCCCTGATTGTTCTACATATTTACATCATTGTGTGTATAGTTGTTTGCTAGATTCTAGGCTAGATTTTACATGCACTCCGGTGCACATAGGTTCATTCATACTTTCATACATTAGATTACATTTTCCTACCTTGGTGTGCGGACCTCTCGTCTCCATATTCCTTGGGGTCGACGAGGAAATCACACTAGGGACCTCCATAAGTCCCCGCGAGCCGTGGATTCTCACACGGATGCCGGGCCGGTTGTACCTTTTCCACCCCGTGTCTAGGGTTGCATAAGTGAAGGAGTGGTCACACTTAGAGTCAAACCAAGCTTTACATCCATCTCCCGTCAGGAACCTATTGTTGAGAGCTTATATTAATCCATCCACTAAAGTTTCAAAGGAGAAAACATAAGAATCTTGAAACATCATATTAAACAACTTGGTTGACTTTGAGTGTCTTCATCTCTTGCTACTTATATCTTTGTGATAAATCGTCTAAGTTTGGTTGCTCATTGTGTGTTGGTGTTGTGTTGTTTGCATCTTGTTAAGGTTGTTCGTTGCATGTGGAGTTGTTTTCGTCAGTTGGAAGCACCTCCTAGGGTCAGCTCATTCTCCAAGTTCTACTCAAATCTGCTCTTCGAATCTACCATGGCTTCTTTCAATCCTCCCCATTCCCAGGAGGATTCTCTTCCTCAAGGGCTTCTCGAAAACCCTGCTAGGGTTACCTCGTTCTCTTCTGGAGAGGGGACGGCCCCTCTTCCGTCCTCTACCTCCATGGAAGGTGGTCAGGCTACCCCTTCCTTCTCTACTCCTTCTGCGGGCTCCATTCTCCAGATGATGGCCCAATTGGATCCGGCCCAACTCCAAACTGTCTATCAGGCCATGCAAGGATCCAATATCTCCCCTCCCACGATTATGCAGGGTCAATCCAATCCTCTCATCCAGCCCACTCCAATTAATCTCACTCCGGTCCAACCTCAGACCATCACAATCACCGGCATGGAGACGGGCCAATCTTCCGCTTCGGCCCAGCAATCTTTTGACCAAGGGAAAGCTCCTATCCCTTCTTTCATGCAGATGGATCATCACTTGTCTAGCCCACTTGTTCCACAAGTCCTGCTGGGTCCCTCCAATTTTCTGCACCCTCAGTCAGGGGTGGTCCAAGCCCACTCCAATCTGGGTCAATCTCAAACCCAATATCCTTCTTATGGACCCCCTATGTCGGCCGCTTATCCTTCGGCTCCTTCTTATGGGCTCCCACCTCCTACTACAATTCACCCCTCTGCTCCTCAACTTCAAGCATCATCTCTTGCTATCCCTACTCCATCCCGAGAGCAGGAATTACATGATAAATGGGCCACCATGCAACAACAACTCGACTTCCTCCAGAAATGGGTTGGCCCACAATCCTTGGCCGATGTTCCTGTTCCCAGTTTCCAGAACATCCGGTTCCCACCCCAGTCTGAGCTCCCCAATTATAGAAAATATGACGGGAACGGCAATCCCTTTATTCACGTAAGGGATTTCTTATATGAATCGGCCCAATTCCAATATGATGATCGTCATATGGCGTATTTATCCCGCCGATCATTGGACGGTGTTGCACTGGAATGGTTTTATTCGCTGCCATTGGAAGAAGCGGAGAGCTTTAAGGTAGTAAAAGATAAGTTTATTCAGTAATTTCAAGGCCGGGTCGGCCCGGAATATTCTTTCACAGATCTGGTGACCGAAAAGATGAAAACAGATGAGGAGTTTGCCACTTATGCAGATAGGTGGAGGCAGATGGCCGCTAGAGTACCCAGTCATATTCCGGAGGAAGAGAAGGTCAAGCTACTTATTTGAAATGGTACTCCAACCTTCCAAAACATCCTGGCAATGAACGACATAGCCAACATGCACCAACTATATAGCCGGGCGCGCTTTATTCAGACTCAGTTCAAGGACTCCCCTATCCATTCTCTGTTCGAAAACCAAAAGCCCAAGTACCATAAAAAGCTACAAGGGCCGGTTACAGAAGGGGTCCAAACGAATGAGCAGGTTCAAGTCGTTGCTTTTCCATTCCAAAACGCACCTTTCCGCTTCCCTCAAAACTCCCGCACTCCACAAAATCCCGCTCCACAGAACTTCCAAATCACTCCGCAAAACCCTCCGCCCACCTTCACCATTCCACAAAACACCTTTGCCGCACCACAGCAACCACCACAACCCCCACAATACCAATACGTCCCTCCACCCAACGACTATAACAACTCAAATAACAAGCGCCCGGCTCCCAAGAGGGCACAATATCCTCCACTGCCAGAAACCCTCACGGATATTTTCTCGGCTCTTATGTCGGTTAATGCTATACAGCTTCCTCCGGAACGGCCCAACTGGAATCCGGCCATTGATCAGACGAAGTATTGTATGTTCCACAGGCAACCGGGACATACCATTGAAGGATGTTTTCAATTCCGGGACCTAGTATATGATCTTCATGAAGGACAGAGGATAGATTGGGCCGAAATGCACAGGGCCATTGCTGAGATTAAAGAAAAGAGAAGGCAGCCGCAGAGGCAGCAAGTGCAGCAGCATCAAGCACCGCAGCCGCAGCAGCCGCCGCAACAGCAGCAACCACAGCAGGTTCAGGATCTGGCGATCCATCAAAATCCGATGCCAAACCATCCACCCGCTCCACAACCTCAGTCGCCGACGCTGACGCAAGTCAATGTAGTCCAACCCCCGGCTCCTAACACTGAGTGGTCTTTTGATGATGATGGTACTGTACCACAAGTAATGGCCCTCCACCATAGCCACCGCAACCCCCTCACTCCTTCATTTATCCTCCCTACACACCCAACACCCTCTCCGCTTGTCCTTCCATTCACACCCGCACCAGCAAATCCACCACCACCCACAGCGTCATCATACCCACCATTAGTTACCCCTGCTACGGTCATAACCATCCCCTCATCCAATCCTCCGCACGTCACCCTACCTACACTCGTCCTCCCACCATCCGCACCATCCCCCATCATCACCCCACCTTCCGCTCATCCCACGCCACTCATCCAGCCACCATCTCTTGTTAACCCCAACATTACCTACCACCAAATCACCTCTCCTACGCAGTCGATTCAACTCATCCACCCTACTGGGCCAATAATATCATCTCCCGACGCCGCGGCAAATTGCGCCTTAAGAAGCGGGAAGTTGTTCCATCAGAATTACCCCACTACCTCCAATCCCCAGTCCTCTCAGCCAACAGCTGAGCAAGAAGAGGCCGAACCTCTACCAGGAACTCAGTATGACTTGCTATATCATCTGGACCGAGTGCCCTCCAAAATATCAGTTCTGGAACTTATCAAGAGGTCCACCCTTCATCAAGATGCTCTCAGGAATTTCTTACAGAAGGTGATGGTCAGCGAGGACATGGCAGTTGACAGCTTACCAACAGCACTAGCAACTATTTCTAAAGGGCCGACAATTACATTCTCAGAAACCGAGCTAGCACCTCCAGAGGCTCGGCAGATGCCGCTCTGCATTACAATTATTCTGAATAAGGTCAGCATTGAGGCAGCACTGGTTGACACAGGGGCTTCAATTAATGTATGCCTGCTCAGTACCTTCCGAGCTTGCAATATATCTGAAGGGCTACTGCGACCTACCCCCACCACTATAGAAGCATATGACAACTTGAGGAGAGCATGCCACGGGGTAGTCACTATTCAAGCGGAGCTCGGGCCCCTCACTATGCCCGTGGAGTTCTATGTGCTGGACATTGACCCCATGTTTAAGGAGATCTTGGGTCATCCATGGATTGATACACTCGGTGCCGTACCCTCCACCGCACATCAGTGCGTCAAATTCCATTTCCAAGGGAGGGTCGTCAAAGTCAAGAGCTTGTCCACGGTTCAATCGGTTAAGGCCATCTCAGAACATATTTTTCCTACACTTTGGCCAAGCAGCCGACCCGTCATATCAGTGCTGGATTTGAACTTTCCTTGGGCTTATACACCTCCTAGGCCCATCACTACTCCAGTTAACATCAAGATGAAGCCCCAGATCCGAGACTCAAAAGGCTGGAACATTATACTGAAACTGGGCTACCAACCGGGGAGAGGTCTCGGTGCACAATTACAAGGAATGACCAAGCCCATACCCAAGGGGAGAAAGATGGGAAGGAGAGGTCTTGGCTATCGAGAAACCGCATTATCTATGATGGGTGATTCTGGGCCACTCACCTGGGACTACCGTCAACACTTTGTCCGAGGGCCTCTCCAGCCCAGCACATTAGCTCTGCAGCCAGCTCCGTCAGAGAGAAATACAGTATGTCCGATTGCCAGTCCACCGCCAACACTAAAAAGGCCAGAAGGTGATATGCTTGATTATGGTCAAGCCCTTCAGGGGTTGTTTCATGAAGAAGACTACCAGAAGAAGCAAGAGGTTCGGCTCATGCAATGGAGACCGAAGAAGCGGCCAGTCGATGATCTACGGGAGGAGGGGAGCTCGCCGATTGTCTTTTCTTGGTCTCCCTCCCGCTTTCAATCTCTCCTCCAGCAATGGGAGTTCTTACCCCATCTTCCTCCTATCATGGTAAATCCATCCTTCATTGATCCACCCGAAATTCTATTTGTTCCTTGTGCTTGCGGGCACTGCCCGCCCATTGATCTATCCACTCTATTCACTCCTCCTCCTCCCAACGCCCAACTCCACGAGATATGGTTCTCATCTTCCAATCCCTTCTTTGACAGCATCTTCCCCGAGCTATTCCCTATGCAGCTCCCGCCTCCTCCATCTTGCTGTATAGTCTCTGCTGATCTCCAAAAAAAAAACGTCAAATTCAAAATGAAGATTTCAGTGGAAGATTATGCTACCCCGGGGCACGAGTCCCCTACTCCTTCCCTTCCACTAGGTCTCCTTTCTCCTAGGTTAGGATTAGGGTCTATCGAGTCTAGGGAAGTAGAATTAGTTAGATCTAAAGAAGTAGGGTCTTATTCTAGGTCATCCAACCCTTCCTCCTCTGAGCCGCGCCCGCTTGCGCGCCCTCCCAAATCTGTTCCTGATAGGTTCTTGCAAGACCTAGCTCAGCGTTGTCATGCCCTTTTAAAATGTCAGAAATTTGTTGCTACGGCAATTACGATTGAGGATGGAGAAGAAATAGAAGGGGCATGGGGCGATGACGGACTCAGCGTCTATGAAATCCTGGATGAAAAAGATCTGGTTAATGAGGACAGCGACGTAGATGACACTGCTGATCTGTACGCGCAAGGACTTAAGAAATTCGATGAGCCGTCATCAGCAGTGGATGAACCTACGAATGAAATCAATCTGGGAACCGAAGAAGACCCCAGGCCCATCATTATTGCTGCTAATCTCCCTCCACAAGTAGAAGAAGATTTGATCAATGTTCTAAGGTAGTATAGCAATTCCTTCGCCTGGTCTTATGAGGACATGCCAGGTCTTGACCCCTCTTTAGTAGAACATCGACTCGTGCTTAAACCAGGGGCGACACCGGTGAAACAACGGTCTAGAAGATTTCACCCCCACATGGCCTTAAGGATTAAAGAAGAAGTTGATAAGTTATATAAGGCCAGATTCATTAGAGTTGTCCTATATCCTCAGTGGGTGGCAAACATAGCCCATGTCATCAAGAAGGATGGAAAGGTGCGTATTTGCATTGATTTCAGGGATCTCAATAAAGCATGTCCCAAGGATGATTTCCCGCTGCCTCACATTGATGTCTTGGTCGATAGTACCGCCGGGTACGAATCGTTGTTAGTTATGGATGGTTACTCAGGATATAATCAAATCCATCTCACTCCAGAAGATCAAGAGAAAACCTCCTTCACCACGCCCTGGGGCACATATTGTTATGTGGTTATGCCGTTCGGTCTGAAGAATGCAGGTGCCACTTATCAAAGGGCGATGATGGCCATCTTCCACGACATGATGCATATCTATATGGAAGCTTACGTGGATGACATTTTGGTGAAGTCAAGAACCAAAGAAGAACACCCCTCTATCCTGGCTAAGGTGCTGCAAAGAGCCAGGGAGTACAAGCTTAAGATGAATCCGAAGAAGTGTGTATTCAGAGTCTCTTCAGGGAAGCTGTTAGGTTTCATAGTGACCAAACGGGGGATCCAGATCGATCCTAACAAAGCACAGGTAGTCATGGACATGCCTCCTCCTAAGAACATTACGGAACTTCGAGGATTGATCGGTTGATTGCAATTCATTAGAAGATTCATATCCCAACATTCTCAAAGGTGCCGTCAATTTTATGAATTGCTTAAGGCAGGAGTTAAGTTTGAATGGAATGAAGATTGTCAAAAGGCCTACGAGGACTTAAAGGAATATCTATCCAATCCCCTGGTTTTGCAACCTCCTGTCCTTGGGAAACCCCTAATCCTATACATCTCGATTATCGAAGACTCCCGAGGGGCGGTATTAGCACAAGTAGACGATGAAGGGAAAGAGTGGGCTGCGTATTACCTCTCTCGATTATTCAACCCAGTTGAGTCCAGATACACCGCTATGGAGAAGACTTGTGCCGCCTTAGTGTGGGTAGCTCAGAAGCTTAAACACTATTTTCTTGCCCACCCAGTTAGGTTGATCTCTAGAATGGACCCGATTCGCTATCTCTTAGAAAAGCCCGTCCTTTCTAGTAGGTTAGCTCGCTGGCAGAGCTTCCTCTCTCAATTTGAGACCACATTTGTCGTTCAGAAGGCGGTCAAAGGATACGCCATCGCTGAGCATCTTTCCCATCTTCCTATTCCTCACTCCGATTCCATTCAGGACGATTTCCCAGATGAGCATCTCTCAGTTCTCTCTCACCATCCCTTCTGGTCTCTGCACTTCGATGGTGCACTCAATTCTCAAGGCCGAGGGATCGGCGCTGTTCTGCTTACTCCCGAAGGAGTAACTATTCCCTTTGCTTATCAACTTCGATTTCCTGTTACCAACAACATCGCTGAGTACGAAGCTCTCCTGGCTGGACTGAAGCACGCCTATCTCCTAGGTGCGCATTATTTAAACATCATCGGAGACTCTCAGCTCGTCTTACGGCAAGTTCTGTCCACTTACCATACTCGTGACCCCAAACTCAAGCCCTATCAAGATTTGATGACGCTTCTTGCTAGGCAATTCCGTAAGCTAATCTATATCCATACTCCTCATTCTCAGAATATCCTAGCTGACGCTCTAGCATTTCTTGCTTCCTCTCTATCTTTTCCTCTCAGTCGGAACACTGAGACTATCGTCGTTCAGAGACTGGACGCACCCTCTCGTCAGGACCCTTGGTTCATCAACCTTAGGAAGGCTGTAGTGGCAAGGGCTGAGAAGGAAGATCTCAAGGAAGTATCTCTAATGGAGTTAGAAGAGATTCTAGATGAAGAGGAGTTACCTTGGTATCACGAAATCGAGTTGTTCTGCAAAGAAGGATCATTCCCAGAAGGGACAAACGCCGAGCGGTGCAAGTCAATAAGGAGAGCCACCGCAAGGTACACTATTGTTGTAGGAGAACTATACAGGCGCGCTACCAATGGAATGCTCATGAGATGCTTGGATGATAATGAGGCTTGGAATGTGGCTGAAGTAGCCCATTCTAGTGAGTGTGGAGGTCATGTCAATGGCCAGGCTCTAGCGAAGAAAATCCTTAGGTAGGGCTACTACTGGCCCACTCTAGAGGAAGATTGCTCCCTCTATGTCCGGCGGTGTCTTAAGTGTCAACTCCATGCTGATAAAATCCATGCTCCAGCTTCATCTCTCCACCCTCTCTCTGCTCCTTGGCCATTTTTTATGTGGGCTTTTGACGTTGTCGGCCCGCTCGGTGATCCTAATTCCAGGCCAAACAGAAATCCTTTATCCTTACCACCACTGAGTACTTCACCAAATGGGCCGAAGCCGAGGCGTACGCAGAGATCAAAGCTTCAACGGTGTGCCACTTTATCATGAAGAATATCATCTCGCGGTTCGGAGTGCCAAGCAGCATCATCACCGACAACGGGCCCCAGTTTGTATCTCAAGTGCTCAAGGACCTATGTAAGAAGTTCAATATTGCATTGCATCATTCATCTACATATTATCCTCAAGGCAACGGTCAAGCCGAGGCCACTAATAAAACCCTTCTTAAAATCATCAAGAAAACATGCGAATCTCATAAGTTTTCCGATTGGCCAGAAAAATTAGTGGAAGCTCTGTGGACTTACCGCACCTCTGTCCCTACTCCCACGAGACAGACTCCCTATGCTCTTACCTACGGGATGGAGGCAGTGCTCCCATATGAGATCCTGATCCTTTCCCTTAGAGTGCGGCTCGATAAGGAACTTAATCTCGATGAACGTCGAGAGGCGTTCCTGGTCCAGTTGGAACTCTTAGATGAGAAGAGGATGAATGCGGCCGATCACGTATCCGTTTATCAAAAGAGAGTTTCGCGTTATTTTCAAAAGAAGGTAGTCGAACGTAAATTTCAAAGAGGTGATATGGTTTTGAAACGCAAATTCATTCGGTCTGCAGGTCCTAGGTCTAAATTGCAACCTAACTGGGAAGGGCCGTTTGTCGTTAAAGAAGCTTATCCAGGGAATGCTTATCGTTTAGTGAACGCGGAAGGTGAGGAGCTCTCACATCCGTGGAATGGGTTGTACCTTAAGCGGTTCTTTCCTTAGAGTCTAATCAGTGTCACCTCGGGCAACAAGATGTTCCTCCTATTTCTCTAAAAAGGGTCCCGAGTAAAGGCAATCACACACTACACGACATCCCTGGTCAGGTTTTTCCGCTTTAAAAGACACCGTTTTTCCTTAGCCATGCTTTGGGGGAAAGTTGAAGTCCCTGTCCGTTTCTTCCTCCGGCTGAATCGAGGGGCAAGAAGTAAATAAGGAGGCGGCAACTAATCCAGGCACCTTGACGAGAGGAGGTCTCAAATAGGGGCAGTCCGTTATGACCTGACGCCACAAGAAACAAGAAAAGAAAGCAAATGATTAATCTCTACGACAAAAATCAAAAGTATCATCTCGAAGGTCTATTGAGTATAAATTCCAAAAGCTCCAAAAAAGCAAGAAAGAAAAAGAAATCTAGGCATGACAAGAGTGGCAGTACAGTTCCCCGCGGGACAAATGAGCCCGGTGGCACGCATGCCTAGAGTGGACTAAGGTTCGATGACAGACGCAAAGCCCCGGCGCAACAGACCAAATTTCTAATGGATTGTCTGGAGAGGAACTCAAGTCCTTAAAACTTCTAAGTCTGGCCTAAGCTTACCCCCGTGTTCTATTTTCCTTTTTCAGGATTGAAACTAGTACCCTGGGTATGGCCCTGGAAGAAACACCGTCATGAAAAATCTGGGCCTTGGTCAGGGGTGTCACCTCATTGCACGCCAACCTCGGGATTCTCAATACAATACGGAGGGCCCGTGTTGCTAGGGAAAGCATTGGTTTTCAAAATTCAAAAACATCATATATTCCAAAATCCAAAAAAAACATCATATATTCTGAAATCCAAAAATAACGTATTTCAAAAATCCAAAAACAACATATATTTCAAAAACCCAAAAAACATCATATATTCAAAAATCCAAAAACATCAAATATTTCCAAAACACACAAAAAAATTCGAATATATTTTCCAAAATCCAAAAATACCATCATATGCGTCGCATGCATCGCATTATTTCTATTATGTTTTTTTCCCGCCTATTTAATAAGGCTCCACCCCTTGACCAAATATCGAGAAACGGTCATTATCTAACTCGCTTCGAGGCAAGGGGTTGAGTCTAAGAACAGATCTAACTTGCTCCATGTTTAAGTATGTGCAGAATGCAGGACCAAGAACAAAGCTGAAATCTCACAACCATGTAGGTTCAAGTCTGTGACGCGCCAGATACAGGCCGTCACATTCGTTTAACGGTCCATGCTAGCCCGTTACATCTCTTCAGGCCTTCACTTTGACTCTCTCAGCAGCTCTCTCTTTAACGGCCTGGGGCACGGTCGTTACTACTCCTAACGGTCCATCGTTGGACCGTTACTTCCTCCAGAGGATTTAGTTATCAGAGCATACACTATAACGGCCTATCTCCCCACCGTTATCTCTTTGTAACGGCCCTTCTCGGATCCGTTACTTTCTCCAGAAGCTCTGTTCTGCTGGTCATGCTAGCCGATCAATCCACGAAATGCACATCCATTCAACTGAGGCAATCCCATCTTATTCAAGCGAACTTAATGAAACATGAGATTGATAAAAATTCCAACTCTGATTGTCAAATCACATCATTCATAAAAAGAAAATCAAACTACATTCAGCCTCTTATCTGCAAAAGGGCGGATCTTCATCAACTCTTTAAGGTAGCCACGGCGTGCTTCGTCGTTCTCTTCTACTTCTTCTTGCCACGGGCGCACCTTGCTGATCTCCCACATGGTCAGCGCGCTCCGTACTGCTCTCTCGTCGTCCTCGGTCCCCATCTTCCTAGGTAGAAGGGGAGGGTAGTGTGATAGTGCAGAAACTTTGGTTCGAGGAAGCCCGATCTGAAGATGGCACCGGTGTGGGTTGTAGATCGCCATGGTTGTGTTTCCCACTAGCTGGAGGTCCAGGCCTTGACGCCGCGGTATTCTAAGGAGAGTGCTCCGAAGGATCCTTGGTCGCATGATGAATTTGTCCTTTGGCAAGGTGTTGAAGAAGAGGCGCCATTCATCCCGAGTTTTCTTGTCCGCCGTCTTACATTCAACCTGTGAAGAAAATCCAGATGCCCCTCCAATGAAGAAGAGAGGGTGGCTCCCGAAGATCCGGCTAGCAGAACTAATATCTTCCTTTGGTTGGAATTTGATTCTCACGCCCATCCAACACTCAAGGAGTATCATGGAGCCGAACAAAGGTCCTCCTAAGCAAGCCGAGCTAAGTCCTTCATAGAGGTACGAGAGGATCGCTTGAGAGATGGACATTCCCCGCCACAACCCACTAATAATGCTGATATTTTGGGTATCTAAAAGGTGGTCGGTTGTAGTGAAAAGGAAGACCCCGCATAAGCAAACCGCCACCGCCTTGGCTATTGCTTCGTGTCTCTCCCACTTGTTTTTACAATGAGACACTATCCATTGTGCTAAGGGTATCAAGTGAATGTGGTGTGGGCTGATCATGGTCATCACGTCCTTTGGATTATGGATGAAATCACTCAAAATTAAGGACGGGTCAATAGGCTCAATCGTGTAGCAAACTCGGTCTTCATCCCCCACCTTAGTCGTAGGAAGGGCTAAGTAGGTTTCTACCTCCTCTAATAGGACTGTTGCTTTGAAGGAAGGGAAGATGAAGGTGTGTGTTTGTGGATGCCACAATTCTATGAGGGCTGAAATGTTAGGCCAATCTAATGTCAATTTCTAGAAGTTCTTGCCTAAAACCAAGAGAGGTTGGAGGTGCCATGCTTTGAGAATTGATGTGACCTCTAAAGGGAGTGCCTTTACCATGGGATCCACCCACTTCAGATTAGAATAGCATCTTGGACCGGGGAGGGGCTAAGAAAAGAAGAAGATCATGAGGAAGAAGATGAAGTGCAAGAAATTCTGAACTTGGTTAGGCCATGGAAGCTTACCACTCTTTGAGTATTGGAGCTTAGGTGCTTGGGAATTGAGGTCAGCCTTTGTAGCTCTCCGTACTCCTTTCTTGCAGCTTTGGGTCCGGTGTAGACTTTCTCCTCCATAGCCATCACCTCGAAGCTTCTCTTCATCTTGTTTCATGCCCTTAAGAGAGGCTTTTTTTTTAGCCCTTCTAGCAGAGAATTCAGAAAGATACGATTTTGGCTAAGTTTCCAAGTTTTAAAGGTTTGGTTTTAGCTTTAAAGAGATAAGATTCGGATTGGAAGGCTTTATCTTAAGTCTGGGAGGACTCTAGAACGGATTTGAGGCTTCCTATCTCGGGTTTTGCCCCTTACGGCTCAATCCGTCTCGGAGTACAATTCATTATCTATCGGTCTGTCGCTAGACCGTCAATTTACTCTGACGCGCCAGATCTGGGCCGTCACATTTTCTGTGGGTTTAATTTGATCAAACATGTTCTGTCAAGCTTAACTGTCTGGCATTAGACCGTTATATTCTTGTGACGCGTTCTCTCTGAGCCGTTACATTCTCTGCTGATCAGTTTTGGCCTCTGCTTGGTCAATCATTCTCAACGGTCTTGCTCATGGCCGTTATCTGCCTCTGACGCACTGCGCCTAAACCGTCACATTTCCTGCACATTTGGTTAAGTCTGTACATCCCCTTCATCATCCCAGTATGCATTCATTTATCATGTTGAAGTCTGTACATTCGTTTAAGTCCATGCACTTTTGAAGTCCATACACCTTTGATGAAGTCTGTACATCAGCTTCAAGTCCATACATCAGCTTCAAGTCTGCACATCAGCTTCAACTCTGTACATCAGCTTCAAGTTCACCATCATTTTCGAAGTCT
Organism: Amorphophallus konjac; assembly: GCA_022559845.1. Classification (NCBI taxonomy): domain Eukaryota; kingdom Viridiplantae; phylum Streptophyta; class Magnoliopsida; order Alismatales; family Araceae; genus Amorphophallus; species Amorphophallus konjac. The sequence goes on from CM040119.1 coordinate 177,741,418, forward strand.
ATACATTCTTCACCATCGTTGCCAAGTCTATACATTCCACATCTTCACCCAAGTCTATACATCTCCCATTCTTTGAAGTCTATACATCCCATTTGTTGAAGTCTATACATTCTTCACCATCATTTTCGAAGTCTATACATCCCCCATTCTTTGAAGTCTATACATCATATTCGTTGAAGTCTATACATCACGTTCTTTGAAGTCTATACATCCCATTTGTTGAAGTCTATACATCCCATTCACTTTGAAGCCCATACATCAGGTGCAAGTCTATACATTCGTTGGAGTCCATACATTTGTTGAAGTCTATACATTCCCATACCTTCCCCCAAGTCTGTACAGCCTTCGTCCAAAGTCTACACGTCCCTCAAGTCTGTACATTCTTCATCCAAGTGTGTACATTCCCCAAGTCTGTACATCCTTCATCTAAGTGTGTACGTTCCCTAAGTCTACACATTCCATGTCTCCCCAAGTCTGTACAGTCTTCATTCAAAGTCTACACGTCGTTCAAGTCTGTACAGTCTTCATTCAAAGTCCATACATTCTCCAAGTCTGTATAGTCTTCATCCCAAGTCTATACGTCCACACCGCTTCAAGTCTGTACATTCTTGATTCAAGTCTATACATTGCCCAACATGAGCACAAGCCCCAAGTCTGTACATCACTTGTCCAAGTCCATACATCCTTGCTGCTGTGTGCATGAAGTCTATACATCATCTGGACGTCTGGACTCGAAGTCTACACATCGCTTGGGCAAGGTCTATACACACTGAGTACAGTCAGTACGTTCATAGTTCAACATTGCTCTGCCATCTCTAACGGTCTAGCATTTGGCCGTTACTTGTATATAACGCACCATCTCTGAGCCGTTACTCTTCCTGCTACTCAGTTCTGCAAAGTTGGGCACTGTCCTTTCTAACGGCCTCCACCCGATGCATTACTTGATCCTGACGGTTTAGGTATAGACCGTTACATTGTCTGCTGCTATGACTTGTGCTATTTCTATCTGCCTCCGTGTAGACCTGGCGGTCCTACAGGCTTCCCATTCTGTTTATCCTGTACATCCACACATTATCTCATCCCCATCATTCACATTTCATCCGCTCTTTAAACCCGTTCTTTAGCGCATCCACATACATTTCCTGCATTACCAATCACACATTCTCACATTCATTCTTGCCTTCATTTACGCATCTATTCATCCACGCATTCACAAACAAAAAAAACCAAAAAGAATATTTCATTCTCATTTTCATTTCATATAAGTCATGTACAAGTAAAAAAACAAAAGAAAAATGCATCACTCGGTCGGCTTGTCTCCCGGGCCGCCGTCACTATCCCCTATGCCCTCCGGCTGCCTAGCTAATGGTCCCATGGCACTGTGCTCTCCCTCCTGCTGGCGTCTCTGGTCCGCCTCCTCGTTCCTCCGATGGCCGGAAGAACTAGTGAAGTACTCTTGAAATCCGCTGCTAGGGGCCGCGCTCTGGCTCCGACTGCTCGTCCCCGACTTCTTCCCTAGGAGACGGAGTGCATCCTTCAAGGCCCCGATCGCGCCCTTCATCTCGAAAGTCTGCACTCGGAGTTGGTCTCGCTCACCTCTTAAGTGCACAGCATCAGCCCTAAGTCGCTTCACCTCTGCATCATCCGGGCGTCGCGGGGTCTCCGCTCTCAATCGAGCCATCTCTGCCCGAACAAGCTCTGTCTCTGCTCGGGCTAGCTCAGTCTCAGCCCGACTCCTCTCTATCTCTGCCTGGAGACGCTCTGCCTCCATTCGAGCCAGCCTTCCCTCGGCCACTGCTACGGCCAGCTCTCTCGCCTATAGTTCACATTTCACTTAGTTAGTCGTATAAGCATCTAAATTGCATAAAAGCATAAGCATTTGAGTATAGCATTTAGCATCTTACCCGCTTCGTGAGGGTGGCCTCCGCCTCCTCGGCCCGAGCAACTGCTTTAGCAAACTCGGCGTCTCGCTCAGCCCTGCCTCCGGCAGGCTGTGAGGATAACGATGGGGCATCCGGTCCCGCCCTTTGGGCTCTCTCGGCCCGCTGTATTCAGAAGTCATGGTCAGTCAATCGCATTTGCATCATTAGCATCATAAAGCATAATCATTTTGAATCCAAGGTTTTGGGAATCTTACTAGGAGCTCCAAGGCAGTTCGGTACTCGTCCCGTTGCTGGACGGTGGCGTGGAGTAGCCCCTCGAGCTCGGCTATCCTTCCCTCAGGGTCTAGCTGTATTTTTTGAAGCATGTGAGTCAGTGCATATAGGATACATTTTTTTATAAAAGGCATTTCAGAGTTTTGAGTTTAGAATTGCATACCGGTCGTCGGGTACCTCGGTACACCCAGTCCCCGTACAGTCGAGCGAAGGCCTTCAAATATGCCTCATCGCTCTCGTCCCGCTCTTTCACTGCTCTGCCCCGCTTGTTCCAGTCATGGACGTACTTTGCTTTCCGGGCGCACCAGTCTATGTCGCCGCTGATTCCCTTCGCTGATTTTCCCGGTTGGTCGTCACTACGGCGTGGGAAAGTCACCTCAGGCTGATGTAGTCCCCGAGTCCTCAGAATCAGCCGATAATGAAGAGGCTCGATGATATGGATGCAATGCAACCATATGTCCCGTCCCCGGTACGAGAGGGCTGCCTCCACCCATGGCTGTCCCTCGTAACACTTGCCTCTGTATGGGGTCCACCTCACCTAGAAGCATGATAGCCCATTCATCAGCATATAAGATCATCATTTAGAAGCATTGAAATCATTTAGAAAGCATTTTTGAGTTCGGGCTTACCGCCGTGTGCGGGAAGGAATCCAAATCATCCTGGATCGCCCGGGTCAATCTGATGATCGACCCCGGGTCCCTCGCAACCACCCATCGCCTGGCGATCGGGATGCGATCGGCATGGAGTAGTGTGCCCCGTCCGATGCCCGGGAGGTACATGTAGCTCCAGAACTGCATTTAGAAGTTAAATCAGTCAACTGCATAATCATTTGCATAAACATTTACATAATCATAATAGAAGCATTTAAATTGCATTTACCTTTAGAAAAGGCGAGAAGCCGCCCAGCATCGTCTATCGGTCCGTCGTGCTGAGGGACTCGAACAGGAAGGCTAGCACTGCCGCTCCCCACGCGTACTTTCCAACTCTGCCCAAATCCTCGATCATCGGCAGCAGCCTGCAGCTGATCACATCTGCTCGAGTCGCGAACAACAGCTTCCCGAACAGTAACATCAGGAATCGCCTCAGGGTGCGATCTCCCTCTGGTCCCGCCTCTGCCACCAATCGTGGGCGCACCTGGTCTATCACTCTACCCACATGCTCCTCTGGTAACTCGCCCACAGCTATCGCTGCTCCTCTTAGTCCTAAGCTCTCCTGCAGTACTGATCTCGAGAGCTGGGATGACGTCTGCCCCGGTCTAATCAAATCCAGCCCCAGCAGCTCCTGGGCCATGTCCCGGTAGTTCCTGTAAGTCCATCCTGTCACTGCGGCTCCATGGACTCGCAGCCTGGCAATCCTCGCCATGTCTTCTAGCGTGGGGATCATATGACCCCACGGGAAGATGAATGCCCTGCTAATCGGATCCCATCTCTCGTGCAAGGCGTACAGCAGAGGTGTGTCCATTCTGGTCACCTCGATGCTCAGCACCTCGGTGAATCCCATCCCAGCTAGCCTCTCCCTCTGGTAATCGGGCAGTGCCTGGCACACCGCCCGGATCTGAAGCCAGGAGATCCTCGTCCGTCTTTTTCCCTGCATCCATTTAGATCATGAATTAGTCAAATGCATCATAAAATCATTGCATAGCATTTATAAAATGAAAACAAAACAAAAAATTGAATAATTGAAAACCTAAAAAATAGTTCTAGCCTCTGGTGGATGTAACGGCCCTGGAGTGGGGCGTCACATGTCTCTAACGCACCAGGGGTGGCGCGTTAGGTGTGTGACGGTCACTGGAAGGACCGTCACATTCCCTACTAGAGGGCATTTTTCCTTTGCATTCCCTAGCTCTCCCACTTTGGCCAAAAGGGCCTACAATCAATCCTAATGGGTTCGTAGACCCATTTTCTACCCCCATTCCCACATGCATACACATAAAAAAACTAAAAAAATTAAAAATTGGAAGATTAGGGTGGGCGGCCTACCTCTCGGTCTTGGCCCCTCTTCCTCTTCTTTTCTTGTTCCTTGGGCTCTCCCTCGTCCATGGGGATTTCCCCTTGGTCCTCCTCGGCTGTGGGAACCTCTCTTTCCTCCGTTGTTGGCCCCCTCGCCCTAGTTTCTTCTTCCACGGGCCTGGGCACCTCCTCTCGTTCTATTCGGCCTTGGAGGCATCGGATAGCCTTCTTCTTCCCTCTCTCTCTCTTCTTCAGAGGCGGTGGAGGCTCGTCACTGGCCATTTCGTCGGTGGTCGTGGGTGGTCGCCGGTGGTCTTCTCGGGTTGGGGTGTGTGGGCGTTTGAGGGCGATTGGGTGTTGAATGCACGAATGAGGCCATGGGCTGTTCGGTTTGTTTTTTTTTAACGCTCAGGAAATGTGACGGTCTGTCGTCTACCGTTACACTCTCTGACGCGTACTATTCGGACCGTTACATGAATTTGAACTGTTTCATTATAGAATGTGAACCGCTTAGTTTATAACGGCCCATGGCTGGTCCGTTACTTTATGTGACGCCCTCTAAGTAGACCGTTAAACACTTGCAAGTTTCTTGATGAATGAAATAGTCTATTTGATGTTTAAATGATTGCATTTTCTGCCATGGCACATATTATTAATACTTCTGACACATATGAATGGTTATGCCTTGATTTATACTCATATCAATTATTGGCTAACCTCGTTCTCCTGAATGAAGTTATGAATAACAACACGCTTTGCCGTTCGTCAGGCAGGTAAGTCAGGTATTGTATCTCTTTCCCTTAATCCATTAATGCATTACTATATGTTATCTATGATATATTATCTCGAGAACCGGCTGGTCATTCGTGTATTCTGGGATCTGATGTTCCCCTTAAACAAAAATGATGATGATCTAAGTTCGCATGTTTAATCGTTGGATAGGCCGTTAGGTTGGAAAATTTTGGGGACGATGGTTCTGTCTTGCACGCCGTGGTTGCAGATGGTGTCCTGACCCTGGTTTCTCCAGTTTAGCAATATTATTCTCGAGTATCTTGATATTTTATCTTTCTTTGCATTCGTTTTAAAGATTTCTTTTTCTTTAGCCCAGCATGCATCATACGCATCTTTTGAGCATTCATGTGCTTCATCTGTTCAAGGTATCTCGATGTTGGTGAAGAGCTGTATTCTTAATCTCGAATGAGGAGAATTATTCCACTCTGAATTAGAAGATTTCCTTTGATCTCGCCGCTTGATTTGGTTGGCTGAAGATTCCTATCTAGAGTTTAGTCGGTTCTCTTTCCTTTCCGTTGCTTCTGGCGGCTAGCCGTGTTTCCTTTCCTTAGTTGTTAGTTCCTCCAGACTTACGTCCTTTGGTTGGCTATTTCCTTGTGATCGGTTCGAAGTTTTCCAGAAAGTTCCTATCGCTTGTTGGTAAAGAACGGATGTCGTTTACCTTAACGCCCACTTTTTCGTTTCACTCCGATTCATTTCCCCTTCATCTCCATGTTTCATTTCATTTCCGTTTCACCTCCGCTCGCTCCCCTGCAAAGAGGGCGTTAAGGAGGGGCATCAGTTGACACCCGTTTTATGACCAATAAGTTGGCTCATCTCCTTGTTTATCCATATGATGCTCCGAGTTGTTCACTCTTCATCGAGTCTCCTTGATCAGTTTGAAGCCTGTTTCTTGGGTCTTCTCTCCTTGGTTGAGTGTGGTTCCTTTTTGGATGAAGCTTAGCAAGCTCTTATCAATTTTGATTCTCATTGTAAATAACGGTCCTCACTGGGGGCGTTACTTCCATATAACGCATGATCCCTAGGCCGTTACTTATTGAAGAGTCCTAGAGTTTGAGGCCTTTGTTCTAAAGTTTATCCTCTTGCTTATCCGTTGAATATAATGGTCTGTTGTGCAGCCGTTATTTATTCCAACGCGTCCAGCCTTGGCCGTTACTTTCCTTCGAGAGTCCAACTTGTTTGACCTTCTTCCTGTTGATCTTATCTCTTTTGTTGATTTATCTTCCAAATCTGATCCTCAGAACCTTCTGTTTGTTTCTATGGACTCTTGGTGATATTATCTTCAAGGATTTGCTAAGAGTTATCCTTTTATCTTGCTGGATTATCCTCTGCTCGACCGGAGAGTTTGAGGGTCTATAAATAGCACCCTTAACTTCATGGCCCGAGGGAGGAAGATCTTGAGTTCGCGTCGAAGTGCTGCCACATTCTGGAGTCACATCTGACCAAGGAGAATTGTCTTTCACATTCATCTGCTTCACGGTGAAGGGAGTATTCGTTCCATTGGTTTTCAAAGTTCATCATTACATATTGTGTTCTTCCTCATCTCCCTTTCATCAAAAGCATTATCCTTTTTCTTTTCTCCACGTTCTCCCTGGTTTTTCATCATCTAAACATCCTCCTATCTTTTTAAAACGCCCAGAGGGGTTAAAAAACCAAAACCTTCCCGGTACTTTCCTTTCCTTTTGCATGCTATTGAGTTTATTGAAGAATTGATGCTATATTGTTTAAAGGGTTAATTTGGGTCTGTTTTCTTGTGTTTTCACGTTCTTTGGCAGGTTTACAGGTTCACCATACGAGGCCCAAGTCTTCTGGCCAGCTGGAAGAGTTGGAGTTAAAAGAATTCACAAACTATTACTGCAGGTTATTTGACGGTCTTGTGGAGGCGCGTCAGATTCATATAGCGGTTCATCGAGCGACCGTCACTTCTAAGTGACGCGTGGACTTTCGGCCGTTACATTCTGTTGATCTGCAGATTTCCCTGATTTTCTCTCTCCCGTGGGCGGGTGCTTCATCCACCTATTTCCAAGGTATTTTCAAGTCTTTGGCTTGTTTCTACTTTGGTGGCGATCACGTTCTTTCTTGGTATTGGGCATTAACTTTCTCTTTCTCTCTCATATCTCTTATTCTCTTTCCTTACTCCACCCTTGCAGTGTGTTTTTATTTACTTTTGCTCCATGCCCGGCGTGTGTTTTTCTTTATTTCCTTAGTTTAGTTTGATGATTGAGATAGCATGCCCATGCTAGAGCTTGTTCTGGTTGCCTAGGTTCATGGTTCGCATGTCCTTGGGTTGATTGAGATCTTTTATTTTTGCTTATCATCTTTATTGCACATAAAACAAAAGGAAGAAGAGAAGCAAAACAAATCAACAGTACGATGTAAGTTCCTCCATTCCGCATGATCAGCTGCCATTGCAAAGGCCTACACGTGGAATAGATTACTTAAGTTCATTAAAAATAGAAAATAACACGATTAAGATATGAACTTAACCCAAGTTTCTACCCAATCTCACCAGGTCAGGTCCTTAGACTTTAACAAGGTTAGGGGTCCTATGATAACACTTAGAACCCTAGAACTTGGAAAACATAGAACTTTTAGGGAAACCTAGGAATATTAAACCTAGCCTCTGATACCAACTAAACTGTCACGCCCCAACGCGGAATATCGAGACGTACAGTTAGAAACTAGCTAGAGATAATATTAATATGCTAAACTAAATAATCGTACAGGTGCTATGGAAAGAAGTACTTCTATTGATCAAGAAAGACTTCAAGTTTTATTACAATAACCATCAATGCTTAAACACGATCAACCATAACTCCCAAACAGATTCTAATACAATAACTGACTCCAAAAGGTAAATAAAGTGCTAACACAACACTAAGGAGTAACTAATGTAAACAACTATGCTAACTCGGCATCTACTAACAGGTACACTCAAGGGTATCACACTTGTCCCTCCCCTTCAGTATGCGCATCGTCACCTGAATAGCCTGGAAAGGGGGAAAACAACTATATGAGCTAACGCTCAGTAGATAATAACAGACAAGTTTACATGATTAACAAATTAGTTACATTTTCATATGCAATGACAAGAAAAGAAATAACTGACGAGACGATAAAACAGCTTAATATAAGATCTTGCAAGGTCAAGAAATATATGAAGACAAGAATTTAACAAGAATATCAAGTACACGAATGTTCAATAGGAAATTGAAATATAGAATTGGCCAACAAGCAAGTATTTTAAACATCAAGTCAAGCACGATAATGTAACAAGTATAACAAGAGATTTTCTGTCGTAGACGTCACGCTGATCATGCACTCGGTGCAATGCCTCACCATGTCGTTACAAACTCCCATGGGCACAAGTACTTTTCGGGCGCTCTCCCTAGGACCAGACCGGGCCCTTATGATGCGTTGGCATTGATTTGTTGGATCCAAGATCCCAAGTTTTGTCTAGACATTTAATCAAGTTTAATGGTCAATTAATCAGAGGAACTTCTGTCAAAAGTACGAGATTTAAGGACTAACATGTCCTTGGATTCATTATCTTAAAAACTCGGTATACGGTCACTTCTGGGCCGTTTGACAGGACATACGGTTACTACTGGCTGCATTACAAGAGCTGGACCAAACTTAGTCCACGAGGTCAAGAATGAACGGTTGACAGTGTGCCGTTCAGGTAAGTAAGCAATACGTGACCTTAAGACACAATTACGATACTTATACGGACTACACTAGACCGTTGATGGAGACAAGCAGTCAACTATGGGCTACTCATGTGCTGATTAGCCCAAGTTGATCTGTGACTTATTTCCAGGTCGTAGCCGGGTCATACGGGTCTCAAAATGGCGGATTCTAACTCGCCGGATAGAGTGTCCGGGTAGAATCGTACTAAGGGACAATAATTTAGGCTTAATGGCCGTATTGCCATATAGATTGTTGGTGTGCTATTAGTCTATTCTACCGGGGTATAAGGGCTTTTAATTGATTTCCTAACAGCCATTTTAAAATACCTTGATTAGTGAATTATTATAAATCTCAATTTCAAGAGATAAGTTAATTACAAGATGGTAACTCAAGATACTAGAACAAGCCAATAATTACAATAGACAGTAATACAAGACATCAATTTACTTTCAAAATTACCATTTTATTATATGGGTTTCTAATTAACCATTTGTGTGTGTTGAAGTGGAGATAGTAATCGGAATGGTTTTTACACTTTGATTGAGTGCAGGGATCATTGTTCTTCAATTTTGGATTGAGGAACACCGGGCTTAATTTGAGATCATAGGGTTGCATGTATGGGTCATTGGTTCCTCAAAATATGGTTTTCAATTGGACTAGGCTTGAATGGGTCAATCCCCTCACGGTCCAGATCGATCCTCGGGCCAAAAACAAGCCTACCGGGTCTGTCAGCATATGGGTCGACCCCTGGAAAACCAGGGGTCTGCCTGTGTATGGGTCGACCCCTACACAGACAGACTGCTGTCTGCTGTTTGGGTCGACCCAATGGGTCGACCCCTGGAAAACCAGGGGTCTTCCAGCGTGTGGGTCGACCCATTGGGTCAACCCTCGCACGGACAGACTCCTGTCTGTGTATGGGTCGACCCAATGGGTTGACCCCCGCGTTCGCAGACGCGAACGTTACTTCCGGAAACTATTGAATCTCACCCAATTGGGGTCTAATTGGACTGAGATCTTAACCCCATGCCCCTAGGTTCCTGATGGATATATTAGGGTCATAATACAAGGGTTTGGAACACTAAATTCACCGAAAAACTAATCGAAATCACAACCTATCTAGGAAGAACACTTAAAAATCTAGTCTTAGCATGCTTCTAATCAAACACGAAATTCTCTAAGCATGGTCTATAAAAATTGGGGCTTTCTACGCCAAATGATAGATAACATGCTGATGATTACAATCATATACATTAATTAGAGTTGGGTCTATTATCATCTACTTGAATCGAAGAGAGACTTAGAAGTTAGAATGAAGAATGCCCGTTTGACAGCCCTTCACTATTTCCACGAGATCTCCCTCCACACCTAATAGAATTTGGGGCTTTTACTACCAATGGAAAGCTAACAGAGAGAGGAACAAAAAGGTATATTTACTTGCATGTTTTGGCCAAGATTACCTATCTCAATCGAAGGAAGGAAGAGGATCTAAGAAAAACCCGTGAACTCGGACACTCCTCCAATAAACGCGAGAGATCTCACTAGATCGGAATCCTCTGCGACCACCACTGCTCCCAAATAAAAATAGACACATATGGCTTTCTTTTAATAGGTCATACTCATTCTGGATTCTTCCAGGAAGGGAGAAATCGACCCATCAAGTGGCGTGTTCAAAACGTCGCCGAAATTGTTGACCTAGCCCATGCTTGACCAAATGCTTCCCATAAGTTAAAAATTTCGTGGCATTGTGAGAGGGGAAATGATCCTCTTCTTAATACCTTTCATTTGCCCCTAGTTTGGGCTCATTTGGTTAAGGAATGAGCTCGGATTGAGGATTTTAATGTGGGGTTAACATTGAGCACGAATTTGACTAGGTACGTGTGAAAATTTGACTAATCCCACTAATTCGGCCTAGTTAATGATTTTATTAGGGTTGGCCACAGAAGAAAAAATTGTTAAACGTAATTGATTCTACAAGAATATGATTTTTATGGATTTTTATAAAATAGTTGAAATGCGACTTATTCTATTTATTAAAGAATTAATCTAATTAATTTCAAATTAATTCCCATTAATTCAAATAAATTCAAATAATTTCTAAATAAATTCAAATAAATTTCTAATTAATTTCTAAAAGAATTTGGGGTATTACACTTCTAGTCATTTGAATCTGATTCCTTTGAATTATCTTGTTATTCTTTCACTCTCTTGTACACTACTTTTTCTACTTCATATTATATGAAGTTTGATTTTCCTTGAATTTCCTTATACCATAGCCATATACACCATTCGAACATGTGAGAGCTAAGTGCCATATAGGGAAAAGTGTTACGCTATAGGAGCCATATCTTGAGTCCGGAATGAAAAAATGTTATATAGTGGAAGCCACCTCTTGAGCCTGTAGGGGCCACCTCTAGAGTCTTGTCTCTCTGAGTGTTTAGTTGTGTGCTATATTTCGATGCATGAACTTATTTTCTGGGAATTTGCTTGGCCATTAAATGTTAAAATTTCTAGAAATTACTTGGGATCTTGGATCCACCTAACACTCAATGTTAGGAAAAGTTTGGAGCCCGATCAGGTCCTGGACGAGAACAAAAAGTTTGAAAGTACTTATGCCCTCGGGAGTTGAATGATCAAGTGTGGCATTATACCAACATGACATGCAAGATTTATCTAGACAATCCAATCGTTACATGAATGAATGATTACTTATTGACATGTACATGATATTGTTGACCCTTATGGGTTAATATTTGTTTTATGGCCAATCTCTTGATATTTTTCAATCTCTTGATATACTTCACTTGATATACTTGTTCATTGAATTTGATTACATGCAAAGTTATTCTAGCATCTTTACCTTGAAATCATGTTCATTTAAATGAGAACTAAGTGCCATGTAAGTCAAAGTGTTACGCTATAGAATCCATTTCTTGAGTGTGCAATGGAGCAAAGTGCTACATAGTGGGAGCCACCTCTGGAGCCTATAAGAGCTACCTCTAAAATCCTTAGAAGATGAACTCCATACTATTCTTTCTTGAAAACTATTATCATCATGATTACTTCCTTGTTATTGATCTATATTCTAACTCTTTTTTATTTTTATCGACTTGTTAATTATAAAATGCATTAATCACTTAAACGCGCCTAGTAATAAGATATAAGCCCTATTGAGCTTTTAGCTCACCCTGTGTTATTTGCTGACGTTTTAGGAAATTATGAAGATGAAACCCGCTTGTTTTCCCGTGGTTCGGCGCAGTAGGCGAAAGTGAGTCGGTGACCGCGGTGAGACGGGGAATAAAGCGATAAAGGAAAATAAGGGAGTTGATGTTATCTCGGGGATATTATCCTTTGTAGCTATATGCCTCTTATGGCATTACCGTACACTCACCTTTTACGGCATGTCAAGAAGGGTCAACTCGCACGAGAGGTTTCTGAGAGGACCAGGTGACCGGACAAGGTGCGGGTGTGCCAGTCGATTTCTCGACAATTGTTAGGATCGATGCGGAGGATTCAGAGGGGGGGTGAATGAATCCCACCCTTAAAAACTTTTCGGCTCAATAATAAAACTAGAACTCTAACAAAGCAAGACAACCAATCTGAAGAACAGTAGAATATCCTTTTAAACCAAAGATCAAATACGTAACCTGCGCCCAAATAAACAACTAGCGGAAGCAGCACAGATATAAACGAGAATGCAATGTAACCTGTGAAGCAGATAGGAGATATGGAGCAACCAACCACTGCACAGAGATTTTTAGGTGGTTCAGTCCACGGACCTACATCCACCCCACACTCAAACCGAGTGTGGCTTCACTAACAGCTGGGCAACACAGCTTGCCAATAGACGCTGATACACAGCTTACCCAGGGGAACAACCTCCCCTCTTCCACCTACACGGAGGGAACCTCTAGCAACCCACGGTCACTAGAAACCAGAGACTCACGTCTCTCTACCTCTATAACAAGAGGGAACCCCAATAGTAGCAGCCCCCGCTACCAGTGAACCAGCCAGTAGCACTCTGCTACCAGCAATACACCAGAGGCCTAGCCTCTCTTCCTCCTAGCCCGGAGGGAACCCACAAGCAGCCCCCCTGCTGCTTGCAAACCGGAGATCAGATCTCCCTTCTCCTGACCCACCAGGAGGAACCCGACCTCAGTCCAGAGGATCGGAAGAACAATAGCAATAGGAGTATCAAAAAAAAAATAAGAAACATGAAAAGCACAGCAAGGAAAGCTGGAAATGAATCACAATAGTCGTTCTGGATTTGATCCACGAACAGACTGAACAGGTCTTCAATAGACTTCTCTCCTCTTCTTCTTTTCTTCCTCTTCTTTCTTCTTCTCAGCTCACGCACTCTTTCTGTTCTGCTCCTTCTCTCACTGTCCCAATCAGCCCCTTTCTTTTTTTATCATTTTTTGCTCGCGCTCTCTCTTGCTCGATGGCTTCTCTTTATACCAGCAGCGGCTAGGGCGTGTGTCTTCCACATTTCCTGCCCAATACTTGGCCCACGTGTCAGCAACTAGAGTCAGGTGGCGTCAACTCACTTGCTCCAAAGGGTTGACGCAGTCTTCAAGGACATTCTACAGTAAATCTCAAGTCTGCTGCATTGACTCCATCAGCCTGCTGCGTTGACGCATCGGTGATCCAGTGATCAAGTCTTCAACAAATAGACGTGCTGCGTCGACGCTCTCAGCATGCTGCGTTGACGCATTGGTGTTCCAGCATCTGAACTTAGATGGCTTCAGCCCTCTCACGTTTCGTGTGGAGTGCGTTGACGCATTGTGCAACTGCGTCCACCCTCTGGTCACCTTGTCGATCCATCAACCTGCTGCGTTGACGCCACTTGATGACTGCGTTGACGCACCAGAGTAATCCAGTAAGGCATTGGCTCTTCCTTTGTAACTGCTGCGTCGACGCTGCTCTATTTTGGCGTTGACGCAGTGAAATAACTCGTGAGGGTCTCTGCTTCGTGGAGTTAACATTGTGGATATCAGTGAAGGCTTCTTCAAATGATGTGTGGACGCTTTAAGCTCCCAGCGTCGACCCTGTTCCTTTCTAGCAACAAGAATGAAAATTAAGTGAAAGTATTATTGAATGAAAATTAAAGTCATCACTGAATTGAACACATCATTCATATCTCATTGTTGTCATCATCAAACCAGGGGCACAACAATCTCCCCCTTTTTGATGATGGCAACTATGAGGTGAATGCCATTAATGCCATTGCATCTAAACAACCATGGTTATTCATATCAAGCAAGGAGCTTTAGATTAACAGGAAATCTATTCATTGACTGAATCGAGCATTATTTTTGTCGTCCATTCAAGTTCAAGACTTTACATCATTGAACCAGACAAAAAGAAGAAAACATATAGTTAGTCAGCAGGATTGATGCAGATGCAATGAACTCTAGATGCAATGAACTCTAGTTTAGATTCCAAACTTCATAATTCTCCTCCCCCTTTGACATCATCAGAAAGGGGAGTAGATGTGGGAGAGCTATGGAAAGTAACGATTGTATTTTCTGGCAGAAGAAGGTGTTTGTTGCTGACGAGAGGATTGCCCTTGAGGTGGCTGATGAAACTGCTGTCCTGAGGTAGATTGATCTCTGGCCAGTATATCCCTGATATCCTGAGAGATTTCGCCCAGCTGGTGACTTAGAGTGGTGCGTACACTGTCAATGGCAGAAGAGAGATCAGCTGTGACAGATTCCTTATTGTGAAACTTGTCTCCAAGTGACTTAATTGCTGCAGTCACTTTGTCAATCTTTTCTAACACAACTTTGAGGCATTGGGGAAGTGCATTGACAGGACTCTTGATGGTTTCAACTGCTATCCTCACATCATAGCACAGATCAGTAATCTTGGCATAGGATGAAAAAGTTGTAGCTTGTTGGCTGTGCATCTCTGTCACCAAAGTGGCTAGTTTGTCAAGGAGAGATGATATGTGCTGAAGGACTGTCCTTGTAGCTTGGTCAGAAAGCATCTTGGAGAGTAAGAATTTTTGCCACTCAGATAAAACAGAAACTTCGAATTATATAATCCTAGTAGTCAGTTTGTTGAGATGGTAATTTATGAATTCCATTAATTTGTCCATCTTGGCATCCTGACGCTGCATCATCATAGTCATGTTCACTAACATTTCTTCAATAGTTGTTGGGGGTGGAGCTGCATCAGAAGTTGGAGAAGGTCTCCTATAAACATCAATGGTTCCAGTTATAAGGGGTTCCATTGTAGGTGCAGAACCACTGGGTTCCCCAGTTTCCAACTGAGGGCTAGATGATCTAGCAAATGTGTCCTCAACCTCTGGTCTTTCTTCTCTCACATCTGATGGAATCTGTATCTCTGTCCTGTTCACTTGACTTTCATCCATAGTGGCTGTTCTTGATGCCTGACCTATTTCTGATGGAGCTATTTTCTGACTTGGAAGAATTCCAACTGGCTTACCATCAATGACTTTAAATCCCATAAACTTCTGAATGTAAGTAAGGGTGTAAACATTCCCTTGAGGAATGATTATTTTCTTCTCAGAACCAAAGTCGACACCCACTTTTCTAAAAATGGCAGTTAATGGAGCAGCAAAAGGAAGTGTTCTGGACTGTGTAAGACAAGACCCCATAGTTTGAATCACTACATCAGACAAGGAAATCTGTATTCTCTTTAGCATACAGTAAAGTAGAAACCTTTGCATCTCAGTCACCCTTTCTCTACCACTGCTCTGTGGTGTGATCATTGAAATGCAAATGTGGTGGAGCCGTCTATTCAATGGAGGGAATTGATTGGCTTTGAGACTGGCTAGATAGGTTTCCCTGACATCGGAATGGTCACTGGGTTTGTTAGTCAGGAGCACAAAAGCATCGTGCTCATCGTACTCAAAATCATGCAGCTGAACTCCATTTTTGGGGATTTTCCAGGCTCGGGCAAACAGCTTATTTGTTAGTTCGAAATAGACATTCTTGACAGATGATGTATGTTTTGGAACTTGTGGTTCATATTTCAAAATTTTGTAGAACTCTCTGACCAGGGTAGGATAATAGACCTTATGGTTTGTGACAAACGACCATCAGCCCTGATAGTCTAAGGTCGGAAACAGTTCCGGAAAAACTGCAAGCATCTCATGGTCGGTAGCATCAACATACCGGGAGATGAGAACTTTCAGAGGTTCTTCTGCTGTGACTGGAAGAGATCTGTCTACACCTTTCTGACCTGTTGCAGAGCCTGAAGATGAACCCTTCTTTTCTTTCCTGACATCAGATGCCTTCCGCTTTTTCGTTGGCGGACTAGGATTGCAGGGACGCGTCTCCTTCCTCTTCCCTTTATCGTGGTCACCTATGGAGGTGGGCTCCATTATGCCATCGTCTGATGCTGAACGTTTGGGAGGTTCCTCTGCCCTCTTCTTCCCCTTTGTAGTGGATGTCGGAGGAGCCATGGCAGCGAGGTGAATGGAACAGGGAAAAAGCTGTGAGGGTTTTGGAGAACACGGAAGGTGGAACGACCAAGGGTTTTTGAAAGGAGTGGAGACGAGCAGTGGTCAAGCTACGCTTTTTAAAGAAGCTACGAAGACCCTTTTAGTGAACAGTTCAGCCGGTTCATGTCGGGTGAACCGGATTGTGAGGAAGGTTGTATTAGAAGTAATGCGTGGATGCCAAGGGACATTGCGTCTACGCAGTGAGGCAGATACAAAGGAAGAAACAAGATAAGTAGCCAGAAGGACATCCGTTCAAGGAATTTTCTTAAGATACTAAGATAATGAGTTGACATGCTTATATTCAAGAATTTAAGAGTTGCAGATCAAGTTCCCATGAAAGAGATGTATGTAAATAGGCTCCAATTCATTTAATGATAAAGAGAGGAAATAATCTTAAAACATCGAATTAAAAACCATGAACCACTAAAGCCACCTGTCTGGAGAAAAAGTGGAACTCTTTTCACACTAGAACCATTTTCATATCTGTCCCTTATATCTGTCAATTTTAAGAAGCCTTTCAGAGAGAGAGAAATTTAACTGGCATTGATGATAGACTCAGTTGAATAAGGAGCTTCAGATCAAACATACTCACAAGTTTTGATTATTTTCACATTTTCAGCATTTTCAACTTATTTTTACGTTTTCATTTGCAGTCAAGTATAGCTAGCCTTTTGACACGAGTACACATGTTTATCAGACACCCGAGTCCCCGGTTACTCAGCATAGCAAACTATTCTGCATATACGAACCAGAGTTGGCAACTGACGTCATGACATGCCTATCACCACTTCATAGGTGCATGAAGGTAGTTTCTCAGTTAATAGTTACCATTACTCTGGAATAATTTATTTTTCACTTGAAGACAGAGATAGTAGTGCACCTCATGACTTGCTCTTCAGCACTTCTTTGGTGCATAGGGCTAGTTTCTCAGTGAATAACTACCATTGCTCTGCATTTTATTACATGTGTAATATATTGCATCTTCAACGTTTATAAACAATTTCTGAGTTCATTATCAATACAAATATTAAATTCCTCTGCACACATTGGTTTCTTTACTTTTGAGCAATAAGGTTCGAGAGATGATAAGGTCCTGATTTTATTAAAATGTTCAGCTTTTGTTCCATACATAGTGCATTATTGGGTTCAAAAGTTCTTAAATTCAAATATCATAAGAATTATAGATCTCCTATCATTAGCATATCATAGAGCTATTCAGAACATATCTCATACTCAACAAGAATTATCACTTTAACTCCCCCTGAATTTAAGACATCATCTACATATCTCAGTGCTCTAGAGTTCTTCCCTCATACTAAGATGTCAAGGAGGCTTTATTGTGGGATAAGAACGGAAGTGACGGAATTGATGGACAAAATAAGTTCATGTGAGATAGGGAAGTTTCCAAAAGAAAGATATAACAGAGAGATTTTACCATGGCATAGCTGTTTTGACTCAGTTCTAGCTCACAAACCAATCCAGTTTCCAAATTATATTCCTCAGTGCGTTAACTCAACCTCAGTACTGCGTCAACTCATCCAACTAGACATCACAAACATTTGCTCAAATTCAGAAACCACTTGCCCACAGCATTAACTCAGTTTTATCATTGCGTCAACTCACTCAACCAGAGGCACTTCACATCAGGTTCTCAAAGAGTAAGCTGTCTGGTGCGTTAACTCTATTTCCACACTGTGTTAACTCACTTATCCAACCAGCAGTAACAACTCTGTACTTTATTCAGCATTTTATCACCGAGAAATTAATCTTAAGCTAACTCCCCCTCAGACCATGTATGAATGAAATTATAACAGCCAATAAAATGAGTATCAAGCTGAAACTGTATTCATGATGAGATGATTGAAGGAAAGATAGACACAACAAGCAAAGATGACTAAGCTCCCCTTGAGAACATGCAGTTCTATATGTAATTCAGAGGTTCAGTGAGCTATGCATGCAAGTCACATATATGCACTTCAGATGAGGAAAATTCAGAAACATCAATTCAGACAATGCAGATGAAGAGTGAATAAAAAAAACATTTAACATGCTATGCAGTAACACTAAAACCAGGAAGTGCAAGAAATTTACCTGAAAAGTTCGGGAAGGGGTTTTTCTGCTTGAGTGCCTTGGTTTATTACCCCTCATTATTCTTCAGCTTCCAAGGCACACCTGCAGGTTAGCAAGCTATCTTGCACAAATAGGCACCCAAGAAATCTTGGGTCATGAATTAGCAGTGACATTCATAGCAGATTTTCTAAACAATCTCCTAGCAGCATGGTCATCAGATTTCATCAGGTAGCAATTATTCATTGAATGACCAATTGTACCACAATAATGGCAAGATGTAGCAGGTTTCAGACTGGACTTATGCACATTCTTATTAACATGATTTTTATGTGCATATGTATGAAAATTTCTGTTTACAGAATTAATGTTCTGTTTACCAAAACCAGCATTGCTTTGGTATCCTGCCAGCCAACAGGTTGCAGCCCTGTGACCCGACTTTCCACAGTTAAAACAATGAGAGGAATTTATTCTCTTAAAATTCTCATGAACAACATGTCTATTTGCAGGGATTTTAGCATGTTTAAAATTCTCTTTTCTACCCTGAGCATGCCAACAGTCCTTGACTGTGTGGCCATGCTTTCCACAGTGAGAGCATTTGAGAGAATTTCTTTCAAAAGTACCTGACCAGCATTCAGAGGTCTTGTGACCAATTTTGTTGCAGTTAAAACAGATGATGTGCTGGTTCATTGAAATAAACTTGTTTCTATTAAAAACATGTTGGTTTGCAGGGAATTTAGCATGATATGAATAGAAGGTTTTCTTACCACTAGCAAACCAGCATTGAGCAATTGAGTGTCCTAATTTGCCACAATTAGAACATGTAACACTCCTTTTCTGAGATGAAGGATTTTTAACATGATATTTCCTAGCACTCAGATCATCCTTTTCCATCAATCTACATTCATGCATCAAATGACCAGGTTTATGACAGTAATGGCATGAGGTTTTCTTTTTAGATACATGTGAGTTTGTGTGAGGACTGTGATCAGCATGCACTGATGGACCCTTTTTTTTAACTTTCTATTTTCCAATCATTTTCTGATTTTTATCCAGTTTTTCTGTTTTCTTAGCCTTATACTGAGGTGGAGATGATAAAGTAGAAGGTTTTTCCTATTCAGAAGATTTAACAAAATTAGTTTTCAAATTGGATCCATCGACCTTCCTCATGACTGGACTGTAGCCCAGTCCCTCTTTCTTAAAATTAGAGCTAGAAACAGAAGATGTCTGAAGATGTGGCAAGACTAAGAAAGACAAGATTAGGAATGAGCGCATCCGTAAGGACTTAGGGATAGCTCCAATTGATAGTAAAATGAGAGAAAATAGACTCAGGTGGTTTGGACATGTGTTTCGTCGCCCTAACTCAGCGCCGGTTAAAAGATGTGATCAAATCTTAGTGGATGTTAGTAGAAGAGCTCGAGGAAGGCTTAAAATGAGATGGTGCGATGTTATTAGGAAGGACATTAGTTCCTTGAGTTTAAATATGAATATTGCACTTGATAGAAATCTTTGGCGGAACAGGATTCATGTAGTCGACCCCAATTAATTGGGACAAGACTCTGATGATGATGATGATGATGATGATAGCCTAACCCCTCCTTCTGGAAGTTGACCTTTGTTCCCAGTAATTTGTTCAGATTATCCTGCCCATTAACAAATTTAGACAGGGAACTCTTCAAATCTAGAATTTCATTTTCTAAAGAAGTGATTTGTAACTCATAGCTGGCAATTTCTTGCTCACTGCAATTCACACATTCAGTTAACACCTTGTTAGCAGTTTTGTAATTTTCAATTTCTTGTTCTAGATTGCTCAATTTTTCAGGAACTTCAACACTAACTGTTTTTCCTTTTTCTAAGGTTAGAAGTCTCTCTGACATAGTGGAGTTCAGCATTTTTAACTTCTCATTTTCTTCCTTAAGTTTGTCATTCTGAACCAATTCATTTATTAGAAGTTGATCTTCTGAATTGACTTCTTGCTTTCCTCTGTTTTCAAATTCCTTAAAGTCTTTTTGCTGCTTTTCAAGATCTTTCTGTAATTCTACGTTTACAGATTTTATGGCATTACATTTCTCAGTCAGCAACGTGTTCTCCTTTTTGAGTTTCTCTAACCTTCCTTCATTTTCTTTAACAGATTGTTTTAGAGAGTCATTTTCAGATTTTAGCTTACTTAGTTCTGAGCTAACACATTCAAATTCCTTCATCAATTTTTCATACTGATTTTTATGCGTGTGAATATCAGATATGCAGGCATTATGAAATTGCTTCATCTTAGAACAATTTTTACATGGACAACTTGAACTAACTAACCCAGTACCCTTCTTCAATTTTGTATGCTTTTTCTTTAACAGTTCATGAGATTCAAGCAGCTCAGAATATGCATTTTCCCAATCATCTAAATCATAGTTTTCAAAGGGATTTACCTGATCATCATTGTCCTCTTCATCACTTTGATTGTTGCGGTGATCAGTCCCATTGGCCATCATGCAGGTGTCCTCCTTTGACTGGAAGGCTATCTTCAGTTTGTCCAGGATTTCGGTGGCTGACCTGCAATGATAAAAACACGAGTGTAAGGCCTTGTCAGTGGCAGCCTTCATCTTTTGATCACACATGTATCTATCACTATCAGTCCATTTGGACGTTTTCTTTGGCAGTATGTGTGGACCATGCGAAATCAACTTCCACAGATCCGGATCAAGTTGTTTAACATAGATACGCAGACCTCTAAGCCACAACTTAAATCCAGAACCACTAAAGATCGGTGGATGCTTCATTGAATCAATTTAGGAGTAAAACCAAGCAATAAGACCCGATCAGAAATGCACCTATTAGACCAGCAGGATCCCCTACAGATCGTTGAATCTGGAGAAATAGGGAACCGCTCTGATACCAATTGTTAGGATCGATGCGGAGGATTCAGAGGGGGGGTGAATGAATCCCACCCTTAAAAACTTTTCGGCTCAATAATAAAACTAGAACTCTAACAAAGCAAGACAACCAATCTGAAGAACAGGTAGAATATCCTTTTAAACCAAAGATCAAATACGTAACCTGCGCCCAAATAAACAACTAGCGGAAGCAGTACAAATATAAACGAGAATGCAATGTAACCTATGAAGTAGATAGGAGATATGGAGCAACCAACCACTGCACAGAGATTTTTAGGTGGTTCGGTCCATGGACCTACATCCACCCCACACTCAAACCGAGTGTGGCTTCACTAACAGCTGGGCAACACAGCTTGCCAACAGACGCTGATACACAGCTTACCCAGGGGAACAACCTCCCCTCTTCCTCCTACACGGAGGGAACCTCTAGCAACCCACGGTTACTAGAAACCAGAGACTCACGTCTCTCTTCCTCTATACCAAGAGGGAACCCCACTAGTAGCAGCCCCCGCTACCAGTGAACCAGCCAGTAGCACTCTGCTACCAGCAATCCACCAGAGGCCTAGCCTCTCTTCCTCCTAGCCCGGAGGGAACCCACAAGCAGCCCCCCTGCTGCTTGCAAACTGGAGATCAGATCTCCCTTCTCCTGACCCACCAGGAGGAACCCGACCTCAGTCCAAAGGATCGGAAGAACAATAGTAATAGGAGTATCAAAAAAAAAATAAGAAACATGAAAAGCACAGCAACGAAAGCTGGAAATGAATCACAATAGTCGTTCTGGATTTGATTCACGAACAGACTGAACAGGTCTTCAATAGACTTCTCTCCTCTTCTTCTTTTCTTCCTCTTCTTTCTTCTTCTCAGCTCACGCACTCTTTCTGTTCTGCTCCTTCTCTCACTGTCCCGATCAGCCCCTTTCTTTTTTTCTCCTTTTTGGCTCGCGCGCTCTCTTGCTCGATGGCTTCTCTTTATACCAGCAGCGACTAGGGCGTGTGTCTTCCACATTTCCTGCCCAATACTTGGCCCACGTGTCAGCAACTAGAGTCAGGTGGCGTCAACTCACTTGGTCCAAAGGGTTGACGCAGCCTCAAGGACATTCTACAGCAAATCTCAAGTCTACTGCGTTGACTCCATCAGCCTGCTGCGTTGACGCATCGGTGATCCAGTGATCAAGTCTTCAACAGATAGACGTGCTGTGTTGACGCTCTCAGCATGCTGCGTTGACGCATTGGTGTTCCAGCATCTAAACTTAGATGGCTTCAGCCCTCTCACGTTTCGTGTGGAGTGCGTTGACGCATTGTGCAACTACGTACACCCTCTGGTCACCTTGTCGATCCATCAACATGCTGCGTCGACGCCACTTGATGACTGCGTTGACGCACCAGAGTAATCTAGTAAGCCATTGGCTCTTCCTTTGTAACTGCTGCGTCGACGCTGCTCTATTTTGGCGTTGACGCAGTGAAATAACTCGTGAGGGTCTCTGCTTCGTGGAGTTAACATTGTGGATATCAGTGAAGGCTTCTTCAACTGATGTGTGGACGCTTTAAGCTCCCAGCGTTGACCCTGTTCCTTTCTAGCAACAAGAATGAAAATTAAGTGAAAGTATTATTGAATGAAAATTAAAGTCATCACTGAATTGAACACATCATTTATATCTCATGGTTGTCATCATCAAAACCAGGGGCACAACAACAATCACCTATGGAACCAAATTTTGGCTAGGGAAGCGTCACCAGGACACAGCACGTGGGCTCAGGGTAGCGTGCGACACATGGAGAGATGGGAGGTTCCATGGGTACGAGTGTGCAGGCAATTTTGGGAATACATGTACGGGACATCTTTCCCAACCGACCGCAAGCAACCGATGTTTATTTACATTGGATTGAATCCGAACACCTTTGTTATGTGTTGAAGAAGAGCCTAGATATTTCTAAAGCCAAGTACAGAGAACTGGGTACCCCTGCAGCTGTAGGGTGACAATTGTTCTTGACTGGAGGGGTTGGTAAACTGAGGTCCGGAGACTGGTCGCACATAGGCTAGTGCGGGTAGGAAATTGGAACCCGGGATAGGGGTATGCATATTCAATTGGTTTCATGCTTTATGGGTGCCACGTGGGCTTTACAATGGGGCCAAAAGGGCCGGAATACAACTGGAGCAAGCCACGGGACAATTTTGAGTCATGGGTCGGTTCCCGGGCGGACGCTGGCTGGCGCCTGAGGGAGGTCGGATGTGGCTCGGGATGAGCAGTCGTGTCCCGGCCTAGCAGGCGAGTGTCTTCATGCCGGGCAGTTAGGGCCGGTCCCGGGAATGTTACTTCCGGGCCATGGTCTAGTTAACTCGGGACGGTCGGTCACCGGCTCGAGGTGAGCGACGGGCACGTGGTCCCATGGCGAGGGCAATTTTGGCATTATGGCATGCGCTTCGTTGTCATGTCGCGCCGTACGCGGGCGGACCTGATGTGCGGGTGTGTTCGCTGTTAACATAACACCTTGTGTGCGGGGGGATGAACTTGAATGAGACAGATAGATGCCATGTGAGGGAAGTATGTTTGACATGCCCTCGGCATATACGAGCCAGTAAACAAGCCACCCAACATGCGTTTAGCTCCTCACGTTCTTGCCTGAAGCATTGAGGCTTAAGTCCTCACGCTTGAAGGTCCGGTGCTAGTAGTTCATCCCCATGCGTGCTTGCATGCATGCCCCTTGAGTTTCTAAGATCGATTTTATAGGGAAGTTGAAGGGTCCGGGGTGGTTTATTGGACTTGTCACGTCCCGAGCCTTTATTACAGTGGAAGACTCGCTCGGGGAGCGCGAACATCCGACATGGTAAGCCTCTTGCAAGTAAACACGACCAGAGCGCAATATAATCACACACATAAATGCAATTGCATAGAATTTAATCAAACTCCAACTTTATTTCATAAATGATCAATACTCGAAATACAACCACCTTCCATCATCTTTCATTCTACTTAGACTCAAGAAATAGGAAAATTACATTGACTCAATCTAGACATTATAGACTTCCTAAGTCTTCGCTCATCTTTAATCACTCTCGGATCCGCTACTTGAATAATCTGAATCCGAACCCGACTCACTTTCATTTCCTGAAAAAGATTAGAAATAGGTAATGAGCACACTTACCCAGTAGGTATCTTCGCATCAACATGAAGGCACTATTAAAGTGATTAATATTTTTGCTCTGAAGAAATAAGGTAAAATCATGCAATGCGATGATCACGCGATTAAATCAAAGTAACAAGACAATCATATAAGATGGAATGAGAACAAGAATGAACTAGCAAGAATAGAACAAGAACATGATATTGGCCTTTCATGAACAAGAATATATCGAGAATGTACTAGCAAGCCACATATTCATCACTTTAGCATCTTATGCTTATGAGCAAGTGCTTCGTGAATTTCTGTGGAATATCAAGCAAGAATGTCATGTCGTGTCGTGGATCTTCACTTATTTATAGAAATAGTACTCCCAGCGCAATGCGACGCCAGTAGCATCATACCCCATGGTTTATAAAATAGTATGTTTTCGGTAATCAGCCGAGGGGACTAGCATAAAGCCCTTGAACACAATCAGTGCTCGATCGCATCTTTAGGTATAAATTAAGCTACTTTCACGCATTTAACAGTAAAGTATGGCCAAGAATATAGCAAGTTCAAATTAATGAAATTCAATGAATGAACGCTTCAATTTGAAATATAAGAAATCAAGAATGATATTTAAACAATGTTATGCTTATAAAATAAATCGACAGCATAACGATATATTTCTTAACTTCCATTCATTACATTAAGTCAATTAAGCAATATGGTAAGTTCTAGATCATCAAGGGTCATCTAGAAACATTGAAACATCAACCCTTGGTCAAAGCTTGGGTTGAAATACTCAAGTAGTGTGACGGTCATTCACTGGGTCGTTACATTGTGTGACGGTCTAGTGTAGGACCGTTACATTTGTCTGAATCCAGAATCAAGAATTCAACCTCAGATGAATGTGACGGTCGTATATTGGGCCGTTACATGAGCCTGACGGTCCAATACAAGGCCGTTACATTACTAGAATCAGAAAACAACGATAGTGTATTCTAGTTAATGGGTTTTAATGGTACAACCAACTCGGCGTCCTAGTGGGAATCTCAGGCTCGCGGAGAATTACGGAGGCCTTGAAACAAGATTTCCTAGTCCATTGGAAGGAATATCCAATAGAGAGGTCCTCAAGTCCAAGATTGTGTTCCTATAGTGCAAAGTGTGAACTAATGGTCAACATACCGGAGGATGTGCTATGAAATTATAGAAATGACTCTATTGATAGAGAGATACAAGTATCAACGTGAAAATCATGATGAGAACTCCGACAATACAATAGTTAAAAGAATCATGATTTAGAATACAAGACTATAGAATTTTTGGCTTATGAAACTAACATAACTTAAAATACCATTAAGTTCCTGAAATCATGCAACCCCTATTATGAATAATTAAAATAACCTTAAATTCACATAATCAGGTGAAAACTCTAATCAACTAGGCTTAATAATAAGTAAGATTGATGAATCTTATTCTGTCTAGGGTTGACAGAAAATAGGGTTTCTGACGGTCTATAAGTGGTGCGTCACAGTAGTGTGACGGTCTATCAAACAGCCGTTACAGTAACGTAACGCCCCTGCATAGATGCGTCAGAGTCAACAGAGAAATCAATAGACAATCAGGGACTGTGACGGTCCATCGTATGGCCGTTACATGAGTGTGACGGTCCTACACTGATGCGTCAGAGGGTCTACTAACAGAAAGCGATATAAAACCTAAGGTATCAACTCACATCATGTCTGTAAATCAAATACCATGTCTATTCTAGGCATGACAACGAAGTATAGGCTATCTATATGCGTAGGTACCCGTGAGATAGACAAGATACATCTTTTTAATTTTCCAATTAGGCTAAGAGATGCATGTAATGTATAGAACTTAGTAAAACATGAAATTGATGCTCTACTA
Organism: Amorphophallus konjac; assembly: GCA_022559845.1. NCBI lineage: Eukaryota > Viridiplantae > Streptophyta > Magnoliopsida > Alismatales > Araceae > Amorphophallus > Amorphophallus konjac. The sequence continues at coordinate 177,767,440 of CM040119.1, forward strand.
TGCATGAAATTCAATCAAACCAGAGGGCTTATAGTCCTATCAAGTTATTTTTGCCGTTCATGAGATAACCTACCTCTTGTCTAGGCTTCAAACTTCCAATTATGGTCTGAACACCGAACCCTAGTTCCCTTCTTCCTGTGATTTTTCAGCAACTTCTTTGGGCTCTAACTCCACGACCTCTTGACCTAAAGACGTGAAATTTGGAGAGGAGTTAGTCTAAAGTATTGTAAACAAACACTTCTAAAGAACTTACCAAAGATTACACCTTCTTACCTTGATTCCTTGCGAGCCAAAAGTAAGGGTCGCACAGTTCAGAACTAGGTCCTATTTATAGGGTTTTGAAGATTAGATCAATTCTAGAGTCCTTAATTTGCTAAAACCTGATCTCTAAGAGTCCTTAGTAATGTTATAACTCTTCCTACGTTGATCTCTAGTGGATAAGAGTCCAAAGTTTTGATCTTTGTTCTTGTTCTTTCCTTCACGGAACTAACAGGATGTAACGGTCTAATGCAGGTGCGTTAGAGGCATGTAACGGTCTCACGAGAGACCGTTACATTTATTGTTCCCAGAGTTCAACATGAATCAAACTCTTCAGCTTACGGAATTCACAGAGTGTAACGGTCGTAGACCTATGCGTTACAAGCATGTGACGGTCTCACGATAGACCGTTACATTCAACGTATATAGAGTTTCAAATAAATAAAACTCTTTTATTCATTTTCCTATATTATTATTCATATAATTCATTGTTATCCTTCAATAAGCTAAGTAACCTTCTAGAATATGGGCCAAACTTAATGGTTTTGGGCCTTAAACTTTTTTAGATGATGTGTAAATAGGCTTGGTTAATTATTCAACCTAATTGGGCCTATGATGACTTATTAGTCTCAAGATTCTTTTATTAATATATTTAGGCTTTTATAAATTCTAGAAAATTATTTATATAAAATTCTGGGGCACTACACCCTCCCCCACTTAGAAGAATTTGGTCCTCAAATTCAAGACATGGATTGTGGAGAGTGTACTTACAGTTAAATAATTATGGAAATCTTTTTATCATAGCTGCTTCGGTTTCCCATGTTGCTTCGTATGGCCATGTTTTCTTCCATTGAATTTTGACCATAGGGATAACCTTATTTCTTAGTTGACGCACTTCCCGATCCAGAATCTTTATTGGCCTTTGCTCATATGTCATATCCTTCTGAATCTCCAGATTGTCATAAGTGATAATATGGTCAGGATCGTATACATATTTCTTCAGCATGGAGACGTGAAATACGTCATGAACTCCTGCTAATTGTGGAGGTAAAGCCAATCTATAAGCCACTTCACCGACCCTTTCAAGAATTTCAAATGGGCCAATGAACTTTGAAGTTAGCTTTCCTTTAATGTCAAATCTTCGAATACCACGACCTGGAGAAACTTTTAAATATACATGATCTCCTACCTGAAACTCCAAGTTACATCTTCGATTGTCGGCATAAGACTTTTGCCTATCTTGTGCCATTTTCATTCTCTCTTGAATCAGCTCGATTTTCGCCGTAGAATCCCTGACAAGGTCGGGGCCTAGAAATTACTTTTCCCTTATTTCATTCCAACATATTGGAGATCGACAATTTTTCTCATATAGAGCTTCAAAAGGTGCCATTTGTATGCTTGCTTGATAGCTGTTATTATATGCAAATTCCACCAGAGGCAAGTGATCATGCCAACTTCCTCCAAAATCAATGACACAAGCCCTGAGCATGTCTTCTACCACCTGATTTGTTCTTTCTGTCTGACCATCAGTTTGTGGATGAAAGGCTGTGCTAAAATTTAATCTGGTCCCTAGTGAATGTTGTAGACCTTTCCAGAACTGTGATGTGAATCGAGGATCTCTATCTGATACAATAGTGACGGGGACACCATGTAATTTGACAATTTCCTTTATGTATAATGCTACTAGAATATCCACAGACCATCGACTCTTTATTGGTATGAAGTGTGTAGATTTAGTCAATCGATCTATGATTACCCACATGCCATCATGTCCACCTCTTGTCTTAGGTAAACCCATAATGAAGTCCATCCCTATGCTCTCCCATTTCCTTTCGGAAATATTTAAGGGATGTAATTTACCTGCGGGTCTAAAATATTCAGCTTTAACTTGTTGGCAGGTTAGACAACGAGACACGAAGTCAGCTATTTCCCTCTTCATATTGGGCCACCAACAGTTTCTTTTGAGATCCTGATACATTTTTGTACCTCCTGGATGAATGGTGTACTTTGATTTATGTGCTTCTTCTAGGATCAATTTTATTGTATCCTCTTGATCCGGTATACACATTCGGCACCTGAATAGCAATCTTCCATCATTAGAAGTAGAAAAATCCAGCCTTTGTTCAATATTGGCCTTAATTTCCAGTAAAACTGGATCATCCTCTTGTAATTTGGCCAAATCCTCTATTAATGTAGGTTGAGCTCGGATATTAGCTATGAAACAATCTTCTTCCTTAATGTCAACATCTAAATTCAACTGAGCAAATTGAGGAATAAGGTTAGTTACACTAATCATGAGACTTGATAACATACCCATTGGTTTTCTGCTGAGTGCATCTGCTACAGCATTTGCCTTGCCAGGATGATATTGAATAGCAAAATCAAAGTCCTTGAGATGTTCTAACCACCTCCTTTGCCTCATGTTAAGCTTCTTTTGAGAGAATAAATATTTCAAGCTCTTGTGGTCTGAGTAGATCGCAAACTTTTCTCCATAAAGATAATGACGCCAAATTTTCAAGGCGAAAATAACCGCTGCCAATTCTAAATCATGTACTGGATAATTTTATTCGTGACGTTTCAATTGTCTTGAAGAATAGCAAATCACCTTTCCATTTTGTATAAAGACACATCCTAAGCCAATTTCAGACGCATCCATATATACCTCAAATCCACCACCCTCCATTGGTAGTGACAAAACAAGGGCTGTTGTAAGATGATTCTTAAGAGTTTAGAAATTCTTCTCACATTCCTTTGACCAGACAAAATGATTTTCTTTTCTGGTGAGTCTAGTTAAAGGGACTGCTATCTTTGAGAAGTCCTTAATGAATCTTCTATAATAACCAGCTTGACCCAGAAAGCTCCTTACTTTAGACACAGTCGTAGGCCGACTCCAATTCTTGACAGCTTCTACCTTAGAAGGATCCACATCAATACCTTCTTTTGAAATAATGTGGCCTAGGAATGAGACTTCCTCGAGCCAGAATTCACACTTATTGAGTTTGGCATAAAGCTTGTGTTCTCTAAGTGTTTGCAAAGCTATTTTCAAATGTTCTTCATGTTCTTCTTTTGTCTTGGAGTATATCAGGATATCATCGATGAAGACGACAATGAATTGATCCAAGTATGGCTGGAAGACACGGTTCATAAGTTGCATAAATGCTGCTGGGGCATTAGTTAACCCAAATGGCGTTACCACGAATTCATAGTGGCCATAATGACTTCGAAAAGCTGATTTATAATTATCTTCCTCTTTGATTCTAAGCTGATGATAACCTGATCTGAGGTCAATCTTAGAAAAATATTCTGCTCCCGAAAGCTGATCGAAGAGTTCATCAATACGCGGCAATGGATACTTATTTTTTATTGTCAGCTGATTCAGTCGCCGGTAATCGATGCATTGCTTGAGAGAACCATCCTTCTTCTTGACAAATAAAACCAGCGCACCCCATGGGGATGTGCTAGGTCTGATGAAACCCTTGTCTAGTAGTTCCTGCAACTACCTTTTTAGTTCCTTGAGTTCTATGGGGGACATCCTGTAAGGGGCTATAGAAAAAGGTGCTGCTCCTGGAATGAGTTCAATGGTAAAGTTTACTTCCCTCTCGGGTGGTAAACTAGGTAGTTCAGATGGGAACACGTCTGGGAACTCATTCACAATGGGAATGTTTACTAGGATAATTTCCTTAGATTCGGTGATAATGACTGAAGCAAGAAAAGCTTCACATCCTTGCGAGATAAGCTTGCAAGCGTGAAGAGAAGATATAATGGTATGATGTTTCTTGTATTTGATGCCAAGAAAAGAAAATCTTGGAAGACCGGGCTTTCGAAAAGATATAATCCTATTTCGGCAATTGATATAAACATCATGGTCTACAAGCCAATCAACTCCTAAAATGGCATCATAACCTTTCATGTCAAGGCACACGAGATTTGCGGGGAGATTGTGACCTTCTACTATCACTTTGCTATTAGGATAATACTCGGTGAGCTTGGTTCTAGATCCTAAAGGTGTAGTAATAGCAAGATCTGAAGGTAAGGGGACTGATGCAATTGACAATATTTTTGCAAAGGTAGTGGAAATAAAAGAATGAGAGGCACCAGTATCAAATAGCACAAATGCAGGACGTGAACAAATCTGAAGAGTACCTTCCATAAGCCCATCATCCCTGGGCGCTTCCTCTTTATCTAGAATGGCATTGAGGCGAGCCTGCCTCCTACGTCCTCCATTAGCTGATTGATCTTTCATAAGGGGGAAATCTGGCACACGATACTCCCTACTTCCACAACGTAAACAAGCACCGAGGCGCTTCCAGCATTCTTCAGCCGAGTGGCCGAATTTCTCGCAAAAAGTGCATGCCGAGGCAACTTGCTCCTTCTCTTCCTTAACCTTTTTATTATTCTTCTTGGAACTTCCACCATTCCAGCTCCTTGATCTTTTCTTGCTGTCACGGATTTTGTATGGTTCCGTGATGCTAAACTTCTCCTTCTTATAATGCCGATCAGATCGTCGGCTAGATTCTTCTCCTTTTCCTTTCAACTTTTTGACCTTCTCTAACGTCCTCTCGCATAGATATGCCCTCTGTACCATCTCCGCATAAGTGCAAATATTCTGTGTCCAAGTTACTGAATGAAACCGGGTCATAACCCGTCCATAAATCGATTTGCTTTTAATAATTTCGTGCTAATAAGGTGTGGTGCATATGGTGCTAGTCTTGAAAACTGCAGCTCATATTCTACCACCGACATCATCCCTTGACGAAGGGAGGCAAACTCCATGGCCTTCCTTTCCTTTACATGTTCGAAAAAATACTTGGTACGGAATAAAGTAAGAAACCCATCCCATGTATGAGGTGCATCGGCCGGAGGTGCCGGAACCGACTTCCACCATGTACGGGCATCTTTATTTAGTTGAAATGTTGCTAGACGCACCTTCTCCTGATCAGTGCTTTGAATAACGTCAAATATCCTATTTATCTCATCGATCCAATTTTCTGCCTCATCGGGATTTGAAGATCCATAGAATCGCGGAGGATTTAGACTCCAGAAGTTGCGATGTAGGTCACCAGCCCTTGCCCCTGCACCACCTTCTGCTATAGTTTGCAATGCCTGAGTGAGGCCGGCAACTGTTTGTTGCATACCGTCCCAATCTACGCGATGAGCCATTTGTAAAATAGGGTACCTGAGAGAGAAAAATAACAACTTGTTATTTCTCATGAAAATCAACCTTAAAGCTAATTAATTATCTTATCTCGGGCTCTACCCAATCCTCACATGGGTATGGAATTTCTTTCTTAGTTCATAGGTAGGGGTCCTTAAACCTTGGACTTATCCTATGACATGATTCCATTCCCTAAGTTTTGAGACTTAGGCTCTGATACCAACTTAACTGTCACACCCCGAGCCTTTATTACAGCGGAAGACTCGCTCGGGGAGCACGAACAACCGGCATGGTAAGCCTCATGCAAGTAAGAACGACAAGAGCACAATACAATCACACACATAAATGTAATTGCACAGAATTTAATCAAACTCCAACTTTATTTCATAAATGATCAATACTCGAAATACAACCACTTTCCATCATTTTTCATTCTACTTAGACTCAAGAAATAGGAAAATTACATTGACTCAATCTAGACATTATAGACTTCCTAAGTCTTCGCTCATCTTTAATCTGATGTGACACAAATATGGGGTATGCAGCAAGCAAACAAAAAAAACTTAGGACCTATTCCGCAAGCACAACCACATAGCAATAATGTTGATAAATTGGGGCCAATTCACCGTCGCACACACACGAGCCCGAGGGTGATTAGCTGATGCTGAGGGGAGGTGGTTGATCAAGACCCTTGCTGGTAGAGTGCCAGCAAGGCTAGGGTTGCCCTCCCGAGGGTACGTAGCCCACGCTTATGGGGCTGGCTGGTGCCAATTGGGGCACTAGGTCCCACTCTCTTACTGCCCACGGTGACCGCTCGTAAGTGGAGCACATGGGGTCGGTCACTCTCTCGCTTGCACAACGGAGCTATGTCTACCGATATTAAATGAGCAGGTACTAGAAGTAATGGAGCAAAGTTTTAGAGTTCACCTGGTTCGTTTGAAGAAACGAACCCCGTTCGGAGACGAGGCGAGCGGGGAAGTGTGGATCCCCGCACATTGCGCCGATGAAGCTTGAGCTGTTTATTACAAACACAACTCCTCACACAGGAGGGATGGACTAGGGGTGGGGAAGTCAATCTTACATGCAAACACTACCTCCCGCAGGGAGGGGCGCTAAGCCGGCCAGGCGGGTGGGGAAACTCGTTGAAATCGTGGGGGAGGAAGCCGATGTGAACCTGCTCGCTTGCTGTGAGAGGCGATAGGCGGCCGCTATTGCAACCGTAGCTCTTACTCAGGAACTTTTCTGTCGACGAGACCAGGAGGGAATTCTTTGTAACAAGAAGTAGGACACCTCTGAATTTTACTGAATTCTTCTGACGTCTTCGATGGCCGCGCCGGAGGTTCGAGCAGAACGAAGGAATCTGGGGTTGTCAGCTTCTGTTCTGATGTAGCAGGTTGCAGAGGTTGTGCCGATGGCTCCCGGACTCCGAATCATGAACCATCGGAGTTGCTAGAGCCATGGACGATCTCTCTTCACAGCAAAATAGGTGGGGAAGCCGTCTGAGGTCGGGGTGGACTGGGGGACGCTGATTAGTGGAGGCAGGTCGCTGCAAACCGTGGGAGGCAGACCCGACCAGCCGAGGGAGAAAGGCGATAACTCTGGCCTCCAGACGCAGAATGCACTTCCTCTTCTTGCTTCCGGTCGAGGACAGGGGGAGGAAGAACTTTGAAGAAAGGCCCCCGGTCTGAATCCTCCACTGTTAGTCGTGGTTTAGCTTCTGGTGGAGCTCAGGTGCTCTGCAAATGGAGCTGGGCGCAGTCGGGGAAGAAGGGCTCTCCCGGACAGCCCCGAACTCAGAATGGCACAATTCTTCCTCACCTGCGTAGTGGACTGGACGCCCTTTCCAGAAAGGTATGGTACGCCTCTGGATGTCGTTGTGTGAATTCAGGGAAGCTTCTGCAAGTCGTACCTTCTTCAGCCACCTGCAGACTTGGCTAAAAGAAAGGGATGGTGGTGGATTTAGGTTAAGGGGAGTGGAGATTAGTAGTGGAGGGAGGGGTGGTGGAGATAGTAGATGGGGGGGGGATATGTGGGGGACGATGAGAATGGTGGAGCAGGGAAAATGGAGGTCCAAGAGGGTGGAGGGGACGGGTGGCCGTAGCTTGGAGATAAGGGGAGGGAGTGGTCGGCCAAGGTAAGAGGAGGGGGGGTGAGTAGATGGAGAGGGGGTTCGCAAATGGTAGTGGGGTGGGGAGTTTGATTGCTTGGGGATATGAATGAGTGTGTGAGGGAGTGGAAGGGTTGCTTGGGGAAGAGGGATGGGTGCCTTGGAGGTGGAGAAGGTGTATGGGGAATGGGAAGAGTTGCTTGGGGAAGTGGAGGAATTGATGGGAGTTAAGGCTCTTGGGGAGGTGAAAGGGTGGAAGGGTGAGGTGGCTGGTGATGTGGCAAGGAGGGGTGGAAGGGGAAAGGGCAGGTTCGCCCAAGGTAGAGAGAGAGAGGAGGGGGAAGAGAGAGAGAGGGGTTCGCCACCTTAAGTGAGAGAGAGAAGATAGAGAGAAAGCTAGAGAGAGAGGCAGAGATGCACTTATGCTTAAGATATTCAAATTTTCATTAGCTTCTCAAGTGGGAGTTGGGGTCCTATATATAGGGATCCCAACTTTGTACAAAAGCCCCTGAGAAAAGAGCAAATAACAGATAACCAAAAGTGCAAAAAGGGGCGCCCATGGGCCTGGCTCCTCTAAATGGGCCACAAAGCCAAACAAGCCCAATGTGACGATCAACTTAGGTAACTAGCATGAGCACCTAGGACTTGACTCAAAATAAAGGTGAAATACATCAAAAGACTCAAGAAAGGGAGAAAATACATCAAGATGTCCTTAATAATAAACTCCAGTGTCGCTGTGGATCCATCAAGTCGTGCAGTCGCAGCCTACCCGTCTCCAGAAGGGAGAGAGGTGTCGAGCCAGAGGGAATTCTGGGTGATGTCCCCATCAACTCCCCCGGGCTATGAAGAGCTCGACTCTGTCGAGAAAGGGTCCTCTCGGCTGCGGTAATGCTCCAGGAGGTCGGGGTCCAGCAGCTGGAGATCCTCCCTGCTCACCCATGAATCATCTGAAGGGGGCCGGCCCTTCCACCTGACCAAGTATCGCTTGTATGCTTTACTCCGGGTGACAGTGACCTATTCATCCAATATCCGCTCTATTTGCTCCCATTGGCCCCTCTGGACTGGTGGAACTCTCTCATGGGTGGGGGCTCTCTCAAAAGGTGGAACAGGCTCAATTCCCTCACTAGGTGTCACCGTGGGACCCCTGTATGGCACCAAGTCAGCCACATTGAATGTGGGACTTACTGCGTACTCCTCGGGGAGGTTCAGCACGTAAGCGTTTGTGCCAATCCTCTTTAGAACCTGGAAGGGGCCTGATCCTCGCGACCTCAGTTTGGAGATATTCCCAGGGAAAAGCCTCTCAGTTCTCACCATCACATAGTCACCCACGTGAAACTCCTGGTGGCATCGGTGGGAATCGGCCGTCTTTTTATACACCTCATTGCTTTTGTTAATGTGTTTACGGATTTCCTCATGCAATTCTTTCATGTGTTGGGCAAAAGACTCAGCACTAATAGACACTCTAGCATGTGGGGGCAAAGGAATGAGATCTGTAGGTTTTCTAGGTTTGTACCCATGCACAGCTTCAAAAGGGCTCATCCCTATCGACCTATTCACTGAGTTGTTGTATGCAAACTCTGCCTGGGGTAATATGAGATCCCAATTCCCTGGGCGATCCTCAACAAGACACCGTAAGAGATTCCCAAGACTTCTATTAATGACTTCGGTCTGGCCGTCGGTTTGAGGGTGATAGGCCGTGGAGAATTTGAGAAGGGTCCCCATTAAGTGCCAGAGGGTTTTCCAAAAATAGCTGGTGAATTTGACATCCCTATCAGAAATGATGGTCTTGGGTAGGCCATGGAGGCGAACTACCTCATCGAAGAATAGGCGGGCCACATGAGAGGCATTAGAAGTTTTAGAGCAGGGGATGAAATGGGCCATCTTTGAAAACCTATCCACTACGACAAAGATTGAATCATGCCTTTTTTGAGTCCTAGGTAGGCCCAAGACAAAGTCCATGCTTAAGTCCTGCCAGGGACGATCAGGGACAGGGAGTGGGGTGTATAGGCCGGTGTTCTATCTTGTCTGTTTGACTGAGGCACATATCCAACACTGTCCTACAATTTTGGCTACGTCCCTCTTGAGACTTGGCCAGTAGAACTGACCCTCAACCATAGCAATGGTCTTGTGTACCCCAAAATGCCCAGCCAGGCCTCCCGCATGTAACTCCCAGACCAGGAAATCCTGCAGAGAGGTCCTAGGTATGCAAAGTCTATGGCCTTTGAAGATGAACCCGTCTTCTAAGATGAATCCTTGGTGTTCCCTAGGTGAGAGGGTGGATAGGGTGGTATGGATTGGACCAAAGTCCGGGCAATCAGAGTACTCTTCCTTGAGTCTTTCAATCTTATGACTTCCACCCGAATGGTAGCTAGCAAGGAGATTCTCCTACTGAGTGCATCTGCGGCACGATTCTCGCTTCCAGCCTTATGTTTGATCACAAAGGTGTAGGACTGGATGTACTCGACCCATCGGGCATGTCGGGCATTCAGTTTCTGCTGGGAGTTGAGGTATTTTAGGGCCTCGTGATCAGAAAATATGACAAATTCTTTAGGCAAGAGGTAGTGTCTCCAATGCCGGAGGGATTGCACCACGGCATAAAATTCCTTGTCGTAGGTGGAGTATTTCATCCTGGCATCACACAACTTCTCATTAAAATAGGCCACTAGGTGTCCTTCCTGGCTGAGGATCCCGCCAATTCCTACCCCGGAGGCATCACAAGTCACCTCAAAGACTTTGGAGAAATCAGGGAGGCATAAGACAGGGGCTTGGGTCATCCTTTCTTTGAGCTCCTGGAAGGCCCTAGATGCCGACTTGGTCCACACAAAGGTCCCCTTTTTAAGGCAGTCGGTGATAGGGGCCGTGACCGTGCTGAATCCACGGATGAATCTCCGGTAAAAGGTGGCCAAACCATGGAAACTCCTGACCTCATAGAGGGTGCGGGGCTCAGGCCAGTCAAGGATAGCTCGGAACTTCTCGGGGTCCATGGACACTCCCTTAGTGGAAACCATATACCCAAGGAAAGTAATGGACTCAGTCAGGAAGTGGCACTTTCCTGGGTTGGCATAGAGGCTCTCTGTCCTAAGGATGGTGCAGACTTGCCTAAGGTGGTGGTAGTGGGCTTCCTTGGACTGGCTGTAGATGAGGATGTCATCGAAATAGACTACCAGGAAGACTCCAATGTAGGGCCTAAGGACCTCGGTCATAAGGCGCATAAAGGTGCTTGGAGCGTTAGAGAGCCCAAAAGGCATCACCAGCCATTCATAGAGTCCATCCTTTGTTTTAAAGGCAGTTTTCCATTCATCCCCGGGCTTTATTCTAACTTGGTGGTAGCCACTCTTAAGGTCTATTTTTGAAAAGATGGTGGCTCCAGCTAGCATGTCTAGCATATCGTCAAGTCTAGGTATGGGGAACCTATATTTGACAGTAATCTTGTTGGCGGCCCTGCTATCGACACACATTCGCCATGTCCCATCTTTCTTTGGGGTGAGGAGGGCTGGGACAGCACAAGGACTTTTGCTAAGACGGAGGAAGCCCTTTCTAATGAGTTCCTCCACTTGCCTCCTCAATTCAGCATGCTCAGTGGGGTTGAGGCGATAGTGGGGAAGGTTTGGGAGGGTGGCCCCTGGGACAAGGTCAATAGCATGTTGGACATCCCTCATGGGTGGCAGTTGATCGGGGAGCTCCTCGGGGAACACATCCTTGAATTCTTCTAGGAGAGGGTGTATCTCCACAGGATGAGGGTTGGAGGGGGTGGGTTCCCCTAGGCATATGACTACAGCGTATATGGGTGTCCCGAGGGCTACCTCTTCCTCGAGTTCTTGACTAGTGATGAGGTGTAGGCCCTTGGTGGGGCTCTTAGGGGTGGACTGTTGACTTGTTGGTTGGGTTGGGGGTAATGGGACCCCTGGGTTTTGAGGTGGTGTAGGGAGAATTCCCTTGGGGGGTGGGGAAGGGTTGAGGCGAATGGTCTTCCCCTCGTGTTCAAATGTGCACGTGTTTGTTTTCCCCTGGATGGTAGCATTGACATCATATATCCAAGGTCTCCCTAGTAGGATGCTTCCTACAGCCATAGGTATGATGTCACACCATATTTACCCTTGGTAGGATGAGAAGGTGATGGGGATAAGACAACATGTGTTGACGGGTAGGGAGTGGTTATTTATCCATGACACACGGTATGGTTTGGGGTGGGGTGTTGGGGTAAGCCCTAGGAGCTTGACGGTGTCCGGGGATACGGCGTTGACACAACTCCCATTGTCTAGGATGACCTTCCTAACATGGTCCCCGATTTTGATGAAGGTGTGGAAAATGGAAGTCCTCCGCCAGTCGTCCTCTTTAGGTTGGGTGAGGGTGCACCTTATCACCCCTAGGTGGGTAGAGTGGGGGTCATCTTCTATACTTTCCTCAAAGAATTGCTCCTCGTATTCCTCTTCCCACCCTAAAGCAGCCTCGTACTCCTCAACAGTATCCTCATGGGTTTCCTGGGATGTGGTGGGTCCGCCCTCAATAACAAGGCTCGACATCCCCTTGGAAGGGCATTGGGAGGCTATGTGGCCATAACCATGGCACTGAAAACACTTAACAGTACTACTCCCTGGGGTCTTCCCTTTGGAGGCTTCCTCCCTTCGGGGAGGAGGGTTGGGTGGGGTGGCCTTTGTGGGGGTAGGATTGGTTGGTTGGGGGTAGGGCCGAGTGGGGGTTCCCCCACTGGGAGGGGGTGTTCTCAACAGGGGAGGGAGGTTGGGACGGGGTCCCGGGCCCTTGGGAGGGGGCAAACCTTGGGTTCCTAAAAAACCGTTCTACATCACGGGCTATTTGATAGGCAACCTCAAGGCTATGGACTTCCCTCATAAAAAGCTCCCGTTTGATGTGGGGAAGGAGACCATTCCTAAACCGGGACAGAGTGACGGCCGGTTCTTCGACAACACCACACCTTAAGAGGTATGAGTCAAATTTCTCCACATATTCTTCCACGGTTTTTCCCTCTTGGGTAAGGCTTTGCCATTCATCAAGGAGAATTTGGCTATAGGAGTGAGGAAGATATTTGCTCCTAAGCTGGACTTTCATGTCCATCCAAGTGTCAATGGGTTCCTCACGCCTGATTCTCCTTTGGCTTTCTACCTTTAGCCAATAGGTCTTGGCTAATTTAAGAAGGTGCATCTTGGCCAACCTAACCTTTCTTTCCTCAGACATGGGGTACCAATCAAAGTATTGGTCCATGCCATGCTCCCATTTTTTATAGGCACTAGGGTTATGTGACCCATCAAAATTAGGAGCTTCCACTTTGATCATTCTTAGTAGGAAGTCATCCGGATCCTCTCGTGGTTGCCTCTCATGGTACCGAGGTTGTGGCGCTCTCTCCTGCTTGCGATACCACTCATCCTCTAGGTCTTCCCTCTCATGTTCAGCCCGCGGGTGAGGAGCCCTTTGGACATGGTTCTAGGTGGTGCCCTAGCTTCTTCTAATCTCTCCAATCGGGTGGAAACACCATTCATTTGCTCTGTGAGGGCTTGAATGGCAGCCTCAAGTCAATCCATAGGAGCTTGGGGAGCTTCCCTAGGGTTGTTTTGATTGCCTTGTAAATTGGGATCCATAGGTGGGTTGGAATTAGAAGGATCAGCCCGGTATATGGTACCCCTACGGGTGGACATGCACAAAGATGACGACACGGGATAGAAATGCAATTGCCCTTGGACCTAGGCTTGTAGAGACAAGTCTAAAACTTGCTCTGATACCAACTGATGTGACACAAATATGGGGTATGCAGCAAGCAAATAAAAAAAACTTAGGACCTATTCCGCAAGCACAACCACATAGCAATAATGTTGATAAATCGGGGCCAATTCGCCGTCGCACACACACGAGCCCGAGGGTGATTAGCTGATGCTGAGGGGAGGTGGTGGATCAAGACCCTTGCTGGTAGAGTGCCAGCAAGGCTAGGGTTGCCCTCCCGAGGGTACGTAGCCCACGCTTATGGGGCTGGCTGGTGCCAATTGGGGGACTAGGTCCCACTCTCTTACTGCCCATGGTGACCGCTCGTAAGTGGAGCACGTGGGGTCGGTCACTCTCTCGCTTGCACAACGGAGCTATGTCAATGGATATTAAATGAGCAGGTACTAGAAGTAATGGAGCAAAGTTTTAGAGTTCACCTGGTTGGTTTGAAGAAACCAACCCCGTTCGGAGACGAGGCGAGCGGGGAAGTGTGGATCCCCGCACACTGCACCGATGAAGCTTGCGCTGTTTATTACAAACACTACTCCTCACACAGGAGGGATGGACTAGGGGTGGGGAAGTCAATCTTACATGCAAACACTACCTCCCGCAGGGAGGGGCGCTAAGCCGGCCAGGCGGGTGGGGAAACTCGCCGAAATCGTGGGGGAGGAAGCCGATGTGAACCTGCTCGCTTGCTGTGAGAGGCGATAGGCGGCCGCTGTTGCAACCGTAGCTCTTACTCCGGAACTTTTCTGTCGACGAGACCAAAAGGGAATTCTTTGTAACAGGAATTAGGACACCTCTGAATTTTACTGAATTCTTCTGACGTCGTCGCTGGCCGCGCCGGAGGTTCGAGCAGAATGAAGGAATCTGGGGTTGTCAGCTTCTGTTCTGATGCAGCAGGTTGCAGAGGTTGTACCGATGGCTCCCGGACTCCGAATAATGAACCGTAGGAGTTGCTGGAGCCGTGGACAATCCCTCTTCGTAGAAAAACTGGTGGGGAAGCCGTCTGAGGTCGGGGTGGACTGGGGGACGCTGATGAGTGGAGGCAGGTCGCTGCAGACCGTGGGAGGTAGACCCGACCAGCCGAGGGAGAAAGGCGATAACTCTGGCCTCTGGATGCTGAATGCACTTCAGCTTCTTGCTTCCAGTCGAGGACAGGGGGAGGAAGAACTTTGAAGAAAGGCTCCCGGTCTGAATCCTCCACTGTTAGTCGTGGTTCAGCTTCTGGTGGAGCTCAGGTGCTCTGCAGATGGAGCTGGGCGCAGTCGGGGAAGAAGGGCTCTCCCGGACAGCCCCGAACTCGAAATGGCATGATTCTTCCTCACCTGCGTAGTGAACTGGACGCCCTTTCCAGAAAGGTATGGTACGCCTCTGGATGTCGCAGTGTGAATTTTGGGAAGCTTCTGCAAGTCGTACCTTCTTCAGCCACCTGCAGACTTGGCTAAAAGAAAGGGATGGTGGTGGATTTAGGTTAAGGGGAGTGGAGATTAGTAGTGGAGGGAGGGGTGGTGGAGATAGTAGATGGGGGGGGATATGTGGGGGATGATGAGAATGGTGGAGCAGGGAAAATGGAGGTCCAAGAGGGTGGAGGGGAGGGGTGGCCGCAGCTAGGAGATAGGGGGAGGGAGTGGTCGGCCAAGGTAAGAGGAGGGGGGGTGAGTAGATGGAGAGGGGGTTCGCAAATGGTAGTGGGGTGGGGGGTTTGATTGCTTGGGGATATGAATGAGTGTGTGAGGGAGTGGAAGGGTTGCTTGGGGAAGAGGGATGGGTGCCTTGGAGGTGGAGAAGGTGTATGGGGAATGGGAAGAGTTGCTTGGGGAAGTGGAGGAATTGATGGGAGTTAAGGCTCTTGGGGAGGTGAAAGGGTGGAAGGGTGAGGTGGCTGGTGATGTGGCAAGGAGGGGGGGAAGGGGAAAGGGCAGGTTTGCCCAAGGTAGAGAGAGAGAGGAGGGGGAAGAGAGAGAGAGGGGTTCACCCCCTTAAGTGAGAGAGAGAAGATAGAGAGAAAGTTAGAGAGAGAGGGAGAGATGCACTTATGCTTAAGATATTCAAATTTTCATTAGCTTCTCAAGTGGGAGTTGGGGTCCTATATATAGGGATCCCAACTTTGTACAAAAGCCCCTGAGAAAAGAGCAAATAACAGATAACCAAAAGTGCAAAAAGGGGCGCCCATGGGCCTGGCTCCTCTAAATGGGCCACAAAGCCAAACAAGCCCAATGTGACGATCAACTTAGGTAACTAGCATGAGCACCTAGGACTTGACTCAAAATAATGGTGAAATACATCAAAAGACTCAAGAAAAGGAGAAAATACATCAAGATGTCCTTAATAATAAACTCCAGTGTCGCTGTGGATCCATCAAGTCGTGCAGTCGCAGCCTACCCGTCTCCAGAAGGGAGAGAGGTGTCGAGCCAGAGGGAACTCTGGGTGATGTCCCATCATAATCACTCTCGGATCCGCTACTTGTATAATCCGAATCCGAATCCGAACCCGACTCACTTTCATTTCCTGAAAAAGATTAGAAATATGTAATGAGCACACTTGCCCAGTAGGTATCTTCGCATCAACATGAATGCACTATTAAAGTGATTAATATTTTTACTCTAAAGAAATAAGGTAAAATCATGCAATGCGATGATCACGCGATTAAATCAAAGTAACAAGACAATCATATAGGATGGAATGAGAACAAGAATGAACTAGCAAGAATAGAACAAGAACATGATATTGGCCTTTCATGAACAAGAATATATCGAGAATGTACTAGTAAGCCACATATACATCACTTTAGCATCTTATGCTTATGAGCAAGTGCTTCGTGAATTTCTGTGGAATATCAAGCAAGAATGTCATGTCGTGTCGTGGATCTTCACTTATTTATAGAAATAGTACTCCCAGCGCAATGCGACACCAGTAGCATCATACCCCATGGTTTATAAAATAGTATGTTTCCGGCAATCAGCCGAGGGGACTAGCATAGAGCCCTTGAACACAATCAGTGCTCGATCGCATCTTCAGGTATAAATTAAGCTACTTCCACGCATGTAACAGTAAAGTATGGCCAAGAATATAGCAAGTTCAAATTAATGAAATTCATTGAATGAACACTTCAATTTGAAATATAAGAAATCAAGAATGATATTTAAACAATGTTATGCTTATAAAATAAATCGGCAGCATAACGGTATATTTCTTAACTTCCATTCATTACATTAAGTCAATTAAGCTGTATGGTAAGTTCTAAATCATCAAGGGTCGTCTAGAAACATTGAAACATCAACCCTTGGTCAAATCTTGGGTTGAAATACTCAAGTAGTGTGACGGTCATTCTCTGGGCCGTTACATTGTGTGACGGTCTAGTGTAGGACCGTTACATTTGTCTGAATCCAGAATCAAGAATTCAACCTCAGATGAATGTGACGGTCGTATATTGGGCCGTTACATGAGTGATGCGGGACGGATGACGACCGGGCTAAGACCTACGACAGCCTATAAGTGCGGCCAGCACTAGCATACTAAGGCAAGTCGGGCGGCTGACCACCGTGGTATTCTCCGAGTGGAGACGTCTCTCAACAGAGACTCTGTTGAGCCCAACGATCGTCCCTTGCGAGGGAAACGTGGGGATCGTGGCGATTAAGAAACCACCATCGTCTAGGGTGCTAATTCGCGCTCGATGCTCAATTGGAGCTATGGAACGGGTGCTCACAACTCACAAACGCGGTGAATTTGAAACTAGCTATCGGCCCTATTCTCACAAACGCAGGAATATAGAAAGCATACTAAACTGCAAATGTAAGGATCGGAACAAGCACGTACCTCCACGACTAGTCGTGGGGAAGAATTTCCGGCCGATTTCCGAACAACCCCAATACACACAAGATTAACTTTACAATTTTAGAAGCTTGGCCCACTCCACACAGGGAGGTATCAGGATACAATCAATAACTTTAGGGTTTCTGGAACCCGGGTTGACGGGCCACACTCGCAGGAGGCGAGGAACGCGTGCCGGAGCCGCTCGGGTACGTCGACGGAAAGCCGACCCGGTTCTGCCCGCGCTGGTCACTCTGTGCAGCAAGCTTGCGGAGGCTGGTACGGCTGGATC
Source organism: Amorphophallus konjac (assembly GCA_022559845.1). Taxonomy (NCBI): domain Eukaryota; kingdom Viridiplantae; phylum Streptophyta; class Magnoliopsida; order Alismatales; family Araceae; genus Amorphophallus; species Amorphophallus konjac. The sequence goes on from CM040119.1 coordinate 177,784,777, forward strand.
TGATGCGCGATTGGAGCGCCGTTTGTTGGAGAATGTCGGCGAATAGATGTAGTATCTTCACTCCGAAGATCGCAAACAGATGCCTTTATATCTGGGCGCAGTGATGAATCTTCTGAGGTTCTGGTTTTGTGCTCACAGAACTGCACAGAAACACGGTAAAATGTTGGGAAAATGGTTTCCGATGTCGGATCAGGGATTTCCTTATGGGAGAGGGTAGGCGACGTCCAGAGGAAGAAATACTATGAAGATCCCTCACACGGATCTTGGCCAGTTGAAGCGGGGCAGGCTCTGAAAGTTGATTCTAGTTCTCAGCAGGGCCTGCTCAGACCAGCCCGTGCGATCCCACGAGAACTGCCGTCACGAGCCGCACCGGTCACGGGTCGAGGCGAAACCAGCGGAAACACAAAGAGGACTTGAGATACTACGATTTCTCTTTAGGAACCAACTACAGATGGCATCGGGGTTGGGCTCCAAGAATTAAAACACAGACAACTTCAATTCTGGGAAGCATTTAGGAACCGATCTGCGTGCCTTCACGATAAAAATCGCCACCGTTGCTCACGAACTCCGATCGATGCGAAACCAAAGCTGAAAGTTTTCTAACTTGTAGAGGTATCATGGATAATTTTTGTGGAAGAGAAAGCTAAGAGGAAGAGAGGGATACGGGGTCGAGTCTCACGACCCAGTTCTATCCAGTCACAAGACAGCTCATTGGGAGTCACACCCAAGAACACACAAAGAGAATCACTCTCTAATGAACTTTTCTTTCAACAAAACATCATTCTATTAAGCATAAACACTATACATACCTTCTTATTGGGAAAGGGAAGGGGTAGGGGGGAAGGGAGTTCGATGGATGCAAGGGGAATGGGAAGGGGGCTGCGCCCCTTTGATTGTGATGGGAGGGGAAGGTGACAAGGGGGAGGGGAAGCTTCCTCCCTTTGAAATTCAAAGGTAGGTGGCAGCCATATATGGTAGGCTAGCAGCCATTAGACCTTGACCAGCAGCCATTCTAGATACATGTGGTAAATGGAGGTGGACGAAATATAAAAATACACAATTCCTAGCCTAATAAGCCAAAAGAGGGGGCGCCCCCCTTCTTGGGACTTGAATGGGCCAAATGTGGCCATGGCTTAACCAAGCCCATTCCAACCTAGATGGCTTAAGGCCATTCCACCCTTGAAGGCCCATGAATGAAGAGAGCCCACTCTAGATTATCCAATCTAGATAGCCCATGTGGAAGGAAGCCCATATGGCTTATGGATCCATTAGAAATGGACCAAGGCCATTCCTTCTTATGGAATGCTTTAAGGGCTTTAACAAATTGGCCCATTAGGAGCCTTACAACCAGCCCTTTAGCAAATTACACATACAAAAACCATTACAAGCCCAATTCAATGCCAAAAAAGGTCCAAATTCAAGCCAAATTATCCCCCTTTTGAAGATAAGCCGATGCAGTCCACTTGGCGCTCCGCATATGCCACCGTCAGTTCGCCGACGTGTCACGTGGTCGCCCTGGTGTCCGCACCAATTCTCCCCGGGTGGGAGGAACTCGACCCCGTCGAGTAAGGGTCCCCAAGCTTGCGCTCTCCGCATGTGATCAAGGCGTTGGTCATCATGGGGCACCCTCGCCAACGCACTAGGACATGTGGGTATGCGCCATTCCTTGTGGTGATCACCTGCTCATCCAGTATACAATCTATATGCATGCGTTGAGGCTGGAAAGGTGGACTCTCGGGTGAGGGGTCACTCCCAATAGAAAGATAAAGCTCGAGACTCACTAGGGATCACCGCGGGTTCCAATATGCTACCAGAGGAAACATGGAATGTCGAATTGACACCATTGTCGTTCGGTAGTTCAATATCGTAAGCTTTCGGACCCACTTGTTTCTTAACCCGGAAAGGGTGGGGATCGTGGACTTAGAGTGGCTTTCGGTCTCCGGGCGGAAACCTGTCAGGTATGACCCTGATCTAGATGTACTCTCCCTTTGAATCCACGGATATGTAGCATGCATCGGCTACCTCCTTATGCGAGCTTTGACTGACCTTTTATTGACACGACTTAATGCAAGCCATATGCATGAAAGAGAACAACGAGGGAGACAAACAAACACACACACATGACCTTAGACAAAGTTATGGCTAGTCCGACCTATGCATGGACGATGGCGGACCAGGACACCCAAATGTGTGCCATACATACACTAGATGCAACCAAAGGTAGGTAGGATGATGTACTCCTAGACACCCAAAAAGACACCATGCATGCAAGGACTTCCTATCAGATGTGGGTGTGGATGGGCTAAGAGGTTCATCCCCACTACATGTAGGTAAGGCATGCCATACTTTCCAATAATCGGACCTATTGCTATGTGGAGTTTGATTGGCCCGAGGGGGAGGAGAGTGGTAGGGGACTCCCTTGACAAAGTAGAGGGGAAGTGGTGGGTCACGAGGCCCACTAGAGAAGGGGTCGAATGGGTCGAAGAATGTGTGACCCCCCGCTTCCTCCATTACATAGTCCCATGTTTGAAATTCATGAAGGTGATGATCACCTCCATCCATCGTGGTAGATGGGACAGTGTATAGAAGATAGGGCTCCTCCCTCGGGATAAAAGGAGTTAAGTCGGGCTCGGCCGGTAGCGGGAGGAGTAGAAGAACCTCGGTGGTAACATGACCCACGGTGTATACGGAGGTAATGAACCCTAAGGTGAGATGGGTGAAGCTACGACCGGTGGGTCGGTCGAAGCCTGGGGCCAAGAAGTGCGTAAATGCCAACTGCCGGTCTAACCCATTAAGAAGGTCGTCCAATGAATCCACATAGTGACTAGACCAGAAGGTGGTGTGAAATGAGTTGCTTGGCACTAGAGGGAGTGTGGGGTCCATGGATGGGAAGGGAGGTGGGACCAATCCATCTTTGAGCCAGGTAAGGAGTGGCTCGGCGATGAAAAGCATTCTCGTAAAGAACACGGGTGGCTCGGGCAGAGGTGGCTCCAAACAAGATGGCTCCAAATGAAGTTCGGAAGGAGAGGATGGCAATGGAGCACTCACGGGTGATGAAGGAGGGATCTCCATAATGAGGAGAGGGCTTGGGGACCCCATTGATGGGGCCGGGTTAAGACTACCGGTGATGACCTTCTTAGGCTCGGGTAGGAGTACCTCACTAGGAGTACGTGTCCTATCCACCCTATCCAACCGGTCCAAAATCATTTGCATAAGTTCGGTAACGGAGTGGGCTGGAATAGGGATATCATGGTGGAATCGCCCGTAGTCAACCGTCCTAGGATTGGGTCTTGGCTCATCTACGTGTGGGACTCTTTGCCTCCGACTAGAACCCACTTGGTTGGAAGTGGTTGGGTGGGGCCGGTTGGAGTTGACCGGTTGGGGCACGTAGGCCTTCCTAAGCTCTCTCTTCATGTCCCACCATGACGCGATGGGCCATTGCCCCCTAACCTCTCTCATTCTTTCGATGTAATCCCACTTTTTGGCAGCCTCATGAAGAAGCCGTTCTTTGACGAAAGATAATTACATTGCCTCGGACATAGTATAACAATCAAAGTAGGTGTTCATGGTGGCCTCCCACTTGAGGTAGATGCCTGGGTCATTGGAGCCAAAAAAATCTGAGGCTTCAGGCCTACAGAAGCGGAGAGGATGGTTGCCAAGCCCATGGGTGGGCCAACGGTCATATCGCCCCGGTGATTGGGACTCCATGAGAAATTGGGGAACTACATGCTAGACATGCCGACACTTGGACAAGAGTGACTGACTCTTATAGGACTACATGAACTAGAAGACACCGACTAATGCAAACACTCACTAATGCAAAAAAATGATGCACGTAGACCTAACCAATATCTGGTACGTGGCAGAGATAAGCAATCCGAAGATCACTCGCGCAAGTACGCTACCTTCCCGATAGGCATAACCTAATGTTCGGGCAACACATTTTAATATACCGGGCTATTGGGTGAAATGCAATTTGAAAACACTCTTTTTTTTTTGTTTTGAAAGTAATGATAGTTCTAGGCTCGACTTAGACCATGATGCATGCAAGGCTTATTCAAAGACTACCCTAGACTCCACCCGCTCTGATACCAAATTGATGCGGGACGGATGACGACCGGGCTAAGACCTACGACGGACTCGAAGTGCGGCCAGCACTAGCACACTAAGGCAAGCCGGGTGGCTGACCACCGTGGTATTCTTCGGGTGGAGACGTCTCTTAACAGCGACTCTCTTAAGCCCAACGATCGTCCCTTGCGAGGGAAACGTGGGGATCGCGGCGATTAAGAAACCACTGTCGTCTAGGGTGCTATTTTGCGCTCGATGCTCAATTGGAGCTATGGAACGGGTACTCACAACTCACAAACGCGGTGAATTTGAAACTAGCTATCGGCCCTATTCTCACAAACGCAGTAATATAGAAACCATACTAAACAGCAAATGTAAGGATCGGAACGAGCACGTACCTCCACGACTAGTCGTGGGGAAGAATTCCCGACCGATTTCTGAACAACCCCAATACACACAAGATTAACTTTACAATTTCAGAAGCTTGGCCCACTCCACACAGGGAGGTATCGGGATACAATCAATAACTTTGGGGTTGCTGGAACCCGGGTTGACGGGCCACACTCATAGGAGGCGAGGAACGCGTGCCGGAGCCGCTCGGGTACGCCGACGGAAAGCTGACCCGGTTCTGCCCGCGTTGGTCACCCTGCGCAGCAAGCTTGCGGAGGTTGGTACAGCTGGATCCGATGCCCGATCGGAGCGCCGTCTGTTGGAGAATTTCGGCGACTGGATGTAGTATATTCACTCCGAAGATCACGAACAGATGCCTTTATATCTGGGCGCAGTGAGAAATCTTCTGAGGTTCTGGTTTTATGCTCACAGAACTGCACAGAAACACGGTAAAATGTTGGGAAAATGGTTTTCGATGTCAGATCGGGGCGTTCCTTGTGGGAGGCTCTGAAAGTTGATTCTAGTTCTTAGCCGGGCCTGCTCAGACCAGCCTGCGCGATCCCACGAGAACTGCCGTCATGATCCGCACCGGTCACGAATCGAGGCGAAACCAGCGGCAACACAAATAGGACTTGAGATAATACGATTGCTCTTCAGGAACCAACTTCAGATGGCATCGGGGTTGGGCTCCAGAAATTAAAACACAGATAACTTCAATTCTGGGAAGCATTCAGGAACCGATCTGCGTGCCTCCACGAGAAAAATCGCCATCGTTGCTCACGAACTCTGATCGATGCGAAACCAATACTGAAAGTTTTTTAACTTGCAGAGGTATCACGAATAATTTTTGTGGAGGAAGAAGATAAGAGGAAGAGGGGGATACGGGGTCGAGTCTCATGACCCAGTTCTGTCTAGTCCCAGGACAGCTCAATGGGAGTCACACCCAAGAACACACAAAGAGAATCACTCTCTAATGAACTTTTCTTTCAACAAAACATCATTCTATTAAGCATAAACACTATACATGCCTAGCTTCTTATAGGGAAATGGAAGGGGTAGGGGGGAAGGGAGTTCGATGGATGCAATGGGAATGGGAAGGGGGCTGCGCCCCTTTTATTGTGATGGGAGGGGAAGGTGACAAGGGGGAGGGGAAGCTTCCTCCCTTTGAAATTCAAAGGTAGGTGGCAGCCATATATGGTAGGCTAGCAGCCATTAGACCTTGACCAGCAGTCATTCTAGATACATGTGGTAAATGGAGGTGGAAGAAATATAAAAATACACAATTCCTAGCCTAATAAGCCAAAAGAGGGGGCGCCCCCCTTCTTGGGCCTTGAATGGGCCAAATGTGGCCATGACTTAACCAAGCCCATTCCAACCTAGATGGCTTAAGGCCATTCCACCCTTGAAGGCCCATGAATGAAGAGAGCCCACTCTAGATTATCCAATCTAGATAGCCCATGTGGAAGGAAGCCCATATGGCTTATGGATCTATTAGAAATGGACCAAGGCCATTCCTTCTTATGGAATGCTTTAAGGGCTTTAACAAATTGGCCCTTTAGGAGCCTTACAACTAGCCCTTTAGCAAATTACACATACAATAACCATTACAAGCCCAATTCAATGCCAAAAAAGGTCCAAATTCAAGCCAAATTATCCCCCTTTTGAAGATAAGCCGATGTAGTCCACTTGGCGCTCCGCGTATGGCACCGTCGGTTCACCGACGTGTCACGTGGTCACCCTGGTGTCCGCACCAATGAGCCTGATGGTCCAATACAAGGCCGTTACATTACTAGAATTAGAAAACAACGACAGTGTATTTTAGTTAATGGGTTTTAATGGTACAACCAACTCGGCGTCCTAGTGGGAATCCCACGCTCGCGGAGAATTATGGAGGCCTTGAAACAAGATTTTCTAGTCCATTGGAAGGAATATCCAATAGGGAGGTCCTCAAGTCCAATATTATGTTCCTATAGTGTAAAGTGTGAACTAATGGTCAACATACCGGAGTATGTGCCATGTACTTAGAGAAATGACTCTATTGATAGAGAGATACAAGTATCAACGTGAAAATCATGATGAAAACTCCGACAATACAATAGTTAAAAGAATCATGATTTAGAATACAAGACTATAGAATTTTTGGCTTATGAAACTAACATAACTTAAAATACCATTAAGCTCCTGAAATCATGCAACCCCTATTATGAATAATTAAAATAACCTTAAATTCACATAATCAGGTGAAAACTCTAATCAACTAGGCTTAATAATAAGTAAGATTGACGAATCTTATTCTATCTAGGGTTAACATAACACAGGGCTTCTGACGGTCTATAAGTGGTGCGTCACAGTAGTGTGTCGGTCTATCAAACAGCCGTTACAGTAACGTAACGCCCCTGCATAGATGCGTCAGAGTCAACAGATAAATCAATAGGCAATCAGGGACTGTGACGGTCCATCGTATGGCCGTTACATGAGTGTGACGGTCCTACGCTGATGCGTCATAGGGTCTGCTAACATAAAGCGATATAAAACCTAAGGTATCAACTCACATCATGCCTGTAAATCAAATACCATGTCTATTCTAGGCATGATAACGAAGTATAGGCTATCTATATGCGTGGGTACCCGTGAGATAGACAAGATACATCTTTTTAATTTTCCAATTAGGCTAAGAGATGCATGTAATGTATAGAACTTAGTAAAACATGAAATTGATGCTCTACTATGCATGAAATTCAATCAAACCATACGGCTTATAGTCCTATCAAGTTGTTTTTGCCGTTCATGAGATAACCTACCTCTTGTCTAGGCTTCAAACTTCCAATTATGGTCTGAACACCGAACCCTAGTTCCCTTCTTCCTGTGATTTTTTAGCAACTTGTTTTGGCTCTAACTCCACGACCTCTTGACCTAAAGACGTGAAATTTGGAAAGGAGTTAGTCTAAAGTATTGTAAACAAATACTTCTAAAGAAATTACCAAAGATTACACCTTCTTCCCTTGATTCCTTGCGAGCCAAAAGTAAGGGTCGCACAATTCAGAACTAGGTCCTATTTATAGGGTTTTGAAGAATAGATCGATTCTAGAGTCCTTAATTTGCTAAAACTTGATCTCTAAGAGTCCTTAGTAACGTTATTACTCTTCCTACGTTGATCTCTAGTGGATAAGAGTCCAAAGTTTTGATCTTTGTACTTGTTCTTTCCTTCACAGAACTAACAGGATGTAACGGTCTAATGCAGGTGCGTTACAGGCATGTAACGGTCTCACGATAGACCGTTACATTTATTATTCCCAGAGTTCAACATGAATCAAACTCTTCAGCTTATGGAATTCATAGAGTGTAACGGTCGTAGACCCATGCATTACAAGCATGTGACGGTCTCACGATAGACCGTTACATTCAACGTATATAGAGTTTCAAATAAATAAAACTCTTTTATTCCTTTTCCTATATTATTATTTATATAATTCATTTTTATCCTTAAATAAGCTAAGTAACCTTCTAGAATATCGGCCAAACTTAATGGTTTTGGGCCTTAAACCTTTTTAGATGATGTGTAAATAGGCTTGGTTAATTATTCAACCTAATTGGGCCTATGATGACTTATTAGTCTCAGAATTCTTTTATTAATATATTTAGGCCTTTATAAATTCTAGAAAATTATTTATATAAAATTCTATTGTACTACAGGACTGGATTGGAGGGGGCGATCTGGTCCACGTAAACCCCCTAAAAAATATATATTTTTTATTTTCGGAGTGGGGGAGGTAGGTTTACACGGACCAGATCGGGGGGACCAGTCTGGTCCGTGTAAACCCCTAAACCCTACCCAGGGGGGGTTAATGCGGACCGGGCTGGGGCTTCTTGTTTTCATTTAAAAACCTCCTTTTTTAGTTTCTGGGGGGTTTACGCGGACCAGACCGGGGGGGCCAGTCCGGTCAGCGTTTTATGCGAGTTGGAAATGGGGTCTTTTCCCATGTAAAAAATCTTTGTTTTTGTTTTCTGGGGGGTTTATGCAGGGTGGAAATGGGTGTTTTTCACCATTGGCCTATGAAACCCTTTTTGGTCTATTTTGGGCCCACGTTGACTCTGTGTGACCGCAAGAGGACAAAGGATACGAGCTTGGTGTGGTTGACTAGTCGCTTGTCCCACGGAGCTGGGAGGAGGGCACGACCCCCAAGGGGACTTCGCCCCCTGGGGCGCGGCCGCGCCCACGGTGAACTCCCCCCCGGCGGGGTGGCTATCATGCGCGGTTGGCCCAGGTGACCTCTCGTGGTTGTTTGGCGGTGTCCTTTGAAGAACTCAGGCCGAAAAAGTGCTGGGGTTGACCCGTGGGGGTTCGTTGTTGCTGTGTTGTGGGCACCGCTCTCAAGGTGTTCGGGGAAATTCCAGACACACCTCGGGTTGTCGAGCGGCTTGGGTAGTGGGATGGCGGGCCTCGTGTTTGGCCCGAAGATGGGTAGTATAGCTTGTAAGAGTCATACGGAGGCACTTCGGGCGCGTGGGCCCAGCCTCTGTGGTATATGCCACATTGTAAGGTTGGTTGACCCGGGAGCTGAAAGTAAATGGGTTGTCGTCGCATGTCTGAGGGTCGGAGGTGGCCCCAACTTGCTAGAGGGTTACCGTGGGACACGGCTAGGGTGTTCGAGCTGTGGGTTGGCCCCCTGCTTGCTGTAGGAATGCTAGAATATGCGTGCCCGTAAGGTGTTCGGGGAAATTCCCCGCACATGTGCATGGGCCGCATGAGTGTGCTATGACCCTCCAAAGCCTGTGGTTGACTGGGATGAGTCTTCCTTTGAATCTAGAGGGATGAAGGGAAGCATCTTGGGGATAGACCCCGGTCTCGTTGCTAGGTGCCACGTGTCGTGGCGTGTAGTTCGGGTGCCGCCGGGTTGGCCCGGGTGGCTTGGTTGAATTCCGGTAACTCCGTGAACTGGGTGATCGGGGGTGGCCCCAACCAATTGTTGATGATGCCGTTGGTCACGGCAAGCTGGTTAGGACCCTTGATTGGGCCTGGTGTGTCGTAGAAAGGGCTTGGTAAGCAACGCCTTAAAAGGTGTTCAGGGAAATTCTTGAGCCCTCATTTCTTGTTATTTTGCTGGGAAAACATCTGGGTACAACAAATGCCCCCCACGGGGCATGCGTCGGAGGCAGAGATGAGGGCGGACGGCCCGTGCGCTATCGTTTGCTTTGTTGTAGTTGTATTTTGACACTTCATATGTAATTTTTTTTGCTAGCTTTCTCATATATATCCCCCCGTGTGCTTACCACTTTTTTATGCAATTAGTTTGCAGCTATGGCAAGATTCGACAGAGATGATCGGGCTCAGAGGCGTGCGGCCCGTGAGGAGGACCACTGAGTGAGGAAGATCGAGCGACCGTTACCTCCGTTGGGCCCGCCCGCCATCACCGCGGCTAGCATTGGCCAACTTGAATTAGGGCTTTTCACTGGTGGCTGAGGGCCCCATTGCTGAGGGGGCGAGTGGGGCAGGATCTGTGAAGCTGGCCAGGCTCTCTGAGACTGGTGGGATTTACACCTATGACTGCTCGGGAGGTTACCCGAGAGAGTTCCCTTTGGACCGACATCTGTTTGAGTTCATGAGGAGCTTCGTCCCAGCTGGTGTAGAAGACAGAGATCCTTCTGTTGCTGGAGAGCGCCGCCGGCTGGAGCGGGCCATTTTGCTGGCAGGGACTGCCTTCATGGGGTCGCCTTCTACAGGTTCCCGAGCTTTTCTGTGCATTTCTGGAGGCAGCGACAGTTTCCCAATGTGGATTGCCTGGGCTTATTTAGCAGAGTGGACCAGTTCAGGGTCCATGCTGGAGCACTAGGTCCTGCTTCTTGGGACCTGCACGGCCACCACCAGGTTGAGACTGAAGGGGCAATGGGGCTGGTGTTGGAGCAATCAGGGCTGCAGTTTGCTGGTGAGGGATATGACGATCATAGTCTGCTGGATGGGATCCTTCGGTAGACAGTCGTGAGCTGGTACAGCCACTAGGCAGTGATCTCCTTACATCGATACCACCAGGGTGCGACCGAATGGCTGATGGGCATCGTGCACCACTATAGGGTGCTTCTGGACTACGTAGGGATCAAGTATGCAGTGACAACGGTGATGTATGGGTACCCCTACTACACAGGGCTGGTTCAGGCATTGGCGGAGCGCTTCAACCGTCGGTGAAACACGATGGCGACGGCTGAGGGGGAGAATTCACTAGACTTGTGGTCTCTCCTCCGGATTTTAGGCTTGCCGATCAACGGTGAGGGTTATGAGGAGGTGGTGCTGGACGACCTCCATTACAGTCACACTGATGGGCAGGGTCGGTACCGGGTGTCTCATAGCTACCGGTACTTGCTGAAGACCAGGAGAGACTTGGCCCTAGAAGTGGAAGAAAAGGCCGCACATACTTCGAGGGTGCCTCTGAAGGCGTGGGTCCGTCATTTTAACAATGGGCCATTTTGCTTCTACCAAGAGTATGCGCGAGATCAGACCCCATGGGAGGATTATATAGAGGTGGAGCTGCGGTTCCGGACCTACTCCTGATATATTTACGCACCGCGAGAGGAGTGGAACCCCCATGTTCTGACGGACGTGACTTACTTGGCTACGTATCTGGCTTACTGGCTGGCGACCATCGTGGTTCCCCTTGGAGAGGACAGTCTACTGCGAGCCGAGCTACTATGGCCTGCATGTTTGCTAAGAGAGGGTCGGGGGCTGGCGTTGGCTTCTGCGGCGCTGGCCAACATCTACCATGAGTTGGGGGTGCTATCAGTAGACCCTGCGCCACGTGAGCAGAGCTTGCTTCTGCCGACCCACTACCTTAGTGTGTGGGCCGGTTTTCTTTTCCCTAGGCTGGTGACGAGGATGATAGTGGTGAACCCGACGGCCCCTTTAGTGTTCAGTTTCACAGGTCAGCCAGACGGAAACGCAGCACCGCACCTGGAGGGAGCCAGGAGGGCCCTATCCTACTTGCTAGGCAGAGGGGGGGACGGGCTCCGATTTGACGGTGCATTGAGAGACTTTCGACTAGTTCTGGTGCCGTCGAGCGATGAGGCGGCTTGCGCCATACCACATCAGTTACAGCCAGACGCTTCACCGTACATAGAGTGGGTGATCAGCACCCGACCGGTAGTGCTGGCGCTACACCGGTCTGCTATGAGCATCCTGGAGCCCTACTACCCGCACCGGTTTGCCCAGAATTGTAGGTACAACTAGGCGATCCCGCCAAACCAAGAGTTTCCTTTGGCGAGCCGATTATACAAGAGCCGGGATAGCCATCTGGTAGTAGCTGCCTGGTGGGACTTCTATTGCTGCGGGGAGCCAGAGCAGTTACCGACCCCAGCGTTGGATCGCCGTGGGAGGTTCGACATCCATAATGCCAGGTGGTGGTTCGAGCATAGTCACCTGTATCGCCAGAAGGCCTCGATAATTTGGAAAGCTGAGGAGGGTCAACTATTATGGGAGGATCAACCTCCTTTCTCACTGGACAGCGAGTACCTGAGGACCCGCTTCTCCCAGATTCACCGGGATGTGGAGCGGCTTGCGCAGCAGTAGCCTCGAGATGGTCGAGCTTCCTTGTCGTCCGGACAAGGTTACAGAGGGGCTATCAAGCCCCTAATGCTGGTCTAGGCGGGGCCTGTGGCTGCTAGTGCAGTGGCGTCACGGTCGAGGACTTGGTGGACCCAGTTCTGAGCCGACTGCGGCTTGGGGAGGAGTACCACCCTGGATGGAGTGCTCCCGGACGGGAGCTTTACTGACTTTGCCCTTAGCGACTGGAGGTGCCACATCGCTCACGTGATCGGGTGGGCCGGGCCGATGGAGTTCGTCTCTCATATCGAGTGCTCCTACATGCTGAGAGACATCAGGGTGGCAGTTGTGAAGGCTGCCCGAGCGCTGGGGCTGAAGTTGGATCAATTGGTTCCTTTATCGTTGACTCCCTTCGGGGCTTCTAGTAAGACACTTTCTTTATTGCATTGCCTTGGTCTTACTTCTTTGTGTATTTGGCTGAGGTATTGTTTATTGGTGCGCCCCTTTGATAGGTTCCCCGGTAGGGGAAGACCATTCCTTAGCTGGGGCATCTACTTGGAGTGGTGACGGGACCGTTCAGCCTAGGCGGAAGCGCCCCCGCGTGGATGCCGGAGTAGCGGAGGCTGGAGAGTCCTCTCATGACCCCGGGGTAGCTGACCATATTGAGGCGGAGCTGGCTTTGAGTAAGTGTGATGTTACACCACCTTGGGGTGATAGTCACAAGACCGAATGCCCTTGGACCTACAATTGCAAGCAAGTATCTTTGAGCAGCGGACTTATTCTAGCGAACTCACTCGCGTGGCGCACACTAGTGCCCGTAGGTGACTCGGCGATGATGGAGAGGGTCCGAGGCGGGACCTTGATGCTCCAATGGTTAGCTAGATTGGGGAGAACCCCAAATGGGCCAGGGATGCCCAACTCATGGGCGGCCAGCACACCAAGGGTGTGGGATGTAGGGGATCACTCACAACTCGCCCGCGGTGATCACTCACATCAATGGCAATTATGGGCCGAGCTCTCACTCTCCGTCCGACGAAGCAATATTGATAATACTATGCCAAGCAAAGAATATAAACCAGCCAAGAGGGGGACCGAGGCTCACCTAGTCAGCGTGAAAATGCCAACCCCGACCGGAGACGGGGGCGAGCGGGGAGGCGAGGGTATGCACCCGCACGCCGCGTCGATGAAGCTTCAAACCTGCGACTTGAATTATTACATGAACTACACCCCTGCAAGGGGGAGGATCTCGGGGTGGGGGTTAAGTTATTACAGCCAAAATTACCTCCACGGAGGGAGGGGCCTTCATCCGGCCAAGCTAGGGAAGGGGAGAACCGACCTAGGAACTAATTGATAGAACGCCGACGGTTCTGTTCGCCCTCTGGAAAAGGGGATAGGAGGTCGAAGATGATGCCGCTGCGACTTCTTCCGAATTTTTTTGATGATGAGACTAGTGGAAAAATCTTCGGGATTGGATCAGGAAGACGTCCAGTTTTTGTGGAATTTGCTGGTTGGCGGTGTTGGTCGGGGAAGAGCCACGAACAGGGACTCAGATCTCTAGTTCTGACTGTCTCAGCACCACTGCAGCAGAAAGCCGGAGTCATCACGATTGCTCCTGAGCTCCGAATCGAGCGTATCCATATTCGTTGGAAAGGTTGTCGAGTCCTTTTAGAAACGAGACCCACGGGGACACCAGAGGGTGCCGGAGCAGATCGAGAGAGCCCAAACAGTGGACAAGGGTCGGTTCAGTCCTACTAGGAGCAGAACTGCGCACCTGGAGGAGAAAATTAATAAATCTTATCTCCGGATGCCGAACGGGGTTCCGCTTCTTGTCCCTCGAAGTATACTTGTTTAAGAAGATCCCAGCCAAGTTCCGCCTCCATATCCTCAAGAGGGTGGCTGTGGCAGACTCTGCAAATGGCTTCAGGTTACTGACCGGGCCTATCTTGCGCAGTCGGAGAAGAATAGCTCTCTTTGGCAGTCACAAACTCAGACGGGGACAAAACCACCACCGTTGCGAAGTTGCTTCTACAGTGATTCCAACAATGTATGGTACGTCTCCTGAAGCCTCACGATGATTCCGTGGCCACTGCTGTAATCTGCTGGTGCTCTACTGCCTTCTAATTAAGAACTGCAGGTTGAAGATGATAGAGAGAATAGGGTATATGGGAGGGGAAATGGGGTGGATGGGTGTGGGAGTGAACCCTAGCTGTGAGGGGGACTGGGAGGGGGTGTTATAGGGTGTAGGAAGGGGAGAATGGGGGCTAGAATGGGGTGTTTGTAGTGGGTGAGAGAGAAGCTACGAATTTGGGATGGGTGGGGGAGAGGGAAGGAGAGTTCTCTCTCCAAGGTTTGAAAATTGACTAATGGGGTGGTTAATGGGGCTTTGGGGATGGGAATAGTTGTGTTAGGGAAGGGAAGGGTGCTTGGGGAGTGAGGAATTCTCCCTTGGGAGATGAGAGGGTGCCTAGGGAAGGGGATTGGGTAGTTGGTGGTTGGGTGGTGGAGTATGGATTGGTGGAGGGTCTCTTGGGACTAGGGGTGGAGTAATGAGGGTTGGGATAGTTGGGAGGATGAGTAATGAGGGGAGAGGAAGGGTTGATGATGTAGAGGAGAGAGAGAGAGTGGAGGAGAGAGAAAGGGGTGCCCCCTCCTCTTGGAGAGAGAGAGAGAAGAGAGAGAGAAAGAGAGAGGGGAATCCACCCCTTAGAGAGAGAGAGAGAGAGATTTGGAGAACCCACTAAAATAAGACACTAAAACTCACTTGATTTAAATTGATCATAAAAGGTTGTTACAAATGAGAGGAGTGGGAGCCTATTTATAGGCTCACATAATTTCATGGACTAAAATGACCTTGAACAAACTAACTAATGACTAGCCTATCCAGGTGGGGGGCGCCCATGGGCCAAGCCCATCTTTTGGGCCCATTTGGCTACTCAAACCAACCTAATGACTCATGGACTTAGGTAGATAACTGTAACACCCGACATTCTTTTAAATAGAGATAAAATAATTTACTACTATTTAATTAATCATTTTGATAATTATGAATAATTAAAAACAAAAAAAACCTTTTAAATAAAGAGATATTATATGCCAAACCATATTTACATGAATTATAAAATTTAATAATACAATTCTCATAATTTTCTAATTATTAAGTTATAAGTTATTCATTTGCCTTATTAATAATTAAGACATTTCTTATAATTTATTTATTTTTATTAACCTAATTGTGTCCAATTATATAGAAGGTAAAATATTCCCTTATTAATAATTAAGACATTTCTTATAATTTATTTATTTTTATTAACCTAATTGTGTCCAATTATATAGAAGGTAAAATATTCCCGGTGACAGTTTCTTAAGAAATGACACCACCTAAGGCGCGATTTAAAAAGTGGCACCACCTAAGGCGCGAATTTGATAAGAAGTGACACCACCTAAGGCGCGATTTAAAAATTGACACCACCTAAGGCGCGATTTAAAAAGTGGCACCACCTAAGGCGCGAATTTGATAAGAAGTGACAACACCTAAGGCGCGATTTAAAAAGTGGCACCACCTAAGGCGCGATTTAAAAAGTGGCACCACCTAAGGCGCGAATTTGATAAGAGGTGGCACCACCTAAGGCGCGAATTTGATAAGAAGTGGCACCGTCTAAGGCGCGAATTTGATAAGAGATGGCACGGCCTAAGGTGCGAATTTGAAAAGAGATGACTCCTAGGGAGGCGCGAATTAAAAGATGACTTGCTAGGAGTCGCGAATTAAAATGTGACTTTCTGGGGGGCGTCAATTTGTTTAAAGGCGACTTAATTGGAGGCGTCAATTTGCTAAACGATGCCCTACTAAACGTCGCCAATCTAATTGACGACACCACTCAAGTCGTTAATTCTTAACGTCATTTTCTTCGCAGCCAGACTGTACACGCTGGCATTCGCTGGCATGCCACCCAGATCCACTTTTCGCGGATCTTGCCCCCTATCTTGTCGACCCTAATGCTATAATACACACCCCTATTCTAGCCAAACCCGTTAGCTCGTTAGCTTTAGCTGGTTGTAGGGAGGTTGCAGACAGACAAGCTCTGTGAAGGTTGCAGAGAGGTGCAGACCTCTCCTCTGTCCACGCACCCTTCCTTCTGCTCCAAGAGGTAGGTTGTCTCAACTTTTAGCTAAACCTTAGCTAAACTAGTAGTTAATCTACACAGCATGTTAGTAGGTTTTCTCAAGCTTAACAAAATTCCTAGTTAATTAGGGCATTAAAATATCATATCCATGTGATTGTTTTACCGTTTTAATTAGAATAAATTCATGATAACTTGGAATAAATTCATGATAACCTATCATAATTTAAAAGAGTGGGTAAACTGCATGTATTGTTAGTTTAACTAGGTGACTATTTTAGTTGATTATATGATCTGTTAGTTAAATTAAGATCCTGTTAGATATAGAAGATCCTGTTGTTAGAAAATCTTGTAAGTTTAGATGAACTATATATATATATTAGAGACCTACATAGTTACAGTCTTATAACTATCTGTTAGTCGATTGAACCAAATATATTTATAGATGTATCACTAGATATAGTAGTGCAAGATCTTATAGTTACCTGCAAATTAGTAAGACTGTTAGCTAATTAGAATCAACTGATAACTTAATTATAGATAGATAAGTAACAGGTTAAAGTAATAAAGTAACAAATTAAAGTAATAAGAATTCCAGTAGAGTTAACCTACATGATTAAGCAACCCAGGGAATTAGCGCCCTACATCAGGGCGCTAGTTTCAAAATTTACGACCCTGTAGGGGTCATCATTTTATAAATAAATAAATGTTGGCATTTTCTAATGTAATTAGATCACTGTAAATGGCGCCCCTGACCCGGGCGCTAATTACAGAATGGACGCCCTTGACGCATGTCGTCAATTCTTCCATCAAATAGTCATATGTAAACGGATTACAAAAATAAAGACGGCACCCAGGCGCCAATTGCGACTTCTAGGAAGTCACGATTTAAAAGATGACTTGTTGGGGGGCGCGATTTAAAAGGTGACTTGCTGGGGGGCACGAATTTGATAAAAGATGACTTGATGGGGGGCACGATTTAAAAGATGACTTGCTGGGGGCGCGAATTTGATAAAAGATGACTTGTTGGGAGGCGCGATTTAAAAGATGACTTGCTGGGGGGCGCGATTTAAAAGATGACTGGGCGCGAATTTGATAAAAGATGACTTGCTGGGGGGCGCGATTTAAAAGATGACTTGCTGGGAGGCGCCAATTTAAATATATATATAATTTAGAGGACCAGTCAACCCCAAGGCGCCAATTCACTAAAAAAATCCATGTGAAATTCCAAGAAGTGCATTCTAATTAGGGTGTCATTCCTGAAATTGTTAAGTGTTCAACTAGGTACCAATCTCGCACAGTTTTCCGTGTGTTATCCATCATTGGTTTTACCCTAGTACAATAAATTCACCCTTTGGAATCCATTCCAAATCCACCTTTTATTCCTACTGGTCAAGCCTTGAAATTCCATATTGGCTATAAATGAGAGTGGATGTCGAAAACATGACTAATGATGTGCATATAGGGCCCGGTCTGGTCCTGGGAGGAGCACCCGAAGGTACTTGTGCCCATGGGAGTTTATTGACCACGGTGTTTGGCATTACACCGGAGTACTTGCTTGCTAGATTTTAGGCATACCACTCACTCTCATGATATTTACTTGATGGATTGATTGAGGCCCATAGAAGGGTAAAAGTATTTACTTGAATGAACTGATAAATAGCCAATTCTTGCTATACATGTTAGAATTTCCTTGCTTACTATTGTTTGAATTTCAATTGTTATCCCTCAGTTATTACGTGCTTGATACCACATGTTGCCACTACTCAAAAATTTAAATCTATACACTCTCAATTGTAATCCTGCTCTCGTCGATTGTACAATTTCTTGATATCTACCTGTCTGCATGCATTACTTACATTAAATGAACTTGTAATTCACTTAAAGCATGTTAAAACTTGAGATGTAAATCCTACTGAGCGATTCGCTCATCTAGTCATTTTCTAACCTTTCACGTGATTTGGATATCGACCAGAACTCGGAGGGGAATGAATCTGAGTGATGAGTGTAGAGATAGAGTCACCAATTGTTATGAATGGTGTTATTGTAATTCCGTTGTTGGTGTTAATTTGTACCTTAATGTCAGATATATTCTCTAGCATGTCAGTCAAAACCAATAAAGGATATGTGTATTCGACAATTGTTAGCTCGAACCATTTGTATTAAATTCAAGTTAAACTTAGATATTTGCGCACTCTTATAATTGTCTAAGGAAGAAATTCTTTAATTTCCTAGCTTGCTTTGGTTCTATATAAAACTGTCGCGCCATGGGTAAGCTTCCACGCTCGGGACGTGACAGCTTTCTTGGTATCAGAGCCTAGGATTTTAATTTCCTAGGTAAAAACCTGAGTCCAAAGATATAAATGTCTAATAGAATTATCTATGGATAGGTTTAGATCTTACCTGGTGAGATGGGTAAAGCCAAGGGTTAAGTTTAACAATGACAATTGACCCCATAATAACGAAACCCAATATTTATTACACCTTAATTCTTTTGTAGGATTATGGCCGCTGAAAGAGCACAATGGCGCGAGATGTAGCACACTGTGCAGGGACTTACGCAGGCGCTATAGCAAGTGGCGTAAGGCGGTGTTGGCGGTGCTCACCGTGGAGCTGGTGACCTTCACAGGGATTTTCGTAATATGAACCCACCAAGATTCACGGGTTCGGTGGACCCTGATGATGCCGAGAATTGGCTGAAGGAAATTGAGAGGATCTTCCGTGTAATGCAATGCATGGATACAGAGAAGGTTCTATTGGCTACATTTCAACTAGAACGGGATGCTTGATGTTGGTGGGAGTCCGTGGAAGCAACACTGCCCGACAATCATGTCACATGGATGGAATTTGTCGAGCATTTCAACAACAAGTATTTCTCGGACCGTGTGCAAGAGAAGAAGGCCGCGAAATTTGCTGCATTAAAGCAATGGACCAAAAAGGTAGCTGAATATGAGGCCCAATTCTCAAGGCTTTCCCATTATGCACCTCACTTGGTGTGTACTAAAAAGATGAAGGCGAGGAGATTTCTCAACGGGCTACGGCCCCAGTATATTACCCAGCTTGCACCGATGGACATCCAAGTCTACTCAGAAATGGTTCGTCGTGCTCAGCTGCTGGAAGACGCCATCGAATTTTCTGAAAGGATTCGAGGCAAGGACAAGAAAGAACATGTTACAAGTCCAGGAAGCTTCAAACCACCATTTGGCAAGAAGCGGGTCTTTAATGGAGGCGAGTCTTCCAAGGAGAAGAGATCCCAGAGAAGTCACAAGCCATTCCTCACCATCAGCAACAAGCCCTTCTCCGATATTGCACCTACTAAGGAGATTTGCAAATATTGCGAAAAAGCTGGTCATAAGACCGAGGAGTGCTAGAGGAAACTGGGAGCGTGTCTCCGATGTGGGAGTCGAGAGCATCGAATTCCCGATTGCCCCTTAATGAAGGAACAAGTCAACAAGGACGATAAGCGTCCAGTCAAAAAGCAAGGCCGTCTGCAAGCTCTTCAAGGGACGAAACCTATGGAAGGAAGAATCGTGGAAGGTACATTGACTGTTTGCTCTAAACCTGCTAGAGTTCTATTTGATACTGGAGCAACTCATTCGTTTGTTTCCAAGAAATTTACTGCCTCATCTTCTAAAGAACCTGAATGGTTAGATTTAATTCTATCTACACCTCTTGGAAACAAATCAGATATTACGCATCACTACCCAAGTTGTGAGGTTATGGTTCAAGGTAATAATCTACCGGCCGACCTGATATGTCTTGATATGGAATATTATGATGTCATATTGGGAGCTGACTGGTTATCGACCTACCAAGCAACGGTAGATTGTCGGCATGGCAAGATAACTTTTGTGCACTATCCCGAGTTAGTTTATATCAAACCTCGGGATAAATCCCTACTTATCTCAGCTCTCCGAGCTAGTAAACTAGTGAATAGAGGATGTATGTCTTTCTTAGCTTTTGTAACTACCACAGAAGCCGAGAAGACAAAGATTGAAGACATCCGAGTGACTCGGGACTTCTCTGATGTATTTCCAGATGAATTGCCTGGTTTACCCCCGGAAAGAGAAGTGTCATTCACAATTGATATTGTTCCGAGTGCCGGTCCTATTTCTAAAGCACCCTACAGAATGTCTCCTGCGAAACTAAAAGAACTGAAGGAGCAGTTGATGGATTTACTGAAGAAAGGATTCATTAGGCCGAGTACTTCCCCATGGGGGGCACCGGTGCTCTTTGTTAAAAAGAAGGATGGCACATTAAGATTATGCATTGATTACCGGCAGTTAAATCATTTTACAATCAAGAACAAGTACCCACTGCCGAGAATTGATGAGCTGTTCGACCAATTATCAGGAGCAAAGTATTTCTCCAAAATAGATCTTCGGTCTGGTTATCACCAATTGAGGATCAAGGAAGAAGATATTTACAAAACTGCATTTCGAAGCAGGTATGGGCATTACGAATTTACTGTTATTCCTTTTGGACTAACTAATGCCCCTACAGCTTTCATGCAGTTAATGAATAGCATTTATCGGCCTTATTTAGACCAATTTATTGTTGTCTTCATTGACGATATATTGATCTATTCAAAGACTGAAGAAGATCATGAGGAACATCTCAAGAAGGCATTACAAATATTGCGAGACAATAAGTTATACGCAAAATTCAACAAATGCCAGTTCTGACTGGAGGAAGTGTCCTTCTTAGGACATGTTATCTCAAAGGATGGGATTACTGTTGATCCTGCAAAGGTCAAAGCCGTGCAAGATTGGGAACGACCGATGAATGCAACGGAGATTCGTAGCTTCTTGGGTTTAGCTAGTTACTACCGGCGTTTCATCAAGGACTTCTCCAAGATTGTTGTTCCTCTTACCAGATTGACTCGCAAGGAAGTGCCTATTGAGTGGAATGAAGATTGTGAGAAGAGTTTCCTGACTTTGAAGGATCTCTTGACTACTGCACCGGTCTTATCTCTTCCAATTGAAGGAGAAAAATACGAGGTATATACCGATGCTTCTGGTATCGGCCTCGGATGTGTATTGATGCAGAACGGAAAAGTCATTGCATACTCTTCCCGTCAATTGAAGAAACATGAAGAGAATTACCTGGTTCATGACTTAGAACTAGCCGCGGTGGTATTTGCCTTAAAGATTTGGAGGCACTATCTTTACGGAGAACAATTCATTGTATACTCCGATCATAAAAGCCTCAAGTACTTATTCTCCCAAAAGGAGCTAAACATGCGGCAAAGGCGTTGGCTCGAGTATCTTAAGGATTTCGACTTCACTATACAGTACCATCCTGGTAAGTGTAATTCCGTAGCTGATGCCCTTAGTCGAAAGCCGAGAACAATATTGGCCAACTGCATGATACAAGAATGGAAACTATTGGAGAAATTCTCTGAGCTTGATATTAGCACGGATGAGAAGAACATGTGTATTATTCTATCTCATATGAGCTTACATCCAGATTTGCTACCTGAAATCAAAAAGTTGCAAGAAGAAGATCCCTCACTAGTGGAGATAAAGAGCAAATTGGACGAGAGACTTGATTTCAAGCTGGCACCTGATGGCAGACTGCTATTTCATGAACGGACATGTGTGCCCGACTGTCCTGAGCTGAAGAAAAAGATTCTTGAAGAAGCTCATCGATCGAGATACACAATCCATCCGGGAGCCACTAAGATGTACCAAGACATAAAAAGGACCTTTTGGTGGCCCAACATGAAAAAGGAGATAGTGGATTTTGTGTCTCGATGCTTGACTTGCCAGCAGGTGAAGGCCGAACATCAGAAACCAGCAGGGAGACTGCATCCGCTGGATATTCCCAAGTGGAAATGGGAAGAAATCGGCATGGATTTCATCATGGGTTTGCCCAAGTCTAGGGGCGGATATGATGGAATATGGGTAATCATCGATCGCCTTACTAAATCGGCTCATTTCTTGCCTATTAAGAATCGATGGTCGGTTGATGTTCTTGCCGCCTTGTATATTAAGGAAATTACTAGACTACATGGAATTTCTGTGTCTATAGTATCTGACCGAGATCCACGCTTCACATCTCATTTCTGGAAGGGTCTACAACACTCTCTTGGAACGAAACTCAATTTCAGTACTACTTTTCATCCCCAGACAGATGGTCAGACGAAAGAACCAATCAGATTATTGAAGACATGTTGCGAGCATGCATTATAGATTTCGGCGGAAGATGGCATGACCACTTACCACTAGCCGAATTTGCCTACAATAACAGCTACCAAGCCAGTATTCAAATGGCACCTTTCGAAGCACTTTATGGTAGAAGTTGCCGATCTCCTATATGCTGGGATGAAGTTGGTGAAAAACAAATTTTAGGCCCAGATATGGTAAGAGATTCTACCGAGAAGATACACCTTATTCGAGAAAGGGTGAGGATAGCACAGTCCCGGCAGAAATCCTATGCTGATAACCGAAGGCGAGATCTGGAATTTCAAGTCGGAGATCACGTCTTTCTCAAGGTATCTCCCGGCCGAGGCATTAGAAGATTCGGTGTTAAAGGCACACTAACACCAAGATTTATCGGTCCTTTCGAAGTACTGGAAAGAGTGGGTGAGGTAGCTTACCGTATCGCTTTACCTCCTCAACTCTCGGAAGTACACAACGTATTTCATATTTCTATGTTGAAGAAATACGTGCACGATCCCTCTCATGTCATCGACCACGCCGATTTGGTAATTCAAAAGGATCTTACTTACAAACAAAGGCCGATGCAAATCCTCGATCGAGAAGTCCGAGTTCTAAGGAGCAAGACGATCCCTATGGTGAAAATTCAATGGAATCGATGCTCGGAGCAGGAAGCAACTTGGGAGACTGAGGAATCTATGAAGGGAAGATACCCAGAGCTATTTTAGACTGTAAGTGTCCTATACGCTCTGCATTTCTCTTACATAGCAGAATTATCCTCATGCAGTTGAATTTGGGGATCAAATTCTTTTAAGTAGGGGAGGGTGTAACACCCGACATTCTTTTAAATAGAGATAAAATAATTTACTACTATTTAATTAATCATTTTGATAATTATGAATAATTAAAAAAACCTTTTAAATAAAGAGATATTATATGCCAAACCATATTTACATGAATTATAAAATTTATATAATACAATTCTCATAATTTTCTAATTATTAAGTTATAAGTTATGCATTTGCCTTATTAATAATTAAGACATTTCTTATAATTTATTTTTTTTATTAACCTAATTGTGTCCAATTATATAGAAGGTAAAATATTTCCGGTGATAGTTTCTTAAGAAATGACACCACCTAAGGCGCGATTTAAAAAGTGGCACCACCTAAGGCGCGAATTTGATAAGAAGTGACACCACCTAAGGCGCGATTTAAAAAGTGGCACCACCTAACGCGTGATTTAAAAAGTGGCACCACCTAACGCGCGAATTTGATAAGAAGTGACACCACCTAAGGCGCGATTTAAAAAGTGGCACCACCTAAGGCGCGAATTTGATAAGAGGTGGCACCACCTAAGGCGCGAATTTGATAAGAAGTGGCACCGTGTAAGGCACGAATTTGATAAGAGATGGCACTGCCTAAGGCGTGAATTTGAAAAGAGATGACTCCTAGGGAGGCGCGAATTAAAAGATGACTTGCTAGGAGTCGCGAATTAAAAGGTGACTTTCTGGGGGGCGTCAATTTGTTTAAAGGCGACTTAATTGGAGGCGTCAATTTACTAAACGACGCCCTACTAAACGTCGCCAATCTAATTGACGACACCACTCAAGTCGTTAATTCTTAACGTCATTTTCTTCGCAGCCAGGCTGTACACGCTGGCATTCGCTGGCATGCCACCCAGATCCGCTTTTCAGGATCTTGCCCCCTATCTTGTCGACCCTAATGCTATAATACACACCCCTATTCTAGCCAAACCCGTTAGCTCGTTAGCTTTAGCTGGTTGCAGGGAGGTTGCAGACAGACAAGCTCTGTGAAGGTTGCAGAGAGGTGCAGACCTCTCCTCTGTCCACGCACCCTTCCTTCTGCTCCAAGAGGTAGGTTGTCTCAACTTTTAGCTAAACCTTAGCTAAACTAGTAGTTAATCTACACAGCATGTTAGTAGGTTTTCTCAAGCTTAACCAAATTCCTAGTTAATTAGGGCATTAAAATATCATATCCATGTGATTGTTTTACCGTTTTAATTAGAATAAATTCATGATAACTTGGAATAAATTCATGATAATCTATCATAATTTAAAAGAGTGGGTAAACTGCATGTATTGTTAGTTTAACTAGGTGACTATTTTAGTTGATTAGATGATCTGTTAGTTAAATTAAGATCCTGTTAGATATAGAAGATCCTGTTGTTAGAAAATCTTGTAAGTTTAGATGAACTATATATATATATTAGAGACCTACTTAGTTACAGTCGTATAACTATCTATTAGTCGATTTAACCAAATATATATATAGACGTATCACTAGATATAGTAGTGCAAGATCTTATAGTTACCTGCAAATTAGTAAGACTGTTAGGTAATTAGAATCAACTGATAACTTAATTATAGATAGATAAGTAACAGGTTAAAGTAATAAAGTAACAAATTAAAGTAATAAGCATTCCAGTAGAGTTAACCTGCATGATTAAGCAACCGAGGGAATTAGCGCCCTACATCAGGGCGCTAGTTTCAAAATTTACGACCCTGTAGGGGTTGTCATTTTATAAATAAATAAATGTTGGCATTTTCTAATGTAATTAGATCACTGTAAATGGCGCCCCTGACCAGGGCGCTAATTACAGAATGGACGCCCTTGACGCATGTCGTCAATTCTTCCATCAAATAGTCATATGTAAACGGATTACAGAAATAAAGACGGCACCCAGGCGCCAATTGCGACTTCTAGGAAGTCACGATTTAAAAGATGACTTGCTGGGGGGTGCGATTTAAAAGGTGACTTGCTGGGGGGCGCGAATTTGATAAAAGATGACTTGATGGGGGCGCGATTTAAAAGATGACTTGCTGGGGGGCGCGATTTAAAAGATGACTTGCTGGGGGGCGCGAATTTGATAAAAGATGACTTGCTGGGAGGCGCGATTTAAAAGATGACTTGCTGGGGGGCGCGATTTAAAAGATGACTTGCTGGGGCGCGAATTTGATAAAAGATGACTTGCTGGGGGGCGCGATTTAAAAGATGACTTGCTGGGAGGCGCCAATTTAAATATATATATAATTTAGAGGACCAGTCAACCCCAAGGCGCCAATTCACTAAAAAAATCCATGTGAAATTCCAAGAAGTGCATTCTAATTAGGGTGTCATTTCTGAAATTGTTAAGTGTTCTACTAGGTACCAATCTCGCACAGTTTTCCGTGTGTTATCCATCATTGGTTTTACCCTAGTACAATAAATTCACCCTTTGGAATCCATTCCAAATCCACCTTATATTCCTACTGGTCAAGCCTTGAAATTCATATTGGCTATAAATGAGAGTGGATGTCGAAAACATGACTAATGCTGTGCATATAGGGCCCGGTCTGGTCCTGGGAGGAGCACCCGAAGGTACTTGTGCCCATGGGAGTTTATTGACCACGGTGTTTGGCATTACACCGGAGTACTTGCTTGCTAGATTTTAGGCATACCACTCACTCTCATGATATTTACTTGATGGATTGATTGAGGCCCATAGAAGGGTAAAAGTATTTACTTGAATGAACTGATAAATAGCCAATTCTTGCTATACATGTTAGAATTTCCTTGCTTACTATTGTTTGAATTTCAATTGTTATCCCTCAGTTATTACGTGCTTGATACCACTTGTTGCCACTGCTCAAAAATTTAAATCTATACACTCTCAATTGTAATCTGCTCTCGTCGATTGTACAATTTCTTGATATCTACCTGTCTGCATGCATTACTTACATTAAATGAACTTGTAATTCACTTAAAGCATGTTAAAACTTGAGATGTAAATCCTACTGAGCGATTCGCTCATCTAGTCATTTTCTAACCTTTCACGTGATTTGGATATCGACCAGAACTCGGAGGGGAATGAATCTAAGTGATGAGTGTAGAGATAGAGTCACCAATTGTTATCAATGGCGTTATTGTAATTCCGTTGTTGGTGTTAATTTGTACCCTAATGTCAGTTATATTCTCTAGCATGTCAGTCAAAACCAATAAAGGATATGTGTATTCGACAATTGTTAGCTCGAACCATTTGTATTAAATTCAAGTTAAACTTAGATATTTGCGCACTCTTATAATTGTCTAAGGAAGAAATTCTTTAATTTCCTAGCTTGCTTTGGTTCTATATAAAACTGTCGCGCCACGGGTAAGCTTCCGCGCTCGGGACGTGACAATAACCCACTAACCTAGGTACATGACTCAAATAAATGGAAAATTATATAGTTTATGACTCAAAGAAAATATGAAAATTACATGGATAGACTCAGAAAAATGCGAAGAACATAATGACGCATGCCGTCGATCCATTTGAGCTTTTAAAAAAAAGTGGAGGGGCAAGGGATGCCCCCATCATACCCCTGGGGTGGGGAGAACTCGACCCCGTCAAGTATGGGTCCACCGGAGAAGTGGTACACTATTGCAGCTCCAGACGAGCCTCGATCTCCGAACTCAACCCGCGTCCATAGCTGGGGAATGGTGCTTCAGCTTTTCAAAGTGGCTCGGACACACCCTCATGCTGGAAATGAGATCTTGCTTGCCTAGTATTGTCGCCGTGTGCTCACGTCAGGCTCTCAGGCTAATTTGTGGTGGCACTCCGAGGGTGTCTCTCACAAGGATAGGTGTAAGCTCAAGGCACTCACTAGGATCTACCACAGTGCCCTTAGAGGGTGCCGGATCAGCCACGTGGGAAGTGGGGTGAATCCCAAAACCCATTAGAAAGTCCAACCCATAAGCTGGTTTGCCAAAGCTACTCAAAACTTGGGAAGGTCCAAGTCCTCGTTCCCTCAAATTGGAGGTGACCCTAGGGTAGAGCCACTCCCAAGTCATCATCGCCAAGTTGCCAACTTCGAAGTCCAAGTGGCGCTCATGAGTTTTTGTCCGCTTCCTGTGAATCTCACTGCTGGTTGCTTGATACTTGCTTAGATGCATATGCCATGCACTATGATGCGGTGTGAGTGAGAAATGTATGATATGCATAGGGGCGCCAGACAACCATATTTAGACCAATCATGTAGAAATGCTATGGAGACTTTGATGGAATTGGGATGACCGAGGCATCCATAAATGTCCCTCTCATGCGTAGGTATGATAAGTGCCGGAGGACCTGGACATCCATGAATACTCCTAATATGCTTAAGACTCATGATGAATGAAGGTGGACCATTACATCCGAATATGGACCACTCATACTTCCTACTTGACATGTGGGTGATATGAATGAATGGACCCGACTTATGAATCATGTCAAGTGGTGCGATATGCCTAGGCACCTGCATTCCTATCCTAGAGATGACTTCCATGTGCATGGGTGTGGGGTGGCCCTTGAGCTTCCACTCGTATGGATCAAAGGGATCTAAGAAGGGGGACATCATGGAGTGGGACAATTAATCAATCCCAAGGTGTATGTTGCCTAAGGTCAAGGCTCCCATAGTGTAACCTAATTCTAGGAAGGGAGGGGTTTGACCCAACATGGTGGGTGGGGGTAGGGTAAGGAGAGTGGTGAGTAAGGTGGGTGGGTCACATGGGGAACTAGACTCCCATAGGAAGGGATCAA
Organism: Amorphophallus konjac; assembly: GCA_022559845.1. Classification (NCBI taxonomy): domain Eukaryota; kingdom Viridiplantae; phylum Streptophyta; class Magnoliopsida; order Alismatales; family Araceae; genus Amorphophallus; species Amorphophallus konjac. The sequence continues at coordinate 177,812,601 of CM040119.1, forward strand.
AGGGATCATGATAAGGGTTACCTAGAGAGAGATACTCCATATCCTCAAGGTCCTCACAAGGTGGTGAATCATCCTCTTCTAGTGAAATGGTTGGGCCGGTGTATGGGGTGGGTTGGTTGGTCAAGGTTCTAGGAATCACAATGGTAGGGGAGTGGACCGGGATGGGCTCTTGCACCATGGGGAGAAGGAAAAGGAGGTCACTAGTGTAGCAACCAATAGTGTGAACCGAGGTGATAGACCCGGTACATGGGTGGATGAGGTCAAGGCTCTTGGGTCGGTCCGCCCCTAGAGTCAACAAATAAGTGAAGTCTAATTGCCACTCTAGACCCTTGAGGAGATCATCCCAACCCTCTACCTCATAGTAGGATTGGATCGTGGTGTGAAAGGATGGGAGGGCCACAATTTGGGATTGATGTCCCATGGGTGAGAGGTATGGGAGTGAACTAGGGACGGGGGGGCATTGCTTGAGCCATTGGAGTATGGACTCATTCACGGTGAGGGTGTGTGGCTCTTGAGGATCCGGACTTGGAGAGGTGGGTGGAAGTGGAGATTCTTGGATTTCCTTTATGGTGGGTTGCGGATCCGGACTAGCATCCATTTCCGTGTGGGTGGGTGTGTGGGTCTCAACTTCTAATGATAATGGGGTGGGTAGGTCTAATGCGGGGGAATTGATGATAGTCGATGCGTGGTGCACCCGAGGTGGTGAACAAGCATGGGCCTGGGTTGGGATTGGTAAGGGAAGTAGTGGAGGTCTAGGTTGGGGTTGGGTTGGGGTAGGAAGTGGAAGATGGGTGGGTTGAGGGGGTTTGAAAAGATTGTCATTGGGAGGAGTGTCCTTGTTGGGGGACGATGGAGGGGTAATGGTGGCCGAGGTGGGAGAGGTTTCAACCACTTGGGGTATGGGAAGATGCTTCCTCGTGGGGCATTGTCCGATGATGTGTCCCAATTGGTGGCACCTATAACATTCCGGCTTGCACTTACCCGAGGTTATTTCACTCACTTCTATCTCCATAGGACCTTTTCCTTTTTGAGAAGGGGTAAGGTGAGGAGTGGAGGTGGAGGCCAAAGGGCCTTGAGTAAGGTGAGTTGTGGAATTGGGTTTTGGTTGCATTGTGGGGAATTGGGGAATTGGAGTCTTGGGTTGACTGGGTGGGGATGGTGGGGTTGAAGTGCTCCTTGGGCTTTGGTGATCCGAGTAGGAAGAAGACACATATCTAGCCCTAAGTTGTTCCTTCATGTTTCCCCAAGTGGTAATGGGATCTTCCCTTCTAATTATCCTTAGCCTGACAATTTGTAGCTAATAGGTTTGAGCCCGTTTGGTAAGTTGTGATTTGGCACATCGGACTTTCTCATCCTTGGACATGGGATACCAAGTGAAGTAATGGTCCATTGAGACTTTCCAATCTAAATAGTCAATAGGATGAGTTCCATCAAAGATGGGAGGTGGGGGAGGAGCCCTACTATCATCCGTCCTTGGGGCGGGCCCATTTTCTCCTAGTTGGTCGAGTCGACCCGATAGGTTATCAAGCCGCTCATTGGCATAGGTCAAGGCCTTCATGAGGTAGTTGACATGGCCAGGGAGGTCATGTGTGTTAGTGGTAGGCATCCCTTGGGGGTTTTGACTCATGGAGAGGGCCGATGGGTAAGGTCGGTAAGAGGTGGTCATGCTAGTGGACAAAAGATATGCAACCGAGGACTCTAAATGCATAAACACGCCCTAAGACCAACTTGATATAGACAAGTTGTGAACTTGCTCTGATACCACTTGATGTGACACCACCTTGGGGTGATAGTCATAAGACCGAATACCCTTGGACCTACAATTGTAAGCAAGTATCTTTGAGCGGCGGACTTATTCTAGCGAACTCACTGGCGTGGCGCACACTAGTGCCCATAGGTGACTCGGCGATGATGGAGAGGGTCTGAGGCGGGACCTTGATGCTCCAATGGTTGGCTAGCTTGGGGAGAACCCCAAATGGGACAGGGATGCCCAACTCACGGGCGGCCAGCACACCAAGGGTGTGGGATGTAGGGGATCACTCACAACTCGCCCGCAGTGATCACTCACATCAATGGCAATTATGGGCCGAGCTCTCACTCTCCGTCCGACGAAGCAATAACGATAATACTATGCTAAGCAAGGAATTTAAACCAGCCAAGAGGGGGACCGAGGCTCACCTAGTCAGCGTGAAGACGCCGACCCCGGCCAGAGATGGGGGCGAGCGGGGAGGCGAGGGTATGCACCTGCACGCCGCGTCGATGAAGCTTCAAACCTGCGACTTGAATTATTACATGAACTACACCCCTTGCAAGGGGGGGGATCTCGGGGTGGGGGTTAAGTTATTACAGCCAAAATTACCTCCACGTGGGGAGGGGCCTTCAGCCGGCCAAGCTAGGGAAGGGGAGAACCGACCGAGGAACTAATTGATAGAACGCCGACGGTTCTGTCCCCCCTCTGGAACAGGGGACAGGCAGTCGAAGATGATGCCGCTACGGCATCTCTCGAATTTTATTGATGACGAGACCAGTGGAAAAATCTTTGGGATTGGATCAGGAAGACGTCCAATTTTTTTGGAATTTGCTGGTTGGCGATGCTGGTCGGGGAAGAGCCATGAACAAGGACTAAGATCTCTGGTTCTGACTGTCTCAGCACCACTGCAGCAGAAAGCCGGAGAGGTCACGATTGCTCCCGAGCTCCGAATCAAGCGTGGCCAGATTCGTTGGAAAGGTTGTCAAGTCCTTTTTGAAACGAGACCCACGGGGACACCAGAGGGTGCTGGAGTTGATCAGGAGAGCCCAAATAGTGGACAGGGGTCGGTTTAGTCCCAGTAGGAGCAGAACTGCGCACCTGAAGGAGAAAATTGATAAATCTTATCTCCGGAATCCGAACAGGGTTCTGCATCTTTTCCCTTGAAGTAGGCTTGTTGTAGAAGATCCCAGCCAAGTCCTGCCTCCAGATCCTCAAGAGGGTGGCCGCGGCAGACTCTGCAAATGGCTTTAGGTTGCTGACCGGGCCTATCCTACGCAGTCGGAGAAGAATAGCTCTCTTTGGCAGTCACGAACTCAGACGAGGACGAAACCACCACCGTTGAGAAGCTGCTTCGACGATGATTGCAACAATATATGGTATGCCTCCTGAAGCCTCACGATGATTCCATGGCTGCTGCTGCAATCTGCTGGTGCTCTACTGCCTTTGAATTGAGAACTGCAGGTTGAAGATGATAGGGGGAATGTGATATATGGGAGGGGAAATGGGGTGGATGGGTGTGGGAGTGACCCCTAGCTATGAGGGGGTCTGTGACGGGGTGTTCTAGGGTGTGGGAAGGGGAGAATGGGGGCTGGAATGGGGTGTTTGCAGTGGGTGAGAGAGAAGCTGCGAATTTGGGATGGGTGGGGGAGAGGGAATGAGAGTTCTCTCTCCAAGGTTTGAAAATTGACTAATTGGGTGGTTAATGGGGCTTTGGGGATGGGAATGATTGTGTTGGGGAAGGGAAGGGGTGCTTGGGGAGTGAGGAATTCTGCCTTGGGAGATGAGAGGGTGCTTAGGGAAGGGGATTGGGTAGTTGGTGGTTGGGTGGTGGAGTATGGATTGGTGGAGGGTCTCTTGGGACTAGGGGTGGAGTAATGAGGGTTGGGGTAGTTGGGAGGATGAGTAATGAGGGGAGAGGAAGGGTTGATGATGTGGAGGAGAGGGAGGGAGGGGAGGAGAGAGAAAGGGGTGTCCCCTCCTCTTGGAGAGAGAGAGAGAGATTTGGAGAATCCACTCCAAGAAGACACTAAAACTCACTTGATTTAAATTGATCATAAAAGATTGTTACAAATGAGAGGAGTGGGGGCCTATTTATAGGCTTACACAATTTCATGGACTAAAATGACCTTGAACAAACTAACTAATGACTAGCCTATCCAGGTGGGGGGCGCCCATGGGCCAAGCCCATCTTTTGGGCCCATTTGGCTACTCAAACCAACCTAATGACTCATGGACTTAGGTAGATAACCCACTAACCTAGGTACATGACTCAAATAAAGGGAAAATTACATAGTTTATGACTCAAAGAAAATATGAAAATTACATGGATAGACTCAGAAAAATGTGAAGAACATAATGACGCATGCCGTCGATCCATTTGAGCTTTGAAAAAAAATGGAGGGCAAGGGATGCCCCCATCAAAGTGCCATGCTCAACCCTCCATCTTCTACTAGTCTATTCATTATGGTTGGCTAACTTTGTGTTGCTTGGCTGGTGTTGTAGCTTCATTGGAGGCCGAGGTAGAGGTGGCTTTCTCGCCACCCTTGGAGACCGATCCCTTGGTGGATGACGAGATCGGGTGCGACATCGATGTTGATGAGGTTCTCCACATGATGGACGAGGCTGACCCTAATGCTGACGCGTTCCCCGACTTTGAGTTGTGGAAGGCGCCTGAGGGCATTCAGCATGGTAGGCCCCTCCCCTGTGACTGGTAATGTTCTGTGCATGGCTATGCTTGCTTCTGGAAATTGACATTGCCATGTATTCCCATGCAGAGATGGCAGGGACGTCGCGGGCCATTGCCCCTCCTGAGATGAGAGATGAGGTGCCCATCCCTGTTAAGGAGAGAGAGCCTACGGTGACCCAGGACGACTTAGGTGCATATGGAGTTGCCGTAGGAAAGGTTCACGTCTTCTCTCCATGGGCTTATTATACTGGGATGGTTGACTGTGCTTGTTGTCTTATTTGCAAGGTGATGACTTAGCTGCCACCCTGGAGACGGTCTAGGAGCTTGTCGGTGCTGGACCGTCGGTGTAGCTTCTCTCCATTGAGGACGAGCCGGGAGTGGCGGGTGGCCTAGCTGCCCTTGTTGCTGGAGTTGTATCTGGGATGCTACCACAATCGCTAAATGGGCTGCCCCTTCCTCCTTTGCCAGCAGTTGTCTCGGCTTGCACGGTGGGGATAGTTGGGTCATCCACCATGGGACCATGAGGTACGTGACTGGGAACTTAGCCACTTGTAGCGGGCTTTTGTATCACCTGCCAGCGCTAAGCTTTTCCTAGTGTTGGTCATAGGTACTTCATCCCCTTTGGCGGAGGGCGAGCTTCCTCCTGTCATGGCTGGAGTTGCAGGCGTGGAGCCTACGACCGTAGCTTTGACTGGAGAGACTGAGGAGATCATTGATATCGAGAGGGTCTCTAAGGGGAGTTCCTCGACTGGTGAGCTTCTTGTTCAAAACCCTTGACTGGATTGTTTTCTTTATGTGAGGTCAAGTTGTGTGCTGACCCCATTGTTTTATTGATCCGCGGGGGCTTCTAGTTCCGCCACCTCCGTTGATTCATCTAAGACTTCTTCAGGCTCCTCAGGTAGCGCTAGTTTTGTCATGAAGATAGAGGTGAGTTCAAGCTCCTCCTCCTCTAGGACCCCATCTACTGAGGGGGCGGAGGCTGAGATTACTTTTGTAGGTATGTGGGGCTCTTTCCTTCCCCCTTTAGCACTTGTTTGTGTTTTCTGGCAGGATACTGAGGCTTCTGTCTTATGTGTAGCACTAGTGTCGGAGGAGGAGTGTGTGTCGGCCCCTACTGTAGATGGTCGGGAGGAGGTTCTCGACCTTCCTGCAGCTTCAGGAGGGGACATGGCTATGGCAGAGGGCTCCCTAGCCGTTGAGGAGTCTCTACCTTCCCCAACCCCAACCAGTGACGCCGTAGGTGTGGAGGGGCTTGCTCTGGGTAGGGACTGAGAATTCTTTTTCTCAGATTTTCCACCTTATTTCTCATGGGAAGTTTCACATGTATTTCTCACTTCCCATTTGTTCTTTCTAGTATTGTGTAGCCTCGACTGATGTGCTGATGGAGGTGAGCGACTCCTCTCTGTGCCAGGGGGTGGAATGGCCTTCCTCCACTCCACCAATGGAGCCGTTAGTGGATGGGAGTGTGGGTGCCTCCTTGCTCCAGTGAGTGTGAGGGTACCTTCAGAGTGACCCCCTCCTTTCTCCGGAGGACTTGAGGCAGCGTCTGATGGACTGCACCCGGGGTTACCACATCCTCGGCTTCCCGCATGAGCCTTGGATGTCTGGGCTGGCTGGGATATGGGCGGAGTACCTGCTACTTCTTTAGGCACAAGAGCAGAGGGCTCAAAGGTTGGTGACCATCCAGGAGGAGCGGGAGTGACTGGATCGGCTTGCGACAGTCGTAGCCGAGCACAGGGGCCATGCCGAGGTGGCTCAATCACTTTTTTGAGGCCAGGTTGTTCAACTTGAGGAAACCGAGATCAGGACTTGGGCCTTGAGGAAGGCTTTGGAGGAGCAGCAGTCGGCCATAGAGCTCATCAGGGCTGAGTGGTGAGAGGCTAGGAGCACAGTCGAGGCCAGTACTCAGCTCTTGTCCACTCTCGAGACAGAGCTCGCGGCTGCTCGATCACACTTGTCGGCGTTGGAGGGGAGCGAGCCGTGATTTGATTGTATATCTCCCCTCTTTTTGTTATGTTATATGCCCTAGTTTTATATATTTTGTTATCTCAAGGGAAAGTCTTGGGATCCTTTTATAGAGTATCAATGACAAACTTCTGGATTTCTTTTGTCATTTCTTGTGTCGTCCCACCTCTTTCTCTTGTGGAACAATGCTGGGTGCATGAGCAGGCGACCACGTACTGTTAGTCGTGGTTGATTCTTCTATTATATGCTGGTGTTGGTGATAGGGAACGGGGTACCCTAATTCAGGTACTGGAACTGGGGGCTGGGTATTAGATAGTGAAGGCTGGACACTGGGTGCACTGGAGGGCTTGAGCATAGGGTACTGGAGGCTGGGCACTGGGTACTGGATGCTGGGTACTGGAAGCTGAGTACCAGGGACAGGATGCTGGGTACTGGGTACTGGGGGCTAGGCACTGGAAACTGGAGGTTGAGTACCAGGGACAAGAGGCTGGGTGCTGGGTCCCAGTAAATCACTCAATTTGGTATGTGGACTGCGGACTGGTTGGGAAGTGGGAAACTGGGAGGTAGTGCGTACATGTCCAATAATTTAGGGGACTGGGGGCTGGGAATTGGCGGCTGGAGGCTAACCCCGAGGGGGGCGTTGGCCTATGTTGCTGGGAGCTGAGGGCTGGGTCCCGACCCGTCAAGGTGTAATGGCCTGTATTACTGGAGACTGGAATGTTAGAGCTGGTGTGATGGATTCTGAGGGGGGTGAATGAATCCCTCAGTGAAAATCTCAACCAATTTCAAAACCTTAGACAAGGACACACCGGATTAGAACTCCCTGAAACGATGTAAGACTTGACTAAACAACGAAAAACTCTATTGATGCACACCGTTGAACACTTGACCTGCACTTCCAATAGAAGCAGAGTGTTTGTGCTCTCAAGATGAGTCAACAGATAAGAAATTAAAATGAGATCCTAAGCATGCATCTAGCGTTGAACACATAACCGAGCAATCCACACAGAACACAAGATTTTTTAGGTGGTTCGGTCCTTCAGACCTACGTCCACCCCACACTCAACCAGAGTGTGGATTCCTACTGACACATAGCTTGAAAAACCACTGGGCTTCATAGCTTGCCTACAACCGCTGAGCGACACAGCTTGCTATCCAGAGGAATCAATCCTCTGCAACGCTGACGAACAGCTTGACCCGATGGGCTTTATAGCTTAGCCGGCCATAGGAAACCTCCTCTGCAACCGCTGACGAACAGCTTGAATAAAATGTCAAATAAGAAAAGGCTAAAAGGACTAAACACAGCAACGGAAAGCTGTCAATAAATCCAGAATAAAATACTCACACAGGAGCCAAGTGTCTCGGATCTGATCTAGAGAACACACCAAAAAAACTAATCTTCAGAGTGATGTTCTTGCTTTTTTTCGCCTTGTCTCTCTCTCTCTCTTTTCTTTTCGGGTGCTCGATCTCCCTTCTTCCTTATTCTTCAGCATTTCACCTATTCTGTTGTTTACAAAGCCAGCTCCTTAAATATATATATATCTAGCAAGAGAAACGCGTGTGGAGCAACCAACTTTCCCGCTCAGATTTCAGTCTGGATCTGAGTCTTCAGAAGACACGTGCCAGCTTTAGTATCGTCGAGCTAGCATCCTGACAATCATACTTAGCTCGAAGTCTACCTTATGACAATTGAACATAGGTCAAGGAATAATGAGATTGCACGAAGTTAATAAAACAATAGACGTAAAATGCACCGACTCACAAAGTACAAGATCTCGTATGCACGGAGTCAAGCTGTGCACACATCAAGTGTTTCACTGACTGAGTGTGTGCGAGATGCAACGACTATATCAACAGCATGCGTGCAAGGCATAAGAAATGCACAGACTCCACTCTATGCATGAGACTTGCACAGACTACACAGACCTATATTGCACAGACCTTGCGAATGTCTTAGCCATATACACACATGCACCGACCCTGAGTGAGTCTTAAACATATATGCACCGAACTAATATGATGGAAATGCACTGACCTTATACGTAGAAGTGGGATAGCACCGACTTTGCTGATGAACGCAAGCGACTTGGTCGTGTGCGTGTGCAACAGCAAGAGTTGCACTAACTAGATGAATACATGCAAGGACTATGCTGTGGATCAGAAACAGAATTGCACCGACGCAACTGTAAGTTGAACATGTATTGCGACAACCTAAGGCAGTACAAGGCAAACCAGACAAACACAGTAGTCTGAACATGATTCATAAGTTGTCATTATCAAAACTAGATTTCCAACAATCTCACCCTTTTTGATGATGACAACATAATGAGTCATGTATGAGAATTCACACAATCGATCACGCAAAATCATTTGCTGTCATGCATATAACAAGCACAGTTGCAGCACAAAATGCAATAAGAATTCCTACAAGTGCACACTATCACATCTGTGTATAAAAAAGTCAAAGTGTGTTATCAGAGTGTGTTATCAAAGTGTGTTAACATTCACAAGTATCCTCAACTTTACAAACATGTCCATGAAAGTATCCACAGCACTACAGCTGATCACAGAATAGCCCTATCAGCAAACCTCAGCATCCTTCCATTATCAACAAACCTCAGCATCCTTTCATTAAGCATCAGCATCAGCATCCAGCCATCAAACAGTAGCACCCCTAACATTCTCTCCCCCTTTGTCATTATCAAAAATGGGGAAATGATAGCAACTAATGACTGAGGTAGCTCCCCCTGTCTCTAGGCAGATATGTTGAACTTGAACCAGAAATGGGAAATCTGTTCAGCAAAGAAGTTTGAAGATCCCTAATAGAGTCTGCCAGTCTATGAAGCTTCTGATGCATAGTGTTCCCCAGCCTTTCCACTAGAGAGGTGACTGATTCTCGTTTGTTTAAGGCTTGTTTAACTTTCTCTGACAATGTCTACAGATTGGACTGGATAACTTCAAACTTTGTGATGATTTCTGGCTGAGTGGCTGCTATATTGGTTAACGTGCCCTTTAACAATTCAAACTCAATTTTCAAATCAAATGTATGGCCAAGAATTTTACCCATATTGGTGACTATGGAGATTTCAGTATCTTGCATTTTACTGACCATGTCACCTATTCGAGTACTGATACCCATAAGAGATTGTAAAATCTCTCGTACTGCTTCATCAGTTTTCCATTTGGTAGTTAAAAATTCTATTCCTTGGCGTTTCACAACCTTTTCCAAATGTTTTAGTTGGCCCTCTACTCTATCTATTTGAACAGTCTGAAACAAGAACTGTTTGTTCACCAAGTCATTCTGATTTAGAACAATCTCTGTCAGGTTGGACAACATCTGAGCAAGATTGGGTTCAACATTTGTTCCATGTGTACTAGAAGTTGAAGCACTGGAATCTGGCAGCTCAGTGAAGTATTCATGATGCTATTCAGGGAGTGGAGGAGGTGGTACTCCAAGACCAATAAGTTCTCTAAGGTGTGGACCATATTCAGGAGCCGGAGAGAAGGACATTCTTGGATATAATCTGTGGTGAGGGGCAGGTCCTATGACATAGTCATGTTTACTCTCTTCAGTGACCCCTGGAACTTCTTGTGGAACTTCTTCTTCTCTTGGTTGATTGCCCTCCTGTTCATTGACAACAGACTCAGCAATCTCTTCAAAAAATTTCTCAGCTTCTTCTGTCAAAATCTGTGTAGCCACCCTAGACATCATTTCATCATCAATTTCAGTTGTTTCTTCTCTTTCGTCTTCTATGCCTTGTGGCTCATTTTCTTGAATTTCTGCTTCTTTTTGTTGATCTTCTTCTTCTTGTTCTTGCTGAGCAACTTGCTGTTCCTGCCCAGATTATACTCCGAATTTATCAAAAAGCTGACTGATATTCTGATCCAGTTGCTCCACAATTTGAGTATCAGTTAGGTTCAGTTCATGGACTTCTTACTCTAGTTGTAGATCAATGAGATTCTTCTCAACAGGTTTAACAGCAGAGCATTGGACTTGTTTAGGTAAAATAGAAGGAGTTTCTTCTTAAGAAATCTGGGGAGGCTGTTCTGTCATTGTCTCTACTGGAGGCTGTTCTGACACATTTTTCACTTGAACTTTCCTCTTTTTCTTCAACGGAGCATGTTTTACTGATTTCTCTTTTCTTTGAACTTCATCAGAAGTACTCTCTGAGTCAGTCTCATCCAATCTCATGTAAGTATCAATGAAGTCCATGTTGTAAACATTGAACTTTGGAATATCTTTCGAAGGTTCATCTTTTAAAGCTATATTAGCCTTCTTAAAAATAGCAGTTAGGTGAGCTGCATAGGGTAAATGTCTCCTAGACACTTTGTAGGATCTCATTATCTGAATGATTATTTCAGGAAAGCACACTCTGATTTTCTTCAGCAGACAATATAAAACAAATCTTTGAGTATTGGTCAGTCTTCCTCTCCCTCCAACTTGAGGAGTGATCATGGCAGTGAGAATATGATGTAGCAATTTCTTGAGAGGAGAGAAGTTGTTTGCATTAAACTGACCCAATTTTACCTAATTTTTGTCTAGGGGATTTTTAGGCTCATCTGTGATGACAGAGTATACCTCATGGAGATCACATGCAAACCCTTTTTAAGCTACTCCTTCTTCTGGTATTCTAAATACAGTATGTAGAAGGTGTTTAGAGACTTCAATCTTGTACCCCTTGACTTTAGAAACCAGTATTGCTTGATCCAAATCATATTTCAGATTCTGGTAGAACTCTGCTACAAGTCTAGGATAGTATATCCTATGCTTACCCAAAAAATTTAACCATTTCTGAGCCTTAAAGATATCAATCAGCTCAAGAAATTTCTCAAGCATTTTCTGGTCATGAAAGTCTACGTACCGTGGGAAGACTATCTTGTCAGCCTCCAATGTTATTTCTGCATATCTTGAAGTTTCAACTATGATATCTTCTTCCTCGTGTACCTTTCTCTTACTTCGACCTTGTGCCGTCTTCAGCTTCTTTTCTTTTGGTGGTGGCACCGCAGCTTTCACTGACTCTTGATCTTCTACTAATTGTACTTCTATTTCCTTTCCTTTCCCCTTGCCCGACTTCTTCTCAACCGATTCTGATGCCACACCCGCTGCATGTGTTTCCTTTGATCTTCGCTTATAGGCTTTGGTCACACTGCTCTCCAAAACATGAGGAGACGCGGGTTGCCGCTCTTCCGTGATTTTCTTCTTCCACTCGCTCGTGGTCGACGGGGAGGACATGGTGGAAGATCAACAAGTGGAAGATAAACAAGTGGAAGATAAAAGATAGAGAGAAAGACATCAAGGATGGTGAGAGAGGTGGCTTGAGAAACCACGGTCGTGTTCTGCACAGAGGTGAGGTACAGGAATCCCAAGAGTTGGAGAGAGTTTCGAGCGGGAAGGAGTGTGTTAGACAGTGGCGGTAAATAGGGTTTGAGAAGATTATCTGATATACTATCTACTTTATCAACCTCAACATATAATACCCAAAACACCCTTTACTTTTCGAAAAAATGCCTTTCGTCTCTTTTCGCGATTTTCAACATATGGGACTATATCGAATAACATGAAGTCTCTACAAAATATCTTTTGAATCGAAATCAATGGGAATAAAACAATTTATTCCATGATTATCCTCAACAAGATATGCCTTTAATTCTTACTACACATTTTCATTTGCCAGCCCTGAAGAGAGATCCATTTTTATATAGAGCTTAAATCACTTTTAATTTTTCTTAAAGCCACACCAGAGTCAACCATATGAATATTAAACTTTTATTAAGGATTGAGCATTCTGGTAATACTACACCTTTTTACTCAAGGAAGCATGTTGATTAGACACCGGAATCCCTGGTTACTCAGTGTAGCTTTACCTTACTGCTTCAAAATTTTTGAACAGAGATTTTGAACAGAGATAGCACTTATCATCATGACATAACCTCTGAATTTCTTTGAATTAGATGGTCAGTTTCTCAAATATTATGTCATTGCTCTGCTTCCTTTCAACAAACAATTTTATTTGCTTATTTTCCTTTGATGGCGTATTCTCTGGTCTGTCAACAGAATTATCTTAGAACAAGTTTAAGAACCATATAAACTTTAGATTCTTCGTCAGGTTGACACATTACTCATGATGTTCAAAATTTTAAGCAATCTTTTGAGATGTTCCATTTCAGACTGTTTTATGACCATTGAGTCTTCATTCAGAGACACTTGTGGAAACTTTAAGATAGGATATAATGTCCTTAAGCAGAAAATCACGATCCAGTTAAGATCAGCAATTTCATTCTCAGTTAGGGGTGTTTTTAGTATTTATGTGTTGAGGATTAGAAGAGGTAATAGATATCAAATTTTAACTCCCCCTGATTACCACATTCTATGAACTCTTGAAAACAGATGAGTGTAATGGAAGAGAACACAGAACGAGTTGATATGGGCGAAGACCACACACGAGCAGAATAGAGAATGAAGGCTAGTTCACACAAATCCAAAGGCATACCCTGAATGACCATCAACAAATAACAACTCATCTCCATAAGCCATCAAGCATTCAGCCTTCTGAGAAGTAAGTGAGTCCAAAAGCCCAAAACTCAACCATTTGACTTCTCATGTTAGACTAGATTCAAGCTGACTCCATGGTCGATATCACAAGAGTAGAACCTTGCAATTCATCAAACACATGAGGCCAACTGCCCAAGCAGCAATGAATCACTGACCAAAGCATGTATTCTATCTCTGAATTGCATAGCTCCCCCTCAACATGTGACGAGATGTCAAAGAAAGACACTATCTGATTCTCTTAATTCACACAGATATGTATCAACATTATATGCAATCTACAGAATCATGCACAGGCCTTTTTATGTCATGACACATATAACTTGCATCGACCTCATCTGGCTCGAGGCAAGGGATGCACTGAGTTTATATGAATTCAGCTGATAAGTGCACCGACTTGCCTGCATGAAACAACAAATCTTGCACAGACGTTGTGACATTCTAGTTGAGCATGGAAGATTCTAGATGCAATTTGACCCCTGGTACCTGGCGAAGGCAAGCCTCTACGCATAGCATGGATTTCTATGCGGAAAACAACTGCCCTTCTTTCAACATACTATTCCATTTACCATAGGGTCGTGCAAGCCTACTTATCAAATTATGAACATGACATCATCCATCATTGATTTATTTCAATTATTCATGTAACATTCCACAAGGATCATTTGCTCATACAATATCAGTGAGGAGATGCACATGGAATATCACATGGAATGCAAACATGTATCATGATAACTCAGGAAGATACTACTGTAAAGTCATAATTTAGGATGATTAGACGACTAACCTGAAAAATGTAGAAAATGGGGTTTTTCATGTTCTGGTGCCTCAGCTTATTTTCCGCCTTTTAATTTCCTCCGGGGCATACCTGCAAAACAAAGGATTATTTTGATCTAGTAGGAACCCAAGCAACCTTGGGTCATGTATTACCCTCAACAGGTGTTCTTGACCTTTTGTAAGCAACACTGTCATCATAGCCCATCAACTTGCAATTGGACATGGGATGTCTAGACTTACCACGGTAATGACAAATAACAGAATTCCAGTTCCTTTTATGCACCTTATTGTGAGTAGTGAATCTATGTGCATGAATATTGAGATTTCTGTTATGTACATGAGCATTTTGTTTTCTGAAACCTGCCACCCAGCACTCAGAAGCTTTGTGGCCAGGTTTTCCATAATTGAAACAAGTAAACGTCTTTTTCATGAGATCAGTTTCATTCCTAAAGTTATTCTGTTGAACATGGAATTTAACAGATTTAGCAGTGCGTTTGCCTCCCTGTGCATGCCAGCACTGTGCGTAGATGTGTCCTAACTTCCCACAGCAGAAACAATTCACATTCTTTCTCCTAGATGCATGATTTCTAGCATGATATTTCTGTGAAGTAATAGCAATAAGGTCATCTAATTCTATTGATTTGCATTCATGCATGAGATGACCTGCATTATGACAGTAAAAACACTTTATTCTACTGTTTTGAACATGAGTAGGTTTCTTCTCATCCTTTCTCATATCAAGACAATCATGCATCTCATGGCCGAATTTACCACAGTAGAAACATTTCACATTCTTTCTTTTAACAGAAGACAGTTTGGCCTGAGAAGTTTCAGCATACAGATTCTTATTCTCTTTTATTTTATTTTTCTGAGTTTTCTTTTATTTTTTTAAGTTTTTACTCTGCTCTTCACTTCTCTTTGCCGTGAACTGAAATGGGGATGAGGTAGAAGGTTTTTCTTGTTCTGAACTTTTAACAAAAATAGTTTTCAATTTATTTCCATCAACCTTCTTCATTACTGGACTGTAACCCAGTCCCTCTTTCTGAACATTCACATTAGCTCCAAGCAGCTTATTCAAGTTGTCTTTTCCCTTAACAAACTTTGATAGTGAGTTCTTTAGATCTTGAAATTTAGTTTGGAATACCATAATCCCTCTTCATATGAAATTATTTGATTATGCAAACCATCGTGACTCTTTTCAAATTTTCATTTTTCTCAACCAGTCTTTCTCCACTTTCTTCAACCTCAACTTTCTTTTCCAATAATAATTTATTTTCTTCTTTCAGAGATTTGATTAATTCTTTTTGCACATTGTCCTCATAATCTATATCATTGATCAGATCTCTGAGAACGACACATTCATTGCATGAATCATTTTCTTTGACGAGTCTGGTTTTTAAACTCTCATTTTCAGACTTCAATTGTTGCATTTCATTTTCTTTTCTGCTCATGTCAGACTTTAGGTTTTCATTTTCCACCTTCATACTTCTAATTTCATGCAACATTTCTTTTCTCAGTTTCTTTTTCTCAGATTTAATTTTATCGTACTTCTCAATTAGATGCTCATTCAACATAATCAATTTTTTGAGAGAGAAATTACCAGTATCAGAAATTACCTGTGACGAAGTTTCCTCCATATAATCCTCATCTTCGTCTACTGCCATGAGACACTTTACCGCATCTTGACATTTGATAGCTGCAACCATATTGACAACTTCTGACGCACTGCAACACTCAAGCACACATTGAAACTTGTCAGTGTTTATAGCCCTTAGAGTTAGCTCCAGGGCCTTCTGATTCCTTGCGTATTTCAAGTGGTCTAAGGTTTTCCATAAGGAATTGTCCTTTGGAACATCATAAGAGCTGTGTGTAATAATTATCCATAGATCTGGATTAACCTACATCACATACTCTCTAAGTTGATTAAACCACTTGTAAAAACCTACACCTTCAAACCTCGGAGGATCAATTATGGAGTTCATGCTTAGACAAGATCAGAAATCTAAATAAATATTAGATCAATTAATGCAAGCAGACGAATCAACTCAGATCGCATCAAATCTAATTACGGATCGGATCTGAAGGTCGTTGGACCCTCTGTGCAGACACCCGCTCTGATACCAACTGTTAGAGCTAGTGCGATGGATTCAGAGGGGGGGTGAATGAATCCCTCAATGAAAATCTCAACCAATTTCAAAACCTTAAACAAGGACACACCGGATCCGAACTCCCTGAAACGATGCAAGACTTGACTAAACAATGAAAAACTCCATTCATGCACACCGTTGAACACTTGACCTGCACTTCCAGTAGAAGCAGAGCATTTGTGCTCTCAAGATGAGTCAACAGATAAGAAATTGAAACGAGATCCTAAGCATGCATCTAGCGTTGAACACATAACCGAGAAATCCACACAGAACACAAGGATTTTTAGGTGGTTCGGTCCTTCAGACATACGTCCAGCCCACACTCAACCAGAGTGTGGATTCTTGCTGACACATAGCTTGAAAAACCACTGGGCTTCACAGCTTGCCTACAACCGCTGAGCGACACAGCTTGCTGTCCAGAGGAATCAATCCTCTGCAACGCTGACGAACAGCTTGACCCGCTGGGCTTTACAGCTTAGCCGACCAAAGGAAACCTCCTCTACAATCGCTGACGAACAGCTTGAATAAAATGTCAAATAAGAAAAGGCTAAAAGGACTAAACACAGCAACGAAAAGCTGTCAATAAATCCAGAATAAACTGCTCACACAAGAGCCAAGTGTCTCGGATCTGATCTAGACAACACACTAGAAAAACTAATCTTCAGAGTGTTGTTCTTGCTTCCCTTCGCCTTGTCTCTCTCTCTCTCTTTTCTTTTCGGGTGCTCGATATCCCTTCTTCCAGATTCTTCAGCATTTCACCTCTTCCGTTGTTTACAAAGCCAGCTCCCTATATATATATATATATATATATAGCAAGAGAAACGCGTGTGGAGCAAACAACTTTCCCACTTAGATTTTAGTCTGGATCTGAGTCTTCAGAAGACACGTGCCAGCTTTAGTATCATCGAGCTAGCATCCTGACAATCATACTTAGCTCAAAGTCTGCCTTATGACAATTGAACACAAGTCAAGGAATAATGAGATTGCACGAAGTTAATAAAACAATAGACGTAAAATGCACCGACTCACTCAGTATAAGATCTCGTATGCACGGAGTCAAGCTGTGCACACATCAAGTGTTGCACTGACTGAGTGTGTGCGAGATGCATTGACTATATCGACAGCATGCGTGCAAGGCATAAGAAATGCACAGACTCCACTATATGCACGAGACTTGCACAGACTACATAGACCTATATTGCACAGACCTTGCGAATGTCGTAGGCATATACACACATGCACCGACCCTGAGTGAGTCTTAAACATATATGCACCAAACTAATATGATGGAAATGCACTGACCTTATACGCAGAAGTGGGATAGCACCGACTTTGCTGATGAACACGAGCGACTTGGTCGTGTGCGTGTGCAACAGCAAGAGTTGCACCGACTAGATGAATACATGCAAGGACTATGCTGTGGATCAGAAACAGAATTGCACCGACGCAACTGTAATTTGAACATGTATTGCGACAACCTAAGGCAGTACAAGGCAAACCAGACAAACACAACGGTCTGAACATGATTCATAAGTTTTCATTATCAAAACCAGATTTCCAACATGGAAGCTGGAGGCCAACTTGTGAGGGTGCTTCGGCCTGTATTGTTGGAGTTGTTTGGTTTGGGGAGTTGGAGCCAGTCGACTAACCGCCATGGTGGTGCAGTCGGAGACTGGGGCTAGGACTGGAATTGGTGTTAGAATGGGGACTAGAATTGGCCAGCTGACCATTTAAGGTGTTGCAGCCGGAAGCTGGGACCAGAACTGGAATTGGAACTGGCCGACTAACCGTTCAAGGTGTTGTAGCAAGGAGGTTGGGACTGGTGCTGGCTGGCTGACCATTTAAGGTGTTGTAGCCGGATGCTGGGACTAGAGCTGAGACTGGTGTTGGCCGGCTGACCGTTTCAGGTGTTGTAGTTGGATGCTGGGACTGGTGTTGGCCGGCTGACCATTTAAGGTGTTGTAGCCAGATGCTGGGACTGGAGCTGGAACATAGAGCTGGCCGGCTGACCGTTAAGGGTGTTGTAGCCGGAGGCTGGGACTGGAGCTGGGACTGATGCTGGCCGGCTGACCGTTTAAGGTGTTGTAGCAAGAGACTGGAACTGGAATTGGCGATGACCGACCCTCGGGGGTGTAATGGCCACCGTTGTTGTATAGTGATGTTGAGCTTGCCATCGGTGAGACATCGCGGTCAACGGCTTTATTCAGTTAGCAGTAGAGACGAAGAGGGTGTTTTTTTTATTCTCCTTAGTAGCTCCACCGCCCTTGCGGATTTTCGCCAGAGCTTGTTAGGGTGCTAGGCCCGGATACAGAGGGGGGGTGAATGTATCCCTCTAAAAAAAATTATGCCCGAATTAAAACTCTAAAGCTCAGATATGCGGAATAAAGACTAATGAGCTTTCCAAGATGAAATGATAAGGCCACAAATGAACAAACAGTTGGACTGCACCAATGCAGCCACCTGAACAACCAGAAATGAAGGCAGAGCTAAACAACCCAAACACACTTAGCAAAATACAATGCTCAAAAATAACTCTCTAGATAATGCAGCTAGCCAAGCATGCACAACCTGTGAATGGGAGGTAGAAGATATGGAACTAACGCAAGGCAAACCACTGCACAAATAATTTTAAGGTGGTTCGATCCTACAGACCTACATCCACCCCTCACTCCCAACCGGAGTGAGGCTTCACTAGCCAATGCTAGAACCAAGCAGACTCAGTCTGCAACAGGTGCTGACACGCAGCTTGACCAGGGGAACACACTCCCCTCTTCCTCCCAACCGGAGGGACACCCCAAGTGACTCCCAGTCACTTGGAAACCAGAGGTCGAAGACCTCTCTTCCTCCAGACCAGGAGGGACCCAACCAGTGACTTCCAGTCACCAGCAAACCAGAGGTCGAAGACCTTTCTTCCTCCAACTGGAGGGGCCCCTGGACTTGCAAGCCACAAGCCCAGAACCGGAGACAAGTCTCCCTTCTCCTGAATTCACAGGAGGAACCCACAAGTAGCTCCCAGCTACTTGCAATCGGAGATCAGATCTCCCTTCTCCTGACTCACCAGGAGGAACCTGACCTCAGTCCAGAGGATCAGAAGTACAAAGGTAACCAGAGAAACAAAAGGGAAAATAAGGAAACATAAAAAGCACAGCAACAAAAGCTAGAAATGAAACACAATAGTCGTTCTGGATTTGATCCACGAACAGACTGAACATGTCTTCAATAGACTCTCTCCTCTTCTTCTTTTCTTCCTCTTCTTTCTTCTTCTCAGCTCACTCAATCTTTCTCTTCTGCTCTCACTCTCTATTTTCTTCTCTTTCGCAGGCTCTCCCTATCTCTTCTATTTCTTCTTCTTCTTCTTCTTCTGCTTCCTTCTTCTTCTGCTCACTGCTTCTCTTCTTTTTTTCTCTTTTTCTGGATCGAAGAGCTTTCTGCTCTTCAGGCTTCTTCTTCGATCAGCCTTCTACAGAGGATGAAGGCTTCCTTTTATAAGCAGCAGCAGCAGGCACACTAGCGCGTGTGGCTTCAACATTTCCTGCACTAAAAATTCAGACCACGTGGCAGCATCCTGGTATCTCGTCCACCCTTGGATCACGAGCCAGGCACCTCGGATCACGTGCTGTTCATTAGTACATATTTTGAATTTGTCCCACTACGTCGACCCTGCTGTGGATAGCGTTGACGCGTTGAAGACAGCCAGAGATAAGTCGCCCCTTTCTTGAACTGCTGCGTCGACGCTGCCAGTTGCTGGCGTTGACGCACGAACATGTACATTTGTATATTGGCGTCTCTTAAGCCGCTGCGTCGACGCTGCTTGTTGATGGCGTTGACGCATTGGAGTATTTCTGACAAGGCCTCTGCTTCTTGAGTGGCTGAGTTGACGCAGCCTTTGCGTAGAGTTAACACTGTGAAGAGTATCCGTGGATGCATCTTCACTCGTGCGTGGACGCCTTAAGCTCTAGCGTCGACCCTGTTCCTGTCTTGCATCAGGAATTAATTCAAACGAAAAGATTAATGAATCAAGACTTAATCACAAACACGCCATTCATATATCATTGTGAATTAGATCTGAAGCAGTGTATAGACTTGGTGAACACTGCAACAGTAATCGGATGTATAGAGTTGAAGTTAGACAATCCAGTGTATATACATGAAGCTTGACAATCCAGTGTATAGACTTCAGTTAAGTGCATTGGCTGTACAGACTTCAATTAGAAGTTGCCCGCCATACAGACTTGAAGATAAGACTCCAATGTACAGACTTGCAAAAGCGAAGTCAATGCACAGACTTTGAAAGACTTGAACACTGCGATGTTCAGACTTTAGCAGTGTATAGACTTAGAGTGTAGCTAAAGCTTCGAGCATAGGAATAGGCCAAAATGTATAGACTTTCAATGAAGGGCGTTGTGTAGACTTTGGAAAGTCTGAGCCAATGTACAGACTCTGCCTCAACAATGAGTAGGCAAAACGGATGTACAGACTTCAGGTGTGAAGACCATTGTGTAGACTTTGGAGAACAGTTCAATGTATTGACTTAGTGTTGTATAGACTTGGCTTTGAACGCTTGAGCTGAAGACAATGATGTAATGTATAGACATGAAGAAATTGTGCACATTGTATAGACTTGAAGAAACAAGGCAACGTTGTATAGACTTGAAGATGAATGATCAGACAATGTATAGACTTCACAGTTCAACAGCCATTGTATGGACTTTGAAACTGCAAATGAATAAGTATGCACACTGAGTAGAAGAGGCAGGCTGTATAGACTTGGAGTTTAACATGCATGAAAACCAGTGTACAGACTTGCTGTCCTCACATCTGACGACTCCAGTGTATATACTTGAAGGCCTGAAGGTGATGTGTATACTTACTGAGTTGACGCTGCAGCCCAATGAGTTGACGCTGCAACTGTGTGGACAGAGACAAAAATGACTGAAGAGTCGACGCATCAGCACAATGCGTTGACGCACTGCTGTGGAGACTGTGCAGACAGAGTTTAGACAGAATTTAATAAAGCATGTTATCTGACAACCATATGGACTCCATTCACTTACATGATAAACATGAATTAATCGAGCATATAAAAGACACAGCAAGATGACTCACAGTGATTAACTCACATCAAAAGCCAATCATCAAAACCACCATTAAAACCATCATCAAAACCACATGGGCACAACAATCTCCCCCTTTTTGATGATGGCAACACTACACAGTAAGTCAGTGTGAGTCAGTCTGATGACTCAAACTATTCTCCCCCTTTGACTTCATCAAAAAAAAATAGTTTGAGAAATTAAAGCATGTATAAAAATTCAGTCAATTTCTCCCCATTGCAAGAACATGATTCTCCCCCTTTAAGAGTTTCAGCAAAAGCATGAGTTAGAGATGATCAAAAAGGAATCTACATGCACTGATTGAATGATATTCTCCCTCTTTGGCAAACAATCTCCCCCTTTGGTATAATCAAAATAAACCATGGGAAGGGGTATAAATGTAGATGCAGATATCAGAGATATGAATGCAAGAGCACAATTCTTCTCCTTCTATGCAGCATGATGCATATGACAAGGAGGCTCCCCCTCAATAAATGGAACCTTAGAAATGAATGAGAAGGAGACCACAGGGGCAAACAAGGAGAAGTTCAGGTCAATGAGCCAAGGACAGTGAGCAGAAGAATTTCAGATAAGCTTCAAACAGAAGGAATTCAATCAGATTTTCAAGGAAATGTCATTCTCATAAATCTAAAACATAAGTTTTTCAAAGTCTTCCATTATAAGGGCTTATGAATGAGCTTAATTGAACAGCATGGTTTAAACATGATGTATGTAGAGTTTATCAATAAAATTATGTATTGATATCTAAAACCATGTTTTAATAAAAATGAACCAAGCCCTCATATTTATCTTGATAAATCTCCCTTTCTCTTACACAATCAAATTTATTGACTTCTTTCGGAATTACATGCATCCGTATTGAAATCAAGCAATTATGAAGTCATATGATTTTGTCTAGGGTTGTAGCAATTTGATTTTAGCATCAATATTCAGATATTTCAATTCGTTCAACAATTTTTCATGCTACAAATTTTACGAGCACTCTAGTTCAGTGCACACCTTGTAACTAGAGGATATACCTTGATCAGAGGCCAATATCCCTAAGCACTTAGTGTGACTAACTGTCATGCTATATATGAACAGAGATAGCATTACACATCATGACACACTACAAATCATTTCTTGATGAGTGAGTTGTATTTCTCAGTGTGCATGCCATTGCTCTGCCTGAATTTCAATTAATCTTAATCAGAGTTGACTATGGTACCTCATGACACAGTCCTTTGGACATGTGTTTCTCAATGACCAAGGTCATTGCTCTGACAGAAAATACCCTTTAGACATTTTCAGAAAAATTCATTCGCTTCAAAACAATAACAATTTCATGTACTTAACAAAAAAAAAAGTCATGTATTCAATAATGTAGATTTCAGAAGATTTTACAAGACACATTATGAAACAGATGGTTAAGGTTTATTAAACATGCTTCAGATATTTTTAAGAGATTTTAAAGCCAAACTCATTGAATACATTAAACTTAAACCACATGAGTTATTTCAGTCATTCATAAAAATGTATAATAGAACATTTCTAGTTCAAGAATTTTTCAGATTTATGATTGAGATAGTCCCATTGAAATCTTCATGACAGACTGATAGATTTCTGAAGCCAAATGATACCAATTGATAGAAGAGATTTTGAAGCTTAGTGTTTTCCGAATATGATCAAGGTTTGTCAACAAAAATGATAAGAAGGGATATGCAATGAATTCTGACAAATGTATGCATTTGACAACCTATATGCAATGCATTGACTCCCCCTAACAACATGCATTCAGACAATCTTTTTGGCATTTTCAGTTTAAGGAAATACAATGCACTATATGTATGCAAAAACTCAACACTGAATGCTATGCAAGGACATGCAATTAACTCCCCCTGAAAACATACAATATTTGCCATGAGATACTGATGAGGTCATGCATGATAATTCAACAGGCAGTCCTATATGCAATTCAGAATATTCAGTGAGCTATTGCAACACACAAATTTCAAACAATATTCACATTCAGTTCAGATTTTTAGAAATTTCAGAGTGCATGATTAGAAAATAATGCAACTGGCAGATGATGAATGAATATGCAAGAACAGATTTAATATGCATGCACTAGATGAAACTAAGAACATGATATGCAAGAATACATCAAACCAGATATGCAATGAGTTTCAAAATGGGAAATGCAGAGAGATTACCCAAAAAGTGTGAGAATGGGGTTTTTCATTCTTGAGTGCCTTGGATCATTACCCCTTTATTCCATCCAAGGCACACCTGCTAGGCACCTTCCTATTTTCCACTAGCAGGAACCCAAGTGGTCTTGGGTCTTGCATAGTAATTAGCCCCCTTTGGGACTGCCTGCATCTTTTTCTGTGCCAAATAGTCATCAGAGTTCATGATAAAACAGTTATGCATTGAGTGCCCAGACAGCCCACAATAGTGGCATGAACTAGCAGGTTTCATGTTCCTCTTATGTATACTAGCATGAGCTTGAGCATTATAAGAGTGAGCATGAGGGTTTCTGTTATTATTATGAAATTTTTTCTTTTCATGACCAGCTACCCTGCAAGCAGCAACTTGGTGGCCTGGTCTTCTGCAATTTTAAACAAGAATTCTTTTAAAAATAAGTTTGTTCCTTTCAAATTCTTTGAAATTTCTATTTCTACCCTAGACATGCCAGCAGTCCTTGACTGCATGGCCATGCATCCCACAATGGGAGCAGAAAGGGAACTTTCTTCTAAAAGAGCTTGCCCAACATTCAGAGGCCTTATGCCCAAGCTTGTTACAATTAAAACATTTGACATGCTGGTTCAGAGAAGCAGTTTTGTTTATATTAAAAGCATGTTGGTTAGCATAAGATTTAGCATGATGTGAGAGTGGTTTTTTCTTTCCATTAGCAAACCAACATTGAGCAAAGATGTGGCCTAATCTCCCACAATGAGAGCATTCACTTTTGTTTGAATGAACAGCAGGTTTTCTATCATGATATTTCCTAGCATTCATCATTTCAGCATTCAAATCATCCAGTTCGTTTAATTCACACTCATGCATTAAATGTCCAAATCTATGACAGTAGTGGCATGGCATTTTCCTTTTAGATGCATGTGAGTGTGTGTGAGGACTGTGATCAACATGCACTGATGAACCATTTTCATTTATTTTCTGATTTACAGTCCTTTTCTGATTTTTATCCTGTTTTCTTATTTTCTTAGCTTTGTACTGAATTGGAGATGAAGTAGAAGGCTTCTCCTGTTCAGAGGATTTAACAAAAACAGTTTTCAGGTTGGCTCCATCAACCTTCCTCATGACTGGACTGTAACCCAGTCCTTCTTTCTTAAAATTAATCTTTGTTCCCAGCTTTTTCTGAGCAATGGGCTGTTTGTCTTTAGAGGTGGTTGCTACATCTGAACCATTTACAAAAGATGTCATAACTTTGTTCTGAAGTTCTTTCTTGTTTATCTTATTGTGGCCCAGCCCTTCCTTCCTAGGGTTGATTTTTATACCTAGTAGCTTGTCTAGGTTTTTCTGCCCATCAACAAATTTAGACAAAAAAACTTTCAAATCCTGAATTTCATTTTCTAAAGAGGAAATATGCAACTCATAACTGGCAATCTCTTGCTCACTGCAATTCACACATTCAGTTAACACATTGTTTGCAGTTTTGTATTTTTCAACTTCCTGTTCCAGATTGCTCAGTTTATTAGAATCTTCAATGCAAACAGTTTTTCCTCTTTCCAAAGTAAGAAGTCTTTTAGACATGCCACTGTTTAACAACTTCAATTTTTCAATTTCTTCTTTAAGCTTATCATTTTGAACCAATTCATTTATTAGAAGCTGATCTTCTGAATTGACTTCATACTTTCTTCCATTTTCAATTTCCTTCATATCTTTTTGTTGTTTTTCAAGATCTTTCTGTAATTCTATGTTTACAGACTTTATGGCATTAAGTTTTTCAATCAGCAATTTATTCTCCTGTTCAAGTTTCTCTGATTTTTATTCATCTTCTTTGGAGAGTTTTCTGAGAAAGTCATCTTCAGATTTTAGCTTGTTTAGTTCAGAGTAAGCACATTCAAGTTCCTTCTTCAGTTTTGCATTCTGATTTTTATACATATGATTATCAGACAGACATTTATCATGAAATTGCTTCGTACTTGAACAGTTTTCACATGAAGAGCTAGAACTATCTATCCCAGTACCCTTCTTCAACTTTTTATACTGTTTTCTTAAGCTCTTATGTGACTCTAACAATTCAGCATATGCATTCTCCCAATCATCAAGAGAAAAATTCTCGAAGAGATTTACCTCATCATCATCATCTTCATTTTGGCTGCTGCTTTGATTACTTCTGTCAGCCATCATGCAGCTGTCCTCGTTTACCCTGTGAAATTGCTTTAGCCTATCCAGGATGTCCTTTGCTGAGCTGCAATTATGAAGACAAGACCATAAGGCTCTGTCAGTAGCTGCTTTCATCAGGTTAAAAGCTTTCTGATTTTCTCCATCCTTTGATCTGTGTCTGTCGGTCCATTTGGACACTTTCATTGGTAAGGTGTGAGGACCTAATGAAATTAATTTCCACAGATCAGGATTAGCAGAATTAACATAAGCATGTAAAGCAGTGTGCCACTGACCGAAATCAGAACCACTAAAGACGGGTGGAAGAGCCATTAAAAAAAATAGCGAGTAAATTCAAGGCAACAGGAATATTTATGCACTAAAAATAAATTAGCACCTAAGACTGCAAGATCGAATCTGCAGGTCGCTGGACCTTGTATGCAGACACCGCTTTGTTACCAACTGTTAGGGTGCTAGGCCCGGATACAAAGGGGGGGTGAATGTATCCCTCTAAAAAAAATTATGCCCGAATTAAAAGTCTAAAGCTCATATATGCGGAATAAAGACTAATGACCTTTCCAAGATGAAATGATAAGGCCACAAATGAACAAACAGTCGGACTGCACCAATGCAGCCACCTGAACAACCAGAAACAAAGGCAGAGCTAAACAACCCAAACACACTTAGCAGAATACAATGCTAAAAAATAACTCTCTAGATAACGCAGCTAGCCAAGCATGTACAACCTGTGAATGGGAGGTAGAAGATATGGAACTAACGCAAGGCAAACCACTGCACAAATAATTTTAAGGTGGTTCGGTCCTCCAGACCTACATCCACCCCTCACTCCCAACCGGAGTGAGGCTTCACTAGCCAATGCTAGAACCAAGCAGACTCCGTCTGCAATAGGTGCTGACACACAGCTTGACCAGGGGAACACACTCCCCTCTTCCTCCCAACCGAAGGGACACCCCAAGTGACTCCCAGTCACTTGGAAACTAGAGGTCGAAGACCTCTCTTCCTCCAGACCAGGAGGGACCCAACCAGTGACTTCCAGTCACCAGCAAACCAGAGGTTGAAGACCTCTCTTCCTCCAACCGGAGGGACCCCTGGACTTGCAAGCCACAAGCCCAGAACCGGAGACAAGTCTCCCTTCTCCTGAATTCACAGGAGGAACCCACAAGTAGCTCCCAGCTACTTGCAACCGGAGATCAGATCTCCCTTCTCCTGACTCACCAGGAGGAACCCGACCTCAGTCCAGAGGATCGGAAGTACAAAGGTAACCAGAGAAACAAAAGGGAAAATAAGGAAACATAAAAAGCACAGCAACAAAAGCTAGAAATGAAACACAATAGTCGTTCTGGATTTGATCCATGAACAGACTGAACAGGTCTTCAATAGACTCTCTCCTCTTCTTCTTTTCTTCCTCTTCTTTCTTCTCAGCTCACTCAATCTTTCTCTTCTGCTCTCACTCTCTATTTTCTTCTCTTTCGCAGGCTCTCCCTGTCTCTTCTCTTTCTTCTTCTTCTTCTGCTTCCTTCTTCTTCTGCTCACTGCTTCTCTTCTTTTTTTCTCTTTTTCTGGATCGAAGAGCTTTCTGCTCTTCAGGCTTCTTCTTCGATCAGCCTTCTACAGAGGATGAAGGCTTCCTTTTATAAGCATCAGCAGCAGGCACACTGGCGCGTGTGGCTTCCACATTTCCTGCCCTAAAAATTCAGACCACGTGGCAGCATCCTGGTATCTCGTCCACCGTTGGATCACGAGCCAGGCACCTCGGATCACGTGCCCTTCATTAGTACGCATTTTGAATTTGTCCCACTGCGTCGACCCTACTGTGGATAGCGTTGACGCGTTGAAGACAGCCAGAGATAAGTCGCCCCTTTCTTGAACTGCTGCGTCGATGCTGCTAGTTGGTGGCGTTGACGCACGAACATGTACATTTGTATATTGGCGTCTCTTAAGCCGCTGCGTCGACGCTGCTTGTTGATGGCGTTGACGCATTGGAGTATTTCTGACAAGGCCTCTGCTTCTTGAGTGGCTGAGTTGACGCAGCCTTTGCATAGAGTTAACGCTGTGAAGAGTATCTGTGGATGCATCTTCACTGGTGCGTGGACGCCTTAAGCTCTAGCGTCGACCCTGTTCCTGTCTTGCATCAGGAATTAATTCAAATGAAAAGATTAATGAATCAAGACTTAATCACAAACACGCCATTCATATCTCATTGTGAATTAGATCTGAAGCAGTGTATAGACTTGGTGAACACTGCAATAGTAATCAGATGTATAGAGTTGAAGTTAGACAATCCAGTGTATAGTCATGAAGCTTGACAATCCAGTGTATAGACTTTAGTTAAGTGCATTGGCTGTACAGACTTCAATTAGAAGTTGCCCGCTGTACAAACTTGAAGATAAGACTCCAATGTACAGACTTGCAAAAGCGAAGTCAATGCACAGACTTTGAAAGACTTGAACACTGCGATGTTCAGACTTTAGTAGTGTATAGACTTAGAGTGTAGCTAAAGCTTCGAGCGTAGGAATAGGCCAAAATGTATAGACTTTCAATGAAGGGCGTTGTGTAGACTTTGGAAAGTCTGAGCCAATGTACAGACTCTGCCTCAACAATGAGTAGGCAAAACGGATGTACAGACTTCAGGTGTGAAGACCATTGTGCAGACTTTGGAGAACAGTTCAATGTATTGACTTAGCATTGTATAGACTTGGCTTTGAACGCTTGAGCTGAAGACAATGATGTAATGTATAGACATGAAGAAACTGTGCACATTGTATAGACTTGAAGAAACAAGGCAACGTTGTATAGACTTGAAGATGAATGATCAGACAATGTATAGACTTCACAGTTCAACAGCCATTGTATGGACTTTGAAACATCAAATGAATAAGTATGTACACTGAGTAGAAGAGGTAGGCTGTATAGACTTGGAGTTTAACATGCATGAAAACCAGTGTATAGACTTGCTATCCTCACAGCTGACGACTCCAGTGTATAAACTTGAAGGCTTGAAGACGATGTGCATACTTGCTGAGTTGACGCTGCAGCCCAATGAGTTGACGCTGCAACTGTGTGGAAAGAGACAAAAATGACTGAAGGGTCGACGCATCAGCACAATGCGTTGACGCACTGCTGTGGAGACTGTGCAGACAGAGTTTAGATAGAATTAAATAAAGCATGTTATCTGACAGCCATATGGACTCCATTCACTTACATGATAAACATGAATTAATCGAGCATATAAAAGACACAGCAAGATGACTCACAGTGATTAACTCACATCAAAAGCCAATCATCAAAACCACCATTAAAACCATCATCAAAACCACATGGGCACAACAGAGCTGGCCCCCTTTTGCCTTTTCCGATGTGCCCTTGTGGGTTTTTGCATCGAGAGGTTACTCAATTTTGCCTGAGGTGCCCTTGCGGGTTTTAACCTCTGCTGGGTTGATGGTAATTTTTTCTCTTAGTAGTCCTGGGGAGGTAGTCGACTGAGGTCATCGGGGTATCTCCATTTTTAACCACATATTTTATCATTTGTTGTTTGTTTGTTTGTTTCTTTTTTCAAATCTGGGGATTGTCGTCCATGGCATGCTGCTGTCAGGGGACGTAACCTGAAACTTGTGTTGTCGATGACTTGACATCATTATGATCCCAGTTAGGACTCTTACAGGTTGCTAAGTCATGGCCCTAAGGGTCATTATATCTTGGTAGAGTATGACTAGGGTTATAACCGGTAGGTTAGGGGGTCAATAAACAATGAAGTTATGACTGGAATCACGGTGGTCGAACCATGACGGACTGGCAACTGGGGGTTCTGGATTGTGGTGTGTTTGAGGTATAAGGATGTAGAATAAAGGGGGTCTGGAGATTAGCTGAGACTGAGGTTTGCTGGAACAGGCGACTGGGATAATGTGTGAGTGCTGGGGTATATGGGCCTGCCATGACGGAGTGAAGGCCACAGGTAAGATGAGCCAACCAGGGTAATGTAAAACCAACTGGGGAGTGTAGAGTTAATGAATCATAAATATGCATTGGTCAAGGGCTGGTATCGTTTAACTGGAGAGGCCTACGATTTGTTGAGAGGTGGATGGGTAGTTATCCTTACTGGTGAGAGAGATTTTTTTTTCATTATCGGCCCTACCGCCCTTTCGACTTTTCGCCAGGGCCAACCCCCTTTAGCTTTTTCCGATGCTCCCTTACGGGTTTTCGCGTTGAGGGATTTTCCAATTGTGCCTGAGCCGCCCTCTCAGGTTTTCACCTCAGTCGGGTTGTTAGCCTTTTTGCCCCCACTCGCCTCTTTGCGAAGAGGACGACCGAGCCCGCCGGGATATCTCTACTTTTTAACCCCATTTTTTGTTTGTTTTGTTTTTGTTTTGTTTTGCTTACCTGGGAGCCTGACGGCTGGATTGTTGCTGGTGCCGGGCATCCTCGCTCTTGTAGTCGCGGGGACGAAGCTGGGAAGCTAACCTTTATAAGTGTGTAATGGTGACACTGGGAGGGCCTGGCTGGCCCTGTTACTTCACTAGGAAAAAAAATTGGAGGAAGTGACTGGTCCCACCCTTCAGGGGGGTGGGGGGGTAGGTTTTCTTGGTGATGGCTGGGGCAGGTGCTTTAGTCTGGGTGGCGCCGAAATCGTGCTCTGGAGCATGGTACAACTTCATGTGTTTACCATTAAGAGGTGTAAACGGCCTGTTGTGCCCTTGTGGTCGACAACCGTGTAGGACCTACCCTCGTGTTGATCAAATCTCATGTCACTATGATGACGCCCCAAAGTGAACTTCAATATATTCATAATATGAAGTTTTTCTATTTCTTGTGTGTGGTTTTGATTTGTTCTTGCATTTTTGTGATTCGCGACCTGAAGAGGGGCGTGTTTTATATAGCGACCTTATCTAGGGCGTGTTCAAAAGAAAGGATGACCAAATGTCAGGGCGTCAATTCCTAGTATTATCCGGTTTCAAAATAAATTCAAATTATTGATTAACGTCCTTCCTCAGGGCGTGGTTTCAATTAACGCCTTTATCTCAGGCGTTTTCTCGTAATTTTTAAATAATGTAAGTTTTATTGTCAAAATTAAATCCAAGAAGTGACGCCCTTGATCGTGGTCGTGTTTTGAGTAGCGTCTTGATGTAGGTCGTCAATTTGTGATTTGACGCCCTTCTGAAGGTCGTGTTTTATCCTTCGATGTCGTGTTTGAGTATGCCTTTCTTGAGTAGTTCCCTGCCTCCAATGGTCTCCTTGCTCGAATTGGAGTTAGAGTCCTGCCTTCTTTGATCATTGCCTATCCTTATCTTCCCAAATTTGAGCTTATCTTCGAATGAAATCCTATAAAAGGATGCTCTGGTCGATCTAGACAAGGGTTGACGGGTCAGAGAGTTCACAGGTTAGATAGAGTTAGAGAGGTTACAGAGTTTACGACGAGGTTACGATCAGAGGTTTACGGGTTACGAGATCAGAGTTACAGAGCTTCATCTTCCTCCTGTGCGATCGTTTAGAAAGGGCTCTGCTTCCGGTCAACCGCTTCCACCTTGGTTTCCCTTTACTGTCATCAGGCACAGCAGGGTTTTTCTTTTATTCTGTTTGTGTTGCTTCGTCTTCATCAATCGTTCATCACGTCCACTGTGTTGTTTTCTTCTCTTTTACATTAGCTTCATCATCACTGTATTCTTTTCCCTTTTTATGTTAGCTTCATCATATCTCCTCCTTCCCTAATTCTTTAGGGGTTTTAAAACAAAAAAGAAAGGTGCGCATGTTTTATTCTTATTTCATCATCATATCATCTTTGGGAATTGATACTACATTCACTTGGCTGATCCACTTCTTTTGCTTGTTTGTTTTGTCTCTTTTGCAAGGTAATCAATAAAGGAAAACCCCCTTCATCGGCCGGCCGATTGAAGGAGGAGGAGGAATTCACAATCCAGCCCGCGTTTTCTTTTCCACCAGGTATTCGCGATCTTCTTTGTTTCTTATTGAGGTAACCCCTCTGGCGATCACCCTCCTTAGTAGCACCACGTGCTTCTTCTTTTCCTTATTATTATATCATCTCCCCTTATTTTTATTATGCTTTCTCATATTTAAATTCTTCTTCATGTGTGGATTTATCACGATCTACAAATTGGCGATCACGGTGGGACTTCCACTGTTTTTCTTTTGATTACCATTTCCTTTTGGCACCCACGTGTGCCCTTTCCTATTGGCACCCACGTGTGCCCTTTCCCCTTCGGCACCTACGTGTGCCCTTTCCCCTCGGTATCCACGGTACCTCTCCTTTTGTGCCCCACGGGCACCCTCCACCGTGCACACTGCACACTCTCGGGATCAGCCAGTTTGTGATTGTTTGATATATTTTCTTAATTAACGCCTCAACCAGAGGCGCTTTTTCTTTTAACGCCTTCATCCAGGGCGTTTTCTTTCTATGTCACGTCTTCTGCCAAGGAGTCTTTTATTATTCTACTGCTTTTATCACACTATCTGTGAATTCACGCCCTGCCAAAGGGCGCCCTTTTATTGCATAGCGTCTCACATCCATGCGAGGTTTCAGATTTGACGCCCTCTCACAGAGGCATCCTTTTAGATCATAGCGCCTCACCCAGAGGCGTGTTTCATTATTTCACTGCTGGCTCATGGGCTTTCACAGTGATTCACGACAGCGACCCTGTCGTCTCTTTGGTTTATAGCGACCTGCCCCAGGTCGTCTCTTTCCTACGTTTTTACAGAAACCTGCTTCCTGTTACTGTCTGTGATTGTTGGATTGATTATTGCATTGCTTGCCTATATTGCTGTGATCTGATCATATTATTTTGCATCTTGCGGCATTTGGTTGAGAGACCTCCTCTCTCTACACTAGGATTCCACACACCTCTCTTGGAATCGGGACAACCCTCCATTGAGCACTCCGTCTCTTTGGACCGGAAATCTCTTTTCAAAGACCTCCGTAAGTCCCCGCACCCGTGGATTCTCTCACGGACGCCGGGCTGGTTGTACCCTTGAAGTACTCGGAGTATAGAGAACCTATCGTTGGTGAGGAGAGAGAAAGAATCTAGTTAACCCGAGATCACACTTGGATAAACTAGGTTTCACTTTGTAAAAGAGGGAAATTCTGCAATTTAATCCACTCTAATCTCAAGCGGAACACTAAAATCTTGCGTTCATCTCAACTTGGTTGCATAAACTCGTTTGGGTTGATTTGGCTTGCTTGGATTGAGTGGGTTTTGTTTGATAGTTCCTTTATAAAGCTGTCTTTCCTCTTAAACATGCAACTCCGTTCAGGTAAAATCATCAACATGGCAGGCTACGGATATTCTTATGATGATGAGGATGAGAATATTTTTGGTCAATATGAAACTCCCCTCCAAGATTCCATCTATCATGAGGGAAATTACCCTCCTCCTCAGTCTCATTACCCTCAAGTCCATGTGGTTGATACCACTCCTCAAGAGGTTGTGCCCTCTTCTCAGACTTTACCCTCCAATACTTCGGGGAACCTTTCCCCATCCTTCAATGTCACGGATTTAATTAATGCACTATCTCAGTTGGATGATTCCCAGCGGCAGGCAGTTCAGGCCGCCTTGAAAGGAAAGTCTGTTCCTTCTTCGTCCTCTAATCCCCCTCCGGCCGAGAGTGGCCATCACCCCTTTAATGACCAAGCGGTCTTGCATAAACCTCCTTCCCATCCACCAACGCCCGGTACGGCCATGCCGGCCCAACAGGCGAGCCACTCTGCGGTTAGGCCCCAATTTCCCCAACCTCCCCGAATTCTACGGACGCCTATACCACATTCTTTTATTCAAAATCCGGCCCCAGTCGAGTCCGACACTAATGTTCTACTGCTTCAGAAGTTGGCAAGCATGGAAGAGCAACTGAAGAAGGTCACTATGGCTAAGAATGCCCCAGAGATCTCGCTCCCTACATTGCCAGTCTTCCACTTACCACCGTCTGAGATGCCAAATTTTCGGTGATATAATGGGACTGGTAACCCTTTTATTCATTTGAAGGATTTTATGTACGAGACCTCCTTTTGGCAAGACAACAAGGCCTCCTTGGCTTACTTATTCCGGAGATCTTTGGAGGGGCCAGCCCTTGAATGGTTCTATTCATTGGATCCCGCTGATGCCGGTGACTTTGATATCGTTCAGAGGAAGTTCTTGCAGAAGTACAGAGACCGGGTCGGACCCTCCCTCTCACTCACGGACCTGGTTGCGGAAAAAATGAAGCCCGAGGAGGACTTCAAAATGTTTGCTGATAGATGGCGGTTGATGGCTGAAAAGCTGAAAGATACACTATCGGAACAAGAACAAGTCAAGATGATAATTTCCAATGCAACTCCTCAGTTCCGGCATATCTTGGCCATGAATAGGTTAACAACCATGGAAGAGCTCTATGAAAGGGCTCGTTATATCCAGACGCAGATGAAGGATTCGCCCATTATGGGCATGTTTGAGCCGAAGCCGCGGCTATTCAAGAAAATCACAACTGTCAACAACAGCGGGCCCACGACAGAGGGTACTATTGCAAATGAGCAGGTTGGCGTAGTTGGCCACCCCCACCAAGCTAACCCACGCCCTAACCCACCTCCACCATAAAACCCCCATTTCAACTCCACTCCACAACGCCAATTCGCACCCCAACATTCCTTTGCTTCACCGCCAAACCAAGCGCCCCGCGCTAACCCTCCAGCTCCGCAACAGTACCACCAGGTACCACCACCTACCAACTATGGCCAACAACAACAACGGAGACCACCACTTGGCCCCAAAAGGGACCACTACCCTCCACTGCCAGAAAGTCTCCCGGATATTTTCAATGCTTTAATGGCCGCCAATTTGCTCATATTACCAAGGGAAAGAACAGCGTGGCCCGCTAATGTTGACACATCCCGTTACTGCGCTTTCCATCGTGCACCTGGTCATAACCTTGATCGTTGCTTCCACTTCAGAGATTACATGTATGATCTAAATGACCAGGGTGACATCAATTGGGACGAAATGAGGCAATTCATCGCCACCATGAAAGAAAGAAGGTCTCCTCGGCAGCAACAGGCTCAGCAGCCACAGCAACCAGCTCCACAGCATCAACAACAAGCTCCAGCGCCTCAGCATGATATGGGGATCGTCCACAATCCACTGCCGGAGCACCCGCCAAACCAGCACGTAAACCCTGTCACGTCTCTCTATGAGGTGGAGAGAGGGCAGGGATGGCATGAAGAAAACGCCTATGTCGGGGCACTTTATCACAATCAAAATCAACCGCCGCGCCTCTTGCGTACCCCTTCTTCTTCTCCTACCCCTCAAGTGGGCTGATCTCTTCTGCGCCCCGTTAATTCACCTCCTATCACCAATTCTCCAACCTTGCCAGTTCGCCCCCTTCTTACACGCTTACCACCTCCACAGCCTACGCCACAACAAAACCCATCCACCACCAACCCTTCGCCATTGCCATCTAGGCCACTCCTCATCCGCCCATCGCCAACGCCCACTGCACCCGCCACCACTACTCCTTCACCGGCAAGGATTCCCCCACCATCGGTTCCACCACCTTTTGTACCCAGAACTCTTCTCATTCCACCCCCCACCAATTCCCCCCGCACTCGGATATCCCTTTCTACTCCTACGCCTCCTACCGGGGCACCAACACCCCCTACGGGGATTCCCTCCACGAGAACTCCCACTCCGCCACTTCTTAACACCAACACACCTTCTTCCTCTTCTAATCCTCCTCCCACACTTGCCCCGACAGAGGCACGTCAAGGCGTGGCGCCGCTCCGCAGTGGACGGATGTTCCACCGTATTTTTCCACAGAGAGAGTTAGAGCCGTGCAAGGGCCGCAAGAGCAAGAACAATAACAAGAGTCAGTGCCGAGGACTCAGTATGATTTGCTAAAGCACTTGGACCGAACACCAGCAAGGATTTCGATCCTAGAATTAATTAAAAGGTCCACCACTCATCAGCTAGCTTTGAAAGAATATCTGCAAAAGGTGATGCTTAATGAGGACATTCTAGTTGAGCAGATAGTCACGGTTTTAACGCCTGATAGCAGTCAGCCGGCGATTACTTTCCATGAACATGAACTAGCGCCACTCCCAGCAAGAAAGTATGCTCTATGCATCACAGTTGACATTAATAAGGTGGCTGTTAAGCAATGTCTGGTGGACACTGGGGCATCCATCAATGTCTTGCCACCTAGCACCTTGAAGTTGTGTGGCATTCCAAAAAGCCAAATTCGGCCGTCTACTATCACAGTCACTGCATATGATAACACGAAGAAACCTCCTATAGGCATGATTACGTTAAAAGTAAGTTTGGGTCCTGCCGCCATCACAGCAGATTTTCACATTCTGGATATGGACCCGACATTTAATGGCATTCTGGGATGCCCCTACATTCAGCAACTCGATGCGGTGCCCTCCACAAATCACCAATGCCTTAAATTCCCACACAAGGGCCGCATTATTAAAGTTACCAGTATGCCGATTTTTCCAGAGGAGGATATTCATGTGGCTTCATCAGTTCCATCCATGTGGCCGGCCAACAAGCCACTATTATCTGTGCTGGACGTCCCTTGTCCACGACCAATGCCAGAAAAAGTCAGAACGGTTGCTATGACACCCCTGCCTCCCAAGGGGAAAAAGAAGAAAACAATGATGAACACCTCTGGCTGGAACATCTTAATGAAAATGGGGTATCAAAATGGCAAAGGTCTGGGTGCCAATTGTCAAGGCAGGATTAGGCCTGTTAAACCTCAGAAACTGATTACACGAGGTGGCCTAGGTTACAAAGGGCCAGGCAAAAACAAAGATGAACCATGAGCATTTATGACATCCACATTAAAAACAGATCGCCAACCGCTCACTTGGACATTGAAAACACATTTTGTCACGGGTGGCTTTCAAAATAATGAGCAAACTACAATAATCACTTCCATATTAGACTGTTAGGATGTTCATGCTAGACAGTTTGCTCGTCATATTGCCCCGTTGGCCACATACAAATCCCTACAGTCCTTAAGGCCTGATAAAAGAAGAAAAATGGATGATCCAGAATGTGACTGGTGTTGGATTGTGTGTCTTCCCTAAGTATTTTGATGATGAGCAACACTATGTTAATTGTTCTTGTTATTTTTGATCAGATATCTTGCACTTGAGTTATCCATGGTTTTATATGAAATAACTGCTAAAGAGGTAACACTTCGTGTGTTCGTTCATGTTCTGTCTTCGTGCTGTTTTTCCTCAAACATCATGTAGTTCTTGCTTCGCGTTTTCACCTCGTGTCGAATTAGCCATGTTGTCGTCTGTTTGAGTGTTATTCTTTCACCTCGTGCAGTCTTTGATTACTGTGTTGTTTCCATGTCATCCTTTGTATTCCTGTCTTCGAGTCGTTTCTTTGCATACTGTCTTCGTGGTCGATTGGCACTTCGTCTTGGTTACAACACCTCGTGTTGTACTGTTTGACTTCGTGTCGGTTTCGGTTACAGTCCATGTTGTTTTCATGTCGTTCTCTTTTATTGCCACCTCGTGTCGTTTTTATTATTAAGTCTTCGTGTCGTTTTACCTCGTGCAGTGTTATCCCGTGTCATTTACTGTTTCGACCTTGTGTCGTTATCAGCCCGTGTTGCTTTCATCTCGTGCTGTTTTCACTATCCTCGTATTGTTCTCACCGCATGTCGATTACTGTTTTCACTTAGCATTATTTTTATTTCGTGTCATTTTTCTATGTAGTGTGTGTTTGTCACCACTATACTTCGTGTCGTTGCTTCTTACTTCGTGTCTAACTTCACTTCGTGTTGTTTTTCACCTCGAGTCGTTTCCTTATACTCTGTCCTCGTGTTGGTCTCTCGCTTTAGTCTTCATGTCGGCTTCTGTCGTAAGCCCGTATTGTCCTCGTGTTGTTTTTGCATTCGTAACCTCGTGTCTCTCTTGCGTATAACCTCACCTCGTGTCATTATCTTCTGTATATCTGATCTGTTACAGAATTTCTCGTGTCGTTCTTATGACATCTCGAGAAATAGTCACGTCGTGTTGTTGTTACTATACCTCATGCAGTTTTGGTTTTAATAGCCATGCAGCGTATTAATGGACTTAATCTCATTACAGGTCCGAGGAAGAACATTCCACACTCCAGGGCTGCACGTGATCCGAGACAAGAGGAACCAATTTGATAAAGGCACGTGACAGGATACTTCTGGATCGAGCGTGGGAGGCACATGCATTTCATGCCCTATCCATCTGCTGTTGATGCTATAAATAGAATCCTTCGTCCTCAGATGAAAGTCATCGAAGTAGAAAGGCATAGAAGAAAACAGGGAAACAGAGAGCCCTTCGATCCAGGAAAAAGAAAAGAAAGAAGAAAGAATAGCAGAGAGAAATAGAAAGAGAGCAGAAGAGTGTTCAGAAGAATTGTTCTGACTTGCGGATCAAATCCGAAGTCTATTGCTCTATATTGAGCTACATTGTTTCCATTGTCTGGCATTTGATTTCCTTCGTTCGTATTTTTCATTTCTTGTTCTTATCTTTCTTCAACCGTTATTGTTTGTGTTTCCGATCCTCTGGACTGAGGTCGGGGTCCTCCTGTGAGATCAGGAGTAGGGAGAGTCAATCTCCGGTTTGCAAGCAGCAGGTGAGCTGCTTGTAGGTACCCTCCGGGTTGGGAGGAAGAGGGGTCTTCGACCTCTGGTTCACTAGTAGCAGGGCTGCTACTAGTGGGGTTTCCCTCTTGGTAAAGAGGAAGAGAGACGTGAGTCTCTGGGTTCTAGTGACTGCTGATCGCTAGAGGTTCCCTCCGGGTAGGAGGAAGAGGAGAGGTTGTTCTCCTGGGAAGCTGTGTATCAGCAGTTGTTTGGCAAGCTGTGTTGCCCAGCCTTTAGTGAAGCCACACTCAGGTTGAGTGTGGGGTGGATGTAGGTCTGAAGGACCGAACCACCTTAAAATCCTCTGAGCCCTTGTGTGATTGATCGTGATAATATTGTGGTATGCCTTCTATTTGCTTGAGCTATTAACTGCACTGCATCTTTTACGATAGTCAGAACTCGAGGTTAGCTCCGTTTAGCAATATACTCTGCAATAATTTTTTAAATCTACGAAAACAGTGATCTATTCATCCCCTCCCCTTCTAGATCACTTCATATTGTACTTATCAGTTGGTATCAGAGCAGGTTTTTCCCAGAATGTGGTCCAACGGCCAGGGAAACGGATCCAATGGTCCGCGCAGTTTCATAGCTGATGGGCAGTCTATCACCTGCCCCCCTTTCTTTGATGGTAATAATTACTTCTTCTGGAAGAACAGGATGGAAGTCTTTATCAGGGCCCAAAGCAACAAGCTATGGAAAGTCATTACAGATGGTCCATACACCCTTCCACCGAATGAAGATATGTGGACAGAAGATCAGGTCAAACTCTCCGCACTGAATTGGACAGCTCTTAACATCATACAGTGCGCCGTCCATCCGGAAGAATATTCAAGGATCTCAGCGTGCAAGACTGCAAAGAATATGTGGGATGATTTGCAGTTAATTCATGAGGGCACATCTCAGGTGAAGGCTACCAAGATCAACATACTTACAACTCAATATGAGTTATTTAAGATGAAGCCAGAGGAGCCGATCACAGAAATGTATGCCAGATTATCTGTGATCATCAACAGTCTGAAAGGCCTTGGAAAGGATATTCAACAAGAAGACATAGTCAGGAAGATCCTTAGGTCTCTAACTCCCGTCTGGGATACCAAGGTGACTGTAATAGAGGAATCAAGAGATTTATCCATCATGACAGTAACCCAGCTGATTGGTTCTCTCATGACCCATGAAATGAATTTCACACGAGGAAACGATGGGCATGACAGAAAGGGAAAGAATGTTGCTCTGAAGGTTTCACGACATACTAAGAAGAGCAACAACAGCAGCAGCAGCAGCAGTGATGATAGCAGCGAAGGGTCTGATGGATTCTCAGACTTGGACAAGGATGAGCGAGCTATGCTCACCAGGCAGTTCAGAAAGTTCCTAAGAACAAAAGGAAAA
The DNA here is from genome assembly GCA_022559845.1 of Amorphophallus konjac. NCBI lineage: Eukaryota > Viridiplantae > Streptophyta > Magnoliopsida > Alismatales > Araceae > Amorphophallus > Amorphophallus konjac. The sequence continues at coordinate 177,851,935 of CM040119.1, forward strand.
TTCTACAGGAGGAAGAAATTTAATGCTGCAATGAAGTCTCCTGAACGAAGATTTGAGAAGAACCGGTCTGCTAAGAAGATCACTTGCTATCATTGTCAGAAATCCGGTCACATGAAAAGTGAATGTCCAGAGCTACAAGCTAAGGCTCCAGGACACCAGAAGAATGTGGTGCACAAGAAGAAGAAGGCCATGCTGTGCACATGGAGCGATGAGGAGGAGGACCCAGAAGCCACTTCGTCCAGTGAAAATGAAGAGAAGACCTGCCTCATGGCCGACCATGAGAAAGAGGTAACAAATTTATTTGAGAATTTTACTTTGGATGATTGGGAGGACGCCTATGGCGACCTGTTAAGTAAATATAATTGTTTAAACAAGGAGCATAGAATGCTTAGACGTAAGTTTCATTCTCTGTCTGAAGAACACTCTTCTATTGTCACTGATAGCATGAAAACCAAGGAGATGGCCACTGAGCTAGATCAGGTTAAAGGTGAGATTGAGAGGTTGAGAATGGAAAGAGAAGAGAATCTAGCTAGAATAGATGAGCTGAAGTGTAAAGCTGAAGAGTCTAAAGGAGAGATTAGACTGATGGCTGAAAAATATGAGGCAATTAGAACAGTTAATCAGGAACTCCAGGACCAATGCAATGAATTTCAGAAGGAGATTGAGGACAAAGAAAAAGTGCTTGAAAAGTTTACAGAGGGGAGAAACAACCTGAATGTCCTTCTGGGGTCGAGGGTAAACTTCAATAGGGAGGGATTAGGATACAATCCTACTAGTAAAAAACCCTTTGAATTTAAGACTATCACGTTCTGCCCCGCCAAAGGCAAGGAGAAACTGGAAACACCATCCGGTTCCAAATCTGTCTCTACAATGAAGTCTTCGACCAGTAAATTCATTCACTCCACTGGTCAGCAGTCTAAGTCAGGAAATCCTGAGACAAGCACTGCTCATGTACAGCAGGCGTGGAACAAAGGTCCTCACAGGACCAGTCCTATAGAGGCCACAAAAAGAGCGAAAAGTTTTGTTAAGAAAACTCATCATGCTAATTATCAAGTAGAGCATGGCAACGATCATCAGTTTCAGCACAAATTTTATTGGAGTAAAAATGCTTACATGAATTATGCTCAACACACACGCACATCTTCTAAGAGGCCAACCAACAATGTCTTTGTTCAGAAACAGCATAGTTCAAATAGGAATAAGCTTATTCAACACCCACCAAGAAATAACAAAAGGGAAGAATCAACCCACATAAATCCACTGAAGAGAACTATAAAACAAATGTGGATTCCCAAGTGCTTTCTGCATAATCAGAAAACTGGTTTTGGACCCAATTTGAATTGGGTCCCACATTACTCTGTCTGAATTTTTGCAGGTCAGCCTGGCAGCTGAGCATAACAAGTGGTATCTTGACAGCGGCTGTAGCAGGCACATGACAGGAGACCGGTCCAAATTCAGCAAACTAAAAATGAAGTCTGGGGGCTTGGTCAAATTCGGAGGAAATAACAGAGGAAGAATAATTGGAATTGGCACGGTTGGTAAGTCCTCCACTAACTCCATTGAAGATGTGTATCTTGTAGAAGGACTTCAGCACAACTTGGTAAGTATAAGTCAACTTTGTGACAAAGGACACAAGGTACTCTTTGACCACAACTCGTGCACTGTTTTTGAGCTGAATTCTGATAACATCATGTTCAAAGGTCATAGAGTAAATAATGTGTACATCGTTGATCTTGATGATAATTCTGAAACAAACTTGTGTCTGTCTGCTAATTCTGAACAGGTTGCTTTTGACTGGCATAGGCGTCTAGGCCACGCTAGTGTGTCTACCTTGAATAAACTGTCTAATTATAACCTAGTCAGAGGTTTGCCCAAAATAAAATTCCAGTTAGGGTCCAAGCTCTGTGATGCTTGTGCTCAAGGTAAACAGACTCGTGCAACTTTTAAGTTGAGAACTGAGGGTCTCTCATCTAAACCACTACAGCACTTGCACATGGATCTCTTTGGTCCTACTCGAATACAAAGCCTGTCAGGTAAGAGATATGGTCTAGTCATAGTTGATGACTTCACTAGATTTTCCTGGTTGTTCTGTTTAGCAAATAAAAATGATGCTTTTGTTCACTTTGAAGAACTTTTTAATAAAATCAAACTGCAAGGTGAACATAATATCATTACAATTCAGTCTGACCATGGAGGAGAGTTTGAAAACTCTTCGTTCTCTGAATTTTGCTCAAGAGAGGGAGTGACTCACAGATTTTCTTCTCCCAGGACACCGGAGCAGAATGGAATTGTTGAGAGAAGAAACAGGTCAATAATTGAAATGGCCAGGACTATGCTAATTGAGAGTGGACTTCCAAGGAGATTTTGGGCAGAAGCTGCAAATACAGCATGCTACATTTTAAATCGAGCCTTGGTAAGACCTACTCATAAGAAAACTCCTTATGAACTCCTCAAGGGTAAGCTGCCAAACATTTCTTACTTTAAAATTTTTGGTTCCAAATGCTTTATCCACAATAATGGTAAGAATGGTTTGGATAAGTTTGAAGCAAGAAGCTCTCCTGGAATTTTTCTCGGATATTCAGAAACCTCTAGGGCTTACAGAGTCTTCAATAAAGATGAGCAAACTGTTGAAGAAACACCTCATGTGGTGTTTGATGAGAATGTTCTATCTGACAAAAGGACAAATGATGACAGGGAGTCACCTGATGAGGGAGATTTCTTGGAGAAAATTGAAGTAGGAGAGATGCAGCAAACTGCACAACCAGAAAACTTACAACAAGAAGGAGCAACTGAGGTAGGTGAACCCTCAGGTGAGGTAATATTTCACAAAGATCATCCTAGTGAAAATGTCATAGGTAATTTGCATGATCCCACTAGGACAAGGTCTCACTTTAGAACTGTCCAAGAACAGGACTTAGCTGCTTTGACATCTCAGGTAGAACCCAAGACTGTGGAAGAGGCTTTAAAGCATGATTCTTGGGTATCCTCCATGGGTGAAGAATTAAATCAATTTGAGAAAAATAATGTATGGAAACTAGTTCCTAGACCTGAAAACACTCATGTCATTGGCACTAAATGGGTTTTCAAAAATAAGATTGATGAAAATGGTGCTATCTCTAGAAACAAAGCAAGACTTGTAGCTCAAGGCTACAGTCAGGAATTTGGTGTGGATTTTGATGAATCCTATGCACCAGTAGCTAGGATGGAAGCTATAAGAATTCTGTTTGCATTTGCATGCTCTAGAAAAATTCGGCTACAGCAAATGGATGTCAAAAGCGCATTCTTAAATGGGTTATTGAAGGAAGAGGTATATGTTGAACAACCTCCTGGGTTTAATTTCTCTGTTCAGCCTAACATGGTTTTTAGGTTGAATAAAGCCCTCTATGGATTGAAGCAGGCTCCCAGAGCCTGGTATGAGAGACTTTCTGAGTTCCTTGTGAGCAAGGGCTACACTCGAGGTAAGGTTGACCAAACTCTCTTCACCAAAAGTCTCGGAAAGGAGTTAATTGTGGTCCAGGTATATGTTGATGATATCATTTTCGGATCTAACAACTCAAAATTATGTAAAGATTTTTCTGAGTCTATGTCCCAAGAATTTGAAATAAGTCTAGTTGGGGAACTAAAATATTTTCTTGGGCTGCAGGTCAAACAAATGGAGGATGGTTGTTTCATAAATCAAACCAAGTATACTATGGAGATGCTGAAAAGGTTTGGAATGACCAACCTCAAGACAATCTCAACACCCATGAGTACCAGCTCCTCACTGGATTCAGACGAAAAAGGTAAAGAGGTGGATGCTAAACTATATAGAGGTATGATCGGTTCACTCCTCTACTTAACTGCATCCAGGCCCGACATTCAATTTAGTGTAGGGATGTGTGCCAGATACCAGGCTAGACCTACTGAATTGCATCTGGCAGCTGTAAAGAGAATCTTTAGATACTTATCTGCCACTCATGATCTAGGTCTCTGGTATCCTGCATCATGTAACTTAGATCTCATTGCATACACTGATGCAGATTATGCAGGATGTAAATTGGACAGGAAGAGCACTAGTGGTCACTGCGAATTTCTAGGAGGGTGCTTAGTCTCTTGGGGATCCAAGAAGCAACACTCTGTGGCTCTCTCTACTGCTGAAGCTGAATATGTGGCAGCAGGGAGCTGTGGCACACAGGTTATATGGATAAAACACCAGCTTCTGGATTACTCGGTTGAGCTAGGTTGTACTTCTATCTTTTGTGACAATACTAGTGCAATAAACATTGCAAAGAATCCTGTACTTCATTCTCGAACTAAACACATTGAAATCAGGCATCATTTTATTCGAGATGAAGTAGCAAGGAAAACTTTTGAGTTGATCCATGTTGGCACTAACTCACAAATTGCAGATATCTTTACTAAGCCACTGGATACTGAAAAATTTAGCACTATGCGCAGAGAACTAGGTATTTACAGAATTTCATGATTGAAGATTTGATTTCTGAATACCATGTCCTGTGTTATTATGCTTATCATATTCATCATGGTGTTCTTTTTGAAGTGCATTGAGGGTTGTCTTGGCTAAGTCTGTATTGGGGTCAAGTTCTCAGGGGGAGATGATTTATAATAGGTGTCTTGATCTTTGACCTAATTTGAACATACTCTGAACGACATTTTGCTGACATCATAAGAGAATCAGGTTGATTAGGTGTATAAAAGAAAATGTTGGATGCTTTACTCTTTAAGGCTGTTCATCTAATTTCTTGTTGGAATTTTCAGCTGTTAGTCCCACTGAGATCAAAATCTGAATTCAAGATTAATCTTCATACACTGTAACTGTCTTCTGATCTAGTCAGTACAGCATACCTACTTAGTCAATGGTGAGTCCAAAATGAGGTATTGTGTGTTTTAGTCTGAATCACCTTGGATCTGGTGTATTGTTCTCAAACGGACTCAAGCTTCATTAACAAGGTTTTAAGAGCTGGTAAATAAAAACAAAATTCATAAAAGGGTTATCAACTTTGTTAACTGCTCATTGAGAAACTGGGATTTTCATCAATGAAGTGAAAGCTTCCCATGTCATGAGATGGCAGTAATCATCTGGTCTTAATAGTTGTCTTGATCATACAGAGCTATGGTACATATCTGGTTAGTAACTGGGGTGTCTGGCCTCAGATAAAGGTGTCACCTTAATGTCAACACCAGCTAGAATACTACCTCTGTCTTCTTATCAGAAGGGGTAATGTGGTCCTGCCACCGAGTAACTGGGGATTCTTGCCTCTAAACAAGGTGTCTCCTTAATGTCAAAGGTGTACTTGACAGACTTATCTCTGATCTTGACCATTTTTAAAGATCCTGCTCACTTGAAGTATAGCTTTTGATTTGTTTGTTCTCAATACCACGGGTCATTGTCTTCTGGCTGTCTTACATAATACTCTCTCAGTAAAGACTTATTTTGATCAAACTGGTATCTTGTACCTCACTTGCTTAGAATCTGGTTCTGTGTATGGAGCAAATCCTTATTCACAGTTTTTGCACAGTCTGACTAACTGTACCTCAAAAAATCCTCACATAAAATTAATGGCTTTCTTGATTGACTAAACATCTCAATAGTCTCCATTTATCTGCCTTACTCTGTCCTGTTTTCTCTCTATAGTCAGCAATTTTCCCTTCTCTGTATCTTCAGATTTGACCCTAGTTTTGATGATGTCAAAGGGGGAGAGAATTGAGTTAGTTATCAAGTCTGAGGTAAACTGTTGCTGTGTTCAGGGGGAGTGAGGGGGAGTGTTCAGGTTTCATCAAGGGAAGTAAGGAAGCAAGTATGCTTTAAGTTGTCTGCATTAAATATCCTGAATTGATCTCTTTTGAACTTATCTCTCACACTTAATATAGTGTTGCCATCATCAAAAAGGGGGAGATTGTTGGATTGTGTGTCTTCCCTAAGTATTTTGATGATGAGCAACACTATGTTAATTGTTCTTGTTATTTTTGATCAGATATCTTGCACTTGAGTTATCCATGGTTTTATATGAAATAACTGCTAAAGAGGTAACACTTCGTGTGTTCGTTCATGTTCTGTCTTCGTGCTGTTTTTCCTCAAACATCATGTAGTTCTTGCTTCGCGTTTTCACCTCGTGTCGAATTAGCCATGTTGTCGTCTGTTTGAGTGTTGTTCTTTCACCTCGTGCAGTCTTTGATTACTGTGTTGTTTCCATGTCATCCTTTGTATTCCTGTCTTCGAGTCGTTTCTTTGCATACTGTCTTCGTGGTCGATTGGCACTTCGTCTTGGTTACAACACCTCGTGTTGTACTGTTTGACTTCGTGTCGGTTTCGGTTACAGTCCATGTTGTTTTCATGTCGTTCTCTTTTATTGCCACCTCGTGTCGTTTTTATTATTAAGTCTTCGTGTCGTTTTACCTCGTGTAGTGTTATCCCGTGTCATTTACTGTTTCGACCTTGTGTCGTTATCAGCCCGTGTTGCTTTCATCTCGTGCTGTTTTCACTATCCTCGTATTGTTCTCACCGCATGTCGATTACTGTTTTCACTTAGCATTATTTTTATTTCGTGTCGTTTTTCTGTGTAGTGTGTGTTTGTCACCACTATACTTCGTGTCGTTGCTTCTTACTTCGTGTCTAACTTCACTTCGTGTTGTTTTTCACCTCGAGTCGTTTCCTTATACTCTGTCCTCGTGTTGGTCTCTCGCTTTAGTCTTCATGTCGGCTTCTGTCGTAAGCCCGTATTGTCCTCGTGTTGTTTTTGCATTCGTAACCTCGTGTCTCTCTTGCGTATAACCTCACCTCGTGTCATTATCTTCTGTATATCTGATCTGTTACAGAATTTCTCGTGTCGTTCTTATGACATCTCGAGAAATAGTCACGTCGTGTTGTTGTTACTATACCTCATGCAGTTTTGGTTTTAATAGCCATGCAGCGTATTAATGGACTTAATCTCATTACAGGTCCGAGGAAGAACATTCCACACTCCAGGGCTGCACGTGATCCGAGACAAGAGGAACCAATTTGATAAAGGCACGTGACAGGATACTTCTGGATCGAGCGTGGGAGGCACACGCATTTCATGCCCTATCCATCTGCTGTTGATGCTATAAATAGAATCCTTCGTCCTCAGATGAAAGTCATCGAAGTAGAAAGGCATAGAAGAAAACAGGGAAACAGAGAGCCCTTCGATCCAGGAAAAAGAAAAGAAAGAAGAAAGAATAGCAGAGAGAAATAGAAAGAGAGCAGAAGAGTGTTCAGAAGAATTGTTCTGACTTGCGGATCAAATCCGAAGTCTATTGCTCTATATTGAGCTACATTGTTTCCATTGTCTGGCATTTGATTTCCTTCGTTCGTATTTTTCATTTCTTGTTCTTATCTTTCTTCAACCGTTATTGTTTGTGTTTCCGATCCTCTGGACTGAGGTCGGGGTCCTCCTGTGAGATCAGGAGTAGGGAGAGTCAATCTCCGGTTTGCAAGCAGCAGGTGAGCTGCTTGTAGGTACCCTCCGGGTTGGGAGGAAGAGGGGTCTTCGACCTCTGGTTCACTAGTAGCAGGGCTGCTACTAGTGGGGTTTCCCTCTTGGTAAAGAGGAAGAGAGACGTGAGTCTCTGGGTTCTAGTGACTGCTGATCGCTAGAGGTTCCCTCCGGGTAGGAGGAAGAGGAGAGGTTGTTCTCCTGGGAAGCTGTGTATCAGCAGTTGTTTGGCAAGCTGTGTTGCCCAGCCTTTAGTGAAGCCACACTCAGGTTGAGTGTGGGGTGGATGTAGGTCTGAAGGACCGAACCACCTTAAAATCCTCTGAGCCCTTGTGTGATTGATCGTGATAATATTGTGGTATGCCTTCTATTTGCTTGAGCTATTAACTGCACTGCATCTTTTACGATAGTCAGAACTCGAGGTTAGCTCCGTTTAGCAATATACTCTGCAATAATTTTTTAAATCTACGAAAACAGTGATCTATTCATCCCCTCCCCTTCTAGATCACTTCATATTGTACTTATCAACTGGTACAGGTGGTTCGATATGCAGGATATTACTATTTCTTTGAGCCGCCTCTTCATGCCGACTGACCCAGAATGGCTGCCACTTATTCATGAATTGATTGAGATGCCAGCTGCAATTACAGATAAGAGGCAGCTGCTGAGTGACTACACTGATACTGGAGAGCCAGATGTTCCGTTTGAAGAAGGATTCACTGTGGACAGGCTGTGGGCCGACCTCTTTTCTCTCACTTCCATGCATCCATCGGTGCTTGCTTCTCTATATTCTCATCGGTTTGGTCGCGTGCCAAGACCGCCTCCGATTATAATCAATTTATCTCCAGATTCAATCCGAGTTTCTCTCACAATTCCTTCTTCGCTCCTCGAGCGATTTTCTAAACTCTCCATCACACCCCCGCGCGGGCCATCACTGATTCAATCTTTCTCTGATCTGGCAATTTCCACTCCTCCTGCTATTCTCCCTTCACACTGCTTTCTTCTTGAAACAGAAAATAAAAATGAAGAAAAAGACAAACGAAAAAAAAATGCCAAATTCCCAAATTTCTAATCCTCCATTTCTGTTGAGGAGACCTCCTATTTCTCTTCTGAGTGCGTCCCGACCCAGGGGCCGCTCTTTCAAGATTCATTGCTAAATCTTTTCTCCCCCTCTGATGAGGCGACTTCCTCTGTATTACCTCCTGTATCCACTTTTTCACCTCCTTCTTTTTCTTCTTCTAGTCAAGCTAGTTGTTCTTCTTCTTCTAATAAAATTCATGGGGTAGATTCTCATAAGAAGTCCAAGGATAAGCAGATTCCTCGTAGGTTTTTGTTGGAGTTAGCTATCAGATGCCAGGCTTGTTTAGCTCTTCCTGAATTTATAGAGAATCCAATCATCCTGCCAGAGTTAGAATATGAGAATGCTGTTGTTTCTTATGAGGGTTTGGGTGTCTATGAAATTATGAATGATGAAGACCCTATTGAAGAGGGGGATGAAAGTTATGAAGAATATGAGGACGAGGCTGATGCTTTTGCTAGTGGCATAAGACAATTTGACGAACCGTCAGCCTCCGTAGAAGAGCCTACCAAAGAAATTAATTTGGGTACCGAGGAAGACCCTAGGATTGTCCTCATAAGCAAGAATTTACCACCCTCCGAAGAGGAGGCGCTCATTTTGGTCCTGCAAGAATACAAGGACACGTTCGCATGGAGTTATGAAGATATACCTGGTTTAGACCCTGCGCTCGTTGAACACCGCCTAACACTTAAGCCAGGGTCTGTGCCGGTCAAGCAACGGTTGAGGCGTTTCCACCCTAATATGGCTTTAAAGATGAAAGAAGAGGTCGACAAGCTCCATAAGGCTAGATTTGTTAGAGTTGTCCTCTACCCCAATTGGGTGGCTAACATCGTCCCGGTTATGAAGAAAGATGGAAAAGTTCAGATTTGTATAGATTTCTGGGATCTCAACCGTGCGTGTCCTAAGGATGACTTCCCCCTCCCTCATATTGATGTTTTGATCGATAATACGACAGAATTTGAGACTCTCTCGTTCATGGATGGCTTCTCAGGTTACAATCAAATTCGTCTGGCTGAAGAAGATCTAGAGAAAACATCATTCACTACACCATGGGGTACTTATTGTTATGTGGCCATGCCTTTTGGACTTAAGAATGCTGGAGCCACCTATCAGAGGGCTATGATGGCGATTTTTCATGACATGATTCATATTTATATTGAGGTGTATGTGGATGACCTGGTTGTGAAATCAAGGACAAGGATTGAGCATCCTGGGGTTCTAGCTAAGGTCTTGCAAAGATCGCGAGAGTATCAATTGAAGATGAACCCCAAGAAATGTGTATTTGGTGTTTCATCAGGGAAGTTGCTTGGTTTCATTGTTAGCAAGAGGGGAATTGAAGTTGATCCCAACAAGGCAAGGGCCATTAGAGATATGCCTCCTCCCAAGAATTTGAAGGAAGTTCGAGGATTAATCGGGAGGTTGCAATTTATTCGCCGCTTCGTCTCCCAGCATTCATAAAGATGTAGGCCGTTTTACGAGCTTACTAAGCCGGGAGTCAAGTTTAATTGGGATGACAAGTGTCAGGCAGCCTTTGACGGATTGAAGGATTATTTGGCCAATCCTCTTGTCTTGAGGCCACCGATTCCAGGAAAACCGCTTGTTCTCTATGTCTCAGTCCTGGATGACTCTGTAGGTGCTGTCTTAGCTCAGGTAGATGAAGAAGGTAAGGAGAGGGCAGCATACAATTTGTCTAAACTTCTTAACCCCTGTGAGCAGAGGTATTCAGCCATGGAGAAGACTTGCGCTGCTTTAGTCTGGGTAGTTCAGAAGTTAAAACACTATTTCCTAGCTCACGAGGTTCACCTCATTGCTCGTATGAATCCGATTAAATTTCTCCTTGAAAAATCTGTCCTCACTGATCGATTAGCACGCTGGCAAAGCTTCCTCTCTCAGTTTGATATCACTTACATTCAACAGAAAGCTATCAAAGGTTACGCCATTGCCGAACACCTTGCTCATCACCCTCTACCTCGTTTTGATCCTGTCAATTCAGAGTTTCCAGATGAAGAACTGATGTCCATTAATCAACCTCTTGATCCTATGTGGACATTACATTTTGATGGAGCTCTAAATTCCCAGGGAAGAGGGATCGGCATGGTTCTTTTAACACCAGAAGGGGTCACCATCCCATTTGCTGCTCGGCTCACTTTCCCCGCCACCAATAATATAGCTGAGTATGAAGCTCCTTTGGCCGGTCTTCAAACCGCTCATCGATATGGTGTCACCCATTTGAGGATTGTGGGTGATAGTCAGCTCATTCTGCGCCAGGTGTTGGTCAAATGCCGCACTATCAATCCTAAGCTCAAACCCTACCAGGAACTTGCTTCAGCTTATGCCAAACTCTTCACCAAATTGATCTTCGTCCATGTTCCTCATAGCCAGAATATCCTAGCTGACGCTCTTGCTTCTTTGGCCTCTGCTCTAGTCTTCCCTCCTGAGCGTGATTTTCATGTTCCCCTGATTCATCAGCGTGACACGCCAGCTATTAAGGATCGTGCATTCCTCGATATTAGGGATAAGGTGCTTGAGAAGGACAAGCAGAAGGAATCTCTTAAAGGCAAAGAGGTCATGCTTTTAGACTGGGAAGAAGAATTGGCTGACAAAGAGAAGCCTTGGTATTATGAGATTGCCAGATATTACAATGATCAGTCCTATCCCGAGGAAGCCACTGCAGAAGAAAAGAAAGTAATTAGAAGAGTGGCTCAGCGTTATGTTTTGATTGGAGGTGTGCTCTATAGGAGAGGGCTCACCGGTGTTTTATTAAGATGCCTCGACGATGATAAATCATGGAAATTTGTGGAAGAGGTGCATTCTGGAGTGTGTGGTGGTCATGTGAATAGCCAGATGCTAGCTAAGAAGATTCTTAGGCTAGGTTTCTATTGGCCAACTCTAGAAGAGGATTGTTCCATCTATGTTCAAAGGTGTGTTAAGTGCCAACTGCACGCTGACAAGATTCATTCTCCTGCTTCTTCACTCCATCCTACATCCTCCCCATGGCCTTTCTCCATGTGGGCTTTTGATATCATTGGACCTCTTGGTGATTCGAACCTCCTGACCAAGCAAAAATCATTCATCCTCACGGCAACGGAGTACTTCACCAAGTGGGCGGAAGCAGAAGCTTACTTGGAGAGCAAAGCATCAACCGTCTGCAAGTTTATAATGAAGAACATCATCACGAGGTTCGGCATCCCAAGCACCATCGTCACCGACAATGGACCCCAATTTATCTCTTAAGAAATCAAGGATCTCTGCAACAGGTATAACATTGCATTGCATCATTCTTCTCCCTATTATCCGCAGGGCAATGGCCAAGCAGAGGTAACTAACAAAACTTTGATAAAAATTATCAAAAAGACGTGTGAGGCTAATAAATTTTTGGATTGGCCAGACAAGCTAGTTGAAGCTCTCTGGGCCTATCGAACTTCCATTCGAACCCCTACTGGGCAAACCCCTTTCGCCCTTACTTATGGAATGGAGGCGGTAGTCCCTTATGAGATTCTCATTCCCTCTCTACGAGTACAATTGGATAAGGAATTTTCTATTGATGAGCGTCGTGATTCACTCCTCGCCCAATTGGAACTCCTACATGAGAAGCGTCTGGTCGCCGCTGAGCATGCACGCATTTATCAAAACAGGCTCTCGCGTTTTTATCAAAAGAAGGTAATTGAGAGAAAATTCAAAATCGGTGAGATGGTAATTAAGAGGATTTTCGTAAAGCCAGGTGGCCCTCGTTCAAAACTCCAACCCAATTGGGAGGGACCGTTTGTTATAAAGGACGTTTATCCAGGCAATGCTTATAAACTGATTAATGCTGAAGGAGAAGAGTTAACTCACCCTTGGAATGGTTTGTATCTTAAGAAATACTACCCTTGATTCAAAAATCCAAAAAAAATATACATATATATATATATGGAGAAATTTTCAAAATCCAAATAAAATAATAATAAGTTGTTTCAAAAATCCAAAATGAAAAAAGTGGAATATTTCCAAAAACCAAAAAAAATAGAAATTCCAAAAAGCAAACAAAAAAAAATAGAAGAGATCAAAATTGGTGCCATGGCACACGAAGGATCAAGGTCCGAAAGGTCAAAATTCAGAATTCATTTATCAGTCTTGCTAACTTAAAAGGGGGTTGACTCCCGCACACACTACACGCTTTATTCTTGAAGTCAAGCAGTGCAAAATCTGATGAAAAGTCAAAAACCTGACTAAAAGTGAAAGACAATACCCGTTCTTTTTTTCTTCGGCCCATAAGGGAGGAAGGGAGACCTCAGGGTAGACACGCCAAGCCTATCCACCGCCCTAGTAGGTGGAAGTCAGGGCCCAAAAGGGAGCAAATGCCACGAAAGTCCAAGTACAATTAGGTTTTTATTCATCAATGCAAATCAATTCCAAAGTGAAAAGTCAAGTTGTGAAAAGAAAAGCATGTCAAGAGGGTAAAGTCCCCGCAAGGAAAACCTTGGGCGTATGCGTGCAATATAAAAGAGGCAAAAAGGCAACAAATTTCCCTACGCCAAAGACCGAACCCCAACAGGCATAGGGTAGGGGAGGTAACTTTGCCTTGAGCATCTCAGAATCCCTTATGGACTTCCCTTATATTTTTTTCCATCCTTTCTATGTGGTAAGTCACGAACTGGCAGGATGGTCAAGACAGACTAAAGAAATTGCACTGTGCGAAATCTCGAATACGAGTCAACTATGACCACGTCCACTCCCTTTTAATTACTCAAGAAAGGTTAATGGATTTTAGATGGTGACCGTGTAGGACCCGTGGTCTTGATAGCCTTGACAACCTTTTTTACAGAATAATTCAATTAACGCCTTTGGCTAAGGCTCTTTTTATAGAATTAACGTCCTAGATTAGGTCATCTCTTTCTGAATAACGTCCCTACACGGGTCGTTACTTTTTCAAAAATCAGATTTCCTTTTCCAATTCACGCCATCTTCTAGGGCGTCTTTATGCGAACCACGACCTACTCTAAGGCGCGTTTTTCAGGAAAAATAACAAAAAAAAATATAAATGAGTGAAAAGAAAGAAAAAATGCATTTCTTCACGATGTATGCTTGCATTCTTTTGCATGGGCATCTTTTATTTATGGTTTGCATATGCGTGCTTTGCATGATGCATCTCCCCGCTATCAGCTATTTTATTTTGCCTTATTTGATTAAAGGCTTGGCCCCTTGACCCATCATTAAGGTCAAAATATTGCTACCCCTTGCTTATTGGGCAAGGGGCCAAGTCGAACAGATGAATTAACCTGTTTGTTCAAAGTATGGATTACAGTTGCAGGTACAGGGCACAGTAAAGCAAACACGAAGAACGTGGAAAGAGGAAAGTACACAAACACAAGGCCACAACTACACAAAGTGCTCAGGTAACAAAGAAATCTCAATCTTATATATATATACATCATGAATGTCTATCATGTACAAGTGTGAGGGTGGAGGAGTACAAGTAAGTCGCTCAGCTCTCGCCTCCACCCTCCTCTCTCCTACTCTCAACCTCCTCCTCGCCGTCCCGAGCTGGCGCTGGTGGAGGAGGCATGGGCCCCCGTGAAGAATCTGGAACCCGAACCTGACCCCCTGCCTCGCTCCTCTCTCGGAGGGAAGAGCCCGCCACAAAGGTGGAGCTGGTGAAGGAGTATCCCGCGGCCCGTGCTCGCTCACGCCCTCGCTGGAGACGCTCCTCAAACACTCGTAGCCGCTCCTGAGAAAGGATCAACTGGGTCCTCGAGTCTGCCAGCTCTCGCTCGCGTGCTGCTACCTGCTCCTGGTACCGAGCACGCTCCGCCTGGTACTCCTCCCGCTCACGAGTACGCTCCTCGCGCTCCCAGGCACGCTCCCGTCCCTCCAGCTCAAGAGCCACCCGCAGCTCGGCCACGTCCTGAGGCAGCTCCTCTCGTCGCCTCAGGGACCTCTCTAGCTCCGAGATCCGCTGATCGCAGATCGCCAACTCGGTACGTACCGCCTGGAGCTGAGTCATCTGCAAACAGGTAAGCAAATCATCAATTCCACAATTAAATGCAATGATTCAGTAATCTAGCAATACAAGTAATACATGATTTAAACCACTCACCTGTGTGCTCGTCGCACGAAAGCCCTCATCAACGCAGGTAAGAGCGGCTCGAAGCTCCTCAGTCTGTAAAATGAATTTTCATCAGTGCACAATTATATAAACAATATTTGAATGGATTTGTGTTTTGGAATTTACTTGTGAAGCGAGATCGCGCTCTACTGCCTCGGCTCGTGCGATCGCTCCGGCTAGCTGCTCTGCCAGTGCAGTCACCTCTACACTGGGCCCTCTCGAGCTGGAGGCCTCCCCTGGGTCTCTCCTCACTACTCCCTGTTGGGCATGCTGCATTCATTGAGATCGTCAGTGGCTAATCATCAATAATTCAACAAAAAAGATATACATGTGCATATAGGAATAATTTAAACACTCACCAGGGTCTCTAGGTCAGCCCGTGTGGCGGCCAGCTGGTCCTCCAGGCTGTGTAGGTGGGCCTGGGCATCCATCGCCGCTATGTCCCGCGCATCCTGCATTCATTACATGTTAGTCACATGATAGAAACATAAGCATTTGCATTTAATTTAGAAACAATTGCATTCATACATACCCCTAAGACCCTCATCTGGGGTCGGCCGGCGTATACCTCCCAGTAGCGTCGGAGGTACTCAGAGCTGTCAGTCGCGCGAGAGGTGACTCTAGTCCCGCCTCCCTGCCAGTCGGCGTACTGCTCCTCGAACCGCACCCTCCAGTCGGTCACCTTCGTACGACCGCGCGTCTTCTTCCCAATGTCGCGTGGCTCGCCTACCTCTACCCACTCCTGGTGGAGGCCCAGTGTCCTCATCACCAACCTAAGCCGTAACGGCTCGATCTCGCTTAAGCAGTGAACCCAGAGCTCATGCCCAAAGCGAGGTCGGCCCGCTACGACCCACGACTGGCCCTCGTCCGTCATCCCCTCATAGGGTCTCCACTGAACCTGCATTCATAAACTTACATGTCATCATTTCATCATCATCATAATAAATTCAAAGTAAATGCAAAAAAGCAAAAAAAAATGCATAACATTCATACCAGCGAGGGAGGGAAGTCGCGGAACTCTCTCCGCAGCACCCACAACTCGTAGCCGAGTGGGGCTCCAAACACAATCGGCAGCCAGTGCCGTGCTAGAGGGAAAGCTCCCTCACCTCCAGGCCGTGGGTCAGCGCGCCCCATCGGCATGTATAGATGGCTCCAAACCTGCATCCATGCATCATATTAGTGAAGCATTCACCAGCATGATAAGAATAAAAGAAAAGAAAAATGACAAATGCATACCTGAAGAAAAGGTGAGAAGCCACTGACGGTCGTCTCTCGACCTGTCCCGGTGGACAAGTCGGCCATCATATGCGCCAGCAGTGCCGCTCCCCAAGCGTAGCTGCCAACTGCCTCCAGGTCCTCGAGTATCCCTAGGAATCGGCAGTTAATGACGTCGCCCTTTGTCTCGAGCAATAGCCTCCCGAGCAGCAGCAGTAGGAAGCTCCTCAGGTCTCGGTCTGCTCTCTCTCTGTCGGCCGGGTCCTGGCAGTAGACCGCCCTAGCCCCGTCTATCAACCTCTGCGAAAACTGCTCTAGGGTCTCCCCGGATGTCACGCCCCGACGCGGAAAATCGGCGCGTACAGTCAGATACGAGCTAGCACTAACAATAAATTCTAAGCTAAACAATTAGACAAATTATAAAGTGAGAAACACTTCCATTAATCAAAATAATTCCAATTTTATTACAATAACCAACATGCTAAGACTCGATCAAACATGTCTTCCAAATGAAATTCTAATACAACACTGACGTAAAATCAAACTGGAAGTAAAAACTAAGCTGGCTCAATAACTAGGTACAAGAGCACTCAAGGATCACTCCTGACCCTCCCCATTGGTAAGCGCGTCACTTGAAAAACCTGAAAAGGGGGGAACACAACTATGAGCTGACGCTCAGTAGGAAATAACCGCATATTTACGTAGTTAACATCTTAATTACCAGTTGTATGTAACAGAGAACAAGGATTTGAATATAGAGATCAAGAACAATGTAGAAGGTCTTGCAAAGTCAAGAATTGAATAAATTCCAATGATCAATAATATCATGTACAAGAAATTCATTAAGAGCAATTGAAACAATAATAATTGGCCAACAAGCAAGTATTTCAATAATTCATAATCAAGTAAAAGGAATAACAATAGATAAAATGTCGTAGACACACACTAGTCAAGTACTCGGTGCAAATGCCACACCTTGTCATTAACATCCCATGGGCTCACTAATTTTCGGGCGCTCTCCCCAGGACCAGACCGGGCCCTTATGATGCGATGGCATTGGTTTTACGGATCGATGATCCCAATTGTCTAGACATTTCTTGTATAAATATGGCCAATGAATTTCAAGGAATAAGCTAAAATGTAACAAGTACAGATCTAGCAAAAATCAGAATAACAAGAAAATGAAGGATTAAACTTTGGCATAATGTTTAACGACAATTAAGTCGTGGAATCCAAGAATGAAAGGATAAGTAGGAAAAATACAATCTTTAGAATACATTCAATTCCATAAATTAACATTTTATTCTGTTGGTTTAACAAGTTTTATCATACTGGAAATGCCTTAAATTAATTGGATGCAAAAAGCCAAAGAAATGATTTATTTAGTATTATTAGAGTAAATTACTAAGAATTCCACTTAATTCATAGAAATAAATCCTAACATGGTGAAAATCTCCCTAAAATTTTCAAGTAACTCCAGCACATGATTCCTCTGGAAAATGACAGTAAATATCCATTTTTATTACTAGAATGGAATTTTTACACATTAAAAATACCTTTTTAAACACAAAAAAAAACCCATATTTGGTGTGCTATAAAAAGTTCCTTATGAAATTTTTGGATGGGTTATTAAGAATAATCATCTTACTGGTTGTTCATTTTTCATGATACCCATAGTATTTTTAGCATACTGAAATTAATTTTTCTACATTATTATACCATTTATGCTATTTATTGAATGGAAGAAATACATTAGAAATTTGTTTAAGTATAAAAATTTCTCTATAACTTGCTGTTATCATTCTAACATGCTGGAAAAATTTTTGTTATACTGTAAGAACTTTTATCATGCTGTAAGGGTTATTTTTAACAAGTTAATATAATTTTCATGCATTTATTCTCTATTATATGGATAGTAAATGAATTCTATTTGGTAAAAATATCCAATTTTCACAGAAAATTGTCTCTCACATGATAATTATATCAGAGTATAATATTCATGAATTTTCATACCTTTGAGATCTTTTTAACATACCACATATAATTTATAAGCATTTTCTTTCATTTTATAGAAGAAATATAGATTTTTATAAGATAAAATATTCTAAATCCACAAGAATTTAACTTCTCACATACTGATACTATAAGACAACATTTTCCATACATTGTAGTTATTTAATAATAATTTTTACATGCTGGACATAATTTCTTATACATTTATATTCTATTAATTATAGGAAAAATAGGTTTATATGCATAAAAATAGATTAAAATACTTTCCAGTAGCAGAAAAATAACTTTTAAATCTCCTGGTAGCAGAAGAATATGTTTTACAGTGATTCATGATTTTTAATTATTCATTTAATAACTCCGGATCGCATTTAGGGCGGAGGTCGGTCACCCGGCCCCTTTTATTGGAATGTGTGTGAGATCTAGGGATTAAAAAGCCTATATCTTCCTCAATTCTTAATGAAATTAAGCATATAATACATCAATGGAAAGCTAAGACAGAGTACTATCATTTGGTAAGGTCAATTTTAGATTTAGGTTCTGTAATTAAGTTCTGTATTGACAGGAAAAAGAAAAACCCTAATTAGGACAGTGTGTTACTAAAACATCAAATTCTCTACGTATACATGATAACTTTTAGGGATTTTTATATCACTGGAAAGCTAACAGAGAGGGCTTTCCAACCATGTATCACACATGCTATGAATTTTAACATTTATGTTTTGAATTCATGGATTAATCAGGTTCCAAGTATATGAAATCATCATATGGACAAGCTCATGTTCAAACCTCAAATTCTCTAAATAGAATTGATGGATCAAAGGGCCTTTTACGCCAAAAGAGAGATAACATGCTAAGCTTCAATTTCATATACAATAATTAACATTTGGCCAGTTATAACCTACCTCAATTGAAGACTTAAACCACGAGATAGATTAGACCCACGAACTATAAGAATCCCCTTCAAAGATCTCCTGATTCCTCCCTCAATACCCTATAAAAATTAGGGCTTTTAGTCTCAGATGATAGATCTCGTCGAGCTGATCAAAAACCCCTACTCATAAGCCTATTTTGGTTGAGGTACTAACCTGATTTGATGAACCAAACTTGGAGATAAAAAAAAACGACGGGGAGCAGACCACCTTCCACAAAATCGCCAAGATCTCCCCGGATCTAACTCCTCTGCCGACACCACAGCAACCAAATGAAACTAGACTCGAAGAGCTTTCTATCTATAGCTCATACACCTTCTGGATCCTTCCAGGAAGGGAGAATTTCGACCTTGAAGTGGCGTGTTGCTCACGGCGCCGAAATGATTGACCTAGACTAAACTCGTCTGATCACTCTTAGCCTAGTTAATCTTACACGAAATTTGTTGGGGGCTATTAATCTACAAGTCACTAGCTTTCATTTGCCCCTAACCTCATCGCATTTGGTTAAGAAATGGGCTCTAATTTGATGTTTTAAAATAGGGTGAATAGTGAACACGAATTTTGGGTTAGGTGGGTTGTAAGTCGGGCTTAACCCACTGATTAGGCCTAGATAATGATTTTATTAGGCTTAGTCCAAGAAGACAAAAGTGTTAGTCGATGCATCTATTATTTAATTATGATTTTTATGAATTTTTTTATGGTAGATAAAATTTTCACTATTCATTTAATAATAAAATATTAAATTCGAAATTCAAATTTCAAATTCCCTCTTTTCATTTCATTTTCATTCCAACTCAATTGCATTTGTGTTTCATTTCACCTAAACCTTATTTTCATTTGGGTTACATTTCATTTTCATTTCATTCAATTTAATTTAAAATTTTAAAGGTTTAATTCAATTTCTATCCAATTAATAATTCAACTAAATTCAAATAAATTCCTAAAATTTTTAATTTGACAAGGAAAAATCAAATAAAATTATTATTTAAATACGGGGTATTACACCCTCCCCTACTTAAAGGAATTTGGTCCGCCAAATTCACTACATTACGATACGAAAATAAAGGATAACAATTTCAAGGGACAACTAGCTCACCTAGAAAAGGTCGGGATACCGCTTTCGCATAACATCTTCGGATTCCCAGGTGGCTTCTTCAGCTCCACGCCGACTCCACTGGACCTTAACCATAGGTATAGATCGACTCCGGAGTTGTTGCTGCTTCCGGTCCAAAATCTTTATCGGTCTTTCCTCATAGGTCAAATCCTCCTTCAGTTCGAAGTCCACATGCTGAATAACGTGAGTGGGGTCGTACACATACTTCCGCAACATAGAAATATGGAAGACGTTGTGCACGCCAGATAACTGAGGCGGTAACGCCAATCGATAAGCCACTTCTCCCACTCTATTTAAAATCTCGTACGGGCCAATGTACCTCGGACTTAGCTTGCCATGAATACCAAATCTGCGAATCCCTCTCATAGGAGAGACCTTTAGAAACACATGATCACCTACTTGGAATTCCAATGCTCTCCTTCTATTATCGGCATAACTCTTCTGTCTTGACTGAGCCACTTGTAGCCGATCTCGGACAATACGGATATTCTGTGACGATTCCAAGATAAGATCTGGTCCAAGCCATTGTCTCTCACCTACCTCATCCCAACACAACGGGGATCGACAGCTTCTCCCATACAAGGCTTCAAATGGAGCCATCTGAATACTAGACTGATAGCTGTTATTGTAGGCGAATTCAATTAATGCCAAATGTTCATTCCAATTACCACCAAAGTCAATCATACATGCTCGAAGCATATCCTCTACTATCTGGTTGGTCCTTTCAGTCTGTCCATCTGTCTGTGGATGAAATGCCGTGCTGAAATTTAGACGAGTACCCAAAGACTCTTGCAGTCCCTTCCAGAAATGAGAAGTGAATCTAGGGTCTCGATCAGATACTATATTCACTGGAATACCATGCAATCTCACCACTTCCTTCATATACAGAGCTGCTAGAACATCAACTGTCCATTTAGATTTAATGGACAAGAAATGGGCTGACTTTGTCAGTCTGTCGACGATCACCCAAATTTCATCGAAACCGCTACGAGTTCTAGGTAGACCCATGATGAAATCTATGTCAATACTCTCCCATTTCCATTGGGGTATGTCGAGTGGCTTCAATTTCCCTGCCGGTCTGAAGTGCTCGGCCTTAACTTGCTAACATACCAGGCATCTACTCATAAAATATGCAACTTCTCTTTTCATATTCGGCCACCAAAATGATCTTTTCAAATCCTTAAACATTTTAGTGCCTCCAGGATGAATCGTGTATTTAGATCTATGAGCTTCGTCAAGAATCTTGTTCTTGATTTCAGCTACGTCAGGTACACACGTTCGTCCTTGGAATAGAAGTCTTCCATCATCAAAAATCATGAAATCCGATCTGCTGCTCAAACTTCCCTTGATCTCTACCAGTTTGGGATCATTATCTTGCAAGGACTTGAACTCCATCAGTAATTCAGGTTTAAGTTGCATTTGTGCAATAATGACCCGATCATTATTGATATTCAAATCCAGACTAGCCATCTGCTCCAATAACTTCCATTCTTGCATCATAAGACTGGATAACTTTGCTATCGGCTTCCGGCTCAAAGCATCTGCCACCACATTACCTTTTCCAGGATGATACTCAATAGAAAAGTCGAAGTCCTTCAAATACTCCAACCATCTGCGCTGCCGCATATTGAGTTCCTTTTGAGAGAATAAATACTTCAAACTCTTGTGATCTGAAAATACCGTGAAAGATTCTCCATATAGGTAATGCCTCCAAATCTTTAAAGCAAAGACGACGGCTGCCAATTCCAAATCATGAACAGGATAGTTCTCTTCATGCTTCCTCAATTGCCTGGAAGAATAAGCAATTACCTTCCCATGCTGCATAAGCACACAACCTAAGCCAATACCTGATGCATCGGTGTAGACCACAAAGCTTCCTTCACCAGAAGGTAAAGCTAACACGGGTGCTGAAGTTAAGCACTCCTTCAATGTCTGGAAGCTTTTTTGACAAGCATCCGACCATTCAAACTTATTCTCCTTGCGGGTCAATCTGGTAAGGGGGACCGCGATCTTGGAGAAGTCTTGAATGAATCTACGATAATAACCTGCCAGGCCTAAGAAACTTCTGATCTCAGTCACACTGGTGGGCTGTTCCCAATTCATCACTGCTTCCACCTTCGAAGGATCAACAGAAATACCATCTTTGGTAATAGTGTGTCCTAGAAAAGACACCTCTTGAAGCCAAAAACCACACTTACTGAACTTGGCGTACAGTTGATGGTCTCTTAATATCTGTAGTGCCAATCTCAGATGTTCGGCATGCTCTACTTCACTCTTAGAATAAATTAAGATATCATCAATGAATACCACCACCCATCGATCAAGATAGGGTCGAAAAACACTATTCATCAACTGCATGAAAGCCGCTGGTGCATTCGTTAAACCAAAAGGCATAACGACAAATTCGAAATGACCATACCTGCTGCAGAAAGTCGTTTTATGAATATCTTCTTCCTTAATCCGCAACTGATGATATCCAGATCAAAGATCGATCTTAGAAAAGAATTGAGCTCCTGCTATCTGGTCAAATAACTCATCAATCCTCGGCAATGGGTACTTGTTCTTGACAGTTATCTGATTCAGTTGCCGATAATCGATGCACAGCCTCAACGAACCATCCTTCTTCCAGACAAATAGTACAGGGGCTCCCAAAGGGGAAGTACTAGGGTGAATGAAACCCTTCTCAAGTAACTCCATCAATTGCTGTTTTAATTCCCTTAACTCCGCAGAAGACATACGGTACGGAGCTTTAGAGACAGGGGAAGAACCAGGAATAACATCAATAGAGAAGATAACTTCCCGCTCAGGCGGAAGTCCCGGTAGATCCTCAGGAAATATATCAAGAAATTCACAGACAACAGGGATGTCCTTAATCTCCACTTGCTGCTCGGGAGTAGCATAGACAAAGGCTAGAAATGCCTCGCAACCTCGTCTCATCAATTTATCAGCACGAAGGGCCGAAATAAGTGAGATAGAGTGATGGTATCTAGCTCCCAAAAATGAAAGTCCTGGATGCCTATTAAAAGACACCGAGCTAGAACTGCAGTGAACATTGGCATCATACTTGGCCAACCAGTCAGCTCCTAGGATTACATCATAATCCTTCATGTCCATGCAGACTAAATTAGCCGGTAAATTCTGCTCATTAACCATAACCTTGCTAGAAGGATAATAATGCTGAACTGCCGATCTAGAACCAATAGGTGTAGATATTGCTAACGAAGAACTCATCAAAGCAGGTTCTACAGCTATAGACTTAGCAAATCTCCGAGAAATGAAAGAATGTGTTGCACCAGTATCAAAAAGAACAAAGGCTGGCTTGTCGAGTATAAAGAGAGTACCTTCGACGAGTCCACCTTCTTCGGCTGTTTCTACTTCATCAACCTGAAGTGCCTGGAGCTTGCCTTGCGGCTTCTTGAAGACCTGAGGCTTCGCCGGTGTAGCTTGCTCCGATAATAATGGACAATCTGGGATGCG
This sequence comes from Amorphophallus konjac, assembly GCA_022559845.1. Taxonomy (NCBI): domain Eukaryota; kingdom Viridiplantae; phylum Streptophyta; class Magnoliopsida; order Alismatales; family Araceae; genus Amorphophallus; species Amorphophallus konjac. The sequence continues at coordinate 177,875,300 of CM040119.1, forward strand.
GTGCTCCCTACTTCCGCAACGTAGACAGGCGCCCAACTTGCGCCAGCACTCTTCCATCTTGTGACCAGGACGGTCACAATATCTGCACACGCCCTTAAAGGGTACAACAGGGACATGCTTCTTTTCTTCCTGCTTTGGCATCTTTCCCTTCCATGAGCCTGCTCCGGTCCACGAACTCGACCCACTCGCGGGCCTCTTCTTGATAAAGCTAGGTCCGATCTTGCTTTTCTTGAACTCCTTTGGTTGCTCTTTCTTCATGCCTTTGCCACGGATTCTTTCCGTCATCTCAAGAGTGTCCTCCAGAACTTGCGCCTTCCTTACCATCTCAGAATAAGTTGATATCTCCATAGGTGCCAATTGGTTGATATAATGAAGCTTCAAACCATTAAGAAAGCGCTTCGCCTTCATCTTTTCAGTAGAAATGAGATGAGTAGCATATCGAGATAGTCTGGAGAATTGTGCTTCATACTCTGCTACAGATAAGCTCCGCTGCTTTAGAGCCGCGAACTCAGCTGCCTTCTTCTCTTGAACTCGGTCAGAAAAGTACTTGTTGTTGAAGAATTCCTCGAACTCTTCCCACGTAACCTGCCGGTCACCGAGAGTCGCCTTGATAGAATCCCACCACGTACGTGCATCACGTTCTAATTGGAAGGTAGATAAAAGAACACGTTCTTGGTCGGTGCATTGCATGACTCCAAAAATCCTTCCCATATCATCAAGCCAGTGCTCGGCTTCATCAGGGTCGGTCGAACCTGCGAATCTAGGTGGATTCATTCCACGGAAGTTCCGGTATAAATCACCGGTGCCATGCTGTGCCGCTCCTGCCTGAGCCACTTGCTGTAGGGCCTGAGTAAGGCCTTGAACAGTGCGCTGCAGGTTTCTCCATTCAGCACGATCAGCTGCCATTGCAAAGGCCTACACGAGGAACAAGATTACTTAGGTCCAATAAGATAGGTAATATCGCGATTAAGATACGGACTTAACCCAAGTTTCTACCCAAACTCACCAGGTCAGGTCCTAGACTTTTACAAGGTTAAGGTTCTAATGCACCTAGACACGACCAAAAACTCGGTACCTGGCGGAGATAATCGGTCCGAAGACCACTCGCGCAAGTGTGTGACCTTCCCGATTGGCGTAGCCTAACGTTCGGACAACACCTTTCGATATACCGGGTTATTGGATGCAATGAGAAACCTAAAACTTAGGGGAACCTAGGAATATGAAACCTAGGCTCTGATACCAACTAAACTGTCACGCCCCGACGCGGAAAATCGGCGCGTACAGTCAGATACGAGCTAGCACTAACAATAAATTCTAAGCTAAACAATTAGACAAATTATAAAGTGAGAAACACTTCCATTAATCAAAATAATTCCAATTTATTACAATAACCAACATGCTAAGACTCGATCAAACATGTCTTCCAAATGAAATTCTAATACAACACTGACGTAAAATCAAACTGGAAGTAAAAACTAAGCTGGCTCAATAACTAGGTACAAGAGCACTCAAGGATCACTCCTGACCCTCCCCATTGGTAAGCGCGTCACTTGAAAAACCTGAAAAGGGGGGAACACAACTATGAGCTGACGCTCAGTAGGAAATAACCGCATATTTACGTAGTTAACATCTTAATTACCAGTTGTATGTAACAGAGAACAAGGATTTGAATATAGAGATCAAGAACAATGTAGAAGGTCTTGCAAAGTCAAGAATTGAATAAATTCCAATGATCAATAATATCATGTACAAGAAATTCATTAAGAGCAATTGAAACAATAATAATTGGCCAACAAGCAAGTATTTCAATAATTCATAATCAAGTAAAAGGAATAACAATAGATAAAATGTCGTAGACACACACTAGTCAAGTACTCGGTGCAAATGCCACACCTTGTCATTAACATCCCATGGGCTCACTAATTTTCGGGCGCTCTCCCCAGGACCAGACCGGGCCCTTATGATGCGATGGCATTGGTTTTACGGATCGATGATCCCAATTGTCTAGACATTTCTTGTATAAATATGGCCAATGAATTTCAAGGAATAAGCTAAAATGTAACAAGTACAGATCTAGCAAAAATCAGAATAACAAGAAAATGAAGGATTAAACTTTGGCATAATGTTTAACGACAATTAAGTCGTGGAATCCAAGAATGAAAGGATAAGTAGGAAAAATACAATCTTTAGAATACATTCAATTCCATAAATTAACATTTTATTCTGTTGGTTTAACAAGTTTTATCATACTGGAAATGCCTTAAATTAATTGGATGCAAAAAGCCAAAGAAATGATTTATTTAGTATTATTAGAGTAAATTACTAAGAATTCCACTTAATTCATAGAAATAAATCCTAACATGGTGAAAATCTCCCTAAAATTTTCAAGTAACTCCAGCACATGATTCCTCTGGAAAATGACAGTAAATATCCATTTTTATTACTAGAATGGAATTTTTACACATTAAAAATACCTTTTTAAACACAAAAAAAAACCCATATTTGGTGTGCTATAAAAAGTTCCTTATGAAATTTTTGGATGGGTTATTAAGAATAATCATCTTACTGGTTGTTCATTTTTCATGATACCCATAGTATTTTTAGCATACTGAAATTAATTTTTCTACATTATTATACCATTTATGCTATTTATTGAATGGAAGAAATACATTAGAAATTTGTTTAAGTATAAAAATTTCTCTATAACTTGCTGTTATCATTCTAACATGCTGGAAAAATTTTTGTTATACTGTAAGAACTTTTATCATGCTGTAAGGGTTATTTTTAACAAGTTAATATAATTTTCATGCATTTATTCTCTATTATATGGATAGTAAATGAATTCTATTTGGTAAAAATATCCAATTTTCACAGAAAATTGTCTCTCACATGATAATTATATCAGAGTATAATATTCATGAATTTTCATACCTTTGAGATCTTTTTAACATACCACATAATTTATAAGCATTTTCTTTCATTTTATAGAAGAAATATAGATTTTTATAAGATAAAATATTCTAAATCCACAAGAATTTAACTTCTCACATACTGATACTATAAGACAACATTTTCCATACATTGTAGTTATTTAATAATAATTTTTACATGCTGGACATAATTTCTTATACATTTATATTCTATTAATTATAGGAAAAATAGGTTTATATGCATAAAAATAGATTAAAATACTTTCCAGTAGCAGAAAAATAACTTTTAAATCTCCTGGTAGCAGAAGAATATGTTTTACAGTGATTCATGATTTTTAATTATTCATTTAATAACTCCGGATCGCATTTAGGGCGGAGGTCGGTCACCCGGCCCCTTTTATTGGAATGTGTGTGAGATCTAGGGATTAAAAAGCCTATATCTTCCTCAATTCTTAATGAAATTAAGCATATAATACATCAATGGAAAGCTAAGACAGAGTACTATCATTTGGTAAGGTCAATTTTAGATTTAGGTTCTGTAATTAAGTTCTGTATTGACAGGAAAAAGAAAAACCCTAATTAGGACAGTGTGTTACTAAAACATCAAATTCTCTACGTATACATGATAACTTTTAGGGATTTTTATATCACTGGAAAGCTAACAGAGAGGGCTTTCCAACCATGTATCACACATGCTATGAATTTTAACATTTATGTTTTGAATTCATGGATTAATCAGGTTCCAAGTATATGAAATCATCATATGGACAAGCTCATGTTCAAACCTCAAATTCTCTAAATAGAATTGATGGATCAAAGGGCCTTTTACGCCAAAAGAGAGATAACATGCTAAGCTTCAATTTCATATACAATAATTAACATTTGGCCAGTTATAACCTACCTCAATTGAAGACTTAAACCACGAGATAGATTAGACCCACGAACTATAAGAATCCCCTTCAAAGATCTCCTGATTCCTCCCTCAATACCCTATAAAAATTAGGGCTTTTAGTCTCAGATGATAGATCTCGTCGAGCTGATCAAAAACCCCTACTCATAAGCCTATTTTGGTTGAGGTACTAACCTGATTTGATGAACCAAACTTGGAGATAAAAAAAAACGACGGGGAGCAGACCACCTTCCACAAAATCGCCAAGATCTCCCCGGATCTAACTCCTCTGCCGACACCACAGCAACCAAATGAAACTAGACTCGAAGAGCTTTCTATCTATAGCTCATACACCTTCTGGATCCTTCCAGGAAGGGAGAATTTCGACCTTGAAGTGGCGTGTTGCTCACGGCGCCGAAATGATTGACCTAGACTAAACTCGTCTGATCACTCTTAGCCTAGTTAATCTTACACGAAATTTGTTGGGGGCTATTAATCTACAAGTCACTAGCTTTCATTTGCCCCTAACCTCATCGCATTTGGTTAAGAAATGGGCTCTAATTTGATGTTTTAAAATAGGGTGAATAGTGAACACGAATTTTGGGTTAGGTGGGTTGTAAGTCGGGCTTAACCCACTGATTAGGCCTAGATAATGATTTTATTAGGCTTAGTCCAAGAAGACAAAAGTGTTAGTCGATGCATCTATTATTTAATTATGATTTTTATGAATTTTTTTATGGTAGATAAAATTTTCACTATTCATTTAATAATAAAATATTAAATTCGAAATTCAAATTTCAAATTCCCTCTTTTCATTTCATTTTCATTCCAACTCAATTGCATTTGTGTTTCATTTCACCTAAACCTTATTTTCATTTGGGTTACATTTCATTTTCATTTCATTCAATTTAATTTAAAATTTTAAAGGTTTAATTCAATTTCTATCCAATTAATAATTCAACTAAATTCAAATAAATTCCTAAAATTTTTAATTTGACAAGGAAAAATCAAATAAAATTATTATTTAAATACGGGGTATTACACCGGACCTATGCCTAGCATTCCCTAAGCCCATCACTGTAGTCAGGTCGGTGCGGAAGATAGTCCTACACTCGCTAGGCATCTCGTAGACCATCTCTAGCCCTAGCAGCCTCTGGGCAAACTCAGTGTAGTCAGGGTAGGTGATCCCACTCATAGCCTCACCGTCTACCCTCAACCCGATGATCCTAGCCACATCCTCTAGGGTGGGAACCATATGCCCCCATGGCATCAAGAATGCCCGGCTAGTCCTGTCCCATCTCTCCCGTAGAACCTGGATAAGTGGTAGGTCGGGCCTAACTGGCTCTATGCTAAGGAAGACCCCAAACCCCATAGCATCTACCCTCGCTCTCTGAAACTCGGGGAGGCCATAGTATGCTGCCCGGACCATGACCCAGGAGATGCGCGTCCTCATCATGCCCTGCATGTAAAGAAAAGAATTTTCACTTAATTATTTTGATTATTCATGCTGAATCTCATGTTGATTGCCTTGGATTATGTTGATGTTTGATTTAATTAACTACCATTCTCAGGTCATGGTTTGTTAAATTAGCGCCCCTGAGGCGGGCGTGGTTCTAAGAATTTGCGACCTATCCTAGGTCGCTGTTCATCTAAGAAACGCCTCTGTGTTGGGCGTGGTTCTATGGTTAATTTCTGAATTCCTAAAAAATATTTCAAGTCACGCCCTTGGGTGGGGCGTTTTCCAAAATGGGTCCGTTAATTAATCAGGAATTAATGAATGGACGACCTCTGGTTTGGTCGTCTGTTGTTGAATTAACGCCCCGATGGGGGGCGTTGTTTTCAAGTTTTTCAGAAAATAAAATAAAAATAATGGCATGCGAAACAAATTCATGGAAAAATATTTGAAATAATTAAAGCATGGAATTAATAGAAATTAACAGCATGATATGAATTTAAATGGGCGACATGCTTTAGGGCGTGTTCTCATGGGGTTAATTATTTTTCAGGAAAATAATTTAATTAATGCCCTTGGGTTGGGCGTGTCTTTTTTAAAACGTGACGCCCCTGAGGGCGCCGTCTTTCTGGGTTGCAGGGTTTATACCCCGAGGGCTATGGAAATGGCATAAAAATGAAATTAAAATGAAAACAAAATGGAAATTGGGTTGAGGGCCTACCTTCTTGTGTTTGGGTTCTTGTGGCTGAGGCCGTGGCTGCCTAGGCCGCCGGAGCTGGCCGGCACGGGGAGGAGCTGCCGACGTGGGCGGTGGCTCATCGCCATCTTCTTCTTCTTCTTCGTCACCGTCCTCGCCTTCTTCTCCCTCTTCATTTTCTCCCTCTTCTCCGACATCATCTTCATTTCCTTCATTGGCCTCTTGGCCTCCTTCGGCTTCGTCGCCGGCCGCCACCGCCGATGCGTCTTCATCCGCCCCCGCGGGAGGGGCTTCCTCCTCGCCGTGGGCGTCATCGCCCAGGTCAACGACCTCGGGGGCGGCCACCCTCTACCTCTTCAAGCCTCCACCGGCCATAGCTTAGGGCTAGGGTGTAGAAGGGAGAAGAGATAGAGAGAGAGAATGGGAGATGGGGTTCTCGGTTAGGGTTGCAGAAGAAAAGGAAAGAGGGGAAATGGACGGAGGAAGAAGAAGGAAGGAGGGAAAGTTAAGTCGAACGGTCAAAAAGAATTCACGACTTAAGGAAGGCCGCGTCTTGTGGAATCAATGACTGACATCAAGACGTTTCTTAATAATTGATGACATTTCTTAAGGTGTTATTTTTGTTTGCATGGGGAATGATAACCGTCGTCAGACGCATTTAATGGCAATTGATTGATTTGATGGGAATAATCATTACTGTTTTTGAGTAACGACTATGATTGAGGCGTTATTTATATGAAACGTGGCTTTGCTGAAGGCGTTACTTTTGGAATTTTAACGAATATATTTTGGAATATGAATCGAATTAACGCCTTATCCTAGGACGTTTTTCAGTTAACGCCCATTGGTGAAGGCGTCAGTTATGAGCGATCAATCATGGAAGACGACCTGTGCTGGGGCGTCGTTTATAGAATTAACGACATTGCTGGAGGCGTTATTTGCAACAGAATCACAGAACGTTGGAAAAAGTTATTCAGAAACGCAGTAAGATGGCTCGATCAAAGGAAATATCATTGATTTATTGGAAGGAAAAGATTACAATGCTTAATGAGTCACTTTGGGCCTCAGTTTTCTCAGAGCTATTACATAAGATTTCCATTCATCTCTGTCTTCTTCTAAGCTCTCCACAGGTTGATGAGCCTTGTTGATTTTCCATAAAGCTTGAATAGTTGTGCATTCTTCTCCATCTTCATTGCTACCAAGGTCCCGTCTCTTGATAGGAGGGAGGTGTGATGGATTCTCGAATACTTGCCGTGGAAGCCCGAGTTGAAGGAGGCATCAGTATGAATTGTACAAGACGAATTCTGAAGCGCCTATGAGTCGAAGGTCCGTCCCGAGAGAGAATCTTGCACGAAGTTCTTGAGTCTTGAATATTCCTGGGGCGCAAGTAAAGAGATTCTTTGGCATTACTTTGAGATGCTCTCTCCATTCCGCTCTCTTCTTGATTTGAGGGATCCGGTTCGTCACTCTATTGCTTATCCCAAGTAAACCGGTCATATAAGACAGTGGGCTTTTTGAGAAGATTCTGGAGTATTGTTGGGTTTCGTCACATGGATCGAACTTGAAGTGGAGATCTACCCAACTAGAGAGTGCTAGCATGCATCCGTAGATGGGCCTTCCCATCGCCGCCGAGGTAAGCCCGCTATAGAGATAGGCTAGAATAGCTGGTCCCATTCTATCTCCTTCCCATAAGCTCACTATAGCGCTTAACTGGGCCTCTTCTAGAAAGTCCTCCGTGGATGGGAATAGGAGTGCTCCTGCTAAGCACACCACGAAAGCTTTTGCTACCCGCTCTATCTCTTCATCTTCTTTGGCTTGATCTGCTCTCTTGTACACCCATGAGGCGAGCTTCAGAAGGTTGATTCCTTTAGTGGCTTTGATCTGATTCACTAGGCTAGGGCTAGATATCAAGCTGGTTAATAGTTCGTGAGAGGAGATTGGCTTTGGCGTGATGGCCATCTTTTCCTCCTCCCCTTGCTTCATTCTCTTTAAACCCAATATCATCTCTAATTCTTCTAATAAAATCGTGGTTTCGAAGGTTGAGAAAAGAAAGGTATGGGTGGAAGGGTGCCATATTTCAACTAGAGCTCCTATGGCAGCCCAATCAAGGTGAACTTGGTCATAGTGTTTGGCATGAGTAATTAAGCCTAAAAGATGCTATCTTGTTAAATAGACTCTCATGTCTGAAGAAAATTTGGAGAGTATAAGAGGCAGCCACTTAATTTTTGTAAATCTCCTTGCTCCTGGGACATTTGGGTAGTCCTGCATAAGAAAGAAAGGAAGAACAATGCAGAGAAAGAGGAATGAATATGCATACAGAAGAGAATACAATGTTTCAGTAAAGACAAGAGAAGACAAGAACAGAAGGATTTTCTCTCTACCTGGTTCATGGAAATTCTACTGCTAATATGCCCGTTAATATCGGTTAGCCTGGGAGTTGAGTATTTGGATCTCTTAATCGCCCTCTCCATCTTCTGTTGCAAGAAGAAGCTCGGACGGTTGCGGTGCCTGCAGAAGAACACGAACAGACAGAAGAAGTAGCAAAAGAGCAGAGCTCCGAAGGTTGCTTTGATTGATTTGAGGAATTGCCTTCCCTTTATAGGAGTCCGGGGAGTCTAAAGGCTGTTCGGGGTTAGCAAGTTGATTGCCATTAGGACTGGGTTTAGTTTGTGAATCAGAAACGGAAGTTCGTGCTTAATTAACGCCTTCTGTTAGGGCGTCAATTGTTGAATTGACGACCTGATCGAGGTCGTGTTTTGTTTAACGCCCTTTCCAGGGTCGTTTTCTTCTTGAACTCTTGGTGCATTTAACGCCTTAGTGAAGGGCGTGTTTCTCTTTTAGACGCCCTCATTATAAGGCGCCTTTCATGTTTTGACGACGTTCGGTGTAGGCGTGAATTAGTGAGCTTATGAATTTCCTTTCCTACGTGCTCTGATGAACTTAAGTGCTATTATTTCATTGGAATTTTATTTTATTAAGCACTTATGATACTTTGAATTGAAGATTATTGATATTGAAATTTTGAGAGAACTAATGAACTCTTGAGTGCAGAAGATTGCAGGTTTCGAGATGTCCGGATTAATGCGGAGGTAACATCATGTTGTTCTTGTTGTAAGCATTATTACTATATGGTATCTACGCTATTATAGCATATCAGGGACCTTGTGGTTCTGATGAACCTGGAATTTGAGTTCCCCTTCATCAAAAACGGTGATAATTCCAGGAGAGTCTTGATCACACGGATAGGCCGTTTGATGCGGGACGGACACGGGAGACGACACTATTAGGTGCCACCCTCGGACTCTAGATGAAGACGCGACCAGCAGCACACACCAGGGAGACACTAAGCCCGACACTACGAGCTCCGAGTGGCAAAACGTCACTAACAGAAGTGGAAGCTCACTTGTCTTCCCAAGCGAGGGAAAGCGCAGACCGTGCGCGGTTAAGAAATCGGCGGAGGTCAAGGGTAGTCCGACTCAACTTCCGGACTCGGATCGAGTCACGGGACGGGTCACACTCACTCTCACAGCGGTGACATGGACACACGGGCTAGTACCTACACTCTCGGCAGCGGCCTAAGACCGTTTACTAGCTAAGCGATGTAACGCCAAGGAGTTAAGACTTTACCTCCACGCACCCGGCGTGGCGAAGACAACCCCGGCCAATCGCGGACTCCCGGTTAACACAATTTTACAGAAATACAATAATTTGACCCACTCCACGTAGGGAGGTAAAAGGTCACATGCGGGGCCCGGGAATCACGCAAATTGGGTTGACGGGCAGCATCTTGATGTCGCCCGACGGTGCCGAACTCCGCGTTTTCGTGCTTTCCGAACCGCGGGTTCTGCGGGCCCGCGGGGCCCACGGATGGCGCTGTCCTCCGGATCTGCGGGGGTGGGACCCACTATGATGGGGACCCCTGATGGCGCGCCTCCACGGACGGCGGTCGGCCGGGAACACCGATCGGGGGTCGATCGGCCCCGATTCCCAACTGATGAGCTAGTTGTCCACGGATTTTGGTTGCTGTCTTCCGGCGCGCGCTCCGGCGAAAACAGCCGCTGTGATCAATCCCGACGTCGGATCGGGACGCATAAGCTATCGTTGGAAAGCTCTCTTCAAATGCTTCAATCTAGACCCATAGAGATCTGCTGGATCTGGTCGGATCAGAACTTTAATGAATTTACAAGTCCCTGTTGTACAGTAGCCGAAACATCAGATTTACAGGATACTTGTCTAAGAACCACCGTTGACTGCCTAGTAAACCTCCGATTCAGCTCTTGAGCTCTTCTTCAAAATTGTAGGAGATCAAACCACGGAACGGGGGATATTTTTGGAATTGGATTTGGAGGTGGTGGAGATTTTATATGATTTTTGGAGTGACTGGTGGTTGGATCTGAGAACTACAAGATAGAACTGTAGATGGGACTGAGAACGAATTTTGGAAAATATGAGATGGACGAACTAGAAATTTATAAAAATTTTGGATGAAGGGGTTGGTGGAAGGAACACCCAGTAAAATTGGGCGAACCAAAGAAAATCAAAAAGTGGACCTAAGACTTGAAACACAGGGCGGATATGAATCTGGATAGAACTCTAGCAGAACTGAAATGGAAGGGTGAACGAAAATCAAAAATTATGAAATGGGATCTGAATGACAAACCAAAATTTATGGGATATCCTTGACACCTCTGGAACATCCAGTAAAATTACCAGGTCGATCTGAGCTCGTTGTTGATGGCTGAATTTCGTGGAAGCTGCTGTGGTACTGCGCGGGCAGAACTCCGATGAAGACGATGGCGGTGCGGTGGCGGCTCGTGGCGGCGGCGGCGGCGACCGGAATGATAAGTGGAGGAGTCACACCTCCAGAGGGAAGCCTTCACAGCTTCAAGGGGGAGAGAGGGGCGGCCTAGGCCTTTGCTCAAGCAATTTTCCAAGTTCAAATGGCATTAATTCATCAAAATTGAAAATTAAAAGCATATATAGGTCATATGTCTAATCAACCCTCAACCGTTGGATCTAGGGGTGTGAGATGGAGGGCTGGGATAGCATGTGACCATCCACACAAATTAAAATAAAAAAATACAAGGAAGGGGGTGGCCTATTGACTAGAATGGCAAGGGGGACATGGTAGGTGGAAGGTTGGTGGAATTTGTTGACCATTTTGGTCCCTTGTCCCCCATGTGAACAATTGACTAGTCCAAGGCTTCTAGATGTCCACATAGAATATTGACCAACCCCACATGGGGCCCTATGGCTGAGGTGGATCAATGGGAGGGGGCCTGGGGGTCCCGTGGGGCCCAGGGGTCCCATTTTACAAATAAACCCCTCGAACTATCTAAATTACACACTCACGAAAGAAAATAAAATACATTACACACAAATAAAAATCCCCAAAAATATGATAAATGCTATGACTCAGTGGGGACGTCTCCATGCTATCTCCGAGCCAAATAGATGTTGAGGTGGCTCGAGTCGTGCTCCGTGTGCGGTACCGGTGGCTCGGTGTATCGCGCCGCTCAACTGCTCGGGTGTCCGCACCAATTCTTCCCGGGTGGGAGAAACTCGACCCTGTCGAGTAAGGGTCTGCATCGCTCCTGTATCGCTCCAGAAGGTCCGGATCGATCTGCTGTAACTCGCCATGTGTGATCCATGTGTCCTCAGTAGCGGGCCGTCCTCTCCATCGCACTAGGTAGCGCGGGTAAGATCCACTCCTGGTAACTGTCACTTGCTCGTCCAGTATACGATCTATATGCTCACGCTGTCGTAAAAAAGGGGCTGGAGGTGGAAGTGGACACTCAGGTGTGGGATCACTCTCAAGGGGAGGAGATGGCTCAAAAGGCTCACTAGGGATCACCGCTGGGTCCCTATATGCAACAAGATCCGATACATTGAAGGTAGAGCTTATACCATATTCCTTGGGCAGGTCACAACATACGCATTGGATCCAACACGTTTCAACACTCTAAAGGGACCGGCTCCGCGAGCTTGCAACTTCTTAACGGTTCCAGAGGGAAACCGTTCAGGTCTTACCCTGATCATGACGTATTCGCCCTCTTGGAACTCTCGGTGGTGTCTATGGGCACCAGCTAACTCCTTGTACCGTGCATTGCTGGCCTTACTGTGATGACAGACGTCGTCATGCAGACTCCTAACATGCTTAACAAAAAGAAAAACACACAGATGCACACACGACCTAACATGCTTAGCAACAGAAAAGAAACACACAGATGCACACACGACCCTAAACAACCCTACAGTTAGTAAAACCCAATCATATGCAAGGTGGTCCAGGACATCCGAATGTGTGCCATGCATGCATTTGACATAACCGGAGGTTAATGTCATGGTGGACTCCTAGACATCCTACGATGCACCAACCATGGACATGGGGTTTGGATGTGAGAAGTTCGGGAGGCTTGGGTGGTTGAGGTGGGCCGGGAGAACCAAAGTCTTCATTACCCCCAAATGACGGTTCGGACCTATTGCCATGTGAAGGTTGCCAGGCCCGAGTAGGAGGGGTGTGATAGTGGACTTCCTTAAAGAGGGGGAATGGAGGTTGTGGGCCAAGGGGCCCATGAAGAAAGGGATCGAAGGGATCAAAGAATGTGTGACCCCTCGATATGGATTCCCTCATCTCAAGATCCCATGTGTGGAATTCTAGAAGGTGTTGATGGTCACCTTCATCCGTGAAGGGAGATGAGACGGTGGGGGTATGATGGTGGACTCTCTCGAAAAGGTGGTGTAAATATGGTGGGTCACGGAGTCCATAAGAGAATGGGTCGAAGGGATCAAAGAAGGTATGACCCCTCGGACTAGGCTTCCACAAATCACTGTCCCACATTTGAAAATCTTGGAGGTGTAAATGATCGCCTTCATTCATTGCGAGAGATGGGACGACAGTCATAGGTAGAAAGTAAGATTCCTCCATTGGGCAAAGGGGAATGAAGTTGGACTCGGCCGGCAAAGGGAGGAGTAGAAGAACCTCCGTGGTAACATGACCCACAGTGTACACGGAGGTGATGGACCCTAGGGATGGATGTGTGAAGCTACGACCTGTAGGTCGGTTGAAGCGTGGGGCCAACAAGTGCGTAAATGTCAACTGCCGGTCTAATCCTTTAAGAAGATCATCTAATGTATCCATATGGTGACTAGACCGGAAGGTGGTATGGAATGAGTTGACCGGCACTAATGGTAGGGTAGGGTCCATGGATGGGAGGAGAGATGGGGCCAAGCCGTTCTTGAGCCATCTAAGAAGTGATTCGGCTATGAAAAGTGTACCCGTTAGAAACACGGGTGGCTCGGGCTTTGGCGGCTCCAAATGAGAGGGCTCCGAAATAAGATCGGAAGGTGAGGTTTCTCCAACCCCTTTATCCCCTAGGGCTAGAGATGTCCGAGTGGGACACTGTCTGGCAAAGTGGCCAAACCCCTGGCAGCGATAACACTGTTGTCGTGATCCTCTACGCTCCTTGATAAGTGGGTCCCTACCCTTATCCTCCTGACGGACAGGGGGTGTAGGCAATGGGGCTCTCGTGGGTGGGGGAAGAGGATCCACCAAGATGGGGAGAGGACCTCGGGATGGCACTCTAGATGACACTGGATTGGGACTACCGGTTGCTACCTCCTTAGGGTCATGCTTGGTTCTATCTCGGCTAGGAGGTAGGCAAGGGGGAAGCAGGGACTCAATATAATCACACTTCCTATCCACCTTATCCAAAATGATTTGGAAGAGTTCGGCAATGGTGGGGTTTGGAGTAGGAGCGATGTGATGGACTCCCCCATATGAAGTCGGCCTAGTCGTGGACCTAGGCTCTTCTACATGCGCGGCGCGTTGCCTCCGATTATGGCCCACTTGGGTGGATGTGATTGGGTGGGGTCGGTTGGAGGTGACCGGGCCAGGTAGGTAGACCTTCCTAAGTTCATCCTTCATCTCATGCCACGACTCGATGGGCCTTTGCCTCCTAACCTCTCTCATGCGCTCAATGCTCTCCCATTTCCAGGCGGCTTTGTGGACAAGCCTCTCTCGGGCAAAACTAACTTGCATGGCATCGGACATAGTATAACAATCAAAGTATGTGTCCATGGCGGCTTCCCACTTGAGGTAGTCGCCTGGGTCATTGGAGCCATAAAAGTTCGAGGCTTCGGGCCTACGGAAGTGGAGGGGATGGTTGCCAAGCCCATGGGTGGACCAACGGCCATATTGCCCGGGTGATGAGGAATCCATGGGAAATTGGAGACTATACGATGGACATGCCGACACAAAGGGACAAGACAAACCGACTAATGCAAACACACACTAGATGATGCACTTAGACCTAACCAATATCCGGTACGTGGCGGAGATAAGCGACCCGAAGATCACTCGCGCAAGTACGCTACCTTCCCGATAGACATAACCTAATGTTCGGGCAACGCCTTTTAATATACCGGGCTATTGGGTGAAATGCGATTTGAAACACTCTTTTTTTTTGTTGTTTTGAAATGATGATCCTAGACTCGACTTATACCATGATGTATGTAAGATATATGCAATGACTACCCTAGACTCGACCTGCTCTGATACCAAACTGATGCGGGACGGACACGGGAGACGACACTATTAGGTGCCACCCTCGGACTCTAGATGAAGACGCGACCAGCAGCACACACCAGGGAGACACTAAGCCCGACACTACGAGCTCCGAGTGGCAAAACGTCGCTAACAGAAGTGAAAGCTCACTCGTCTTCCCAAGCGAGGGAAAGCGCGGACCGTGCGCGGTTAAGAAACCGGCGGAGGTCAAGGGTAGTCCGACTCAACTTCCGGACTCGGATCGAGTCACGGGACGGGTCACACTCACTCTCACAGCAGTGACATGGACACACGGGCTAGTACCTACACTCTCGGCAGCGGCCTAAGACCGTATACTAGCTAAGCAATGTAACGCCAAGGAGTTAAGACTTTACCTCCACGCACCCGGCGTGGCGAAGACAATCCCGGCCAATCGTGGACTCCCGGTTAACACAATTTTACAGAAATACAATAATTTGACCGACTCCACGCAGGGAGGTAAAAGGTCACATGCGGGGCCCGGGAATCACGCATATTGGGTTGACGGGCAGCATCTTGATGTCGCCCGACGGTGCCGAACTCCGCGTTTTCGTGCTTTCCGAACGGCGGGTTCTGCGAGCCCGCGGGGCCCACGGATGGCGATGTCCTCCGGATCTGAGGGTGGGACCCACTATGATGGGGACCCCTGATGGCGCGCCTCCACGGACGGCGGTCGGCCGGGAACACCGATCGGGGGTCGATCGGCCCCGATTCCCAACTGATGAGCTAGCTGTCCACGGATTTTGGTTGCTGTCTTCCGGCGCGCGCTCCGGCGAAAACAACCGCTGTGATCAATCCCGACGTCGGATCGGGACGCATAAGCTATCGTTGGAAAGCTCTCTTCAAATGCTTCAATCTAGACCCATAGAGATCTGCTGGATCTGGTCAGATCAGAACTTTAATGAATTTACAAGTCCCTGTTGTACAGTAGCCGAAACATCAGATTTACAGGATATGTGTCTAAGAACCACCGTTGACTGCCTAGTAAACCTCCGATTCAGCTCTTGAGCTCTTCTTAAAAATTGTAGGAGATCAAACCACGGAACGGGGGCTATTTTTGGAATTAGATTTGGAGGTGGTGGCGATTTGATATGATTTTTGGAGTGACTGGTGGTCGGATCTGGGAACTGCAGGATAGAATTGTAGATGGGACTGAGAACGCATTTTGGAAAATATGAGATGGACGAACTAGAAATTTATAAAAATTTTGGATGAAGGGGTTGGTGGAAGGAACACCCAATAAAATTGGACGAACCAAAGAAAATCAAAAAGTGGACCTAAGACTTGAAACACAGGGCGGATATGAATCTGGATAGAACTCTAGTAAAACTGAAATGGAAGGGTGAACGAAAATCAAAAATTATGAAATGGGATCTGAATGACAAACCAAAATTTATGGGATATCCTTGACACCTCTGAAACATCCAGTAAAATTCCCAGGTCGATCTGAGCTCGTTGTTGATGGCTGAATTTCGTGGAAGCTGCTGTGGTACTACGCGGGCAGAACTCCGATGAAGACGATGGCGGTGCGGTGGCGGCTCGTGGCGGCGGCGGCGGCGACCGGAATGATAAGGGGAGGAGTCACACCTCCAGAGGGAAGCCTTCACAGCTTCAAGGGGGAGATAGGGGCGGCCTAGGCCTTTGCTCAAGCAATTTTCCAAGTTCAAATGGCATTAATTCATCAAAATTGAAAATTACAAGCATATATAGGTCATATGTCTAATCAACCCTCAACCGTTGGATCTAGGGGTGTGAGATGGAGGGCTGGGATAGCATGTGACCATCCACACAAATTAAAATAAAAAAATACAAGGAAGGGGGCGGCCTATTGACTAGAATGGCAAGGGGGACATGGTAGGTGGAAGGTTGGTGGAATTTGTTGACCATTTTGGTCCCTTGTCCCCCATGTGAACAATTGACTAGTCCAAGGCTTCTAGATGTCCACATAGGATATTGACCAACCCCACATGGGGCCCTATGGCTGAGGTGGATCAATGGGAGGGGGCCTGGGGGTCCCGTGGGGCCCAGGGGTCCCATTTTACAAATAAACCCCTCGAACTATCTAAATTACACACTAACGAAAGAAAATAAAATACATTATACACAAATAAAAATCCCCAAAAATATGATAAATGCTATGACTCAGTGGGGACGTCTCCATGCTGTCTCCGAGCCAAATAGATGCTGAGGTGGCTCGAGTCGTGCTCCGTGTGCGGTACCGGTGGCTCGGTGTATCGCGCCGCTCAACTGCTCGGGTGTCCGCACCACCGTTGAGTCATTAAAAGGTCTGGGACATTGGTTCCACTTTTCTGAGTTGATGCGTGGACAAACGGGCTTCGGCCTAGTGTCAGCTCAGAGATCTGGATTCTTGACCAAATCTAGATGGCTTGGCAATATTATCCTTGATTATTTTTTATCTTTTAGTTTGTCTTATATTTTCCTTTTAGCCCAGCATGCATCATGTAGGACTTTGAGCTTCATGCTGAAAATCTTCATATTATGGTAGTAATGAAGGTCACTCGCTCTTGATTGAGTTGACATGAGACATTCCATTCCAAATTGAGTACTTTGTTCTCTTTGAAGCCGCTCAGGCTGATTTACTTGAAAATGTCCCTTTGTTGGATCTCCATCTCAATTCCCTTTATTTTTCTGCAAATCCACCTTGGTTGTAGCACGTCCACATTGGCTGGTAACCGCTCTCCAATGGTGTCTCCTTATCGTGCCATGCGCACATTTTTACTTGTTTCGTTTAATCTCCTTTATCCAGCAAATCGATGCTTCCTTGGAATCACCCGGAGTTGTTTCGCTCAAAATCTTGGAAAGATTTCCAATGCTTAGTGCCTGAGACGTGTCACATCACACCTTGGCATCTACTTATCAGTTCACTCCACTTCATTCCGTTTGTTGCACTTTCACTCCATTTCGTCTCACTCCCTTGCAAAGCAGACGCCAAGACGGGGCAACTGTAGACACGCCAAAATTGACGCTATGTTGATCAAATCTCATGTCACTATGATGACGCCCCAAAGTGAACTTCAATATATTCATAATATGAAGTTTTTCAATTTCTTGTGTGTGGTTTTGATTTGTTCTTGCATTTTTGTGATTCGCAACCTGAAGAGGGGCGTGTTTTATATAGCGACCTTATCTAGGGCGTGTTCAAAAGAAAGGACGACCAAATGTCAGGACGTCAATTCCTGGTATTATCCGGTTTCAAAATAAATTCAAATTATTGATTAACGTCCTTCCTCAGGGCATGGTTTCAATTAACGCCTTTATCTCAGGCGTTTTCTCGTAATTTTCAAATAAAGTAAGTTTTATTGTCAAAATTAAATCCAAGAAGTGACGCCCTTGATCGTGGTCGTGTTTTGAGTAGCGTCTTGATGTAGGTCGTCAATTTGTGATTTGACGCCCTTCTGAAGGTCGTGTTTTATCCTTCGGTGTCGTGTTTGAGTATGCCTTTCCTGAGTAGTTCCCTGCCTCCAATGGTCTCCTTGCTCGAATTGGAGTTAGAGTCCTTCCTTCTTTGATCATTGCCTATCCTTATCTTCCCAAATTTGAGCTTATCTTCGATTGAAATCCTATAAAAGGATGCTCTGGTCGATCTAGACAAGGGTTGATGGGTCAGAGAGTTCACAGGTTAGACAGAGTTAGAGAGGTTACAGAGTTTACGATGAGGTTACGATCAGAGGTTTACGGGTTACGAGATCAGAGTTACAGAGCTTCATCTTCCTCCTGTGCGATCGTTTAGAAAGGGCTCTGCTTCCTCTGCTTCCGGTCAACCGCGTCCACCTTGGTTTCCCTTTACTGTCGTCAGGGACAGCATGGTTTTTCTTTTATTCTGTTTGTGTTGCTTCGTCTTCATCAATCGTTCATCATGTTCACTGTGTTGTTTTCTTCTCTTTTACATTAGCTTCATCATCACTGTATTCTTTTCCCTTTTTATGTTAGCTTCATCATATCTCCTCCTTCCCTAATTCTTTAGGGGTTTTAAAACAAAAAAGAAAGGTGCGCATGTTTTGTTCTTATTTCATCATCATATCATCTTTGGGAATTGATACTACATTCACTTGGCTGATCCACTTCTTTTGCTTGTTTGTTTTGTCTCTTTTGCAAGGTAATCAATAAAGGAAAACCCCCTTCATCGGCCGGCCGATTGAAGGAGGAGGAGGAATTCACAATCCAGCCCGCGTTTTCTTTTCCACCAGGTATTCGCGATCTTCTTTGTTTCTTATTGAGGTAACCCCTCTGGCGATCACCCTCCTTAGTAGCACCACGTGCTTCTTCTTTTCCTTATTATTATATCATCTCCCCTTATTTTTATTATGCTTTCTCATATTTAAATTCTTCTTAATGTGTGGATTTATCACGATCTACATCTAGTTAAGTTGTAATTTTCCACTGGAGCGCCCTGCCATGACTTCCTTTTCTTTAATCATAACAAGGTCGCCTTGCTTGAAGACTCGTTGTTTGACAGCTTATCATAGGCCCGAGCCATGCAGGCCTGGTACACCTGTAGGTGTCGGTAGGCTTCGAGCCGCTTGCCTTCTAGACCGACGAGCTCTTCTAGCCTTCTCTAGTATTCATCTTCATCTGGACCGTAAAGCTGGTGTGGACTACCAAGCGGTAAGATGCTAACTGGATTTCGATGGGGATGACGGCTTCTGCCCCGTAAATGAGGGAGAATAGTGAGCATCCCTGTTGACACCCATTTTTTTACCTTTGAGTTAAGTTTTTCTTCTTACCTTCATTTTGAATGCCTCGAGTTGTCCATTACTCATTGGGCCATTTCCAGGCATGTCTGTGGGTTGATTTTTATGGATACTTCCTCCCTGGCTAGGTTTGCTCTTGAATTCGGGCTTGGTGGGCCTTGATTTCATTTGGTCTTCGGAGTAAGTAAGCTTATTTATCCCATTTTATTGACTTCAACCGACCAACATATGGGCGGTCTAGCAATAGACCGTTTAGTATGTTAGGCGGTGGACTTGAGACCGTTTATATCGCTCAGATTTATCTCTGGATTTATTGGCTATTTTTTGATTTTCCACCGACACCAATATGGACGGTCTTACATTAGACCGCCTGTACTAGTCGGGCGGTCCATCGATAGACCGTGTAGTATCCAGAGTCCTAAATGGGATATTTTTTCAGATAAATATCAATTTATCCTGTGTTTGTTGATTTATCACCGACATCGGTACACGGTCTGGCAATGGGCCGTGTGGATTCTAGAGCGGTCTAGAGATGGACCGTCTTTATCTTGAGAGTCCCATGCCGAATACATCAGCCAATTCTCGAGGATAATTGGCTTATTTAGCTTGTTTTATATTTACAACCGACACATATAGGCAGTCTAGCAATGGACTGTTTATTGGCGTGGGCGGCCTATCGAGAGACCGCTTATATGTCCGAAATCCTGGCCTTAACAGTTTTTTTCTCTCCACCCACGGTTAAACCTCTCACTTGCTCCGCCATTTTCTACGCTGATTCTCAACCAAATGAGACCTCGTTTGATCCTGGCGTGAGATGGAAGTATTATCTCCGAATTATCTTAAATAATCATGGCTTAATTCACACTGGAAAGCCCTAATTCAGGGTTGGACTTTTAGGGGTCTATAAATAATACCTTTAGTCCAAGCTTGAAATGGGGGAGATCTAGTGTCTACATGGAAGTGCTGTGGGATTTTTTAGCAAACTGTAGCCAGGGAGGGAGGCTCTCTACGTCCATTTGAGCCTCCGGTTCAGAGAGTAGTCTTGTGTTTTCGTTTCTTTGAGTCTTAGTTATTTCTATCATTCATCCTTGCATGCTCATTTTCCTTCCCCCTTCATCCACATTTTTCACTGTCATCTCCATTCTATCACCCCTCCTATAACTTTTCACGCCCTATAGGGGTTAAAAACCCAACCCCCAGGTATCCCCTATTCCAATTACATGTGTGTTCTTTCATTCTTTTATAGATACTACACATTCATGGGCTAATTTGGGTTGTGTTTCTTTGTTCTTTGTGTCATTTTGCAGGTCAGCAAAAGCTAAGCACAAGGCCCATCCCCTCTAGCCGACTGGAAGGGGTGGAGGGAGACATTCCACATCTTGGGGTCTGGACGGTGTACGCGGCATGCATTCACTCGCTTGAAGACGTGAGTGGTCTCCAAAGGACCGTTTAGCTCCATTCGGCGGCCTGTCACAGACCGTGTAAGTACCAGCCCGTTCCTCGTCCCGCGTTCCTCTACAGTGTTGTAAGCGGCCTATTGATCGGCCGTGTACCTTCTCGGGCGATCCTCTGTAGGCCGTGTTCATCTTAACAATGATGTACATTGGCGAGTGCCTCATCCTCTCCCATTTCCAAGGTACGTAGTGCTATTACTTTGCATTTCATGTCTTGGTGACGATCACATTCCTTTTTTTGTGCTAATCCCTCATACACACACACTCTCTTTGTTTTCTTAATTCCCTTTAGCATTTGTTTCACACATTTGTCCAAGGGAAAGACAGAAAAAACTTGTCTACACCCCTTTTTTGGCGATCACGGTGGGACCCCTAGTGCCCGTCGTGCTTTTGATTTTGATTGACCTATTTTCTTGCCTGTTGGTTAAGTTATTTGTCTTCTAAGGTGTGCCATTCCATCCATTCTTGGTTACTATTTCCGGGCTGGTATGCGGTCGTTTAAGGGCCGTTTACAGCATCCAATGGCCTATCGAGAGGCCGTGTTCCTCCTGTCTCAGGTACATGGCTGCTTTTTACATTTTTGTGGCTCTGATACCATTCCGTGGTCTTTCCAGGGTCGTTTGACAGGTTCCACGGCCATTTGATAGACCGTCCAGATTGCTCAGGTAAGCTATTATCTCTCCTACTTCAGTCCATTCCAGTCCTATCTCGTTTATTAATTTCTTTTGCTCCCTGACACCACATGGTCCTTCCAAAGACCGTTTACCCTCCTTGAGCAGTCTCCCATCAGACCGCATATATGCTACCATGCACTCGAGGTTCATCATTGAGTGTTCTTTCATATCATCTACACCTATATTTTTGGGGTGCTATTGATCTCCCTTGGTTGTCAATTATCTCTGCATGATTACTGTCATATTGTCATATCGTTGCTCATTGATTGTTAGTTTTAGGCTAGACTTTGCATGCACCCCGGTGCACATAGGATTCATCCATTTTACCATACTACTTGCTTTCCTACCTTGGTAGGGGATCCTCTCGTCTCCATACTCCTTAGAGTCGACTAGGTGACCTTACCCGGGATCTCCGTAAGCCCCAGTGAGCTGTGGATTCTCACACGAACGCCAGGCAAGTAGTACCTTACCACCCCAAGTCTAGGTTGCATCCGAGAGAGAGAGAGTACATTTAGAGTCAACTAAGTCCCCGTTCCACTCCTACTAGGAACCTTATTATTGAGAGAACCTCATTTAATTCAATTCATTAAAGGTTCCAAAAGGAGAAACACATAAAAACTTTCGTGCATCATTCAAAACTTGGTTGATAATTGGTTGCCTCCCATCTCCTCTCTGATTGTGCATATTTGTTAGCTATCTCTAGTTAGGTGTTTATTAGGTGTTGTCCTCTAGTTTCAGGGTGTTCATTGCATGTGGATTTGCTTCACACCCTCAGGATCTTCTCCTAGGGGCAACTCCTTGTTCATCTCCTACCTAAATCCTTTGTTCGATTCTCCTTCCCACATGTATTTCCATGATTTCTCTCACTCCCGCGAGGACTCTATTCCTCAGGGGCTTTTGGAGGACACACCTAGGGTAACCGTTGTGTAGGGGAGAGAGGGGTCCGTCCCTCCTCTTCCGACCATTGTTGTTGAGGGTGCTCAGCCCTCCCATTCTAATTCCTCCTCTAAAAACTCGGCCAATCAAATCCTTCATATGATGGCCCAGTTAGATCCAACTCAGCTTCACATCCTCCGTCATGCTTTGTAGGGGCCGGACGCCCCATCTTCTGTTTCTCCTTATGGCGTGCCTGCTGCCGCCACTTCATCTCCAGTTGTTGGGGTAGGGGCTACTTCTGCTGCGCCCATTGATATCACTGATGTCCATCCTCGGACCCTCCGATTTCCTAATACGGAAGTGGGCCAACCTTCTAGCTCGGCCCATCAGATTTCTGATAAGGGGAAGACCCAGATCCCCTCGTCCTCTTATTCAGATCCTTATATCACCACTTCTCCAGTGCCACAGGCTCTTGTGGCCCCAGCTGACTTTGTTCATCTTCAATCGGGGGCTGCCCAGTTAGCTCATGCGGATATGGGCCCTTCCTTGGCCCACTATCCTTCTTACAAGCTTCCCCCTCCATCGGTCTACCCTTCGTCCCCATACACCGGGTCTGCTCTCCCAATTTTGCCTCCTCCATCCCGAGAATGGGAACTTCTTGATATGTGGGCTGCCATGCAGCAACAGATTGACCTTATTCATAAGCGGGTCGGCCTAGAATCCCTTGCTGACATCCCCGTTCCCAATTTTCGTGACATCTGTTTTCCTCCCCAGTCAGAGCTCCCCATGTACCGCAAGTACGATGGGAATGGCGACCCCTTTATTCATATAAGGGAGTTCTTATACGAGTCGGCACAGTTTCAACATGGCGACTGTGATGCGGGACGGAACTGACAAATGGACTAAACCTATGATGAAGACCAAGTGCGGCCAGCACTCACACGTGACAAGGCAAGCCGAGAGATCGACCTCCGTACTATTCCTCCGAAGAGAGGCGTCTCTCAACAAGAAACCCAAGTCCACGGTCGTCCCTATGAGGGAAGCGAGTGGATCAAAGCGGCAAAGGAGCCGACGCGCAACTATAGGAGTCTAGTCCGAGCTCGGTGCTCGACTAGGGCCACGGAATGGGATACTCTCACTCACGATCTCGCGGTGTTGAATGCTAGCTAGGATCCCTACACTCTCACGCGGCATACAAGATCACATACTAGTAAAGCAAAATGCCAAGGGGGGGAGCGTCGCACGTACCTCCACGCCTAGGCGTGGGGAAGGAACCCCGGCCGAGACCGACAACCCCGATACACACAATGAAAGAATAGGTACAAGCCAGCAATGGTGCCCACTCCTCACAGGGAGATAACAGGTTACAACAATTCCATTCGGGGTGGCCGATACACGGGCTGACGGGCAGCACTCGGTGAAGGGTTGGCCACGAGGAGGGTCCGGATGACGATCGGCAGAATCGCAGCAACGCGCGACTCGGTGGTAAACGTTCCCACGAATGGATCCAGAGTCCGATTGGGGCGCCGTCAGCGAGGACGCGTAGTTAGGTCGTAGGAGGAAGCCTCGGTCAAAAGGCGTGCTCAGATTCCGTCCGTGGAAGCCGTGGCCGCACCTGCAAGTGGGGACAAGGAATCTGCTCCCAGAACTGCGCTGTCGAGCGGGGAAAATGGTAACTCGCTGCTCCGGTAGGCGAACGAGGCCCCGCTTGTGGGAGGACGTCGGGGACGCAGAGCAGCAGGTCCGGACCAAAGAGCTCGATCAGATCTGGTCGTGGTTGGACGCTGTGAACTTTAGAAATCGCCGGTTGTCCTGGCACCGGGTGGACTGGGCAGACCCTGCGCGACCTCACGGGAACGGACGCCACGAACAGCTCGGACGTCAGAACGAGACGAGGTTGGCGGCGTTGGAAAGAGGACGACGAGAGGTACAAACCCTGAAGAAATCAGCTCCAAACTCGGAGTTTTCCGTCCTGTGGGATTTTCGCAAGAAGGAGGGTGGATCTGGGCGCGCAGAGAGGGAGGCTCCTGCGCTAGCTCACGAGAAAACTCGCCACGGGTGGTGCCGACCTCGGATCGAGGCGAAACCAAAGCCCACGCGCTGCCGACTCGTAGAAGTATCCACCAAAAAAAGGAGGGGCTCGGATTCGATCCGCACCGGATGGGGACGCCGCTACAACTCGGGGCCGAATCTGGAGCACGCGAACTCGAACCGGAGACGAAGTAGAAGGGAGGAAGAACCTCGGCGTCGCACCGAGGGGATGGGGAGTCGCACCCCGGGGTTGCTCCCGTCGCAGGAGCAGAGGAGGAAGAGAGGGTCGCCCTCTCCAAGGGGTGGCTGCGCCAATGGCTGCTCAATCAAAATATTTCATGTATTCATTAATTCCTAAAGAAAGTACATAAGACCTTATATATGGAGGGGGGGAATGCTAGGGTTTCAACCCTAGCAAGGGGGGAAAGGGGGGCGGCCAAAGGGGGGGAGGGGATCGAATGGGAAGGAAAAAAAGGGGGGGTGCGCAATCTACTTCCTAAAAAAAAGGTAGGGGGGCGGCTGCCTCCTCCTCCTCTTGGAGGAGATGAGAGGGGGGGGCGCCCAAAACCCTAATGGGCCAAAAGGTTGGACCAAGAAGTGGCCCACTAGTCCTATTGCCCAACCAATGAGCCTAGCACACCCAATAAAGGTCTAATTGGCCCCAATTGGCCTACAAAGGTCCACAATAAAGAATAAACATGTCCACGCAGGGACTAAACCAAGGCCTGGTATGGCCATCATGTAAAAGAAGGTCCTCTAAACCATGCCGTAGTCGCCGAGCCAAAGAGATGCCGGCGTGCTCCGCGTGCTCCGTCGAGAAAGGCGGCGCGTGTCCTCACCAATTCTCCCCGGGTGGGAAGAACTCGACCCCGTCGAGTAAGGGTCACGATCGCTCCAATAACGCTCCAGCAGGTCCGGGTCGATCAGCTCCAGCTCTCCACGTGTGATCCAGGTGTCGTCTGTCGCAGGGCGCCCTCTCCAGCGCACTAGGAAGCGCTGGTAGGCTCCGCTCCTGGTCGTGGTCACCTGCTCATCCAGTATGCAATCTATATGCTCGCGTGTCTGTAATGGGGCTGGAGGAGGTGGACGCTCAGAAGGTGTAATGCTCTCAACAGGAGGGGTGGGCCCAAAAAGCTCACTGGGAATCACCGCGGGATCCCGATATGCCACCAGATCTGAAACATTGAACGTCGAACAGATCCCATAGTCGTCTGGTAGCTCAATCTCATACGCATTCGACCCAATTCGCTTCAAGACTCGAAAGGGTCCGGCACCGCGGTCCTGGAGTTTCTTCACGGCCCCCGAAGGGAACCGTTCAGGTCTAACCCTGATCATGACGTACTCTCCCACTTGGAACTCATGGGTGCGTCGATGCGCGTCAGCTAATTCCTTATAACGTGCGTTGCTGGCCTCGAGGGGGTGATGATGATGTAGACTCCAAACTAGTGGCGTGGACTCATACCGATATGAATGCATGGGTGGCCCAGGGCATCCAAACATAGACCCAGCATGTCTATGACGCCTACATGACTAGACAACACGGGGAGGACCAGGACAACCAAAGTTGTATCTATCATGCATGGGTGTCCTACGGAATGTGGTAGACTCATGGGGACTAAATTGCCCAAACTTACTCATGACATTCCCTATATGAGACAAACCCCTATATGATGGTGGACATGCAGAAACATGGGGAAGAGACATGTGTCCCTGGCCTCCTAAGCTCGGGCATCTGGATGCCGGTAAGGTGAGGTGTTGACTAGAAGGCCTAGGTGGTGTATGATAGTGGACCTCCTCGACAAGGTGGGGAAAAGAATATGGGTCGAGAGGCTCACTAGGGAGGGGATCGAAAGGGTCAAAGAAATGATGACCCCTCCCGACAGGTCCCTTCACTATACTTGCCCATGTGCGACATTCGCCCAGGTGCAGATAATCACCTTCAGGCACTCTCATGTATGGGGCAAGAGGCTCATGAGGAAGGCAAGGAAGGCAAGGTTCCTCCCTCGGGACCGTGAAACCATAAGCGGGGACAAAATCAACCTCCACGGGTATGGGAAATAATAAAAGGACCTCGGATGTGATATGTCCTATGGTGTAGACCGAGGTAATAGACCCCAAAGCAGGGAGTGTAAAGCTATGACTATAGGGTTGGTCAGACCCTAAGGTCAACATATAAGTCAACTCCCATTGATAATCTAAACTCCTAAGGAAGTCCTTCACATTTTCAAGAAAGCAGAAGGACCGAAAAGTGGTGTGAAAGGAGTTAAGGGGTATTATTGGGAGGGCTGGTCCCATGGGTGTATAGCAAGGAATGGAGACATCTAGAAGTGGACCCTCCCTTAGCCAGCTAGCTAAAGACTCACCAATGACCAGTTCACCCTCGGAAGGTAAGAATGTCTCTATATGAGGGTCTAAGGGTGAAGCCTCTCTCTCGGGAGGGGAAACGGAGTCCTCTATGATGTGGAGGGGATCACTCCCTAACTCCTCAACCTCAGTTAGGTACTCCTCAATCAACTCCTGTTCAGCCTCGTAACTCACTGGAACAAACCCAGGTGATGACATGGGGGTGGTCGGCGTAACGCCGTCATGGAAGACAAACTCACCGGGGAGGTGAGATGGGTGTAAGGTGCAGGTCCTCCTATCCAGGTCGATGGTCGCACTTCTTTCCTCCAACCAAGTTCGCCCTAAAATGATGCATGGACCAGCAAGTGTGCTGATCTTGCACCAAGCGCCATCGGAATATTTAACGGGGCCAAACCACCGTTGAAACTCGATAAAAGCTAAACCATCACGGAGAACAATCTCCCCAGTCTTAGAGAGTGACTCAATAATGTCTTGTGAGACACAGTTAGACGACACCCTACTGATGAAGTCGATCTCCGTATGCATCCCATTAGGTAGGATGGCAGTGGACATGACATGGCGCTGGAATGACTCGGTCATCAGTATAGGGATCGGGTCTCCCGACGACTGAGTGGTAGGGGCGACACTTAGGGGTCGTACCATAAGAGCATCGAATCGGGCCAATAGGGATGACTAATCTGACATGTGGGCTCGAGGAACCACCATGGGGTTGGCACGGAGCTGGACATGCAAGACTCAACGAGACAAGGACAAAACTCTAACTAGACACAAACCTAACATTACAATGCAATGGTGGGTTACCTAGATGAACTAAGAGACTCAATGCAACCTAGATAACTCTAAGGCCTCAATTGCACCCTAGACAACCTAAAGACTCGAATGACCTAAGACCCCAATTTGTTAGAACAAACTGGTTCCCTAAGCTCTGATACCAAATTTGATGCGGGACGGAACTGACAAATGGACTAAACCTATGATGAAGACCAAGTGCGGCCAGCACTCACACGTGACAAGGCAAGCCGAGAGATCGACCTCCGTACTATTCCTCCGAAGAGAGGCGTCTCTCAACAAGAAACCCAAGTCCACGGTCGTCCCTATGAGGGAAGCGAGTGGATCAAAGCGGCAAAGGAGCCGACGCGCAACTATAGGAGTCTAGTCCGAGCTCGGTGCTCGACTAGGGCCACGGAATGGGATACTCTCACTCACGATCTCGCGGTGTTGAATGCTAGCTAGGATCCCTACACTCTCACGCGGCATACAAGATCACATACTAGTAAAGCAAAATGCCAAGGGGGGGAGCGTCGCACGTACCTCCACGCCTAGGCGTGGGGAAGGAACCCCGGCCGAGACCGACAACCCCGATACACACAATGAAAGAATAGGTACAAGCCAGCAATGGTGCCCACTCCTCGCAGGGAGATAACAGGCTACAACAATTCCATTCGGGGCGGCCGATACACGGGCTGACGGGCAGCACTCGGTGAAGGGTTGGCCACGAGGAGGGTCCGGATGACGATCGGCAGAATCGCAGCAACACGCGACTCGGTGGTAAACGTTCCCACGAATGGATCCGGAGTCCGATTGGGGCGCCGTCAGCGAGGGCACGCAGTTAGGTCGCAGGAGGAAGCCTCGGCCAAAAGGCGTGCTCAGATTCCGTCCGTGGAAGCCGTGGCCGCACCTGCAAGTGGGGACAAGGAATCTGCTCCCAGAACTGCGCTGTCGAACGGGGAAAATGGTAACTCGCTGCTCCGGTAGGCGAACGAGGCCCCGCTTGTGGGAGGACGTCGGGGACGCAGAGCAGCAGGTCCGGACCAAAGAGCTCGATCAGATCTGGTCGTGGTTGGACGCTGTGAACTTTAGAAATCGCCGGTTGTCCTGGCACCGGGTGGACTGGGCAGACCCGCGCGACCTCACGGGAACGGACGCCAAGAACAGCTCGGACGTTCGGAACGAGACGAGGTTGGCGGCGTTGGAAAGAGGACGACGAGAGGTACAAACCCTGAAGAAATCAGCTCCAAACTCGGAGTTGTCCGTCCTGTGGGATTTTCGCAAGAAGGAGGGTGGATCTGGGCGCGCAGAGAGGGAGGCTCCTGCGCTAGCTCACGAGAAAACTCGCCACGGGTGGTGCCGACCTCAGATCGAGGCGAAACCAAAGCCCACGCGCTGCCGACTCGTAGAAGTATCCACCAAAAAAAGGAGGGGCTCGGATTCGATCCACACCGGATGGGGACGCCGCTGCAACTCGGGGCCGAATCTGGAGCACGCGAACTCGAACCGGAGACGAAGTAGAAGGGAGGAAGAACCTCGGCGTCGCACCGAGGGGATGGGGAGTCGCACCCCGGGGTTGCTCCCGTCGCAGGAGCAGAGGAGGAAGAGAGGGTCGCCCTCTCCAAGGGGTGGCTGCGCCAATGGCTGCTCAATCAAAATATTTCATGTATTCATTAATTCCTAAAGAAAGTACATAAGACCTTATATATGGAGGGGGGGAATGCTAGGGTTTCAACCCTAGCAAGGGGGGAAAGGGGGGCGGCCAAAGGGGGGGAGGGGATCGAATGGGAAGGAAAAAAAGGGGGGGTGCGCAATCTACTTCCTAAAAAAAAGGTAGGGGGGCGGCTGCCTCCTCCTCCTCTTGGAGGAGATGAGAGGGGGGGGGCGCCCAAAACCCTAATGGGCCAAAAGGTTGGACCAAGAAGTGGCCCACTATTCCTATTGCCCAACCAATGAGCCTAGCACACCCAATAAAGGTCTAATTGGCCCCAATTGGCCTACAAAGGTCCACAATAAAGAATAAACATGTCCACGCAGGGACTAAACCAAGGCCTGGTATGGCCATCATGTAAAAGAAGGTCCTCTAAACCATGCCGTAGTCGCCGAGCCAAAGAGATGCCGGCGTGCTCCGCGTGCTCCGTCGAGAAAGGCGGCGCGTGTCCTCACCAGACTGCCTTATGGCGTATCTTTTCCGCAGCTCGTTGGACGGGGTAGCATTAGAGTGGTTTTACACTCTTCCACTTTTAAAGTTGTGAAAGAAAAGTTTATTCAGAGGTTCCAAGATCGGGTGGGCCCAGAATATTCTTTTACTGATTTAGTGGCCGAGAAGATGAAGGCCGATGAAGATTTCGCTACTTATGCTGACAGATGGAGGCAGATGGCCTCCCATGTGCCCGGGCAGATTTCGGAAGAAGAGAAAGTAAAGATGTTAATCTCCAATGCCACCCCCACGTTTCGGAATATCTTATCAATGAATGATATCTCCAACATGCACCAGTTGTATAGTAGGGCCCAGTTTATCCAGACCCAGTTTAAGGACTCCCCTATTCATTCCTTGTTTGAGGTCCAGAAGCCCAAAACCACTAGAAAACCTCAAGGCGCAGTCACCGAAGGAGTTCAGACAAACGAGCATGTGTAGGCTATCCACTTTCCCAACTAGTCCGCTCCACCACGCTTCCAGCAACATCCCCGCAACCTCTAGTTCATCACTCCGCTAGTTACCCAACCATCATTTCCTGCTCCTCGTCCACCACAACAACCACCACTGCCACAACGGCCATAACAGCCGCCACCGTACCATAATGTCCCGCCACCAAATGGCTATGCACCTGCTCGATCGGGTCCCAAGAGAGCCCACTACCCTTCACTTCCTGGAACTCTCCCACATACTTTCGCAGCTTTAATGTACACTGGTGACCTTCAGATCCCTCCGGAACGCCCAAATTGGAATCCGACCACCGACCAGTCCAGATATTGCATATATCATCGGTAGCCCAGGCACACTATAGAAAGGTGCTATCAGTTCCGTGATTTTGTTTATGATCTGCACGAGGGACAGAGAAATGATTAGGCACAGATGCATAAGTTGATTGAAGACATGAGAGAAAGAAGAAGACAGGCACCGAGGCCGCAGCAGCCGGCGTCGCAACAACAGCAACCTCAACAACCTCAACCACAGTAGCAGCAGTAGCCTACACCAGAGTTAGAGATTCATCAGAATCGAATGCCGAACCACCCGCCCGCTCCTCAACAGCAGCCGCCGGTACCGGCTCAGGTAAATATTGTTCACCGCCCAGCTCCCAACATTGAGTGGTCTTATGATGATGAGACTCCTGCTCATCTTTTGACCCTCCAGTATACATACACCAACTCACCTTCACCTTCTGTCCCTTCCCTCATCTCGCCCACCATTTTGATCACCGCTATGCCCACCATTTCCTCCAGATCCCCTGTTGCACCTACCACCTTGACCACCATTTCACCAATCCTCGCACCCTTACCCGTCATGCCTTCCGTTGCCACCCCCTCACCTAACCCTTCACCTATCATCCTTCCGCCAAGGCCTGTCAGACCCGCCTCCACCATCACCTTTCCTACCGTTGTTCCTTGCACTTACCCCACTGGACCAATCGGGAGTCCATCCAATGCCGTGCCGGCGCAGAACTTTGCCCTTCGGAGCTGGCGCCTATTTAGAGAAGCTATCCCTCTACTGGTGCACCTGCACCCAACCCTCCAGTTTCCTCATCCCCAGTTGAACAAGAAGAAGCCGACCCCCTACCTGGCACAAGATATGATCTACTGCAGCACTTGGACCGGACGCCGGCCAAGATTTCAATATTAGAGTTGATTAAGAGATCCACACTGCACCATGATGCTCTGAAAACTTTCCTTCAAAAAGTCATGGTCAGTGAGGATATGGCAGTAGAAAGTTTACCGACGGCGTTGCCTACAATTACCAAAGTGCCGTCCATTTCTTTTTTAGAATAAGAATTAGCACCCCCTGAGGCACGCCAGATGCCACTTTGCATTTCAATCACATTAAACAAACTGACGGTCGATGCAGCCCTAGTGGACACAGGAGCATCGATAAATGTTTGTCCCTTGAGCACTCTACGTGCATGCAATATTTTTGAAGATATGTTAAGGCCAACCCCGACGACTATTGCTGCTTATGACAACTCCAGGAGAGCATGCCACGGGGTCGTGACTGTTCAGGCCGAGCTTGGACCTCTCACAATGGCTGTGGAATTTTATGTGTTGGATATAGATCCCATGTTTAAAACTATCCTGGGTCGACCATAGATCGACAGTCTTCATACTGTGCCTTCAACCGCTCACCAATGCCTTAAATTTTCGTTTCAAGGGCGAGTGGTCAAGGTTAAGAGCATTTCCACAGTGCAAATCGTTGAAGCTATTTTTGATAAGATTTTACCAACTCTCTGGCCGACCAATAAGCCGGTCCTTTCTGTGATGGACATGGATTTTCCTTGGGCATATGCGTCACGCAAGCCCACCACTATACCTATTAATGTCAAAGCCAAGTCCAAGATACGAGATTCCAAGGGCTGGAACATGATTCTGAAGCTAGGTTACCAGCCATGCATGGGTCTCGGAGCCCAGTTACAGGGGCGAACCACGCCCATCCCAAGGGGCAGAAAGATGAGCAGACGAGGTCTTGGCTACTGAGAGTCAGCATTGTCAATTCTGGGAGATTCTGGGGTGCTGACGTGGGACTACCGTCAGCATTTTGTAAGAGGACCATTGCAGCCCGGCACTTTGAAGAAGCCGACGTAGCCTCGTTCTGGTATGGGAAGTGATGTCGCTTGTACCGTTGCTGACCCGCCGCCGCCATTGAAGGGGCTGGTAAGTGACATGGAAGATTTTTGTGGTAGCTTTGAAAAATTGTTTTATGAAGAAGAGGATTGTTCGAGAAAGACCGAAATGCAGCTTGTGAGGTATGCTCCACCAGAGCAAGTTTACCCTAGTCTGCGGGAAGAGGGGAGCTCCCTTGTCACCTTCTCTTGGTCTCCTTCCTGCCTTGCCTCCCTTTTTCAAGAGCTGGAATCCATAACCCGCTTGCCTCCTATCATGGTCGATCTATTTTTCACGGAAAGGCCCTTCGAAGTTTTGTTTGTGCCATGTGCATGTGGGCACTACCCACCGATTGATTTTTTAACTATGTTTTCTCCCACCTCTGATCTCTCTCAAATGTGATTTTCGGCATCTGATCCATTCTTTGATGTCCTTTTCCCATCTCTCTTCCCCCTCCAACTTCATCCTCCTTCCTCCTCTAACCCCTCTTGTTGCGTGATTTCCTCTGATCTCTAAAAAAAAATGCCAACTTTAAAACGGAGGTTTCAATGGAGGATTATGCTATGTTTTGTCTGCATTCTTCCCAAGGGCACGAGACCCATGTTTTCCTTCTCGTAGATTTTCTGTCTTCTAAGTTAGATATAGGACTTGTTGAGCTTAGAGAAGAAGAGTTGGTCGAGTCTAGTGAATTAGGGTCTTGTTCCAGTGTCTCTAACCCTTCCACGCTGGCCACGCGTCCGGTGACGCATCACTCTAAAGCCGTTCCTCATAGGTTCCTTCAAGACCTTGCTCAGCGTTGTCACTCCCTCCTTAAGTGCCCTCAGTTTGTAGAGACAACCGTCGTCTTAGAGGATGATAATGAGATAGAGGGGGTGTGGAGCGATGCTGGTTTAGGGGTTTATGAAATCATAGATGAGAAGGACCCTATCAATGATGAGGATAGCGACGTGGATGACACTGTCGATTTGTACGCACAGGGTTTGAAAAAATTTGATGAACCGTCATCGGCAGTGGATGAACCCACGAAAGAAATTAATCTTAGAACTGAAGAGGATCCCAGGCTTATAATTATCTATGCTAATCTCCCTCCTAAGGTTGAAGAGGAGATAATCAAGGTTTTGAGGGAGTATAGCGATTTATTTGCCTGGTCCTACGAGGACATGCCGGGCCTTGACCCCACTCTGGTAGAACATAGATTAGTACTTAAACCAGGGGCAATGCCCGTTAAGCAAAAATCAAGAAGATTCCACCCCCAAATGGCCTTAAGGATAAAAGAAGAAGTTGATAAATTGCACAAGGCCAAGTTTATTAGAGTTGTGTTATATCCACAATGGGTGACAAATATTGTCCCTATGATGAAAAAGAATGGAAAGATTAGAATTTGCATTGATTTCAGGGACTTAAATAAGGCATGTCCGAAAGATGATTTCCCGCTTCCTCACATCGACGTGTTGGTGGACAACACAGCTGGGTACGAAGCCCTCTTATTCACCACGCCCTGGGACACCTACTGTTACGTGGTCATGCCATTTGTATTGAAGAATGCAGGTGCCACATACCAATGGGCAATGATGGCCATCTTCTACGATATGATGCATGTTTATATGGAAGCCCATGTGGATGATATTTTGGTGAAGTCGAAGTCAAAAGAAGAGCACCCTGCTATCTTAGCCAAGGTATTACAAAGGGCTAGGGAGTATAAATTGAAGATGAATCCGGAAAAATGTGTGTTTGGGGTAGCATCAGGGAAGTTGCTAGGTTTTATAGTTAGCAAGAGGGGAATTCAAATTGATCAAACAAAGCAAAGGCCTTTATGGAAATGCCACCGCCTAAGAATATCACTGAGCTTAGAGGATTGATTGGGCGTTTGCAGTTTATCTGAAGGTTTATATCTCAACATTCGCAAAGGTGCCGCCCATTCTATGAACTGTTGAAGGCGGGTGCCAAATTTGAATGGAACGAACAATGTCAGAAGGCATATGAATATCTTAAGGTTTATTTATCTAATCCCCCAGTTTTGCAACCCCCTGTTCCTGGGAAACCCCTGATTTTATACATTTCGATTATTGATGACTCCCTTGGAGCTGTCCTGGCACAAGTGGATGACGAAGGGAATGGAAGGGCAGCATACTATCTTTCTAGGTTGTTTAATCCTGCTGAAGCGAAGTATACTGCCATGGAGAAGACCTGCGTAGCCTTAGTATGGGTAGCTCAGAGTTGAAACATTATTTCATCACCCATGAGGTTAAGTTGATCTGTAGAATAGACCCAATTCGCTATCTTTTAGAGAAACTTGTCCTTTCTAGTAGGTTAGCTTGATGGCAAAGATTCCTCTCTCAATTCGATGTTACCTTCATCGTTTAGAAGGCTATCAAGGGATATGCTATTGCTGAACATCTTGATCATTCCCCTATCCCTTGCACTGATGCGATCTCGGATGGGTTCCTTGATGAACACCTGGCTGTGCTCAATCATCACCCCTTTTGGTCATTGCACTTTGATGGTGCACCCAATTCTCAAGGCCGAGGGATCGGCGCTTTCCTCCTCACTCCAGAAGGAGTGACCATCCCCATTACATATCAGCTCGCTTTTTCTGCTACCAATAACATAGCCGAGTATGAGGCTCTCCTTGTTGGATTGAAGCACACCTACATCATGGGCGCGTGACACCTAAATATCATAGGAGATTCTCAATTGGTGCTATGCCAGGTTCATTCCACCTATCGCAGTCGTGACCCTAAGCTCAAGCCTTATCAAGATTTGGTCACGCTCTTGGCTAAGCAATTTCGTATGCTGATTTACATTCACACCCCTCGGTCTCAGAATATTTTCGCCGATGCACTTGCATCGCTCGCTTCTTCCCTTTCCTTTCCCCTCCGTCGCTCCACTGAGACCATTGTTGTTCAGTGGTTAGACGCTCCTTCCCTTCAGGATCCGTGGTTTGATAACCTCAGGAAGTCTGTAGAGAAGAAAGCTGAGAAGGAGGATTTGAAGGAAGTATCGTTAACTAAGCTCGAGGAAGTTTTAGAAGAAGAGGAATTACCTTGGTATCACGAAATTGAGTAGTATTGTAGGGATGGATCATTCACAGAATCAGCTAACGTCGTGCAACGCAAGGCTATAAAAAGAGTCGCCTCTAGATACACCATTATTGCAGGAGAGTTGTATAGGCGCGCTCTTAATGGAGTTCTCAAGATATGCTTAGACGATGATGAGCCTGGAAAGTGGTCGAAGCAGCTCACTCTAGCGAGTGTGGAGGGCATGTCAATGGTCAGGCTTTGGCGAAGAAGATTCTTAGGCAGGGCTACTACTGGCCAACCCTAGAAGAAGATTGTTCCACTTATGTCCGTAGGTGTCTTCAGTGCCAACTCCATTCCGAAAAGATTCACACTCCTTCTTCATCTCTCCATCCCCTCTATGCTCCTTGGGCATTCTCCTTGTGGGCTTTTGATATTGTAGGCCCACTAGGTGATCCAAACTCCCAGGTTAAACAAAAATCCTTTATTCTCACTGCTACGGAGTATTTCACCAAGTTGGCAGAAGCTGAAGCATATGCGGAGATCAAGGTCACCACAGTTTTCCGCTTCATCCTCAAGAACATCATTTCGCGGTTTGGAGTGCCAAGCGACATCGTCACCGATAATGGACCACAGTTCGTGTCATAAGAACTCCAGGACCTCTGTAAGAAATTCAACATTTCATTGCATCATTCATCACTATACTACCCCCAGGGCAACGGCCAAGCCGAGGCCACCAATAAAACTCTTCTTAAAATCATCAAGAAAACATGCGAGTCGCATAAGTTTGCTGATTGGGCCGATAAGTTAGTAGAAGCTCTATGGGCTTAGCGCACCTCCGTCCGTACTCCCACAGGGCAAACTCCCTTTGCTCTCACTTATGGGATGGAGGCGGTACTCCCGTATGAGATTTTGATCCCTTCCCTAAGAGTGTAGCTCGACAAAGAACTTAATCTCGATGAACATCAAGAGGCGTTGCTAGTCCAGCTGGAACTCTTGGATGAGAAAAGGCTTAATGCGGCCAATCACGTCTCTGTTTATCAAAAGCGTGTCTCGCGTCATTTTCAAAAGAAGGTCATCGAAAGAAAATTTCAAGTGAGTATTATGATTTTGAAACGCAAATTTATTAGGTCGGCATGTCTTAGGTCTAAGCTGCAACCAAATTGGGAGGTTCCGTTCGTAATCAAAGAAATTTATCCTGGGAACGCGTACCCTCTAGTCAACGCAGAGGGTGAAGAATTGTCTAATTCGTGGCACAGGTTGTATCTTAAACACTTTTATCCTTAGAGTCAAGCCAGCGACGGCCCGATGGCAGGGCATTCCCCTCCTTGACCATGAAGGAAGATCCCCAGCACGACACTCACACACTACACGACCTCCAAGGTTGGGTTTTCCTCTTTTACGTAGCACCGTTTCTCCTTTGGCCATGCTTAGGGGAATGTGAAAATCCTTATTTTTCTCCTCTTCAGCTGAAAATTGGGGCAAGTGGTGAATAAGTGGGCGAGAACCGATCTAGACACCCCAATAAAAGAGAGGTCTCGAATAGGGGCAGTTCATTACGACCTAATTCCGCATTCACAAAAGAAAAAGAAAGAAAAAGAAAAAAAAGAAATGGGGCAAAACCAAGGGAAAAGCTAAAAGCTCACGTAAGTGCTCGAAGCTCAAAAGTCTAGACTGCTCCAAAGAATGAAACTAGGCATGGCAAGAGTAGCAGTACAGTTTCCCTGCGGGATGTTATGAGCTCGGTCGTATGCGTGCCTAGAGCGGATGAAAGTTCGATGACGGACACAAAGCCTCGGTGCAACAGACCAAATCTCTTGAAGAGGGATTGTCGTGAGAAGGACTCAAGCCCTAAGAACCTCTACACCTATTACCGACTTCCTATCAAATTCTCTTTTATTTTCCCAAGGATTGGATCGTACCCTGCGTATGGCCTCAGCAGAGGCATCGTTAAGTGAAGTTGGACCCCTGGCCATGGATGGTCATCTATAACGCACGTTGTACTTGGGGAGCCGCTAATGAGATGTGTGGGTCTCCTGTAGCCGGGTCTGAACTGGTTCAAGATCAAAACCAAACAAAAAGTCAAATATTTCAAAACTCAAAAAAAATCAAATGTTTCAAAACCAAAAAAATCAAATATTTCAAAACTAAAAAAAAATCAAATATTTCAAAACTCAAAAAAAATCAAATATTTCAAAACTCAAAAAAATCAAATATTTCAAAAAACTCAAAAAAATCAAATATTTCTAAACTAAAAAAAAACCAAATGTTTCAAAACTCAAAAAAATCAAATAATTCAAAACTCAAAAAAATCACATATTTCAAACTAAAAAAAATCAAATATTTCAAAATCAAAAAAAATCACATATCTTCAAAACTACAAAAATATTTTCAAAATCATCACTTGCATTTCATGGCATGCATTGCATCCTTTTTCCTTTTGACATTTTGCCTATTTAATAAGGCTTACCCCCTTGACCAAAAATCAAGGATTGGTTATCCCCTAACTTGCTATAGGCAAGGGGTTAAGCCTAAAACAGATCTAATCTATCTTTGTCTGAGTGTGTGTGCAGGGGCAGGTTTTACAAATGATGTTGGCCTCTACAGGTATGCGGTCTCTTGAAGACCGTTCTAAATATTTCAAGCGGTCATAAGGTGACCATTTTAGTCTTCTAGACGGCCCTCAAAAGGCCGCCTTCATTATATTTCACAAGCCTAGTGGCCCTCCTTTGCGTCCAGGTTTCCGTGGTCTGATCATGACCGCTTATTCTTAGACGGCCTATCACCGACCATTCTATTATCTTTAATGGTCCCTCGACAGACCACCGGGACCCTCGTTCCGAATTCCTGCCATCCGTCTTTGGAGCGGTCCATCTAAGACCGTTTAACTCATCCAGCGGTCTATGGTGGACCGCTTACTTTCCAGATAACCATCTCAAACCACACAAACACACGAGAAACAAAGGCCAATTTCACGTAATCAAAAGCATCCCATTCTTTATTCAAAAATGAATCAAAATCAATTCATGAGTCTCCATACATCATAAATGCTCAAAATCACTCAATCCTCAGACGGGCATCCCCGCGAGGCCTAATCTCTCTGAGCTCTCTCACATAAGTCTGGTACACCTCCTGATGCTCTATCACCTCCGCAGGTAGGACGCCTGTGACGACCTGGACTCCGGATACTGATGTATCTGATAGGACTACCGAGTAGACCCGATACCACTTGGAACCTGTGAAGCCTCCCAAGAGCTGTAAAGCTCCGAAGGGATAAAAGGAATGTCGTGTAGTACATTGAAGTCGCTGATATAACAGTAAGCAATTAGATTTCATTAATCAGGTTTGTTAAAGTAGCAGAAATAAAATTACTTTTTAATTAACAGTTAAAATTAATAATTATACCAGAGTCTAGTCCAAAGGAAAGACAAGTACAGTCCAACAGAAAGAAAATGTACACTGAGGTTGGGGGAAGCCCGACGCAGGTACAGCTAGCAACAACGAGCACGTCACACCAGGAACCGCGAAGGAAGTAGAGACAACCACACCTGAAAAGCAGGGGTAAGCCTCGTGTCACTGGCTCAGTAGGGGTCACGCGGATCCCCACTAAAAAACACGCAGTAACATGGTGTAGACACGCCACAATCGATGCTATGTTAAGAAAATCTCATGTCACCACGTGACGCCCCAAAGCGGACTTCAATATTGGCTTAATATAAAGTTTTTCTAATCATTTGGCAGTTTTTCCATGATAATTCTAATTCTCCATAACAATGGTAATTAACGCTTGGAGGAAGGGCGCCATTTAACTGACGACCTGATATGGGTCATGATTTCATAAATAAACGACTGTTCAAACAGGCGTTATTTTCTGGATTTTACGAATCCTAAAGAAAATAAACTCAAAGAATTGACGCCCTTCTGAGGGGCGTTGATTATTTAACGCCCATGCAAACAGGTGTCATTTGTCAATTTTAAATTAGGAAAGTCCTTTATTGCCATAAATAAATCCAAGAATTAACGACTGTGTGAATGTCATCATTTCAATTGACGCCACGATTCAGGTCGACGGTTTCACTTCCGTTTCCATTTCACCTGCTTCTTTCCAGTAGTGATCCTTTCCCCATTTTATACCTTGTGTTCGATTGGGAAGAGGGTTCCTTATTGGAGGATTCATTGCTTTGTTTTAATCCTAATACAAGGATTTTAGGCCTATAAATACCCCATATGTTCTTCTCGCGCGAGAGGTTAAGAAGCACAAGAAAAAGCCACTGCATCGTGTGAGCTTCACAGAGAGAGAGTTTTTCCTTTTGCAGGTGCTTTTTCAGTTCTTCCTCCACAGCGGCGTCTTCATCCGTTGCTACAACCGAAACTCTTCTTCTCCCTTTACTGCTGCACATACAGCAGAGAGGGCATCTTCCCTTTGTTTATTTTTTTGTGTTAGTTATTATTCATATCATCATCAGATGCACCCTTTCTTTCTAGCTCTCTGCTAGAAATATTATCAGCACATCGCGATATTTGCTTTGCATGTTCATTCATATCCCATCCCTTGTTTCTCCTTCTTAAAGGGGTTTTAAACCAAAACACACAAGGTGTGTTCATGCTTAATTTGATTGATTTCATATTTTTAGAGCATTGATACTACACACTTGGCTAATCCATATCTTTGTTTATTTTGTGTGTTTTCTTGCAAGGGTAATCAAGCTAGAAACCCCCTTCATCGGCCGGCCGATAGAAGGAGGAAGGAAGAACTTGCAATCTCACCCGCTTCATACAAGGTACATGCGATCATCTTTGTATTTTTGAGGTAACCCCTCTGGCGATCACCCTCCATAGAGCATCTCATGCTCATCCTTTTTTCCTTCATGTCCCACTCATTTTAGCATATTTATTCATCCATAATCATTGTCATTTTTATTTTCAAAATCCTTCTTCTTTTCTCCTTTAAAATGTCTATGTGACACGTTCACACACGGAACAACAGTTAAAACGGCAGGAGTAGTAAAGCAGGAAAAGCTAAACTACAACTAGAAAGCTGTAACGGAAGAAGAGAACCCGAACCGAATCAGAACCTCAGCTCCTACGCTACTCCAATAGCAACAGAAAGGCGAACCCTGATCTCACAGAGTCAGGAGTTACCGATCCGTTGACTAAGCACAAGGCCTAAGGCGAAGGCCTACAAAGATAGATAAAAGACCTAGAAGAGACCTAGACGGACACAGAACACTAAAGCCTATACGACTGGATTGTCGTGCACGCTCCTTAAGCATAAATGCATACACGACTGGATCGTCGTGCACACCGCACACCACCGACCTCAGGTAAGGCCAAGATAAGACTAACCCGGAGAGGTCACGACATATGAGAAATGCGAGAGACACATGTCACGTGACGGAAGTAGCTCCTCACTAGAAGAACGGCCAGATGCGTCTACTGACATCTGACTCTGCGCTATAGGTATCTCGCTATGGACGCGAAGAACGACGGAGACTGAGATACTTACTGAGCGGAACTAGGAACTATAGTAACGAGTGACTAGTCAGGGTCACGCCCGTCGGCGTTCGTCCAAAACGCCCCTAACCACGTGTGCACACACCGACTCTTGCCTAGAGCCAGGCCTCTAGCTAGTTTTCCCCCACAGCAGGGCGCTACCGTAAGTAGGGGCCCATGAAAACTACCCTAAAAACCATATATCAGGAACTGCCCCACCAACACTCCCAGGTGGGCCGACACTCGAGGTCGTGAGGATACGACTAGTGGAGGCTCACTAGATATAGAGACTCTGAAACACGAGTGCTGCAGTACAAACAGGCTAAGCACGCACTGTCACTCGTACTAAAAGCACAAAGGCAGTACACCAACTACCAACAGACTCAAGATAGGGCAACTAGACCTACTAATGCAACGATCCTTGAGTCTCACAACTCGGAGTCAAGATCGTCATAGAAAGCAGAACAAGCCGCCAATCGGTCTAATCCTAAGTTAAAGAAACGACACATCCGTATAAAATGACACACGGAGACCTGAGGGATCACCAAGACCCTCAACTCCATTGGACACGCAAACTGATGTAAGATAGTACCTCCAGACATCCAGAACAATGTCTCGAGCTGGACAGAAAAGTCGAGACACTCACAAGGTCACGTGTCAACCACTAGGTCAGACCGGGTTGACCAGGACCTGACAACGACTCAGAAGTAGTACAGAAACCTAACCAATAGCAGGGTACGCCTGGCTATCTGATAACATGGTTATAGCCCTCATAGGACATTAAAAGACATCCACGAGACAATGGATGAACCACAAAGTCAAGCCGAGGCACTTGGAAACCAACACATCAGAAAATGACACGCAAGAATTAAGCAGAGGAACATACGCTGGCGGTCATAGAATGGGCCGCTAGGTAACTGTAGCGGTCAAGGATTAGGCCGCTAAACATAGTCAACCCTGAACCCACCTATTCAGTCAAACCACCCAAGCAGTCTAATATAGATCCGCCACATGGCCTAGGTGGTCCAAGAGACAACCGCCACACTAACCGCCCTAAAACATTGACCTAAGTCAAACGACATGTAGTGGCCTAAGAAAGGCGCGCTACAGCGAAGAAACGCATGAAGGTTGGGCCGCCAAGGCCAACTGACTTAAATTCTTGACTAGGCCTAAAACCACGGTAACACGAATACCGAAGTAGACCACAAGCTGCCGAGACCATCCCATCAAGACGAGAACTCGAGATAGGCCACACACATGCGGGGGAACTCCACCGCACTCACACCGATACACGGTGACTCGATCTAACGCAACACAAAGCCTGAGACACACATCCCTATGGGCATGCTAATCGAGGTAACACGGCACCTCCCGACACCCCAGAAACAAGGACACGGAACCCACAGGGTGCCCGGGAGACTCGCGAGGCCATAGGTCAGTCTTTGGGTCTCAACCGGACCGATTGGGACTCAAAACGAGCATAAACATAGAATTTCAGTCGACCTGGCCCCTGGGGTCGGTCGACCGGACAGGGTCGGATGACCAGACCTGGGGGGTCGGTCGACCAGAACGACATGGTCCTACGGGCGCCTGCTGGTCGACCGGCCCATCCGGTCCGGTCGACAGGTCACGGCGGAAAATCGGCCAAACCCTAATCCTCGGGCTCGATTCCACGCCCCATTCGATCTCGATCGAAGGGGAAAACAACCATAATCATAATACCGACCTTCCACACTCCGGAAGGGATCAAAATGATGCACAAATGTCTTGAAACGAGCAATTCTACCGAATTGACCCTAATTGAGTCACCGGAGTTCCCTGGCTCGTACCGGCCCCAAATGACAACCAATCAACACGAAATCAGCGGAACTGGAACGCTGACATTCCAGGGGTTCGATTGATACCAATTGATCTAAAAATCATTGCCATTTTTCAGCGAACCCTGTGAACACCCCAAAAGCATGACTTTACCCCAACAAGGCAAAACCCACTCGTATGCTCACCGTTCGACGTGAAACTTCGAGGGAATGTAGAAGAGAAGTAGGGCTTCCGTCTCCCTACCTCCACCGACGATTCCGTGCGCCGAAGCGACTAAATCGAGTCGAAATCCACCAAAAC
Organism: Amorphophallus konjac; assembly: GCA_022559845.1. Taxonomy (NCBI): domain Eukaryota; kingdom Viridiplantae; phylum Streptophyta; class Magnoliopsida; order Alismatales; family Araceae; genus Amorphophallus; species Amorphophallus konjac. Next base: position 177,918,172 of record CM040119.1, read on the forward strand.
AATGAACCGCGCCGACTTTGAATCAACCGAGGGATCGCGTCGCGCCACGCTCAATCCATCGCCCCATCATGCGTCCCGATCACTCCATCGGGTCCTCGCCTCTGCCAGCTCGACAACGGTGTGCACTCCGCGTCGAGAGGTGCCTAGGGGAGAGAACGAGAGAGAGAAAGAGAGGTGAGAAATGAGGGAAGAGAGAGGGTGAGGAAGGTTAAATAGAAAGAAAATTAGGAATTTTCTTAATTTTCTGAAATTCTAATTTTTGTGCCGAAAATCACCTAATTCAGAAAAATACGTAAAAATGACCGAAACGATCCTCGTGAAGAATACATCGCAGCTGTAGCATCTTCGAGTCGATGAACTGAGAAATAAACTCACTACTGGGTTCCGTAACGTGTACGGGAGAAAAACCCACGTGGATCATAAAACTCAACTCAAGACCCACAAAAGCAATCCGAAAGCACTCCGATAAAGATCCGGAAGATTCGATAAGAATCCAGGGTATTACGGCCTCCCCTCCTTCAAGAAATTTCATCCTTGAAATTTAAGGAGCTAGCAAGAAGAAGCAGGGAAGAACAAACCCAAACATCTGAACTCGGAACAACACAAATCTCGAAAAACATAGTTCAGAGGAACACTGTCAGACCATAATCACAAGCACACGCTCTGTATCTCAAGGGAAATTGATCCAAATGATGAGCATAATACACTAGTGAACACAAGTCTGACACCTCCGAAACAAGGCAACGTCGCTTACGTCTAACAGGAAAGGAGACATGACCCATGCCACGACAACAGCTATCGAGAAACAAAACACCAGACACGACAAGCATCAGCTTAAATAAGGAAGCATAGTCCTCTCAGCTGACAGCTCGACATCATCAGCTCCAGTGCCAAAGTAAACCACGAAACCTAGCACACAGGACGCCAACGACAACACTAGATCACAATCATAATCAAGTCAGTCCTCACTCAGATATTACATCTGATCGAGTCGCATGCTGACTCTAGCAGGAAAGAAGAGTACATCACAACTAACCGACAAGATCATGGTCCACACAATGCCAAAACAGATTCACAGGGAAACAACGACAAAACAATAACGACAGCAGCAGCAACACTTGCAGAATCCTAGCTCCGTACTGAACACAGAACCACGGGACACAACTGCAAGCTGGGTCACATCAAGGCACAATAACAGCTGAGCACACGACTACAATGGACTAGTCATGCAACGAGCAGCTCACTAAGAAAAGACCAACGACAACGAGGGCAACAATCTTAGGAAACATATCTCAACGACCACGATCACGTCCCGAGAGCACAACACCCAAGAAAGGATTGTAGAGCAGAGGGTACTCAACCAGCAAAAATTTTGACAGATTCCCCAACATTCACAAATGCCGATGCCAACACCAGAATACCTTCAAGAACAACGGCATGGCAACAGACAACAGTAAGGCACATGAAGCCAAGATGAAGTCACATCGAGGAAGGTAATTCTCTCAATCGGTCAGAATCTTACAACCAACGATCCTCGACCTGTGGGTTATCAGCCCACACGCTTCCGCTGCGCACTCATACAACACACACAATCCTCAGAAATATCCCGGTGTCCGCATGTCAGCACACACACGGCGCCATCGTAATTCATGAAAATCGCAATGTATTACGCCACGAGTACTGATCTTGTGAACAACCGATCATAAGTCGCCTAAGTGCAAACAAAGGAGAGTACCAGCTTCAACACAAAGCAGAGAGAAAGGCTATTCTTAGCTTATCCTCACACCCTGAAACAATTATTGAGCCTTCACAACACATTGGCCGCTAGACACGGCACGACAAACATGGTGCACAACGGCTCTTAACACAAAACTGCGTCCTAAGCCAAGCAACCGTAGAACAAAGAGGCAGATCAGCAGAATAAACACTGTCCACACTTAAGCAGCCACATGACAAAGGTCTCACTAAGACAACACTTCTAAGGCTTACCTCGAAAAGACTCCTCCAAACAGGATGAGGAGAATCATGCTCACTAACAGTAGCTTACCAGGAAAGAAAATCCTCGGTTTGCTTGAGCATCTTCTCAATCGAGGCAATAGAGCAATCACTTCAACAGAAGCGAAACACCTCAGGAGCTGAACAGACTTAAGCTGGGATGACCAAAACAGCATGAGAACGTGCATGGTCAGCACACCAATGCTATAAGTTACCAGCCACCTGAACAAACCACAGAAAAATCTTGAATAGTGTACTGCAGATTCAAGCCTTCCGGCGAACTCTGCTAAGTTCAGCACGATCAAGACAAACACCACGACGAAAAAGAGCATCCCGTCGCATCCTGACGAGAAAAAAAACATCTCGCATAGTGCTAACACAGCACGCACAAGACAACACAAGGAAACAAAGCAACAAGGAATCACGAAACCTAAGCCAGCGAAAGACTGTACTGGACTTTAAGGACTCTGGACACTGTATATCTCGGATTCCCATGTACTTCACACAATAACGCTCTGATACCACCTGTGACGACCCAGACTCCGGATACCGAATGTACCCGATAGGACTACCGAGTAGACCTGATACCACTTGGAACCTGTGAAGCCTCCAAAGAGCTGTAAAGCTCCGAAGGGATAAAAGGAATGTCGAGTAGTACATTGAAGTCGTAGATATAACAGTAAGCAATTAAATTTTATTAATAAGGTTTGCTAAAGTAGCAAAAATAAAAACACTTTTTAATTAACAGTTAAAATTAAAAATTATACCAGAGTCCAGTCCAAAGGAAAGACAAGTACAGTCCAACAGAAAGAAAATGTACACTAAGATCAGGGGAAGCCCGACGCAGGTACCGCTGGTAACAACGAGCACGGCACACAAGGAACCACGAAGGAAGCAGAGACGACCACACCTGAAAAGTAGGGGTGAGCCTCGTGTCACTGGCTTAGTAGGGGTCACGCGGATCCCCACTGAAAAATACACAGTAACACGGAACAATAGCAAAAATAGCAAGAGTAGTAAAGCAGGAAAAGCTAAACTACAACTAGAAAGCTGTAAAAGAAAGCTGTAACGGAAGAAGAGAAGCTGAACCGAATCAGAACATCGGCTCCTACGCTACTCCAACAGCAATAGAAAGCCGAACCCTGATCTCACAGAGTCAGGAGTTATCGATCCGTTGACTAAGCACAAGACCTAAGGTGAAGGCCTATAAAGATAGGCAAAAGACCTAGAAGAGACCTAGACGGACACAGAACACTAAAGCCTACACGACTGGATTGTCGTGCACGCTCCCTAAGCGCAAACGCAAACACGACTGGATCGTCATGCACACCGCACAGCACTGACCTCGGGGAAGGCCAAGAGAAGACTAACCTGGAGAGGTCACGACGTACGAGAAACGCGAGAGTCACGTGTCACGTGACGAAAGCACCTCCTCACTAGAAGAACAGTCAGATGCATCCACTGACGTCTTACACTGCGCTACAGGTATCTCGCTACGGACGTCGAGAACGACGGAGATTGAGATACTCACTGAACGAAACCGGGAACTAAAGTAACAAGTGACTAGTCACGCCCGTTGGCGTTCGTCCAAAACGCCCCTGACCACGTGTGCACACACCGACTCTTGCCAAGAGCCTGGCCTCTAGCTAGTTTCCCCCCCCCAGTAGGACGCTACCGTAAGCAGGGGCCCACAAAAACTAGCCTAAAAATCGTATATCGGGAACTGCCCCACCACCACTCCCAGGTGGGCCGACACTCGAGGTCGTGAGGCTACGACTAGTGGAGGCTCACTAGACACAGAGACTCCGAAACACGAGTGCTGTAGTATAGACAGGCTAAGCACGCACTGTCACCCGTACTACGAAGCACAAAGGCAGTACACCAACTGCCAACAGACTTAGGACAGGGCAACTAGACCTACTAATGCAACGATCCTCGAGTCTCACAGCTCGGAGTCAAGATCATCATACAAAGCAGAACAAGTCACCAATCGGTCTAATCCTAAGTCAAAGAAACGACACATCCGTATAAAACGACACACGGAGACCTGAGGGATCACCAAGACCCTCAACTCCACTGGACACGTAAACCGATGTAAGACAGTACCTCCAGGTGTCCAGAATAACGTCTTGAGCTGGATAGAAAAGTCGAGACACTCACAAGGTCACGTGTCAACCACTGGGTCACACCGGGTTGACCAAGACCTGACAAAGACTCAAAAGTAGTACAAAAACCTAACCAATAGCAAGGTACGCCTGGCTATCTGATACCATGGTTATAGCCCTCATAGAACATCAAAAGACATCCATGGGATAATGGACGTACCACGAAGTCAAGCTGAGCACATGGAAACCAACACATCGGGAAACGACACGCAGGAATTAAGCGGAGGAACATACGTTGGCGGTCATAGAATGGGCCGCTAGGTGACTGTAGTAGTCAAGGATTAGGTCGCTAAACACAGTCAACCCTGAACCGACCTATTTAGTCAAACCATCCAAGAAGTCAAATATAGATCCGCCACACGGACTAGGCGGTCCAAGAGACAACTGCCACACTAACCGCCCTAAAAGATTGACCTAAGTCAAACGACATGTAGTGGCCTAAGAAAGGCATGCTACAGCGAAGAAATGCATGAAGGTTGGGCCGCCAAGGCCAACTGACTTAAATTCTTGACTAGGTCTAAAACCATGGTAACACGAATACCGAAGTAGACCACAAGCCGCCGAGACCATCCCTTCGAGACGGGAACTCGTGGGAGGCCACACACATGCGGGGGAACCCCACCGCACTCACACCGATACACGGTGACTCGATCTAACGCAACACAAAGCTCAGGACACACATCCCTTTGGGCACACTAATCGAGATAACAGGATAGCTCCCGACACCCCAGAAACATGGACACGGAACCCACAGGGTGCCCGGGACACTCGTGATGCCATAGGTCGGTCATTGTGTCTCAACCGGACCGATTGGGACTCAAAACGAGCATAAGCACAGAATTTAGGTCGACCTGGCCCCTGGGGTCAGTCGACCGGACAGGGTCGGTCGACCAGACTTGGGGGGTCGGTCGACCAGAACGACACGGTCCTACGGGCGCCTGCTGGTCGACCTGCCCATCCGGTCCGGTCGACTGGTCACGGCTGAAAATCGGCCAAACCTTAATCCTCGGGCCCGATTCCACACCCCATGTGATCCCGATCGAAGGGGAAAACAACCACAATGATAATACCGACCTTCCACACTCCGGAATAGATCAAAACGATGCACAAACGGCTTGAAACGGGCAATTCTACCGAATTGACCCTAATTGAGTCACCGGGGTTCCCGGGCTCATACCGGCCCCAAATGACAACCAATCAACACGAAATCAGCGGATCTGGAACATTGACATTCCAGGGGTTCGATTGATACCAACTAATCTAAAAACCGTCGCCATTTTTCGGCGAACCCTGCGAACACCCCAAAAGCATGATTTTACCCCAACAAGGTAAAACCCACTCGTATGCTCACCGTTCGACATGAAACTTCGAGGGAATGTAGAAGAGAAGTAGGGCTTCCGTCTCCCTACCTCCACCGATGATTCTGTGCGCCGAAGCGACTAAACCGTGCTGAAATCCACCAAAAAAATGAACCACGCCGACTTTGAATCCACCGAGGGATCGCGCCGCGCCGCACCGCCCTCAATCTGTCGCCCCATCACGCATTTCGATCACTCCATCGCGTCCTCGCCTCAGCCAGCTCGCCAACGGTGTGCACCCTGCGTTGAGAGGAGCAGAGGGGAGAGAGAACGAGAGAGAGAAAGAGAGGTGAGAAATGAGGGAGGAGAGAGGGTGAGGAAGGTTAAATAGAAAGAAAATTAGGAATTTTCTTAATTTTCTGAAATTCTAATTTTTGTGCCAAAAATCCCCTAATTCATAAAAATATGAAAAAATAGCCGAAGCGATCCTCGTGAAGAGTACATCGCAACTGTAGTGTCTTCGAGTCGATAAACTGAGAAATAAACTAACCACTGGGTTCCGTAACTTGTACGAGAGAAAAACCCACGTGGATCGTAAAACTCAACTCAGGACCCACAAACGTTATCCGAAAGCACTCCGATAAAGATCCAGAGATTTAATAAGAATGCAGGGTATTACACTGCGTGTCCTACTGATCTCCCACATGATCAGCGCGCTCTTGACCGCCTGCTCATCCTCCTTCGTCCCAAGCCTCCTCGCCTGTAGTGCGGGAAGGTCGGGTAGTGTTGGAACTGTCATCCTGAAGAGCCCGACCTGTAGAAAACATCTGTGTGGGCTGTACATTGCCAAGCTGGTGTCTTTCGCGAGCCGTAAGTCAAGCCCAATCCTCCTAGGAAGCCTAAGGGTGGTGCCGTGGAGGAAGAACGGGCGCATCACGAACCGGTCCAGGGGCAGAGTGTTGATGTAGAGATGCCATTCATCCCTAGTCTTCTTGTTCGCGGTCCGACACTCCACATGCTGAGAGAACCTGAAAGTGTTGGGTCCCGTGAGGTGTAAACGGATCTAGAAGGGGGGGTTGAATAGATCCTATCAAAAGTTTTGGCATATTTAAAAACTCTTAGCTAGCGGAAGCATGAACCACTCTTATAAAGTGAATAAATCACTTAGGGACAATGCACAACAGAATTAAGTAGAGTGGCTCAAATGAAAAGACTTGGATTACAAGCTATGAAACGTCCACACTCCTTTAAGCACATTTGTGATCTTGAAAGAAATAAGCCTTGTAGTGCAGGGATCATAAAGCATAACACTAGAGCATGCGATAGGTTGCAACAACCGTGCGTGTGTGTGTGTGATATGTTGATTACTCAAAGTGCATATGTGTGTGCACAATCTAACCAAGTATGGAAGCACACGAACCTGTGAATGGGGTTAGAAGATATAGATCAATCACACACGATAAACAACCCACAACACAGGAATTTTTAAGGTGGTTCGGTTGCAACCCCGCAACCTACGTCCACCCCTCACCAAAACCCGGTGAGGCTTCCTTGCTGACTCACAGCTTGACCGGGGACACACCCCAAACCACAGAACAGAGAAAGCCCTCTTTCTGTCTCCCTACACACAAAGCCGGCAGGGACGGCTACACCGCAAATCGGAGAACTCCCGATTGCCTTCGTACTAACCACCGGTAGGGACGACAACACCGTAAATCGGACAACCTCCGATTGCCTTCCTACTAACCACCGGTAGGGATGATTCTCAAGTTCAAGTGTTTGAAAGAAATGGAATAAGAACAACTTATGAAAAACACTCAACAAGATATAGAATATGCTTAAGAGAAAAGATCTTGTCTGAGGTTTGCTGGAGCTTGAATCTCTTGAGGATTTGATGAAGAACTTCTTCCCGGAGTACTGTTCACAGCTACAGTACTCGAACTCCTCTCCCTTGAACACACCCTTGCAGCCTCCTTTAATCTCCCTTATTAGCCTTGCTTGCTTCTACTCTTCCTTGGAGGTTGCTAGATTGAGATATGAGCTTGAATCACCTTGAGTTGATGAAGAGGTGTATGGATGTAGCTTTGATGACCTTTGATCCTCTTGAGTTGATAAAGAGGTTTATTGATGCAGCTTTGATCACCTTTGAGAGCCTTGAATGCTTCTTGCTTGCTTGGAGGTTGCTTGGCTTCAGATCTTACCTTGAAACACCTTGGAAGGATGAAGAACTCCTGCCCGAAACACTGTTCACGGAGGTGCTACAGTGCCCGCGAAATGGCCTCCCTTGAGCTCTCTTTGATTCACTTCATCAACTCCATCAACTAGGGTTTCTAACCCTCTTGTATTGGTTTTATAGACTTTGAATGGTCCATAGACACCCTCCAGACCAGATCCATAAATCATGGAAGATTAGGTAAGGTTTGATTAAACAAATCCATGGAAAGGGGCTGGCCACGAGGTGGAATTCGAAGTCAAACAAGGATGCATCGGGGCTGGCGGTCGACCTGCAGCTCCTGGCGGTCGACCGCTACTGTGAAACTTGCAAACGGGCGGTCCCTGGGATTTCGGTCGACCGCCACTGGCTGGCAGTCGACCGCCAGCTGAAACACATGTAGATTGGTGATCCCTGGCTGGGGCGGTCGACCGCCCCTGTGCTGGCGGTCGACCGCCAGCTGGGCAGAACTCGGGCTTGCCCGGGTCGATCCGTTAAGTCTTGAACTCCGTCGTTCAACTCCATTAGCTGCCCGTGCATGTTTGTGGCATCACCCTTGACAGTCTTGAAGATTTTATTATTGAGTCTTCAATCAAATTTTTGAGCGAGGGCGCAACCATTGAGCGTTCACCTTTGCCATTTCCACTGAATTCCTTAGATTATCTTATAGCATGCTATCAAGAAGTTGCATCGACCTTGAACCATACATAAGGCAAGACATGCACTGACCATATGAGGAGTGTGCAATGACCTTATGTGTGATGCTTTTCAGCTTGATTCCTGTGCTTGAAACATGCTAGATTTCCGTGCAACCAATATTGGCGTATGCCTTGATATCTATGTACTGGAAGTGTTGTTCAAGCTCTTGATCTTGATCGTTTGCACTGGAAGTGTAATGACCACATTCTTTGATTAATGACGTATGCCTTGATATCTGTGTACTGGAAGTGATGTTCAAGCTCTTGATCTTGATCGTTTGCACTGGAAGTGTAATGACCTGAAATGTATGAGTATTAACATTACCAAATGTAGGTATAGTTCATTAATGACTACAGAGGCAGACATCATCAAAACCATAAAATTATTAATCAGTTGCACACATGTTCAACAGAAAGAACCGCCAATGAAGAACAGAGGATGGCTCCCAAAGATCCGGCTGACTGAAGAAATATCCTCCCTAGGCATGAATTTCAACCTAACACACATCCTACACTCTCAGAGAATCATAGAGCCAAAGAGTGGGCCCCCTAAGGCTGCTGATCTAAGGCCCTCATAGAGATAAGCAAGGACGGCCTGAGATATAGAAAGACCCTGCCATAGGCCACTAATGGTGCTAAGGATGGGGATATCTAGGACATGGTCGGCAGAGGGGAAGAGTATGGCCCCGCACAAGCAAATGGAAGCAACCTTGGATATGGCTTCATCCCATCGACACTTATTTTTACAATGAGCTATGACCCACTGGCTCAAGGGTATCAAATGGATGTGGTGTGGACCAATCATAGTGCGGATGTCCTTAGCGCTAGGTAGGAACTCCCCTAGGATAAGGGCAGGATCCACAGGGGCAGCGGTATGGCAGACTAAGTCTTCCTCACCCATCTTGGATCTAGGAAGGGATAGGTAGGTCTCTACCTCCTCCAACAGGATGGTGGCCTCAAAGGAAGGGAAGATGAAAGTATGTGTCTGTGGATGCCACACTTCTATCAAGGCTGTGATGCTATGCCAATCTAATGAAAGCTTGGCAAATTTTTTGGCTAGGATTAAGAGAGGATGCAAGTGCCAGGCCTTTAGAATGGAAATCACGGTTATAGGGAGCTCACGAATCATGGGAGCCATCCACTTCAAGATGAAATAATGCCTAGGACTTGGGAGAAGCTAAGGTAAAGAAAGGAAAAAGAGAAGAAGAAAGGAAGAATATAAGCATTTTTTGAAGGAATTGAATGAAATAAAAGAAATTGCATTGACTTACCTCTCTCAAAGGGCGGGATCTTAGATGCCCGGGGATGGCGGTCAGCCGTTGTAGCACCCCATGCTCCTTCCTAGCCGGCTTTGGCCCACCATAAGTAGCCCCCTCCATAGAGCTTCCTTCAAGGGCCCTCATCATGGTGTTTTGGGGGGGATTAGCAAGGTTTTCAAGGCTTGATAGAGAGGTGTTGTGTGAAGAATGAGATTGTAGTGCCCCCCTTCTTATAGGACCTGCTTTGTGGCCTAATACCCCTAATATTGAGATAGGATATGATGGGAACATCACCTCCCGTCCCTACACTCACGGCTCGTCTCCTCGCCCCGGAACCGTCCAACATGGTCTAGTCATTTATCTTGAGTCATATGTTGTATTTTCTCATTTTTATTTGAGTCATACCATTGTAATTTTTCTTTTATTTGAGTCATGTACCTAGGTTAATGAGTCATCTACCTAAGTTAAGTGTCATAGGGTTGATTAGATTAGTTAATAGGCCCAATTCATTGGGCTAGGCCCAGGGGCGCCCCCTACCCCCTTGGTTATTTGTCATTGTAGCAAGAGTCAGGGACTTTTTGTAAAATGTGGGTTGCCTATATATAGGACCCCATTCCCCCCCATTTGAAGTTAATGAATGAATGAATATTTGAATTTTCTAGTGTCCAACTTAAATCTTCTTCTTTTGGTGAGAAGCCAATTGAGTGGGGAGAAGCCCCTATCCCCCCTCTCTCTCTACCTCTCTCTCTAGGAAGCCATTTTCTCTCTCCTCTACTTTCTCTCTCTAAAACATGCGCCCCTTTCTCTCTCCTCCCCTCCCAACCACCTTTCTCTCTCTTCCCCCCCTCCAATAACTCATCTCCAACTCCCCACCACCCCACCTTCACTCCACCCCAACCCCAAGGGAGATTCCATCACTCCCCACTCCACCCTCCAACCACCAACCACCCACTCCCCTTCCCCAAGCACCCTCTCATCTCCTAAGGTAGAACTCCCCAATCCCCAAGCCCCCCCTTTACCTTCCCCACACATCTCTTCACATCCCCAAGATCAGAAATTAATCCCACCCTTAAACCCATTTTCAAATACCCTTTCCCTCTCTCCCTTCCAACTAAATTCACAGCTCTCCCTCCCTCCACCTCCTAGACCTCCTTCCAGCCCCCATTCTGCCACTTCGACACCTTGGAACACCCCCTCCTAGACCACCTTATGGCCAGGGGTTTCCCCCACACACATCCACCACATTTTCTTTCCCATCTACCCCCATTTCCCATCACCTATCACCACTCTGCACAGGCGAGTTCACAGGTAGCAGTGTACCAGCATCTTTCAGAGGTGACCTCGGCTTCATCCTGGCGTCCCTGGATGCCCAAGTGGTACCGTCGGAAGCGTCTCCCTGTCTTCTTCGTAACGGTGGTGGTCTCGTCCCGTTCTGTGTTTATGGCTGCCCGGAGGAGTCTTCACTACAGGACTACGCATCTGCTACCAGACAGTCAACCTAAGGCAGTTTGTAGAGGCTCCCACGGCCATCACCTTGAAGATCTGGAGGCAGCTCTTGGCTGAGATTATCTACAATGAGTCTACTTCCAGTATCAAGATACGGAACCCCGTTCGGCATTCGTAGCTGTGATTTCTCATTTTTCTCCCCCATGTGCGCAGTTCTGTCCACTCTGGGACTGAACCGACCCCTATTCACTATTCAGGCTCTCCCAATATTCTCCAACATCATCTGGCATTCCCGCAGGTCTCGTCTCGAAGAGGACTCGACAGCGATTCCAACGACTCAGGCTACGCTTGATTCAGAGATCGGAAGCGCTCGTGGCGGCCTCTTCTTTTAGCTACTGTGGTACTGTAGCAGTCCAGACCAGAACTCAGAGTCCCTGTTCGCAGCCATTCCCTGACCAGCTCCGTCAACCAGGAAATTCCATAAAATTTGGACGTCAACCTGATCCAAACCCGAAGATTTTCCCACTAGTCTCCTCAACAACAAAATTCGAGAGTGGCCGAAGCAGCGTCGACTTCAACTATCTGTCCCCTATTCCAGAGGGCGGTCAGAACCGGCGTCGTCCATCCGTTTGGCTTCTATTTCAGTTTCCCCCTCCCCTCCCAACCGGCTTAAAGCCCCTCCCTATGGGAGGTAGTGTTTGTATGTAATTTTGGCTTCCCTTCCCCAAGTTCAACCCCCTTGCATGGGACGTAGTGGTGTAAAACTTTGAACATGTTCAAGCTACACCGGCGCGGCGTGTGGGGAACCCACGCTTCCCCGCTCGCCCACGTCTCCGAGCGGGACCAGTTTCTTCAAGCCGGTCAAGTAAGTTCTCTACCCTTGCTCTCCTTTGGATGCCTTGTTCCTTCAATATTAGTTCATAAGCTCTGCTGGTCCGTGAGAGTGAGCGCCCGGTCCTCAAGCCCCATTGCTTTGAGTGACCGCCGTGGGAGAGAGTGCAACTTGTGCCCTTGGCAAAACGTCGGCTCCATTGAATTGGGCCTCCATACCCTCGGGAGAACCCTTGGCCTTGCTTGCCCCTTACCAGCACGGGCCCAGCCCTCACAACCTCCACTCGGCATCCCAGAGTTACCTCGGGTCTTGGGGAGTGTCGGGTGAGTGGCCGCCGTTATCGGTCCGTTTCGATTGCGAATTGTGCTTGCTTGCTAAAATCCAAGAGTGTGTCACATCAATTGTTATCAGAGCAAGTTCTAGACTTGTCTCTACTAAGTCTTTTCCTAGGGCCATTGCCTTTATCCCCCCGTTCATCATGGCCATTTTCTACTTAGCCTACTCGCCACCCATGGACTTCATTCTAGATAGAGATATTATCTTTGACAGATCATGTTCTAGTGATTACCTTAGTTGGGAGGCTACCATAGAAAGGTACTTTGAAGATACTTGGGTATATGGACCCGCGAGAGTCCTCAAGGCCAAGGGACGACTTCGGGGTCAAGCCAAGGAAAAGTGACGGAGAATAGAGGGCTTAAGGAGGGTTGAAAGACAAGAACCTATTCACTCATGAGAAGAGATGAAGGTAGAACTTAGGAAGATATACATCCCCAAATATCCCCATCCCTCCTACTCAAACACCCCTAGCCCGAGGAGCACTATGACTTCTCCATCCCCACCCGGCCAACTTGAGACCACCCTTAGGCTTCCACCCCCACCACTCCCAACAAATTCCCTCTCAACCATCATCACTACACTTCTCCACCAAATCCTCTCCCTTAAGACCCAAATGATCCAAGCATCCACCTCCCCACCTAACCTCATGAGAGTCCCCACATTCTAACCAAAACCCCCTTCCACAACCCTCACTATCCAAGCCCCCTTGGTCCCCACCACTACCCCTCCTTCTTCCCCTATAAGGGACACTCCCCCCAAGACCGACCAACCCAAGCCACCCCAACCAACCCATCTCCCACTCCCTCCCCCAAAACTCCCATGTCCTAGGCCTCCACTACTTCCCCTCCCTATCCCAAACCAAGTTTCCCTTTACCCTCCACCCCGGGTGCACCATACACCAACCATCACCACCCCACCCCCAAAAAACCCTCTCACCTCCTTAGAGGAGGAATCCATACCCGACCCCATAGTGATGAACAATCCGGACCCTATCTCCACCACGGAGACCACCCATATCCAAGTGAAAGAAGAAACCTCAGATGGTGGCCTTCACCTTACACCACCCTCTCTAGTTGGAACCGAGCTTATCTTAGGAGAACCCCTTATTAGTTGGCTAAAGGAGAGCCCCTTGAGAGAAATCACGGCCCACAATTTCCCTCCCATGGAGCAAAACCTTCCCATAGTGCCCTTCTTCTCCTATCACACCACCATCCAATCATCTTACCAAGTGGAAACCTTAGGGGATCTTCTTAAAGGCTTAGCTTGGCAAATGGAGTTGACCGGCATGTTGACCACAATGGACAACAAACCAAGGATTCTTGACCTCCTACACCTATGTGTCAGGTCCATCACCTCGGTATACACCATTGGTTGCTACACTAGTGACCTCCTTTTATTCCTCCCCACACCCGATGAGCCCAACCTTCTCCTCAATTTGGAGCTTCTTATATCGGGTAGAAAGCCAAACCCTGATGAGGACATCACCAGCTATCCCCTTTGTTCGAGGATCCCGATGCTTGCCAACTATGCTACATCTTGTTCGCCACTATATTTCGAGTCATATGATGTAATTTTCATTTTCTTATCATGTACTTTTCCTTTTATTTGAGTCCAATACCTAGGTTAGGTAGCTATTTACCTAAGTCTAGAGTCATTATGATGGTTAATGGGCCCAAATATACGTGCTAGGCCCAGGGGCGCCCCCTTCCCCTTGGTTAAGTGTTAGTAGTCCAAAAGTCAGGGACTTATGTGAATATGTGGGACTCCTATAAATAGGACCCCAATCCCTCATTTGGAAGCTAATGAAGTATTGATAAAAATTACCACAAGAATTTGTGCCTCTCTCTCTCTCTCTCTCTCTAAAGGGGGCGGCCCCCTCTCTCTCTCCTCCTCTCTCTCTCTCTCCCTTGGGCGACCTTGCCCCTTCACCTCCCTCCCTTGCCACATCACCCTCCACCTCAGCCTCCCACCCTTTCACCTCCCCAAGACCCATTACTCCCCTTTAGTGTCTCCACTTCCCAAGCAACCTTTCCCCTTTCCCATACAACCTTCCACCTTCCCAAGGGAGAATCCCTTCCCCCAAGCATCCCTTCCCCTCCCCAAAGCAACCCTTCCCATCCCCTAGGCCCCCCCATTAACCCTTCCATTAATCCACCACCCACACCCAAGAGACAACCCCCATTCCCCTAGGCCATTTGCGCCCCCACCATCCACCCCTCCAAGAGAACCCCTCCTCCTCCCCCACCTCCCATCCCATTCCCCACACTAGGTCCGACCCCTGCCAACCCCCCCCCCCTCTCCCCTCTCACACCCCCAAACCTCCCTCCCACATCCACAACCAGCAACCTTCCACCCCTCTTTGCTACCCCTTCATCCCTTACCTTCCCATCTCCACCAACAACCCCCCCTTCTTTTAACACTGCCCAGTTCACAGGTAGCAGATTGGGACCCGACTTACAGAACCTGCCCCAGAGACATACGGAATCACCTGAAGACGTACCATACATCTCCGGAAAGATCGTCGAGATAGCTTCGCAGCAGAGGTGGTCTCGCTGGCATCTGACATCCCTACTATCCGGAGGGTTCATTCTCGTCTGACTGCCCAACTGGGACCTGAACCTGGACCACAGCTGCAGTGCAGAAGCTACCACGGTCTCACCCTTCCGTTACAAGGCGCGTTGCTTGGCCGGGTCGAAGATCCACCAGTCCTCTGTCCAACACAGCAAGCGGGACCTCATTTAGAGTTCGGGGCTGCCCGTTCCGAATTTTCTTCCCCAGATGTGCGGGACAGGCCACTCAGGACCTATCCAGACCCCTATTCACTCAACGGGCTCTCCCTCTCTTCCCCAACATCGTCTGGTGGCCCCCCTGGTTGCTTCATGAAGAAGACTCGTCCACGGTCGTGCTCGTCCTGGTCCCGCTGCGTTTCGACATCGGGAGCGGGCGTGGTGACTACTTCCACCTGCTGCTGCACCCTGGGACCAGTCCGAACTAGAGCGCAGGGAGCCTGATCCTGAGCCTGCCCCTGCTGGTGTCGATGTCGGGATCGACCACAAAAATTCACAGGTGTTCTTGGGTCCGTCAGTGACATTTTGGCACTGGTTTCGTCGACTTCCGAGTTCGGTGGATTGCGTGGCAGCATCAACATCACCTCCCTGTCTGGTCATTCCAGAACCGGACAGATCACCCGGCACTTGCTTAAGTTAATCCCCCCCTCCCCGCCTGGCCGGCTTAGCGCCCCTCCCTGTGTGGAGGTAGTGTTTTCTTGCACCCTACTCTCCCCACCCCGAGTTCCCCCTCCTGCGTGAGGAGTAGTGCATGTAATATTTGAACAGGGGAAGCTACACCGACGCAGTGTGCGGGGAACCCACACTCCCCCACTCACCCTCGTCTCCAGCCAGGATCGGTGTTTTCACACCGATCAGGTGAGCTTCGGACCACTCTCCTCTGCTGGTTTCTTACCTTTGCTTAGTTTAGTATTATCTCTAGTTGCGCCGTCGGTAGTGAGAGAGAGCTCGTTCCAATTTTCCATCAATTCGAGTGCCACCGCGGGTGAGTTGTGTGGGAGACACTACATCCCACGCCCTCGGCGTGCCGGCCGCCCTTGAAGTTGGGCATCCCTATCCCATTGGGGTTCATCCCCAGCCAGCCATATCCTTGGAACCCCAAGGTCCAACTTCGGACCCTCACCATCATCGCCGGTCCGCCTACATGCCTGGGTGCGCGCCTCGCGGGAGAACCGCTTGTGAGATATCGCCGTTTGGTCCGGTTGCTTGTAAATCTAGGTCCAAGGGGTCGTGTCACATCAAACCCTCCCCTCATGGCCGACCCACCCACCAAGAAATTCGGCCCAATTGTTTCATTAGAGGAGGATGACCCACCACCATTTGAGGATCTTGAGGACATAAGGCCCCTCCCCCTTGGTAACCCTTTTCATGATCCCTTTGATCCCTTCCAATGGGAACCGTGGAACCCATGTGACCCAACCACCTTACCCACCGCCCCTTTCCTACCTTCACCTACCATGTTGGGCCAAGCTCACCTCATCCATAACCCATGTAACACCAAAGGAGCCATGACCTTAGGCAACACCCACCTACAGATCGAGGAAGTGCCCCACTTCATGATATCCACTTTCGTAGACCCCTTTGACCCATTCCAATTAAAGTCCAAAAGCCCACACATAGGAGACATCTTTGGCATAAGAGTGCATAAGTCTTGGCATACAACACCACTTGGCATGATTCATAAGTTGGGTCCACTAGTTCATATCACCCACATGTCATGTAGGATGCATGATTGGTTCATATTCGGGTGTATCTGCCCGCCCTCATTTAACATTGGTCATACACATGTCAAAAGCATCTACGGATGTCCGGGTCCCCCGACATTTATCACCACTTTGCAAAATAGGTTCACCTACGAGTGCCCCGGCCCACCTAGGCCCACCAAAGTCTACATAGCAACATTACATGATAGGTCCACATATGGTTGCCCCGGTCCTCCCCATTCCATCAAAGTCTTCTTAGCGTCAAAGCATGATTGGTCTACTTTTGATTTCCCAGGTCCACCCATCACCCCTAGAATGTCAGCTTTCACAAAATTGCATGAAAATCTTTGCAAGCACATCAGCAAAGAAAATGAAACATATAAAAGGTAGGCTGACTCCCATCGGCATCACCAAGAATTCCACGTGGGTGACTTTGTGATGGTGAGGACGGAGAGGCTCTCCCCGGGAGCCATCTCCAAATTGAGGCCACGTGGGGCTGGTCCCTTCCAAGTTCTGAGGCGCATTGGCACTAATGCCTATGAGTTAGATCTTCCCGAGGAGTACGGAGTGAGCCTCACATTCAACGTGGCCTACCTAGTGGATAAGGGTCCCACGGTGGTACCTAGTGAGGATATTGAGCCCACTCCCCTCATTGAAAGAGCACCCACCCGTGAGAAGAGTCCACTAGCCAGAAGAGCCCAGCGTGAGTGAATTAAGCGAATATTGGATGAACAGGTCACTACCACCAGGAGCAAGGTGTATGAGTGCAATCTCGTCAGGTGGATAGATCGGTCTCGTTCGGAAGACTTGTAGGCGGTACCACTTTTACACCCTCCAAGGAGGGAAGGACTCTTACTCGATGGAGTCGAGTTCTCCGCATTCCGGGAGTATGAGGGGGACATCACCTCCCGTACCTACACTCACGGCTCGTCTCCTCGCCTTGGAACCGTCCAGCATGGTATAGTCATTTATCTTGAGTCATATGTTATATTTTGTCATTTTTATTTGAGTCATACAATTGTAATTTTCCTTTTATTTGAGTCATGTACCTAGGTTAATGAGTCATCTACCTAAGTTAAGTGTCATCGGGTTGATTAGATTAGTTAATGGGCCCAATTCATTGGGCTAGGCCCAGGGGCGCCCCCTACCCCCTTGGTTATTTGTCATTGTAGCAAGAGTCAGGGACTATTTGTAAAATGTGGGTTGCCTATATATAGGACACCATTCCCCCCATTTGAAGTTAATGAATGAATGAACATTTGAATTTTCTAGTGTACAACTTAAATCTTCTTCTTTTGATGAGAAGCCAATTGAGTGGGTGAGAAGCCCCTATCCCCCCCTCTCTCTACCTCTCTCTCTAAAAAGTCATTTTCTCTCTCCTCTACTTTCTCTCTCTAAAACCTGCGCCCCTTTCTCTCTCCTCCCCTCCCAACTATCTTTCTCTCTCTTCCCCCCCTCTAATAACTCATCTCCAACTCCCCACCACCCCACCTTAACTCCACCCCAGCCCCAAGGGAGATTCCATCACTCCCCACTCCACCCTCCAACCACCAACCACCCACTCCCCTTCCCCAAGCACCCTCTCAACTCCTAAGGTAGAATTCCCCACTCCCCAAGCCCCCCCTTTACCTTCCCCACACATCTCTTCCCATCCCCAAGATCAGAAATTAATCCCACCCTTAAACCAATTTTCAAATACCCTTTCCCTCTCTCCTTTCCAAACAAATTCGCAGCTCTCCCTCCCTCCACCTCCTAGACCTCCTTCTAGCCCCCATTATGTGACTCCCACACCTTGGAATACCCCCTCCCAGACCCCTTCATAGCCAGGGGTTGCCCCCACACACATCCACCTCATTTCCTTTATCATCTACCCCCATTTCCCATCACCTATCACCACTCTGCACAGACCAGTTCGCAGGCAGTAGTGTACCAGCATCTTTCAGAGGTGACCCCGGCTTCATCCTAGCGTCCTTGGATGCCCAAGTGGTACCTTCGGAAGCGTCTCCCTGTCTTCTTCGCGACGGTGGTGGTCTCGTCCCGTTCTGAGTTCGTGGCTGCCCGGAGGAGTCTTCACCGCAGGACTGCGCATCTGCTACCAGACAGTCAACCTGAGGCAGCTTGCAGAGGCTCCCACGGCCATCACCTTGAGGATCTGGAGGCGGTACTTGGCTGAGATCATCTAAAACGATTCTACTTCCAGTATAAAGAAGCGGAACCCCGTTCGGCATCCGGAGCTGTGATTTCTCATTTTTCTCCCCCAGGTGCGCAGTTATGTCCCCTCTGGGACTAAACCAACCCCTGTCCACTTTTTAGGCTCTCCCAATATTCTCCAACATTATCTGGCATTCCCGCAGGTCTCGTCTCAAAGAGGACTCGACAACGATTCCAACGACTCTGTCCACCCTTGATTCAGAGATTGGAAGCGCTCGTAGCGGCCTCTTCTTTCAGCTGCTGTGGTACCGTAGCAGTCCAGACCAGAACTCAGGGTCCCTATTCGCAGCCCTTCCCCGACCAGCACCGTAAACCAAGAAATTCCATAAAAATTGGACGTCAACCTGATCCAACCACGAAGATTTTCCCACTGGTCTCATCAATAAAAAAATTTGGGAGTGGCCGCAGCAGTGTCAACTTCATCTGTCTATCCCCTATTCTAGAGGGCGGTCAGAACCGGCGTCGTCCATCCGTTTGGCTTCTATTTCAGTTTTCCCCTCCCCGCCCGGCCGGCTTAAAGCCCCTCCCTGTGGGAGGTAGTGTTTGAATATAATTTTGGCTTCCCTTCCCCATGTTCAACCCCCTTGCATGGGGCGTAGTGGTGTAAAACTTTGAACATGTTCAAGCTACACCGGCACGGCGTGTGGGGAACCCACGCTTCCCCGCTCGCCCACGTCTCTGAGCGGGACCGGTTTCTTCAAACTGGTCGAGTAAGTTCTCTACCCTTACCCTCCTTTGGATGCCTTGTTTCTTCAATATTAGTTCATAAGCTCCGCTGGTCCGTGAGAGTGAACGCTCGATCCTCAAGCCCCATTGCTTTGAGTGACCACCGTGGGAGAGAGTGCAACCCGTGCCCTTGGCATAACGTCGGCTCCATTGAATTGGGCCTCCATACCCTCGAGAGTACCCTTGGCCTTGCTGGCCCTCTACCAGCAAGGGCCCAGCCCTCACAACCTCTACTCGGCATCCCCGAGTTACCCCGGGTCTTTGGGAGTGTCAGGTGAGTGGCCGCCGTTATCGGTCCGTTTCGATTGCGAATTGTGCTTGCTTGCTAAAATCCAAGAGTGTGTCACATCAGGATAACTCTAGAATGGGTTAGGATAGACTTTGGCCCCGATTGGGACTCTTTCTCCTCAGGTTGGGACTCTCCAAGAGAGTCTCGTTCGAAGCTATCAGAGTTTATACCTAAGCGGTCTATCGAGAGACCGCGGATGTGTGGAAGCAGTCTTCTTTTAGACCGTTTTACCATGACTGTTGGGTTCCATCGGAGCGGCCACCCATAGACCGTCCTAGGCCCCGATGGTTTTATGTGAACCGTGTGGTTCGGTTAGGCGGTCACTGTAAGACTGCGTTTAGATCACCGTGCCTGACGGCGTTCAAACCTGTCCCCACCGACGGTGGTGGCCGGGGTGGCTTCCCAACCAATCCTACAATGGTCATATGCCCCTTCCAACCCTCCTAGCCTAACATGCATTCGCTAAAAATCATCCATGAATGTGTTTTGGCCTTGGCCTACCTCGGAGGGGCATGACTCCTTGGCCAGCGTCCGGGTCGCCATCGTAGCCTCTTCCGCCGGTGGAACAACCTCCATCGCGTCAATGGCCGCGGGAGGGCCTTCTCCCCCCACCTTTCCCGGTTGTGGTACCGCCTCCATGGGTTCCGCCGATGGTGGTGGCGGCAATGAAGCGTCTCCTCCGGTCATCCTCCGATGAGCTTGGTGGCGTAAGAATTGTTTCTTAAACCGCATAGATGGTGGGAAGGCTAGGGTGTGGAGAGTGTGAGAGTACGAAATGGAGAAGGGAATGCTTCGGTGGTGAGAGTGGAGAACGTGAGGCTGTGGTCTCCGTCGGTTACGGGAGAGAGGGAATGAGGGGGTGAGGAGGAAGATGATGAGGGGTCAGTTTATTTTTTTGAAACCGACGATTCAAACGTGATCTAGCGATATAACATTTATATGTTGGGCGGTCTCCCAGATAGTCGTTTATTCGGTATGATTGTGATTCAAATTCTCACGGCTTGGGCGGTTCTCTATGGACCGTGTATAGATCCTCGCGGTCTGAACTAGACCGTGTATATGCTGATGTTTTGAATGGCCCTCTTAGGCTTTGTTTTCGATGCACTATGTGTTTAAATTAATAAATTCTTGGCTCAATTGAATTATTTCATGATATATATCATTGCAAACTCTATTCATGACTTCTTTTATAGCATCACTCCACTTCTATTGTCGACAAGTAAGTCAGGTAAGTATTTCGATCCCTATATCCCTTAATGCATTACTATATGGTAACTAGACTATATTGTCTCGAGAACTGGCTGGTCACTCACGTGTTTCAAGATCTGACGTTCCCCTACAACAAAAATGATGATGATCTAGGTCCACGTGTTTAATCATCAGATAGGCCGTTAGGTTGGGAGGATTGGGGGACCACGATTCTATCTCGCACACCGTGGATGCAGATATCATCCTGACCCTGATTTGTCCGATCTAACAATATTATTATCGAGTATTTTCTATTTTATGGGTTTCTTTGCATTCGTTTTAATGATTTCTTTTATTTTTAGCCTGGCATGCATCATGTGCATCTTTTTGAACATTCACGACCCATGGTCTATCTGAAGTATCTCGTTAGTGATGGATGATTGTGTGTTCATGGTTTTGGGTAAGAGAAATGATTCCAATAAGAGTTGGACGGTTTTCTCTGGTCGGTTCACCTGGTTTGGTTAACTAAGAGTCCCGATCTGGAGTTTTAGTTTACCCTTTTACTTTATTGTGTATTCTGATCTCCTCATTGGTCCGAGGGATTGTGTCCCCCATGAGGTTGATCATGTGTTTTCCATTACTTTTAGTTAGTTTCTCCAGACTAGTATCATTTTAGTTTGATCATTCCTTGTGTTTGGTTCAGAGTTTTTCGGAAGATTCCTATTGCTCAGTGGCGAGAAAACGGGTGTCTTTTGCCTTAATGCCTGCTTTTCAGTCCACTCCACGTCATTTCCGCTTCATCTCCATTTCCCATTTCGCTTTTGCTTCACCTCCGCTCGCTCTCCTACAAAGAGGACGTTAAGGAGAGGCATATCTTGACACCCGTTTTTTGCCTTTGAGTTAAGTCTTTCTTCTTACCTTCATTTTTAATGCCTCGAGTTGTCCATTACTCATTGGGCCATTTCCAGGCATGTCGGTGGGCTGATTTTTATGGATACTTCTTCCTTGGCTAGGTTTGCTCTTGAATTCGGGCTTGGTGGGCCTTGATTTCATTTGGTCTTCGGAGTAAGGGGGCTTATTTATCCCATCTTATTGACTTCAACCGCCCAGCATATAGGCAGTTTAGCAATAGACCATTTAGTATGTTAGGCGGTGGACTTGAGACCGTTTATATCGCTCAGATGTATCTCTTGATTTATTGGCTATTTTCTGATTTTCCACCGACACCAATATGGACGGTCTTACATTAGACCGCCTGTACTAGTCGGGCGGTCCATCGATAGACCGTGTAGTATCCAGAGTCCTAAACAGGATAATTTTTTTGATAAATATCTATTTATCCTGTGTTTGTTGATTTATCACCGACATCGGTACACGGTCTGGCAATGGGCCGTGTGGATTCCAAAGCGGTCTAGAGATGGTCCGTCTTTATCTTGAGAGTCCCACGCCGAATACTTCGATCAATTCTCAGGGATAATTGGCTTATTTATCTTGTTTTATATTTACCACCGACACAGATAGGCGGTCTAGCAATGGACCGTTTATTGGCGTGGGCGGCCTATCGAGAGACCGCTTATATGTCCGAAATCCTGGCCTTCACAGTTTTTCTCTCTCCACCCGCGATTAAACCTCTCACTTGCTCCACCATTTCTTCTGTGGATTCTCAACCAAATGAGACCTTGTTTGATCCTAGCGTGAGATGGAAGTATTATCTACGAATTATCCTAAATAATCATGGCTTAATTCGCACAGGAAAACCCTAATTCGGGGCTGGACTTTCAGGGGTCTATCAATAGTACCTTTAGTCCAAGCTTTAAATGGGGGAGATCCAGCGTCTACGTCGAAGTGTTGTCGGATTTTCGAGCGAACTATAGCCTGAGAGGGAGGCTCTCTACGTCCATTTGAGCCTCCGGTTCAGGGAGTAGTCTTGTGTTTTCGTTTCTTTGAGTCTTAGTTATTTCTATCATTCATCCTTGCATGCTTATTTTCCTTCCCCTTTCATCCATTTTTTTCACTATCATCTCCATTCTATCACCCCTCCTATTTCTTTTCACGCCCTATAGGGGTTAAAAACCCAACCCCCATGTATCCTCTATTCCAATTACATGTGTGTTCATTCATTCTTTTATAGATACTACACATTCATGGGCTAATTTGGGTTGTGTTTCTTTATTCTTTGTGTTGTTTTGTAGGTCAGTAGAAGCTAAGCACGAGGCCCATCCCCTCTGGCCCGCCGGAAGGGGTAGAGGGAGACGTTCCACATCTTGGGGGTCTGGACGGTGTACGCGGCCTGCATTCGCCCGCTTGAAGACATGAGCGGCCTCTAAAGCACCGTTCAGCTCCATTCGGCGGCCTGTCACAGACCATGTAAGTACCAGCCCGTTCCTCGTCCCGCGTTCCTCTACAGCGCTGTAAGCGGCCTATCGATTGGCCGTGTACCTTCTCGAGCGGTCCTCTATAGGCCGTGTTCGTCCAGACAGCGCTGTACATTGGTGAGTGCCTCATCCTCTCCCCTTTCCAAGGTATGTAGTGCTATTACTTTGGGTTTCATGTCTTGGTAGCGATCACATTCCTTTTTTTGTGCTAATCCCTCATACACACACCCTCTCTTTGTTTTCTTAATTCCCTTTAGCATTTGTTTCACACATTTGTCCAAGGGAAAGAAAGAAAAAACTTGTCTACAATCCCATAGGGGTCTTATAAATTGTTCGATAGGCCCATAGCGCCTCGAACACCTTCTCACCCCAATCGTGCTTCCAGTGGCTAACGATTTTAGCCAGAAGCTTGCAGAGAGTTTTGTTGAAGGCCTCCGCCATGCCGTTGGCTTGAGGGTTGTAGACTGAAGAGGTTCTCCAGTCGATGTGGAACTAGGCCACTAGCTGGTGTAAGGCTCTATTCTTGAATGGTGTGCCATTTTCGGACACTATGCGGCTGGGAGTACCAAATCGGTAAATAATCTTGTGTCGGACGAATCTGGCTACCACCTCATCGATAACCTCCCGTAGGGGGAGGGCCTCCGCCCATCGAGAGAAATAGTTGGTACCGACTAGAATGTACTTATGGCGCTTGGAAGATGGCGGGAAGGGTCCCGTAATGTCCATACCCCATTCCGCGAACAGCCATCTGGGGGATGTTGGATGTAACGGATTTGGAGGTCTTCTGGGTACCCGGCCTAAGGCCTGGCATTGATGGCACGTACAGGCATACTGAGTGTAGTCCGCGTACATGGTTGGCCAATAGAAGCCTTTAAGCTTGATGTTGTTCTTCATTCTGTCTTCGGCCTGGTGGGCGCCGCATAACCTTGAGTGGACCTCGTGCATGATGGCCCGAGCCTCGGCTGGGGAGACACATCTCAGAAGAACCGACTTGTCCCTCTCGTGGACAAGTCTGTACAGAAAGTCGCCGATTAACTAATATGATGTTGCTCGGTAGAGTAGCTGGACCCTTTGAGCTCAGTCAGGAGGGAGCCAACCTTTCTTGAATTTGAGGATACACTCATGCCAATCTTCTTCTTCTGGAGGAGTGTTCTGGTCGAGGTCATGGACCTTGTAGACGGTGAGGCCGGACTCATTCTCGAGTGTACTCGGCATCAGTCTTCTGTGCTTAACAGTGATGTCGACCTCGCCCTCTGGGGGAAGCTGTTGGAACCCTGGTTTTGATAATGACAGTCTATGAATCATGTTAAGACTGAATTGCATAAGCATAAGTGCCTTCATATTGAACAAACCAGTTCTTTGTTGTCTAAGTGTCAAATCTGAGGTCGATGCATATTCAGTCATTTTCAGCTAAAGTCAATGCACAGTTTCATTATCTTCTTCATCAGGTTGGTACATCACATTGCATAATAGCTCATCAGGTCGATGCATGATTCTGACACAGGTCCATGCACACTCCATATTTGAACTTCAAGGTCGATGCGTGTTTGGAGTCTGAATAACTGAGGTCGATGCATGTTTTGCTTTAGGCTGACCAAGGTCGATGCATGTTCTGCTTTAGGCTAACTAAGGTCGATGCATGTTTTGCTGGCTAACTAAGGTCGATGCATGTTTTGCTTTAGGCCCACTAAGGTCGATGCATGTTTTGCTTTAGGCTAACTAAGGTCGATGCTCATTTTAGTCTTATGCATATAAGGTCGATGCACATTTTCCTTGTGCATTAGGAAGGTCGATGGACATTTTTAGTTTAGTGCATATAATGTTTGTGCATTTTTCTTGACAGGTTTATCTTTGCATCATTAAGCTTAATGCATCGTGTTTAAACATTATTGTCTGAACTTATGAAGATATGAGATTCCATTCTTCAAATTATTATCTTCATAAGCCCTATGTTGATCCCTCTACTAATAATCTCAAATGTTAATCTGACAGGTTAAACCAACTCATCAAGGATTAACTGGCATATGCTCAAACACCTGAGCTATATAGAGGTTGACTACACGTGGAACTTGTGTGAAGCCGATAAGTGGCACGTGAATCAAGGCGAGAGGATATCCTGGATAACCTACCACGTGGATCATCTTAATGTCTGATCGTGACACGTGGACATCCCTAAAAAGACTGGAACGAGCCCTTCACACGCCCAACGCGTGAGCTCGTGGGACCCCAAGATTGAAGCCCTATAAAAACACCTTTTCTGCGATCAAATCGGAGGAAGATGAAAAAGGGGGCTATCAGAAGAAAAGTTAGAAGAGGCAGAAAAGAAGAAGAGTTCAAAAGAGGACTCGGAGCTCGTGAGAAGGGTCTGAGATAGAGTTGAGAGAGAGAGAGAGAGAGAGAGAGAGAGAGAGTCTGCTGAAAGAGGAAGAAGAAGAAGGAGATGAAAAATAGAGTATCGGAATTTGGAGAAGTCTGAGGAAGAAAAGTGAGAGTGGGTAGAGAAAGAGAAAGGAAGTGAGAAAGAGAGATAGAGAGATAGAGAAGAGTTTTGGGTTGAGGCCCTGAGTTACCTTCAGTTTTTGGATCAGATCTAGAACTGGTTTTTACTCTTGCGTGAGCTATTTCGTTTTGCGTTTTCTTTTGAGTTTGTTCTTTGCTTTCTTCTATCTTCAACCAAGCTGTGTATCAGTAGAGCGAAGCTGTATTGCTCAGCAGGCAAGGAGGAATCCTCGGGCAGCAAGTTGTGATTGCTCAATAGATAGGCAAGTTGTAATGCTCAGCGGATAGCCAAGCTGTAATGCTCAGTGGATAGCAAGCTGTTTGCTCAGCAGTTGTTGGGATTTTATCTCTGAAGCTGTGGATCAGCAGTCTTAAGTTGTATGTCAACAGTAAGCCTCACTCGGGTTTGAGTGGGGGATGGACGTAGGTCTATGGTAGCAGACCAAACCATTTAAAACTTCTGTGTAGTGGGTTTTATGCTTTTGTCATTTCCATATCCTCTTTCCCCATTTCACAGATGAATGAGCACATCGATCATGTTTAAGAGTTTATCTGTGTGCGCTTAGCTGAGTCCATCTACATTTTTTATATCTACAACTCCTCTACATATTTCATTTGATTACTATCTGTTTGAAGTTCATTTTATTTGATTAACTCTTCAATGATTTAAATTCCTCAAGATGTTTAACGAGGATTCATTCACCCCCCCTCTGAATCCGTGACTAGCACCCCAACAATTGGTATCAGTGCGGGTCTCGGATTGTCCAGATCCAACAATCTGCAGAGGATCCTACTGTATTTTGGTGCTTTGCTCATTGCTTTGTATCTGTTTGACAAGTGTCTTCAATGACGTCTCTTCTGGTTTTCGATGGTTCTATGTTTAGCAGATGGCTAGGCGGCCTATGCACTTACATGAATTCCATTGACTCTAATCTATGGAATCTTGTATCTAATGGCCCACATAAACTGCCTCATGATCAAACTAGGTGGTCTAATGAGGACAGTTTGATGAACCGTGATAATATCATAGTACTTGATATCCTAAAGGCTGCAGTTGATACTGATATGTTTCCTTCTATTTGTAGGTGCACTTCTGGAAAAGAAATTCTAGATACTATAATCGTTGCTCATGAGAAACAAGAAGAAAGATGCATGATGGCCAACCGAAGCGATCACAGCAGTGATCAAATGATTGAGACAACATCTCAGGTATCTCCGGATCTGAAGAGATTTCTTTTGATGAACTTGTAATGATGCATGAAGAACTGTCTAACAGACATAAGAAACTTAAATCTAAACATAAAAAATTGAAAAAGAAAATTGATCAAAATAGTCCAAATTCTTCTTGTGAAAATTGTTTGAGTCTAAAGCGATCTTATGATAAATTCTTGCCAGATGTTCATATGCATAAGAAACAAAATTGTTTGGTGAAAAATGAAAATCAAGAATTTGCATACAAAATTTCTGAACTAGAAGAGAAATTGAATGATAGCATGAATACCTGCCTAGAGAATGACAATCTTAAAACTCTAAAAAGTGAAAATATTTATCTGAGAAAACAATTGGAAGATTTTGGAACCATTCAACTGGAATTAAATGAATTGAAGTCTCAAACCCAAACCCACAGAAAACAACTTGAAGAAAATGAAGAGACTGAAGATCTAAAAGTAAAAAATGGTGAACTTCTAATGAAACTGCAAGAGCTGAATAAGGTGAAATCTGAAGTAGGTAAACTGAAACTTGAGAATGCTGAACTTCAAAAGAGCAATGAAAAGTCAGTCTGTAATAATTGTCCTCTTCTAAAGGAAATAAATGAAGATCTTCATCTTGATAATGAATGGCAGAGAAAATTCATTGACTCTTTCAAGGAAGAAAACAGAAATCTATTGGATGAGAAACTGGAATTTGAACAGAGAGAGGAGAAACTGATTGAAAGACTGGACTTAATATCCAGCAGTGAAAAACATGATGAAGAAACAGAGAAGTTGGTAAAGGAAAATGAAAATATCAAGGAACAGAACAAAATGTGCATGGTCTTGAACACTGTCATGTTAGAAAAATGGTTGGCTATTGAAAAAGGAAAATGTGTCATGAATGAAAATAAAGCTCACGGTGAACAGAAATGGAGACAGGAAATTAATACACTCAAAAGTTTGAATGATGTGTTACATCAACAAATAATTATCTATGAATCTGACATTGCATGTTATGAGGTTGACATTGTATCTCTAAAATCTGAAATCTAAAACCTAAGAAATTCTTTGTCTAAATTTGTTAAGGGAAAGGATAACTTGGATAAAATTCTTGGAACTAAAGGGAGTTTCCTTATGCAATAAAATTTCATCTAGTGGCATGAAGGTGGAGTGGGTGCATTCCTTTCCTCTGGATAGGGGTGCACTCTCCCTTTAAGTCCATTAGGTGATTTGGGGTTAAAAAAAAGGGAGTTTCCATAAAGAAGGACTTGGCTACAATCCAGTCCACGAGAAGTTGTCTGAAAATAAAGAGCTTACTCCTTTTACGAGCTATTCTGAGGCATCCAAACCATCCTCTTCATCTATCTTTCAGTTTACTACTCAGAAATATGAAAATTTGTCTAAAAATCTAAAAACAGGTGAAAAATAGAAAATGATTGTGAATTAGAATAAAAATAAAAATGTTTATGCTGTTGTTGTGGATTGTACTATTTTTGTGAACTCTGATAGTTCAGCGCATGTCGTTCACAATTCTCCCATTCATTCACATGCACACAAACAGAATTGGTCATGTCATTATTATGGTAGGGTAGGTCATGTTAGGGATGAGTGCCAAGTAATGATAGCTGATGACATGAATGCATCTAAGAAACTGAATGAAGTTAAAAAGGGAAATAATCATGCTATGCAGAATAAGAACATTCAATGCTTTCATTGTAAAAGAATTGGGCATATGATGCATGACTGTTGGTTTCTTAAGAATGCTGGATTAAAAACCCAAAGAAGATTTAATGAACAAAGAAGGACAAAATTGACTTCAAATAAAAGGCCTCATTGTGTCAACTGTAAAAGAATTGGCCATACAGTTCAGGATTGTTGGCATATGAGAAGAAATTCCATGTTTCATGACAGAAAAGGTAGAGCTAATGCCCTCCCACAAAAATATTCCAATTATGCATCTAAGAAGAACATGAATGCATTTATGTCATGTCATTATTGTGGGAATGTGGGGCATGTCATGAGCAAATGTTCAATCATGAAATTTGATGATTTGAATGATTGGAGTACACCTGCTAGAGGTGTAACTTATCTGACATGACCCAAGAGTTCTTGGGTTCCTAGATATACAAATTGATCTTTGTTTGCAGGTGTGCCTTGATGGCAGAAAATAAAGGGGTAAATAAAATTCAAGGCACATAAAGGTCAGTTAAACCCCACTCTAATTATTTTTTGCTTGAATAATTCTTCTTGAGTTACTACATGTCTGGCTGAACTGAATCCATGAATGCTATTTCACAATCTGTGCTGAAAACTTGATCATCTGCCATATGTATGCTTCACGTGAGGATCTCCATGTTAGAATTCATGTGTATCAATTATTAGTCATTCATATTAGTCATTTATAAATGCATATCATTGATTGACCTAATGGTATATCAAATGGTATTTGCCCAAGGGTAGATAAAGTTTGCCTGGAAGCTTTTACTATGCGTGAAGTGGTCCCTAGGACCTATGTTCCCCACCAAGTACCAAGGGTCAAATCTGCATGTAGTGCTAAAATTAAAATGTGCATTTCATTATCATACCACTGTGTCAATGAGAAAAAGGAATTGGTGTCTAATTGAAATCATTGCACACAGTGAGGGGGAGCAGAGCTTAGCTTGTCAAATTCTTGGGTTGCTACTGGTTGTCAGTATTTAGTCATGGGCTGTTAATGATGGTTGAAGTGGTGCTGGGAACAGTGTTCATTGGTCAGTTTATGAAATATGTTGTGTTGTTGTTGAGATGGTTCTTGGCTAATGCACTACTTAGTTAAGCTGGTTGTTGAATGCTGCTCTGCCCTATATAGAAGGCTGATGTCTGATTAAATGCAAGTGAGGCTGGTTGTGTGCAAATCTGTCCTAAGTATGACCCTTGCTTAAACGTGGTGTTCTACCTTTATACCTTTAACTGTTGACTCCATCACTCATCTTCATTTTTTTATCTGAGTTCTATGACAAGTCTGTCATAAGAATCTATCACTCAGGGGGAGTAAAAGACTTGAAATCTATCAACTTTATTAACCCTCAATGGTTGATTTCTAAGACCACCCAGACCCTAAAAGAAATTTGCTGGACTTCACAGAAACATGATTTTTTGTTTATGAAGATTAAATCCTATCTTAATTGTTCTAGATTAACCTTGAGTGTATCTTCAATAGTCTTAAAACATTCTAAATTTGGAATTGTTCTGTTGTTCTCCATAAATTTGACAATTTTAAGTAATCAGGCAATCTTGTAGAAGATCATGCTCTTATACTGTTTTTAAATTATGTTTTGTTTGTTATAAGACCAGAGAATACGCCATTTTATTATATTGAGAAAAAAGAAGATCAATGGCATATATTTTTGAGAAACTGACCCTCTATATCAATGAAATTTAGAGGTCATGTCATGGTAAAAAATACTATCTCTATTCATAATTTGAAGCATAAAGGTAGATTGCACTGAGTAGTAACCAGGGATTCTGGTGTTTAATCAATATGTCTCCTTGTGTAAAAAGGTGTAGTTATACTAGAATGCTCAAACAAGTAAACAAATAAATTAATATGGATGACTCTGAGTTCTTCGTTAAGAAACTGAGAACTATTTTTAAGTTCAATAAAAGACAAATTTAAATCAGTTTTGTCTAATGAAAATGATAAGTAAGATTAATGATTTTCTGACTGGGCATTGTACCGTGTTTAGATGGTTTTATTTCCATTGATTTTGCTTTAGAGGATTAATTTCAGAAGTTTTACGAAGTAAGATACAATCCTCATATGCTGAAAACCATATAAATGTGAAGAAAGGCATTATAATTGAAAGTGAAGGGTAGTTTGGGAATAGACTGTTGAAATTGGTAAAGTCGGCAGAAATCAAGTTATAAAAGTCAACCCTATTTTTCAAAGCCTTCCTCACTTTACACTCACCTCTTCTAGGTCGAGGTCTCTTTCCACAACGACGCACACCAGTCGTCTATGCTACCTCGTCCCCTCCGTAACCTTGTCCGCTCCACCTTTGGTCTCCATTTTCCTTCTCTAAATTGCATCAAACCGTCCTACTACACTTCGTCTCTCACTCTTCATCGTAACCATCATGTCGTCTCCGGCCGCCAAGAGCAAGGGGAAGACGAAGGAAGTGGAGGAGCAGCAACCGGAGGATATTGTGTCCATGAAAGTAGTAGAAGCTTCTCACGAGGAAAGAAGAACGGTGTCGGTACATGATCAAGGTGCCGTCTCTGCTTCAGGCAAAGAGAAATTTGCTAAAAGAAAAGGAAAGGCTTCTGAAGTTCCATCTAAGCGGCGCCTAACTTCTGTCGCACAGTCAGTTCATAGTGAATCTGAAGAAGAGGATGACTCTGTAAGGTCCTCTATGCAAGCCGAGTCAGTGCTTGAGACCGACAGAATCATTTTTCCTCGGTCTGTGGACTTCCACGATCATAAAATGCTTACTGAGTTTCCAAAACTTTTGGATTTGATAAAATTTCAGAAATGGAAAAAGATCATGGGGAAACACAGACACTATTACCCTAGATTGGTAACTGAATTTTATAAGAATCTGAGGTTTGATCCAAACCAATCTAGGATTACATCTCTTCTTAAAGGAGTCAGATTGAGATTACCAAGCATTTTCTTCATAAAGTCTTTAGAGTTCCTGAAGATGGGGTGGTAGAAGGCATTTTTGAGTATGATAAGCATGAGGCCTACTCCATTCTGACTGACATGCCTTGTAATCCCAGTGACAAAAAGCAAACAAAGTTGACTTATTTCAACGCCAATAAGTTTTCCCCTCTAAAGAGATTAATACACCACATGTTGACTACTATTATTACTCCACAAGCTGGAGGAAGAGGGAGATTGTCTAAGTCTCAAACATTTATATTTTTCTGCATGTTCAAGAACATCAAAATTTGTCTACCACATTTAATTATTCAGATTATGGGCACATGCAAAGACTCTAAGAGATATCTTCCTTATAGTGCCCACCTGACTGCCATTTTCAAGAAAGCAAATGTCACGCCACGAGCCTTTATTACAACGGAAGACTAACTCGGGGAGCGCGAACAGCCGGCATGGTATGCCTCTTGCAAGCAAGAACGATCAGAACGTAAGACAATCACACATAAAGATGTAATTGCACAATATATATTCAAACTTCAACTTTATTTCATTGATAATCAAATTGAACCCTCAATTACAATCACTAATTCAACTTCCAATATGTACTAGGCTCAAGAAATAGAAAAATTACATAGACTCAATCTAAACAATATAGACTTTCCTAAGTCTTCACTCTCAACTTGACAATACTTTCATTCGCTCTGGGACCCACTACTTGTATAACCCGAATCCGAATTTGAATCACTTTCATCTCCTGAAAAGATTGGAAATAGGTAATGAGCACACTTGCTCTGTAGGTATCTTCGCATCAACATGAAGGCACTATTAAAGTAATCAACAATTTAGCTCTAAAGAATAAGGTAAAAATCATGCGAATGCGATCAATCATGGGATTAAACCAAAGTAACAAGATGATCATCTAAGTTAGAATGAGAACAAATACGAACTAGTAAGAATGTAACAAGAACATGATATTGGCCTTTCATGAACAAGAATGTATCGAGAATGTACTAGCAAGCCACATAATCATCACTCCAGTATCTTTTACTTATGAGCAAGTACTTCGTGAATTTCTGTGGAATATCAAGCAAGAAAGTCATGTACAAGAATATCATGTCGTGCCGTAGATTTTCACTTATTTATAGAGAAAGTGCTCCCAGCGCAATGCGACGCCAGTAGCATCATACCCCATGGTTTATAAAATAGTATGTTTCTGACAATCAACTGAGGGGACTAGCATATAGCCCTTGAACACAATCAGTGTTCGATCGCATCTTCAAGTATAAATCAAACTTTTTCCACGCATGTAACAATAAAGTATGGCCAAGAATATAATGAGTTCAAATAAGCTCATGATAACAATAATTCAATGAATGAATGCTTCAATAAGAATCATGAAAAATCAAGAATGACTTAAGCAACATCATGCTTATGGAAATAAATCGGCAGCATAACAATACGTTCTTTATCTTCCATTCATTATATTAGGTTTCTTAATCAATATGATAAGTTCTAGATCATTAATAGTCCATATAGAAACCTTGGAATATCAACCCTTGATCCACCTTGGGTTAAAATACTCAAGCAGTGTGACGGTCGGGTACTGGGCCGTTACATGATGTGACGCTCCGGTATTGGGTTGTTACATTAATCTGAATCCAGAACTAAGAAATCGGACTCAGTTGAATGTGACGGTCGTATATTGAGCCGTTGCTTGTGCCTGACGGTCCAACATAGAGCCGTTACATTACTGATAACCAAAATCATCGATAATGTAATCTAATCAATGGGCTTTAATGGTACAACCTACTCGACGTCCTTGTGGGAATCCCAGGCTCGCGGAGAATTACGGAGGCCTTGAAATAAGATTTTCTAGTCCATTGGAAGGAATATCCAATAGAGAGGTCCTCATGTCCACGAATAATGTTCCTATAGTGTAAAGTGAACTAATGGACAACATACCGGAATATGTGCCATATACTTAAAGAAATGACTCTATAGATAGGAAAGAATGTGTAACATTATGAAACCAAGATAAAACTCCGTCAATACAACTTTGGAAAATCATGATTTAGAATACAAAACTATAGAGTTTTGGCCAATGAAATTAGCATAACTTAAAATAACCTAAGACTCATTAATCATGCAATTTGATTATGAATCAAAAACTAAACTCAAAGTCATGATAATAGGTCCAAACTTAGCTATCTAAGCTTATTTATAAGTAAACTTAACTGGTTATTATTCTGCCTTGGGCTGACAGAACACAGGTGTCTGACGGTCTAGGATAGGTGTATTACAATGTGTGACGGTTTATCGAGGGGCCGTTACAGTGGTGTAACGCTCCTGTTACGGTGCGTCAGAGACAATAGAACAAATAAAAGCACAACAGGATGTGACGGTCTATCGTAAGGCCGTTACATTCATGTGACGGTCTTACGTTGGTGCGTCAGAGAATCTGCTGGCAGTAAACTAAGTAAAGGTTTATGAAAACATAACATGCCTGGAAATCAACATACTACCACTGTCCTAGTCATGAAAATGAAATATAGGCCAACTATATGTATAGGTTTAGTGAATAGACAGGATAATATCTTTTAATTTATATTTAAGACTAAGAAATGCATGAATGTATAGAACTAGGAAATCATGAAATTCTTAGTGTACAATGCATGAAATCAAGCACAATCAGAGGGCTTTTATTCCTAACAAGTTGTTTTTGCCAATCATGAGATAACCTACCTCGTCTAGAACCTTAAACTTTGAATTTGATGTTAGGTGCTACCCTTAGTCCCTTGTACTTCTTGTGATAAATCAGCAACTTCAATCTGCTCTATTTCCTCAGCCTCTTGACGTAAGGATGTGAAATTTTTTGGGTAAGAAGATGAAACTATTGGAACAAAAAGTTCTAAAGGATCGTACTCTAATTACCTCGTTTAGTCGTCCTAATCTTTGGATCTTCAGGGGATTTGCGTTCAGATTCCTAGGTTGCTAAGGTTGAATTAGCAAGTTTGGAAGCTTGTATCTCCTTGGTTGCTTGATCTCCTAGCATGAAATTTAGAGAACCATTAGTCTAAAGTATACTAAACAAAAGCTTCTAAAGAACTTACCTGAATTTATGACTCCTTACCTTGATTCTTCACGAGCCAAAAGTAAGGGTCGCTCAGTTCAGAACTAGGTCCTATTTATAGGGTTTTGACTAGGATTTGAAGATTAGATCGATTCTACAGTCCTTAATTTGCCAGAACCTAATCCCTAAGAGTCCTTAGTAATGTTATAAGCTTCCCTAAGTCGATCTCTTGTAGATATAATTTCAAAGTTCCAATCTTTTTGTAATTTTCTCACCTTACAGAATCTGCAGGATGTAACGGTCGTGTCTAGGTGCGTTACATGGCTGTGGCGGTCACCCGATAGACCGTTACATTCAACGTATATAGAGTTTTAATTTAATCAAACTCTTTTATTCATTTATCCACATAATTATCTTATAGCAATAGTATTTATCCTTAAAATACGTGAATAAGCTAATTACCCTTCTAGAATATGGGCCAAACTTAATGGGCTTAGTCCATTAACCTTTTGGATAATAATTAGATATGCCAGGTTAACTAATTAGCCTAATTGAGCCTTATAATGACTTATTAATCTAATAATCCTTCATTAATTTATTTAGGCTTTTATAATTTCTAGAAAAATATTTTATAATTCAAAAATTATATATATAAATTCTGGGGTACTACACCCTCCCCCACTTAGAAGAATTTGATCCCCAAATTCAATATATGGATTTCAGAGAGTGTACTTACAGTTAAATAATTCTGGAAATCTTTTCCGCATGGCTGCTTCGGTTTCCCAAGTTGCTTCATATGGCCATGTTTTCTTCCATTGAATCTTGACCATAGGAATAACTTTATTTCTTAGTTGACGCACTTCTAGTTCCAGAATCTTTATTGGCGTTTGTTCGTATGTCATGTCCTTCTGAATTTTTAAATTGTTATAAGTAATAATATGGTCAGGATCATATACATACTTCTTCAGCATAGAGACGTGAAATACATCATGAACTCCTGCTAATTGTGGAGGTAAAGCCAGTTTGTAAGCCACTTCACCAATCCGTTCAAGAATTTCAAACGGGCCAATGAATCTTGGAGTTAGCTTTCCTTTAATGCCAAATCTTCGAATACCACGACCTAGAGAAACCTTTAAATATACATGATCTCCTACTTGAAACTCCAAGTCATGTCTTCGATTGTCAGCATAAGACTTTTGCCTATCTTGTGCCATCTTCATTCTTTCTTGAATGAGCTTGATCTTCTCGATAGAATCCCTTATAAGGTCGGGGCCGAGAAATTGCTTTTTCCCTATTTCATTCCAGCATATTGGTGATCGATAGCTTTTTCCATATAAAGCTTCAAAATGTGTCATTCGTATGCTAGCCTGATAGCTATTGTTATATGCAAACTCTACTAGAGGTAAGTGATCATGCCAACTACCTCCAAAGTCGATAGACCAAGCCCTAAGCATATCTTCTACTACCTGATTCGTTCTCTTCGTTTGACCATCTATTTGTGGATGAAAAGCTGTGCTGAAATTCAATCTAGTCCCTAGTGAATGTTGTAGACCCTTCCAGAATTATGATGTGAATCGAGGATCTCTATCGGATATAATAGTGATGGGGACACCATGTAGTTTAACAATCTCCTTTATGTATAATGCTGATAGGATATCCACAGACCATCGACTCTTTATTGGTATGAAGTGTGCGGATTTAGTCAATCGGTCTATGATTACCCATATTCCATCGTGTCCACCTCTGGTCTAGGGTAAACCTATAATAAAGTCCATCCCTATACTCTCCCATTTCCATTCGGGAATACTCAAGGGGTGTAATTTACCTGCGAGTCTAAAATGCTCTGCCTTTACTTGTTGGCAGGTGAGACAGCGAGACATGAAATCAGCTATTTCTCTCTTCATATTGGGCCACCAGAAATGTCTTTTGAGATCTTGATACATCTTTATTCCTCCTGGATGAATTGTGTATTTGGAATTATGCGCTTCATCTAGGATCAGTTTCTTCGTAGCCTCATGATCTGGTACACATATTCGGCCCTTAAATAACAATCTTCCGTCATTGGAAATAGAAAATTCCGGCCTTTATTCCATATTGGCTTTAATTTCCAGTAACATAGGATCATCATTTTGCAGCTTGACCAGATCTTCTATCAATGTAGGTTGAGCTCGGATATTAGCTATGAAACAATCTTCTTCCTTTATGTCTATATCTAAGTTCAATTGAGCAAATTGGGGAACAAGGTTAGTTACACTAATCATAAGACTTGATAGTATGCCCATTGGTTTTCTGCTGAGTGCATCTGCTACAGCATTAGCCTTGCCAGGATGATATTGAATAGCAAAATCAAAGTCTTTGAGATATTCTAACCACCTCCACTGCCTCATGTTAATCTCCTTTTGAGATAATAAATATTTCAAGCTTTTGTGGTCCGAGTAGACCGTGAACTTTTCTCCATAAAGATAATGACGCCAAATTTTCAAGGTGAAAATAACCGCTGCTAATTCCAGATCATGTACGTGATAGTTTTCCTCGTGATGTTTCAATTGTCTTGAAGAATAACAGATTACTTTTCTATTCTGCATGAGAACGCATCCTAAGCCAATGCCAGACGCATCCGTATACACTTCGAATCAACCACCCTCCATTGGTAGTGATAAAATAGGAGCTGTTGTAAGATGATTCTTAAGAGTTTGGAAACTCTTCTCACATTCCTCTGACCAGATAAAAGGATTTTCTTTTCTTGTGAGTCAAGTTAAAGGAACCGCAATTTTTGAGAAGTCTTTAATGAATCTCCTATAATAACCAGCTAGACCCAGAAAGCTTCTTACTTCTGATACAGACGTTGGCCGACTCTAATTCTTGACAGCTTCTACCTTAGAAGGATCCACAGTAATACCTTCTTTTGAAATAATGTGGCCTAGGAATGAGACTTCCTCGAGCCAGAATTCACACTTATTGAGTTTGGCATAAAGCTTGTGTTCTCTAAGTGTTTGTAAAGCTATTTTCAAATGTTGTTCATGTTCCTCTTTCGTATTGGAATATATCAAGATGTCATCAATGAAGACGATGATGAATTGGTCCAGATATGGCTGGAAGACATTGTTCATAAGTTGCATGAATGCTGTTGGGGCATTAGTTAACCCAAACGGCATCACTACGAATTCATAGTGGCCATAACGACTTCGAAAAGCCATTTTATAAATGTCCTCTTCTTTAATTCTAAGCTGATGATAACATGATCTGAGGTCTATCTTAGAGAAATATTCTGCTCCCGAAAGCTGATCAAAGAGCTCATTAATATGCGGCAACAGATACTTGTTTTTAATTGTGAGTTGATTCAGTCACCGGTAATCGATGCATAGCCTGAGAGAACCATCCTTCTTCTTGACAAATAGAACCGGCGCACCCCAAGGGGATGTGCTAGGTCTGATGAAGCCCTTGTCCAGAAGTTCCTGCAATTGCTTCTTCAATTCCTTGAGTTTCTTTTGCTTATGGGAACTTCCACAATTCCCATTCCTAGATCTCTTCTTACTATCACGGCTTTTGTAAGGCTCCGTGATGTTGAATTTCTCTTTCTTCTAATGCTGATCTAAGCGTCGGCTTGATTCTTCTCCTTTCCCTTTCAATTTTTTGACCTTCTCTAAGGTCCTTTCACATAGGTATGCCCGATGAACCATCTCTGCATAAGTACGGATGTTTTGGGTCCCGAGCTGCTAAATGAAATCGAGTCGTAACCCATCCATAAACCGATTTGTCTTGAGTAGATCGGTGCTGATAAGATGCGGTGCGTAAGGTGCAAGCCCTGAGAATGGCAGTTCATATTCGGCAACCATCACCATTCCTTGCCGAAGAGCGGCGAACTCCATAGCCTTTTGTTCCTTTACGTGCTCTGAAAAGTACTTGGCACGGAACAGGGTAAGAAAACCATCCCATGTATGAGGTGCATTGGCCGGAGGTACCGGAACCGACTTCCACCATGTGCGAGCATCTTTGTTGAGTTGAAAGGTTGCGAGATGCACCCTCTCCTGATCGGTGCATTGGATGACATCAAATATACGATTCATTTCATCTATCCAGTTTTCTGCCTCGTCGGGATTAGACGAACCATAGAATCGCGGAGGATTTAAACTCCGAAAATTGTGATGTAGGTCACCAGCCCTTGCCCCTGCACCACCTTGCGATATGGTTTGCAATGCCTGAGTAAGGCCGGCAACTGTTTGTTGCATAACATCCCAATCTACACGATGAGCCATTTGTAAAATGAGGTACCTGAGAGAAAAATAACTACTTGTTATTTCTCATGAAATTGGGAGAAATAATCTTAAAGCTAATTAATTATTTTATCCCGGGCTCTACCCAATTCTCACATGGATATAGAAATTTCTTCCTTAGTTTATAGGTAGGGGTCCTTAAACCTTGAACTTTTCCTATGACATGACTCTTCTTCCTAAGTCCTGAGACTTAGGCTCTGAAACCAACTTTAACTGTCACGCCCCGAGCCTTTATTATAGCGGAAGACTAACTCGGGGAGCATGAACAGCCGGCATGATAAGCCTCTTGCAAGCAAGAACGATCAGAGCGCAAGACAATCACACATAAAGATGCAATTGCACAATATAGTTCAAACTTCAACTTTATTTTATTGATAATCAAATTGAACCCTCAATTACAATCACTAATTCAACTTCCATTATGTACTAGGCTCAAGAAATAGGAAGATTACATAGACTCAATCTAAACAATATAGACTTTCCTAAGTCTTCACTCTCATCTTGACAATACTTTCATTCGCTCTCGGACCCGCTACTTGTATAACCCGAATCCGAATTTGAATCACTTTCATCTCCTAAAAAGATTGGAAATAGGTAATGAGCACACTTGCCCAGTAGGTATCTTCGCATCAACATGAAGGCACTATTAAAGTAATTAACAATTTAGCTCTAAAGAATAAGGTAAAAATCATGCGAATGCGATCAATCATGTGATTAAACCAAAGTAACAAGATGATTATGTAAGTTAGAATGAGAACAAATACGAACTAGTAAGAATGTAACAAGAACATGATATTGGCCTTTCATGAACAAGAATGTATCGAGAATGTACTAGCAAGCCACATAATCATCACTCCAGTATCTTTTGCTTATGAGCAAGTACTTCATGAATTTCTGTGGAATATCAAGCAAGGAAGTCATGTACAAGAATGTCATGTCGTGCCGTGGATTCTCACTTATTTATAGAGAAAGTACTTCCAGCGCAATGCGATGCCAGTAGCATCATACCCCATGGTTTATAAAATAATATGTTTCCGACAATCAGCCGAGGGGGCTAGCATAGAGCCCATGAACACAATCAGTGTTCGATCGCATCTTCAAGTATAAATCAAGCTTTTTCCACGCATGTAACAATAAAGTATGGCCAAGAATATAATGAGTTCAAATAAGCTCATGATAACAATAATTCAATGAATGAATGCTTCAATAAGAATCATGAAAAATCAAGAATGACTTAAGCAAGGTTATGCTTATGGAAATAAATCGGTAGTAAAATGATACGTTCTTTATCTTCCATTCATTATATTAGGTTTCTTGATTAATATGATAAGTTCTAGATCATTAATAGTCCATCTAGAAACCTTGGAATATCAACCCTTGGTCCACCTTCGGTTAAAATACTCAAGCAGTGTGACGGTCGTGTAATGGGTCGTTACATGATGTGACGCTCCAGTATTGGGCTGTTACATTAGTCTAAATCCAGAACTAAGAAATCGGACTCAATTGAATGTGACGGTCGTATATTGAGCCGTTACTTTTGCCTGACGGTCAAACATAGAGCCGTTACATTACAATAACCAAAATCATCGATAGTGTAATCTAATCAATGGACTTTAATGGTACAACCAACTCGGCGTCCTGGTGGGAATCCCAGGCTCGCGGAGAATTACGGAGGCCTTGAAACAAGATTTCCTAGTCCATTGGAAGGAATATCCAATAGAGAGGTCCTCATGTCCAAGAATAATGTTCCTATAGTGCAAAGTGAACTAATGGATAACATACCGGAATATGTGCCATATACTTAAAGAAATGACTCTATAGATAGGAAAGAATGTGTAACATTATGAAACCAAGATAAAACTCCGTCAATACAACTTTGGAAAATCATGATTTAGAATACAAAACTATAGAGTTTTGGCCAATGAAATTAGCATAACTTAAAATAACCTAAGACTCATTAATCATGCAATTTGATTATGAATCAGAAACTAAACTCAAAGTCATGATAATAGGTTCAAACTTAGCTATCTAAGCTTATTTATAAGTAAACTTAACTGGTTATTATTCTGCCTTGGGCTGACAGAACACAGGTGTCTGACGGTCTAGGATAGGTGTATTACAATGTGTGACGGTTTATCGAGGGGCCGTTACAGTGGTGTAACGCTCCTGTTACGGTGCGTCAGAGACAATAGAACAAATAAAAGCACAACAGGATGTGACGGTCTATCGTAAGGCCATTACATTCATGTGACGGTCTTACGTTGGTGCGTCAGAGAATCTGCTGGCAGTAAACTAAGTAAAGGTTTATGAAAACATAACATGTCTGGAAATCAACATACTACCACTGTCCTAGTCATGAAAACGAAGTATAGGACAACTATATGCATAGGTTTAGTGAATAGACAAGATAATATCTTTTAATTTATATTTAGGACTAAGAAATGCATGAATATATAGAACTAGGAAATCATGAAATTCTTAGTCTATAATGCATGAAATCAAGCACAATCAAAGGGCTTTTATTCCTAACAAGTTGTTTTTGCCAATCATGAGATAGCCTACCTCTTCTAGAACCTTAAAACTTCGAATTTGATGCTAGGTGCTACCCTTAGTCCCTTGTACTTCTTGTGATAAATCAGCAACTTCAATCTGCTCTATTTTCTCAGCCTCTTGACCCAATGATGTGAACTTTTGAGGGTAAGAAGATGAAACTATTGGGAACAAAAAGTTCTAAAGGATCGTACTCTAATTACCTCATTTATTCTTACTAATATCTGGATCTTCAGGGGACTTGCGTTCAGATTCCTGGGTTGCTAAGGCTGAATCAGCAACTTTGGAAGCTTGTATCTCTTTGGTTGCTTGATCTCCTTGCACGAAATTTGGAGAACCATTAGTCTAAAGTATACTAAACAAAAGCTTCTAAAGAACTTACCCGAATTTATGGCTCCTTACCTTGATTCTTCACGAGCCAAAAGTAAGGGTCGCTCAGTTCAGAACTAGGTTCTATTTATAGGGTTTTGACTAGGGTTTGAAGATTAGATCGATTCTAGTGTCCTTAATTTGCCAGAACCTAATCCCTAAGAGTCCTTAGTAATGTTATAAGCTTCCTTAAGTCGATCTCTTGTAGATAGGATTTCAAAGTTCCAATCTCTTTATAATTTCCTCACCTTACGGAATCTGCAGGATGTAACGGTCGTGTCTAGGTGCGTTACATGGCTGTGGCGGTCGCCCGATAGACCGTTACATTCAACGTATATAGAGTTTTAATTTAATCAAACTCTTTTATTTGTTTATCCACATAATTATCTTATAGCAATAGTATTTAAATTTAAAATACGTGAATAAGCTAATTACCCTTCTAGAATATGGGCCAAACTTAATGGGCTTAGTCTATTAACCTTTTAGATAATAATTAGATAGGCTAGGTTAACTAATTAGCCTAATTGAGCCTGATAATGACTTATTAGTCCAATAATCCTTCATTAATTTTTTTAGGCCTTTATAATTTATAGAAAACTATTTTATAATTCAAAAATTATATATATAAATTCTGGGGTACTACAGTAAACATCTCTTTAGAGGATGAGACATTTAAAGAAATCCCTAAGGTGAATGTTTATAACATGGAGTTCATTACCACCTTTTTGAAGCTGAAATCATCTAGGATCAGTCAAGTAAAGGATCAAGTTTCAACCTACAATGATTATGGGAGAACAACAAGCAGAAAAAGAGGTCCCACTAGTGGAAAAGAGTCAGTTTCAAGCAGTAGATAAACAACAATAGGCAGAACAACAACAGCAGTAGGAAGTTGAACAAGCTGAACAGGAGCAACCGTTACCTATTATCGAGATGGAAGAGACTGTGCAACAAGAACAACAACCACCACTTGTTGAGACAGAAGTGGAAGTGCAGCCAGAACAAGAAGCTCAACAGGTATTGGAAGAATATGTTCCAGAGGTTCAAGAAGAGATTCATCCAGTAATTGCTGAGGATGAACAGGTACCTAATTAGTAGGAACATGATATAGGTGACATGGAAGTAGTTGATGAAGGAGTTCATGAAGTGCAGCAAATGGAGATAGTTCAACATCAACAAGAACTTCATGAACTGCAAGAACAGGAATTGGATGATCAGTTCTTACAATAATTAGATCAGCACATTGATGAGCTTATTGAGCAACTTGGGCAGTGTTAGGACGGTGCAATGGATACAGAGGGGGGGTGAATGTATCTCTCTACAAAATTGCCCCACTTAAAAACAATAAGCCTGCTGCTAGACACAGTTGCGGAATAAAAGCTATAGAGCTCTTCAAGAAGAAATTCAAATAAACATTTGATCAATCAGTTGAACTGCTAACTATACTGGTGGAACCTGATCAAGTCTAATGCCGAAGACAGAACTATGCAAACCAGACTCACTTAGCAAAATATGTAATGCTCAAGGTTACTTCAGATAGAAACAAGAATGCTCAGATAACCTGTGAAAGAGGTAGAAGACAAGGGGCAAACACACAAGGTAAACCACAGCACAGTAGATTTTTTAGGTGGTTCGGTCCATAGACCTACATCCACCCCTCACTCCAAACCGGAGTGAGGCTTCCACTAGCACAAGCTAGAACCGTAGACTCAATCTGCAAACAAGTGCTGCCAAACAGCTTGATCAGAGGAACAACCTCCCCTCTTCCTCCAGACTGGAGGGCAACCACTAGTGACTGCCCGTCACTAGCAACCAGAGACCGAAGTCTCTCTTCCTCCTCCCAGGAGGGAACCCACAAGCGACACCAGTCACTTGCAACCGGAGACACCAAGTCTCCCTTCCTCTGAAACCCAGAGGAAACCCACAAGTGACGCCCAGTCACTTGCAAACTAGAGGTCACGAACCTCTCTTCCTCCACACCAGAGGGAAACACTAGTGACACACAGTCACTAGCAAACCAGAGAGCAAATCTCCCTTCTCCTGAGACCACAGGAGGAACCCGACCTCAAACCAGAGAATCGGAAGAACAACAAGCCAAGGAAGTGTAAAAGAAAAGAAAATAAGAAACAAAAATACAGCAATCAGAAAGCTGGAAATGAAATCCACAAAGTGTAGCTCTCGCAGGAGCAAATCTGGTTTGGATCTGATCCAATTGCCAGACATACAAGTATTCTGATGAAGCTTCAGTCTCTCTTCTTCCTCACGAGCTCTCTCCTTTCTCTTTCTTTCTTCCTCTGCTTTCTTCTTCTCTCTACTTCTCTTTCTCTTTCTCTCATCCTTTTTCTTCTTCTGCTTTCAGCCTCTCTGCTGCTCTCTCCTTTTTCTTCTTCTACTTTTTCTGCTCTCTGCCTCTCTGCTTCGATCACTTTCACCCTCTTCTCGAGATGGAGGAGTCTTCAATTTATAGCAGCAGTAGCTAGGGCGTGCTCAAGGCTTGTGCCCTCTTTGACAGAGATAACCTCGGATCACGTGCCAGGTGCCAACCTAGGATCACGTGCCCACTCATCAGCTTGAATCAACCTGAAAGAAGATAAAAATGGATGCATCGAGTTAGTTCAAGCTTTGAACCAAAGGATGATGTACAGACTTGTTTTGAACAATGCACAAATGCATATAGGAAAGTCTACGCAATGAATCATGGATGCTCGGACATGCAGTCAACCTCTGTACAGACTTTAGATGCATGCATGCGATAGCAATGTCATACTTGCTGGTTTGTAATGCAGAATGCACTTAAACAAAGTATGCACAGTGAGGATGTATAGACTTTGATTTATGCATGCACAGACTTGTATGAAGAACAGGCTGTACAGACTTCAGACTCAGCTACGAACTGAGCTAAAGAATGTATAGACTTGAAAAATGATGCACACGATGTACAAACTTGCTTTGAAGGATTGCATAGCCATTGATGAATGTACAGACTTTGAACGTGTGTAATGCAGACATAAAGAGTGTATAGACTTGAATGCTTGTGATGCAGACAA
Source organism: Amorphophallus konjac (assembly GCA_022559845.1). Taxonomy (NCBI): domain Eukaryota; kingdom Viridiplantae; phylum Streptophyta; class Magnoliopsida; order Alismatales; family Araceae; genus Amorphophallus; species Amorphophallus konjac. The sequence goes on from CM040119.1 coordinate 177,963,110, forward strand.
CAAGTGTATAGAATTGAAAGTCATGAGACGCAGACACCGAGTGTACAGACTCTTGATGAATGCATGTAATGCACTAAGCGATGTATAGACTTTGAACTAATGTAATGTGCAAACGTTGTACAGACTTGCTGATGTGTAATGCAGTGTGCACAAGTGAAGTATGCACAACAAAAATGAATGCACTGACATGCCGTTAACAATTGTATTGACTTCGTGTGCTTGCGACATCAATGTACAAACTTGCTGATTTGTTATGCAGAATGCACTTAAACAAAGTATGCACAAACACAACAGTAGGTAATGTGTAGACTCTGCGTGCAGCAATGTGCAGACTTGCTATCAAGGAGTGTGCAGACTTGCGAGTGTTTGGACTTAGTGAGCATGCAGCAGCCAATGTATAGACTTTCTGGTGTATGGACTTGGTGAGCATGCAGTGTATAGACTTGGCCGATGTAATGTTCAAATGTTGCATTGATACGCCACAAAAGGATGTACAGACTTTAGAAGTGATGCATGAATAGGCGACGATGTGTAGACTTGGCCAATGTACAGACTTGAAGAAATGCATGCAACGATCTACAGACTTGACCGATGCAAACTATGCAGAACTCTGTACAGACTTTAAGTGATGCATGCAACGATGTATAGACTTGTCCGATGCATTCTACGCAAACGCTATACATACTTGAATGCTCCATGCACAAAGACGCTGAGTGAGATGATGTATATGTATAGACTTGAGGATGCATGGACTATGCACATAGATGCTAAGAGAGACGATGTATAGACTTGAGAATGCATGGACTATGCACATAGACGCTAAGAGAGACGATGTATAGACTTGACAATGCATGGACTATGAGTGAATGTGGCGTGCAGCGGGACAATGCATGGACTTAACCTATGCACCAACATTTCTGTACAAAAATTAACATATGCACAGATCTGAGAGTAGGCAGAACATTACCTGATCTGACTGTGCATTGACCTTACCTGTCAATGATTTGACTTTTGACTTGAATTGACTTCATGACCTGTGAGTCATTCTTAAACCTGTTCTGACATTTTCTCATAATATATCAGGATTATATCATCAAGGATGTACATGTAAACATAATGAGACATAATATTTGTCATCATCAAAACCCCAGAACCACAGGAGACACAACAGGCAGTAGCAACAGCAAAGATCAGTTGACCAAACTGAACAGAGCAATGATCAGAGGCAGGAAGAGCTACACGAAGTGCAAAGAGTGGAAGAGGTTCAGGAAGAGCTACCTCAAGAAGTTCAAGAAGTTGAGGTTGAAGCTCCACAAAATATATTTCTAGGTCCTACCACTTACTATGGTCCTTATCATGGGCCAATAACTACATTAGGAATTCAGCCACCATTGTCTCCTGAACAACCCTTTATACCACCAGAATTTCAAGATTCCAGCTCTGCTGGACCCAGCACAGGACCATAAATTGCTGAAATGTTTCTCACACTGATAAACCTCCTGATGAACCAGAGTAGAATGATGAATGCACAGTTCATGCATCTAAATTCAGCTATTCATAGACTAGATGCAAGGATGCTCTATTTGGAACAGATTGTGGACAATCAGTGGATGAAGTTTGTATATGATAAGTACAAATCTGATGAGAGATTGCATGGCGTTTTGGAATCCATACTGAAAGTATGTCACAAGGCAGGAGAAATTTTTGGTAATCTCAGAGACACTAAGGCTACATCATATATAAAACTTACTCAGACTCTTGTCCATTCTTATGATGTCAAGATAGAGCTAGAACATGTAAAACATCAGGTGACCTTGTTCAGCCAAGACCAGTAGAATATGAATTAGAGAATTAATACAATATCTGGTGAAGTACATTGAAGTTTTATACAACTTGGAAACACTTATAGGAAACTGAAAATTGTTCAAGCACAAGTTTGGCAGTTAGCTGACAATGTCAAAGATGTGGTGACTTCTCAAGCTACCAGTACCTCCACCTCAATGGCTGAAATTCACACCCATCAGACATCTCAAATAGAAAACATGTGTACCATGTTGCAATCTTGGTTTGTGGATCTCACCTCCACTGTAAATGAGCTTCAAGCACAAGTTCGCCAGAATGATCAGACAATCATGACCAAATTTGCAGCTCTGGTAACTAAAGTGGATAGGATTCGTAACTCCTTTCCAATGGCAATACCTCTAACGGGTAGCTCCAGCAGAACACCCATCAGAAGGGCCAGGTCAAGAGGTGCAAGCTCAATCAGAACCAGTCTAGCTGATATTTAAAGTTCTCACCCTACTTTTTGCTAATGACAAAGGGGGAGACATATTCTAAACTTATTTCCAAGTCTGGGAAGTTGTCTGTATGGGGGAGATATGAGATATGAGGATGATTGGATGAGAATGATGAGTATGTACTTGAGGATATTTCTTCTTTGGTTGCCTCTGAATGTTGTAAATGAAGAAAGATAAGCTCTTTTTTCTTTTAAACCCTTGTGTGTGCTGTGATGTTTCAGTCGAACATCAATTCCGTTCATGTTTTTCATTGCACACAGAAAAGGCATATGTCACATTTGTGTTTTCAATGAGTGTTATGTTTGTCATGTCTGCATCTGATCTTGAATGATTAAAAACATTGGCTGTTTTTGAAAATTTGTGCAGACCTATGGTTGAATGCATCTTTCAGTGAATGTGTGTATTCTCTCTACCTTGTGCTAACTTACATGACTCATAGTTGTCATTATCAAATAGGGAGAGATTGTTGGAACCCTGGTTTTGATAATGACAGTCTATGAATCATGTCAAGACTGAATTGCATAAGCATAAGTACCTTCATCCATAAATCATGGAAAGGGCAGATGGATTTTGATATTGTTCTTCAGCATGAGTAGCAAATTACTATCAAACAATCTCATCAAAAACTACCAGAATTCTATGTATCCTTTGTTTATGCCAAGTGCACACTAGCTGAAAGAGTATCTCTATGGGTCTCTCTTACTCATGTCAATTCTTTGATTAATGGTCTGTGGATAGTTACTGGAGATTTCAACAGCCTTATGGAAATTGATGAAAAACTGGGGGGTAACATGCCTTGTTTAAGATCTATGATGGATTTTAAGGATTGTATAAATGACTGTGGTCTATTAGATGCTGGTTTTTCTGGGCTCCAAGTACACTTGGCATAACCAACAAACAGGTGCCAAAGGAATATGGGCTAGGCTAGACAGGGTCCTCATCAAAAAATTATGGATGAATTCTTTTCCTATTACTGTGGAACACCTGTCTAGAGAAGCGTCGGATCATGCTCCCCTTTTAGTAAAATTGGCCTTATAGAGCACTATCAAAACCAGATTTTATTTCCAGCAAATGTGGACAAAGCATGAGCTTTTTCTTTAGGCAGTGGACCGATGCTGGAAAACCAGTCCACTAGCTTCCTCTGCTATCACTACATTGTGTATTAAGCTTAAATCATTGAGGTATATGCTCAGGGATTGGAACAAGAATGTATTTGGAAATGTTCACAAAAATCTGATGGAAGCTGAAGATCTTATCCTTCAGGCTGAACACAGATATGACCAGCAACCCTCTCCTAGCACTTTTTCAGAACTTGAAAAAGCTAAAAACATCCTTACATAGAGAATTCTTCATCAAGAAATTTTTTGGAAACAAAAGTCAAGAATCAGGTGGCTGGCAGAAGGAGACAGAAATACAAAATTCTTTCATTTGACTGCAACTGGCAATAGAAGAAATAACAGAATCCCACATCTCAGAACCTCTGCTGGTGACCTTACTACTGATAATCAAAAGATGAAGGATATTGCTATAAACCATTTTCAAGCTGCCTTCACCTCCCAACCTCATTATATTGACAATGATAGTCTTAACTGCATTCCTCAAATGTTAACCCATGATGACAACAATTTCCTGAATGCTATTCCTACTGATATGGAAATCAAAGAAGCAATTTTTTCTATATCTCTTGACAGTGCCCCAGGCCCGGATGGATTTATTGGGAGTTTCTTTCAAAAGGCCTGGCCGATTATTGCTGATACAGTTATCAAAGCTATTCAGGAATTTTTCAGTCAAAGGATATCCCTTCCTAGGTGTTTCACTGCTACCATTATAGCTCTCATTCCTAAGAACAAGAATGCAAGTGAAATTTCTGAATATAGGCCAATCAGTTTATGTAACTTTTCTCACAAGATCATCTCCAAAATTCTGAGCATCAGGCTAAGCAGATTCCTACCTTCTCTCATCTCTATGGAGCAAACAGCTTTTGTCAAAAGGAGGCACATTATTGAGAATATTATTCTAGCTCAGGAAATGGTTCAAGAGCTGGGCAGAAAAGTCAGAGGTAGTAATGTCATCCTAAAATTGGATATGGCTAAGGCATATGACAGAATTGAATGGGATTTTCTATTTGCTGTACTGAAGAGGTTTGGCTTTGACAATCAGTTCATTGAGTTGATTGAAAATCTGATTACAAATTGCTGGTTTTCCATATCACTTAATGGTGAGTCTGCATGATTTTTTAAATCTACCAGAGGCATCCGTCAAGGTGACCCCATTGCTCCTTATCTTTTTATTCTGGCTCAGGAGACACTTAGTAGATTACTAAAGGATAATTTTGTTAAAGGGAAAGTGGGATGATTTTCTGGACCGAGGAGGTGTCCTCTTATCTCCCACCTTCTTTTTGCTGATGACACTCTAGTTTTTGAAAATGCCACTACTGTTTCTATCTGCAACCTCATGAACACATTAAAATCCTATGAGCAAGTATCAGGTCAGCTGATAAATGTGGCCAAAAGTGGGTATCTCATTCATCCTAAAACCAACCATGCTCTTCAAAGAAGACTTGAGAACATCACTAGTTTTTCTAAACAAGCTTTTCCACACAAGTATTTGGGCTATCCTCTGGTCTTGGGCAGAACAAAAAAAGTATTCTTTGCTGGTATTATTAACACTATCCAGAAGCGTATAGAGGGTTGGCAAACTAGATATCTCTCACAAGGTGCCCGATTGATTTTAATCAAGCATGTTCTATCATCCATTCCCATATACATTTTAGCATCTACCCCTCTCCATGCTGGCATACATCAGCTTCTTGATAGATCCTTTGCTAATTTCTTTTGGGGATCTTCTGCATATGGTAACAGAAAACACTGGAGATCTTGGAAAACTACTTGCAAACCAGTCTCTCAGGGTGGACTTGGGATTATGTCTCTCAGACATATGGACCTTGCCTTGCGGATTAAAATGCTTTGGAATGGACTGCATTCTAATTCACTCTGGGCTGAGTTTTTCAGGGCAAAATACATTCAAGATAGACATCTCACAGAGGTTAGTTTCAAAGCCATGAAAGGTATTAACAGAGGTAGCTGGATCAAAGCTAAAACACTGATCCTGCAAAACCAGAGGACCATTCTTGGTGATGGGGCTGAAACAAACTTCTGGAAGGATATCTGGCTGGGAAACAAGACATTAGATTCATATGCTTCCAATGATAGTATACCTAGTACACCAAATTCAAATGTGACTGTCAGGGATGTCATTCTGAATCCTACTCAGGAGGATGTTCAAACTATGGAATCAATTCTTCCAGTTGAAATTAGAAAAGTAATATCACCGGCCTTGTTGACCCCATATCCAGACCAAGTCATATGGTGTCTAACAGGTAATGGGACCTACTCGGTTTCTTCGGCATATAGAAACATGATGCACTCTCAAACGTCACAGATGATGGAGATGAACCCAAATTGGAATTGTATATGGTCCCAATGGATTCCAACCAAAATTTCAATTCATATTTGGAAGGTATTCTTCAACTGTCTGCCCACTGATCAAAATATTCAGAACTCAGGAATTCCAATATGCTCTAAATGTAGATGCTGTCAGGATCATTCAGCAGAGAATAATGACCACTTATTTGCTAAAAGTGATTGGGTTGTGGCCATCTGGTCTTTTTTTCAGTCCAAGGGATTGGAAACCGAAGGCAGCACAATCAGAGATTTAATCATTCAAGCAATACAAAATGCCTTAGGCAAATCTCTTGTTGGACTCTTCACAATTGCAGTGATTGGTTACAGTCTATGGGAAATATGGACTGCAAGAAACTCTGCTACTCACGAGGATAAAATTTCAAAGCCACATAGCATGATACACAAAATCTTATCACAGGTTAAGCAAACCCTGTCCCTTTCCAAGCTTCAGGAAGGAAAGTATAATAGAAAGGAAATTCTTTCTACATGTGGTATTCAGGTTTCTGCTAATAATGGGCCAATGGTGAAAATCATTAAATGGCAACTACCACCTTGGCATATCTAAAACTGAACACGGATGGCGCATCAAAGCAATCTGCAGTTTCAGGTGGTGGTGGTGTGATAAGGGATACCCATGGTTCTGTTATATTTGCTTATTCTCACTTCTACGATCAAGCGAGTAGCATAATGGCTGAAGCTAGAGCACTTATGGATGGTTTAAAATACTTGAGAACTATCACTTCCCAACCGAGCCAAATTGAATGCGACTCAAAGATTCTGGTCCAAGTTATCAACAACAAGATTCCATGCCCCTGGGAGATTCTAATATTTGTGAGGCAAATTCGGACCCTTCTTTCAGCAAATGACTCAATTACCCATATCTTTCGTGAGGCGAATAAAGTGGCAGATTCTTTAGCAAATTTTGCTTGCAATACAAAATGTAATTTATTTTTTTCTTCTCAGCAGCAACTCTCCAGCCATATTAAAGGTGCTGCCCGGTTGGATAAGTTAGGCATGCCTAGCATTCGATTGATGTAATTCTTTATATCTTTCATTATCAATAAAATTTGCCTCCTAGCTGTGCATTGGACCCCCCAATGTACCTAGGCAAGGTTTTTGATAAAAAAAAGTACCTTCATATTGAACAAACCTATTCTTTGTTGTCCAAGTGTCTAATATGAGGTCGATGCATATACAATTGTTTTCAGCTAAGGTCAATGCACATTTTCATTGTCTTCTTCATCAGGTTGGTACATTACATTGCATAATAGCTCATCAGGTCGATGCATGATTCTGACACAGGTTGATGCATACTGCATATTTGAACTTCAAGGTCGACATGTGTTTGGAGTCTGAATAACTTAGGTTGATGCATGTTTGGCTTTAAGCCAACTAAGGACGATGCATGTTTTGCTTTAGGCTAACTAAGGTCGATGCATGTTTTGCTTTAGGCTAACTATGGTCGATGCTCATTTTAGTCTTATGCATATAAGGTCGATGCACATTTTCCTTGTGCATTAGGAAGGTCGATGCACATTTTTAGTTTAGTGCATATAATGTCTGTGCATCTTTCTTGACAGGTCTATCTGTGCATCATTAAGCTTAATGCATCGTGTTTAAACATTATTGTCTGAACTTATGAAGATCTGAGATTCCATTCTTCAAATAATTATCTTCATAAGCTCTATGTTGATCCCTCTACTAATAATCTCTAATATTAATCTGATAGGTTAAACCAGCTCATCAAGGATTAACTGGCATATGCTCAAACATCTGGGCTATATAGAGGTTGACTGCACGCGGAACTTGTGTAAAGCCGATGTGAATCAAGGCAGGAGGATACCCTAGATAACCTACCACATGGATCATCTTAATGTCTAATCGTGACATGTGGACATCCCTGAAAAGACTGGAACGGGCCCTTCACACACCCAACGCGTGAGCTCGTGGGACCCCAAGATTGAAGCCCTATAAAAATGCCTTTTCTGCGATCAAATCGGAGGAAGATGAAAAATGGGGCTATCAGAAGAAAAGTGAGAAGAGGCAGAAAAGAAGAAGAGTTCAAAAGAGGAGCCGGAGCTCGTGAGAAGGGTCTGAGATAAAGTTCAGAAAGAGAGAGAGAGTCTACTGAAAAAAGAGGAAGAAAAATAGAGTATCGGAATTTGGAGAAGTCTGAGGAAGAAAAGTGAGAGTGGGCAGAGAAAGAGAAAGGGAGTGAGAAAGAGAGATAGAGAGGAGTTTTAGGTTGAGGCCCTGAGTGAGCTTCAGTTCTTGGATCAGATCTAGAACTAGTTTTTGCTCCAGCGTGAGCTATTTCGTTTTGCGTTTTCTTTTGAGTTTGTTCTTTGCTTTCTTCTATCTTCAACCAAGCTGTGTATCAGCAGAGCGAAGCTGCATTACTGAGTGGGCGAGGAGGAATCCTCGGACAGCAAGCTGTGATTGCTCAGCAGATAGCCAAGCTGTAATGCTCAGCGGATAGCAAGCTGTGTTGCTCAGCGGCTGTAGGTATTTCTATCCCCGAAGCTGTGGATAAGCGGTCTTAAGCTGTGTGTCAGTAGTAAGCCTCACTCGGGTTTGAGTGGGGGATAGACGTAGGTCTGTGGTAGTAGACCAAACCATCTAAAACTTCTGTGTAGTCGGTTTATGCTTTTGTCATTTCCATTTCCTCTTTCCCCATTTCAGAGGATGAATGAGCACAGTGATCATGTTTAAGAGTTTATCTGTGTGCACTTAGGTGAGTCCATCTACATTATTTATATCTACAACTCCTCTACATATTTCATTTGATTACTATCTGTTTGAAGTTCATTTTATTTTATTAACTCTTCTAAGATTTAAATTCCGCAAGTTTTTTAACAGGGATTCATTCACCCCCCCCTCTGAATCCGTGACTAGCACCCTAACAATTGGTATCAGAGCGGGTCTCTAATTGTCCAGATCCAACGCTCTGCAGAGGATCCTGTTGTATTTTGGTGCTTTGCTCATTGCTCTGAATCTGTTTGACAAGTGTCTTCAATGACGTCTCCTCTGGTTTTCGATGGTTCTATGTTTAGCAGATGGCTAGGCGGCCTACGCACTTACATGAATTCCATTGACTCTAATCTATGGAATCTTGTATCTAATGGCCCGCATAAACTGCCTCATGATCAAACTAGGTGGTCTAACGAGGACAGTTTGATGAACCGTGATAATATCACATTCCTTAATATCCTGAAGGCTGCAGTTGATACTGATATGTTTCCTTCTATTCGCAGGTGCACTTCTGGAAAAGAAATTCTAGATACTATAATCGCTGCTCATGGGAAACAAGAAGAAAGATGCCTGATGGCCAACCGGAGCGATCACAGCAGTGATCAAATCATTGAGACAACGTCTCGGGTAAGCTCCGGATCTGAAGAGATTTCTTTTGATCGACTTGTAATGATGCATGAAGAACTGTCTAACAGATATAAGAAACTTAAATCTGAACATAAAAAATTGAAATAGAAAATTGATCAGAATAGTCCAAATTCTTCTTGTGAAAATTGTTTGAGTCTAAAGCGATCTTATGATAAATTCTTGTCAGATGTTCATATGCATAAGAAACAAAATTATTTGCTGAAAAATGAAAATCAAGAATTTGCATACAAAATTTCTGAACTAGAAGAGAAATTGAATGATAGCATGAATACCTGCCTAGAGAATGACAATCTTAAAAGTCTGAAAAGTTAAAATATTTATCTGAGAAAACAATTGGAAGATTTTGGAACCATTCAACTGGAATTAAATGAATTGAAGTCTCAAACCCAAACCCACAAAAAATATCTTGAAGAAAATGAAGAGATTGAAGATCTGAAAGTAAAAAATGGTGAAATTCTAATGAAACTGCAAGAGCTGAATAAGGTGAAATCTGAAGTAGGTAAACTAAAACTTGAGAATGCTGAACTTCAGAAGAGCAATGAAAAGTCAGCCTGCAATAACTGTCCTCTTCTAAAGGAAATAAATGAAGATCTTCATCTTGATAATGAATGGCAGAGAAAATTGACTGACCCTTTCAAGGAAGAAAACAAAAATTTGTTGGATGAGAAATCGGAATTTGAATAGAGAGAAGAGAAACTGATTGAAAGACTGGACTTAATATCCAGCAGTGAAAAACATGATGAAGAAATTGAGAAGTTGGTAAAGGAAAATGAAAATATCAAGGAACAGAACAAAAAGCTCATGGTCTTGAACACTGCCATGTCAGAAAAATGATTGGCTATTGAAAAAGGAAAATGTGTCATGAATGAAAATAAAGCTGACAGTGAACAGAAATTGAGACAGAAAATTAATACACTCAAAAGTTTGAATGATAGGTTACATCAACAAATAATTATCTGTGAATCTGATATTGCATGTTATGAGGTTGACATTGTATCTCTAAAATCTGAAACCTAAGACCTAAAAAATTCATTGTCTAAATTTGTTAAGGGAAAGGATAACTTGGATAAAATTCTTGGAACTAAAGTGAGTTTCCAGAAAGAAGGACTTGGCTACAATCCAGTCCACGAGAAGTTGTCTGAAAATAAAGAGCTTACTCCTTTTATGAGCTATTCTGAGGCATCCAAACCATCCTCTTCATCTATCTTTCAGTTTACTGCTCAGAAATCTGAAAATTTGTCTAAAAATCTAAAAATAGGTGAAAAAAGAAAAAGATTGTGAATCAGAATAAAAATAAAAAAGTTTATGTTGTTGTTGTAGATTCTACTAATTTTGTGAACTCTGATAGTTCTGCGCATGTTGTTCACAATTCTCCCATTCATTCACATGCACACAAATAGAATGGGTCATGTCATTATTGTGGTAGGGCAGGTCATGTTAGGGATGACTGCCAAGTAATGATAGCTGATGACATGAATGCATCTAAGAAACTGAATGAAGATAAAAAGGGCAACAATCATGCTGTGCAGAAAAAGAACATTCAATGCTTTCATTGTAAAAGAATTGGGCATATGATGCATGACTGCTGGTTTCTTAAGAATGCTGGATTAAAAACCCAAAGAAGCTTTAATGAACAAAGAAGGACAAATTTGACTTCAAATAAAAGGCCTCATTGTGTCAACTGTAAAAGAATTGGCCATACAGTTTAGGACTGTTGGCATATGAGAAGAAATTCCATGTTTCATGATAGAAAAGGTAGAGCTAATGCCCTCCCACAAAAATATTCCAATTATGCATCTAAGAACAACATGAATGCATTTATGTCATGTCATTATTGTGGGAATGTGGGGCATGCCATGAGCAAATGTTCAATCATGAAATTTGATGATTTGAATGATTGGAGTACACCTGCTAGAGGTGTAACTCATCTGACAGGACCCAAGAGTTCTTGGGTTCCTAGATATACAAATTGATCTTTGTTTGCAGGTGTGCCTTGATGGCAGAAAATAAAGGGGTAAATAAAATTCAAGGCACATAAAGGTCAGTTAAACCCCACTCTAATTATTTTTTGCTTGAATAATTCTTCTTGAGTTACTGCATGTCTGGCTGAACTGAATCCATGAATGCGATTTCGCAATCTGTGCTGAAAACATGATCATTTGCCACATGTATGCTTCACGTGAGGATCTCCATGTTAGAATTCATGTGTATCAATTATTAGTCATTCATATTAGTCATTTATAAATGCATATCATTTATTGACCTAATGGACCTAATGGTATATCAAATGGTATTTGCCCAAGGGTAGATAAAGTCTGCCTGAAAGCTTTTACTATGCGTGAAGTGGTCCCTAGGACCTATGTTCTCCGCCAAGTACCAAGGGTCAAATCTACGAGTAGTACTAAAATTAAAATGTGCATTTCATTATCATACCACTCTGTCAATGAGAAAAAGGAATTGGTGTCTGATTGAAATCACTGCACACGGTGAGGGGGAGCTGAGCTTAGCTTGTCAAATTCTTGGGTTGCTACTGGTTGTCAGTATTTAGTCATGGGCTATTAATGATGGTTGAAGTGGTGCGGGGAATTGTGTTCATTGGTCAGTTTATGTAATGTGCTGTGTTGTTGTTGAGATGGTTCTTGGCTAATGCACTGCTTAGTTAAGCTGGTTGTTGAATGCTGCTCTGCCCTATATAGAAGGCTGATGTCTGATTAAATGCAAGTGAGGCTAGTTGTGTGCAAATATGTCCTAAGTATTACCCTTGCTTAAACGTGGTGTTCTACCTTTATACCTTTAACTGTTGACTCCATCACTCATCTTCATTTTCTTATCTGAGTTCTATGACAACTCTGTCATAAGAATCTATCACTCAGGGGGAGTAAAAGACTTGAAATCTATCAACTTTATTAACCCTCAATGGTTGGTTTCTAAGACCACCCAGACCATAAAAGAAATTTGATGGACTTCACAGAAACATGATTTTCTGTTTATGAAGATTAAATCCTATCTTAATTGTTCTAGATTATCTTTGAGTGTATCTTCAATGGTCTTAAAACATTCTAAATTTGGAATTGTTCTATTGTTCTCCATAAATCTGAAAATTTTAAGTAATCAGGCAATCCGGTAGAAGATCATGCTCTTATACTATTCTTAAATTATGTTTTGTGTTAAATTTGTTATAAGACTAGAGAATACACCATTTTATTATATTGAGAAAAAGGTAGATCAATGGTATATATTTTTGAGAAACTGACCCTCTTTATCAATGAAATTTAGAGGTCATGTCATGATAAAAAATAATATATCTGTTCATAATTTGAAGCATAAAGGTAGATTGCACTTAGTAAGCAGGGATTCTGGTGTTTAATCAATATGTCTCCTTGTGTAAGAAGGTGTAGTTATACAAGAATGCTAGAACTTGTAAACAAATAAATTAATATGGTTGACTCTGAGTTCTTCGTTCAAAAACTGAAAACTATTTTTAAGTTCAATATAAGACAGATTTAAATCAATTTTGTCTAATGAAAATGATAAGTAAGTTTAATGGTTTTATGACTGGGCATTGTACCTTGTTTAGATGGTTTTGTTTCCATTGATTTTGCTTTAGAGGATTAATTTCAGAAGTTTTACAAAGTAAGATACAAACCTCATATGCTAAAAATCATATAAATGTGAAGAAAGGCATTATAATTGAAAGTGAAGGGTAGTTTGGGAATAGACTATTGAAATTGGTAATGCCGGCAGAAATCAAGTTATAAAAGTCAACCCTATTTTTCAATGCCTTCCTCACTTTGCACTCACATCTTCTAGCTCGAGGTCTCTTTCCACAACGACGCACACCAGTCGTCTGTGCTACCTCGTTCCCTCCGTAACCCTGTCCGCTCCACCTTTGGTCTCCATTTTCCTTCTCTAAATTGCATCTAACCGTCCTACTACTCTTCGTCTCTCACTCTTCATCATAACCATCATGTCGTCGCCGGCCGCCAAGAGCAAGGGGAAGACGAAGGAAGTGGAGGAGCAACAACCGGAGGATATTGTGTCCATGAAAGCAGTAGAAGCTTCTCATGAGGAAAGAAGAACGGTGTCGGTACATCATCAAAGTGTCGTCTCTGCTTCAAGCAAAGAGAAATCTGCTAAAAGAAAAGGAAAGGCTTCTGAAGCTCCATCCAAGCGGCGCCCGACTTCTGTCGCAGAGTCAGTTCATAGTGAATCTGAAGAAGAGGATGACTCTGTAAGGTCCTCTATGCAAGCCGAGTTAGTGCTTGAGACCGACAGAATCATTTTTCCTCGGTATGTGGACTTCCACGATCACAAAATGCTAATTGAGTTTCCAAAACTTTTGGATTTGATAAAATTTCAGAAATGGAAAAAGTTCATGGGGAAACACAGACACTATTACCCTAGATTGGTCACTGAATTTTATAAGAATATGAGGTTTGATCCAAACCATTCTAGGATTACATCTCTTCTTAAAGGAGTCAGGATTGAGATTACCAAGCATTTTCTTCATAAAGTCTTTAGAGTTCCTGAAGATGGGGTGGTAGAAGGCATTTTTGAGTATGATAAGCATGAGGCCTACTCCATTCTGACTGACATGCCTTGTAACCCCAATGACAAAAAGTAAACAAAGTTGACTTATTTCAACGCCAATAAGTTTTCCCCTCTAAAGAGATTAATACACCACATGTTGACTACTATTATTACTCCACAAGCTGGAGGAAGAGGGAGATTATCTAAGTCTCAAACATTTATATTTTTTTGCATGTTCAAGAACATCAAAATTTGTCTGCCACATTTAATTATTCAGATTATGGGCACATGCAAAGACTCTAAGAGATATCTTCCTTATAGTGCCCACCTGACTACCATTTTCAAGAAAGTAAACATCTCTTTAGAGGACGAGACATTTAAAGAAATCCCTAAGGTGAATGTTTATAACATGGAGTTCATTACCACCTTTTTGAAGCTGAAATCATCTAGGATCAGTCAAGTAAAGGATCAAGTTGATCAACCTACAATGATTATGGCAGAAAAACAAGAAGAAAAAGAGGTCCCACTAGTGGAAAAGAGTCAATTTCAAGTAGTAGATAAACAACAATAGGCAGAACAACAACAACAACAGGAAGTTGAACAAGCTGAACAGGAGCAACAGTTACCTATTATTGAGATGGAAGAGACAGTGCAACAAGAACAACAACCACCACTTGTTGAGACAGAAGTGGAAGCACAGCCAGAACAAGAAGCTCAATAGGTATTGGAAGAATATGTTCCAGAGCTTCAAGAAGAGATTCATCCAATAATTGCTAAGGATGAACAGGTACCTAATTAGTAGGAACATGATATAGGTGACATGGAAGTAGTTGATGAAGGAGTTCATGAAGTGCAGCAAATGGAGATAGTTCAACATCAACAAGAACTTCATGAATTGCAAGAACAGGAATTGGATGATTAGTTCTTACAATAATTAGATCAACGCATTGATGAGCTTATTGAGCAACTTGGGCAGTAGCAACAGCAAAGATCAGTTGACCAAACTGAACAGAGCAGTGATCAGAGGCAGGAAGAGCTATAAGAAGTGCAAAGAGTGGAAGAGGTTCAGGAAGAGCTACCTAAAGAAGTTGAGGTTGAAGCTCCATAAAATGAATTTCTAGGTCCTGCCACTTACTATGGTCCTTATCATGGGCCAATAACTACATTAGGAATTCAGCCACCATTGTCTCCTGAACAACCCTTTATACCACCAGAATTTCAAGATTCCAGCTCTGCTGGACCCTGCATAGGACCACAAATTGCTGAAATGTTTCTCACACTGACAAACCTTTGATGAACCAGAGTAGAATGATGAATGCATAGTTCATGCATCTAAATTCAGCTATTCATAGACTAGATGCATGGATGCTCCATTTGGAACAGACTATGGACAGTCAGTGGATGAAGTTTGTATATGATAAATACAAATCTGATGAGAGATTGCGTGGCGTTTTGGATTCTATACTGAAAGTATGTCACAAGGCAGGAGAAATTTTGGGTAATCTCATAGACACTCAAGCTACATCATATATAAAACTTACTCAGACTCTTGTCCATTCTTATGATGTCAAGATAGAGCTAGAACATGTAAAACTTCAGGTGACCTTGTTCAGACAAGACCAGCAGAATATGAATCAGAGAATTAATACCATATCTGGTGAAGCACATGGAAGTTTTATACAACTTGGAAACACTTATGGGAAACTAAAAATTGTTCAAGCACAAGTTTGGCAGTTAGCTGACAATTTCAAAGATGTGGTGACTTCTCAAGCTACCAGTACCTCCACCTCAATGGCTGAAATTCACACCCAGCATACATCTCAAATAGAAAACATGTGTGCCATGTTGCAATCTTGGTTTGTGGATCTCACCTCCACTGTAAAGGAGCTTCAAGCACAAGTTCGCCAGAATGATCAGACAATCATGACCAAATTTGCATCTCTGGGAACTAAAGTGGATAGGATTCGTAACTCCTTTCAAATGGCAATACCTCCAACAGGTAGCTCCAGCAGATCACCCATTAGAAGGGCCAAGTCAATAGGTGCAAGCTCAATCAGAACCAATCTAGCTGATATTTAAAGTTCTCAACCTACTTTTTGCTAATGACGAAGGGGGAGACATATTCGAAACATATTTCCAAGTCTGGGAAGTTGTCTGTATGGGGGAGATATGAGATATGAGGATGATTGGAAGAGAATGATGAGTCTGTATTTGAAGATATTTCTTCTTTGGTTGCCTCTGAATGTTGTAAATGAAGAAAGACAAGCTCTTGTTTCTTTTAAACCCTTGTGTGTGCTGTGATGTTTCAGTCAACCATCAAATCGGTTCATGTGCACACAGAAATGACATATGTCACATTTGTGTTTTCAATGAGTGTTATGTGTGTCATGTATGCATCTAATCTTGAATGATTAAAAACATTGGCTGTTTTTGAAAATTTGTGCAGACCTATGGTTGAATACATCTTTCAGTGAATGTGCGTATTCTCTCTACCTTGTGCAAACTTACATGACTCATAGTTGTCATTATCAAAAAGGGGGAAGATTGTTGGAACCCTGGTTTTGATAATGACAGTCTATGAATCATGTTAAGACTAAATTGCATAAGCATAAGTACCTTCATATTGAACAAACACGTTCTTTGTTGTTTAAGTGTCAAATCTGAGGTCGATGCATATTCAGTCGTTTTTAGCTAAGGTCAATGCACTTTTTCATTGTCTTCTTCATCAGGTCGGTACACCACATTGCATAATAGCTCATCAGGTCGATGCATGATCTTGACATAGGTCGATGCATACTACATATTTGAACTTCAAGGTCGATGCGTGTTTGGAGTCTGAATAATTAAGGTCGATGCATGTTTTGCTTTAGGCTGACTAAGGTCGATGCATATTTTGCTTTAGGCTAACTAAGGTCGATGCATGTTTTGCTTTAGGCCAACTAAGGTCGATGCATGTTTTGCTTAACTAAGGTCGATGCATGTTTTGCCCTAAAGGTCGATGCATGTTTTGCTTAACTAAGGTCGATGCATGTTTTGCTTTAGGCCAACTAAGATCGATGCATGTTTTGCTTTAGGCTGACTAAGGTCGATGCATGTTTTGCTTTAGGCTAACTAAGGTCGATGCTCATTTTAGTCTTATGCATATAAGGTCGATGCACATTTTCCTTGTGCATTAGGAAGGTCGATGCACATTTTTAGTTTAGTGCATATAATGTCTGTGCATCTTTCTTGAGAGGTCTATCTGTGCATCATTAAGCTCAATGCATCGTGTTTAAACATTGTTGTCTGAACTTATGAAGATCTGAGATTCCATTCTTCAAATAATTATCTTCATAAGACCTATGTTGATCCCTCTGCTAATAATGTCTAATATTAATCTGATAGGTTAAACCAATTCATCAAGGATTAACTGGCATATGCTCAAACACCTGGGCTATATAGAGGTTGACTGCACGTAGAACTTGTGTGAAGTCGATAAGTGGCACGTAAATCAAGGAGGGAGGATACCCTAGATAACCTGCCACGTGGATCATGTTAATGTCTAATCGTGACACGTGGACATCCCTGAAAACACTGGAACGAGCCCTTCACACGCCCAACGCGTGAGCTCGTGGGACCCCAAGACTGAAGCCCTATAAAAATGCCTTTTCTGTGATCAAATCGGAGGAAGATGAAAAAGGGGGCTATCAGAAGAAAAGTGAGAAGAGGCAGAAAAGAAGAAGAGTTCAGAAGAGGAGCCGGAGCTCGTGAGAAGGGTCTGAGATAGAGTTTAGAGAGAGAGAGAGAGAGTCTGCTGAAAGAGGAAGAAGAAGAAGGAGAAAAAAAATAGAGTATCAGAATTTGGAGAAGTCTGAGGAAGAAAAGTGAGAGTGGGCAGAGAAAGAGAAAGGGAGTGAGAAAGAGAGATAGCGAGGAGTTTTGGGTTGAGGCCCTAAGTTATCTTCAGTTCTTGGATCAGATCCAGAACTAGTTTTTGCTCCTGCGTGAGCTATTTCATTTTGCGTTTTCTTTTGAGTTTGTTGTTTGCTTTCTTCTATCTTCAACCAAGCTGTGTATCACCAGAGTGAAGTTGTATTACTCAGCGGGTGAGGAGGAATCCTCGGACAGCAAGCTGTGATTGCTCAACAGATAGCCAAGCTGTAATGCTCATCGGATAGCCAAGCTGTAATGCTCAGCGGATAGCAAGCTGTGTTGCTCAGCGGTTGTAGGGATTTCTATCCCGAAGCTGTGGATCCGCAGTCTTAAGCTGTGTGTCAGCAGTAAGCCTCACTCGGGTTTGAGTGGGGGATGGACGTCGGTCAGTGGTAGTAGACCGAACCATCTAAAACTTCTATGTAGTGGATTTATGCTTTTGTCATTTCCATTTCCTCTTTCCCCATTTCACAGGATGAATGAGCACAGCGATCATGTTTAAGAGTTTATCTGTGTGCGCTTAGGTGAGTCCATCTACATTGTTTATATCTGCAACTCCTCTACAAATTTCATTTGATTACTATCTGTTTGAAGTTCATTTTATTTGATTAACTCTTCTAAGATTTAAATTCTGCAAGATTTTTAACGGGGATTCATTCACCCCCCCCCCTCTGAATATGTGACTAGCACAACAACAGAAGCTTGATGGCCGCAACAAATTTTGCCAGTGCATCTGCCTAGGCATTGCTACTACTGGGAACATGATCTATTTCAAAGAAATAGAGATTCTGGATGAGCCTGGTGACGGTGGCGTGGTATGGAACTAATTCCTTCTTCCGCACATCGTAAATGCCGAGGACCTGTCGAACTACTAGATGGGAGTCCTCGTAGGCTTTGAGGCATTTGATGCCCATGTTGAGAGCCATCTGAAGTCCGATGATTAGAGCTTCATACTCAGCTTCATTGTTGGTCAGTGATTTCATGAGGATGCATGAGTTATACAAAACTCCGCCCTGAGGAGTCAGGAAAACTATGCCGGCACCCACCACGACGGCTGGATTTTGATTATTCCAAGTAATCCCCTGGGAAGCGTCATCGAAGTAGAGCTCCCAACAAGGTATATTGGCTGTGAGGGCATCTTGCTGTTGGTAATGCAAGACATCTCCGGTCTGTTCAATTGGCACTGGCGATTGGGAAGCAAGGGACTCCTCATTAGGGAGCTCCGTGCTGAGAGGTGAATCGTCCGATATTGGATGGGCTGCCAAGAATTCAGCCATGCCCTGTCCCTTGATTGCTTTCCTGGGGATATAGGTGATATCATACTCCATTAGCAGGAGAGCCCATTTTCCCAATCGGCCTGAGAGGACGGGCTGCCTGAGGAGGTATTTGAGTGGGTCGTGCTTGGATATGAGCTCTGTTGGGTGCAATATGGGATCTAGAGGGGGGGTGAATAGATCCCCTTATAAAAATTATGCCTAATTTAAAAACTCGCGCCCATTATGCTCAAGTTAAAACCATGCACTCAAATTTAACTGAAAGACACTGAATATAAATTAACTCAATCGATCAGATGAAGACTCATACAAGACCGATATCGAGCATTTAGCACACAAAGAGATCACTATTTTGAACACCGCTCACATACTATTAAAAATACGTATAAGGAACCTACAGTTTAGAAACTACTTGCACTACAACCTGTGAAGTAGGTAGAGGACAGAGATCAAGCACATAAACAAACCACACTGCAAAAATGATTTTTAGGTGGTTCAGTCCGCACCAAGCAGACCTATATCCACTCTCCACTCAACCCGAGTGAAGATTCCGCTGACACATAGCTTGAACTGCTGAGCATCACAGCTTGCTACATCGATGAGCCGCACAGCTTGCTATACAGCTGAGCCTCATAGCTTCCTACAAACCCGCTGAGCCTCACAGCTTGCTATACAGCTAAGCCTGACAGCTTGCTATACAGCTGGGCCTCACAACTTTCTATACCCGACCTCTAAACAGAGCATCGGAAGAACCTCATAGAAGCGGAAAACCAAAAACAAAAGCAAGGAAAGAAACATAGCAACGGTAGCTATGAAGAAAGCATAATGACTTGGATTTGTTCCAGAGGCCAAAGAACAATAGATCTACAGTAAGCTTGGCTGCACACAAATCTTCACGAACTCTTTCTTTCTTTTTCTCTTCTTCTTCTCACAGTCTCTCTCTCTCACAGATATCCCTCGAACACCTGCTGCTCACTCTTCTCTCTTTCTCTTCTGCTCTCTCTTCTCTCAACCCTCTTTGTAGCCCCCTTGTGCTTGCAGCGCACTCCTCTTCAGAGAAGAAAGCCCAATATATATGGAACAGGGGCTCCGAAATACTACAGGATAAAAATGACATGATTCCTTCTTTTTCCTATTGGTCCACGTGTCAGGAGAGAGAAAACTTTTTCTAAAAGTTGTCCGCGTGACAGGGGAGAGATTATTCTCATATTAGGGTAACCTCGGGTCACGTGCCAACTCAATGGCCTTCGAGCTTGGGCGTGTAGCAGACATAAATATTCTAAAATTCAACCTCCCAGGCTATTTGTCAGCCTTACAGGCTATTTTACACCCTTATCGCATATTTGTTAGCCATATAGACCTATTTGTCACCCTTAGGTTCAACAGCCGTCGATGTTGTTCTTTTCCTTTTTTGCCTGGCCGTCGCCTTTAGTTATTTATCGCCACTAAAGGCTCATTTGTCACCCTTTTGTGCTTTATCTGGCAAGTGCTCCAGGCAAGCTTCTGAAGTTGACTCCAACTGCATCTTGAGCCGACTCTCCTTCTTCATATTTGAAGGCTTTCAGCTTGGCTATCCATTTTATACACTTGCAAGTCTATTTATCACTTTTATGGCCTATTTTTCAGCCTTAGCTATCCATTTGTCACCCTTACTGAGGTATTTTTCAGCCTTAATGCCTATTTTTCACCACTAGGCACCCATTTGTTACCCTTAACCAGCATTAGCCGTCACCTTTCAGCTTTGGCTAGCGGTTGGCTCTTGCGTCGACGTTACTGCCTACTTGCGTCGACTCTGTCTTTGTTGCTTCTCAGGGCTTTCAACACTACATGTCATTTTTCATCGTTACTTCATATTTGTCATCTTTGCCCATCCATTTGTCGACCTAATTCCTCAACCACCGTCGCCTTTGTTGCATTGTTCACCCTTGCTATCTCCATGCATTTGTTATTTTGCTTATAACATTAGTCGACTCCAAGGACACATAGAGTCGACTCTTCTTCATGTTTTTCTTCTGTCCAAGCTAGGCTACGTCGACACTGGTTGAGCACTGCGTCAACGCCATTATGGATTTTCTTATGGACAGCTTCTTTTCTCACATGCCCACCTATTTGGCACATTTACGAGCTTATTTGTTACTTATATTGGCCATTTGTCACCACTACCCACCCATTTGTCACCCTTAATCGACTTCAGCCGTCGACATTGTGACTTCAGCTAGCTGGTAGTTCTGGCTGACCTCAAGTCGACTCCCATCACTTCGAAACTCGACTCCAACAACATGAAATCTTCTTTTTTGGCCATCCTTCAACATGTTGAGCTATTTGTCGCCATAAACCATTTATTTGACTGTTTAAATCTTTATCAATCCTATTCTTTGTCCAAATTAAAAACACACTTAAGGTGACACAATCAAAAACATGAGAACCTCATGCATGAGTCTACATCAATTCTGACTACACATTGCTTTGGACTATGCTGAGTATCATCAAGAACAAAACATGAAAGACTCACACATGACTTATACTTTTGACATCATCAAAACACAGGGACACAACATTCTCCCCCTTTTTGATGATGGCAACACTATGAGTCATTACACATGAAAATCAGATTAACATTAAGATCAATATGTACAAGATAGTCATGAACATGCATATTCAAAAACATGAATTCAAAAAACATGTATCATCTCCCATAATTAATGACTCACAAACTATTCTCCCCCTTTGACACCATCAAATTAAATAGTTTGTGATCACATATGGAATTTTAGAGATGAATGAAACAGTAAAGGTTTGACAGATGATCAGAACAGTGTAGGAGGACTCAATGGAGAATGACTCACAAACTATTCTTCCGCCTTTGATATGAGATGTAATTTCAGCAGCATATAAGATTTGAAGGAATGCATTAAGCATAAGAAATGGAAGAGTGAACTCTGTCAAAATATGCAAGACAAATCTCAATCTGATACAAATATCATAAATAAAAAAAATCTTAGATTCAGATTCTTCTATTATAACCATCTCATGAAATGTTTTTTTTTAACAACATGGTTCAAATCTAATGAGATCTGAGTTTATCAATGGAATTTCTTTAAAAACATATATGCATTCAAGTTTAATAGAAATGAACCATGTTTTTATATTAGAACCTTGTTTGCCCTTCGTTTCTCTTACTTGTTCAGATTCAATGACTCCTTTAGGAGTTACCAAGATTAGTATTGAGGTTAAACACTCAAGATTTTCTGATTTATTCTTCGGTTTTAGCATGTTTCTCTTTCTTTCAGCAGCTATTTTCAGATTTTTCTTTTGTTCAACATCTTTCTTTTAAGAGCAATTAAGTCCAGTGCATACTTTGTGTCTAGAGGATACACATTGTTTAGATGCCATTATCCCTAACTACTCAATATGACTGACTGTCATGCTTCAATTTGAATAGATATAACATTGTCACCTCATGACATATCTCAGCTCACTTCATGATGAGTGAGATATATTTCTCAGTGAACAAGCCATTGCTCTACGTAGATTTTCAATGATTTAGCAGAGTTAACTGTGGCACTTCATGACATAGTTCACTAGACTTTAAAGGTCAAGGGACATGGTTTCTCATAAAACCATTGCCATTGCTCTGTCAAGTTTAACCCTTAAGAATTTTTTAGATTTTCTGATGTTTACGAACAATACATAACCTAGGCATCTCAACCAAAGTTGCCATTTCATTTAGAACTTTCAGATTTCAGAAAGATTATGCAGGGCACAACATGTAAAAAGTGGTTAAGGCCTATTAAACTGAACATAGATGTTTTCAAGATATTTACCTTTAAACTCAATTAAGTCATTAAATTGAAACCAGCTAATTATTCTGAATAATCATAAACATGTATAACAGAAGATTCCTAATTTTGGTTGATTTCAGATTTATGATTTTGGTACACAAACTGAGATCTTTCTGAATTTCAAACAATTTACCAACATGTCAAAATCAAGGGATGTTCAATGAAGGCCAACAGGCAAAAGGTGACTTCTAAACATGATAAGTGGGCAGACAAGTGATTTCAACCGAGCAGCAAACACAAGGTGACTTCAAGAATGGACATAATGATGAGCAGACATCAAGAGAACTAAAGCACATTATGTTCCAAAGTTGTGTGAACACTTGAGCAGCCAATAGATTTATGGAGGGTTTAAGGAGACACCAACTATTGATTTCATGGAAATGAGGATTATCAATAAACACACACCCTCCTTCTGAGACAAAGCATATTGAAAGTATTTCAAATGAAACTCCCCCTTAACAAATGTAGGAGTCTACTCCCCCTAAGTGTGTGCATGCATTCATCATTGATATGTAGTTAAATCTAAAGACATGATATGCATGTGGGTTACCGGATGTGTGCATTGACTCCCCCTCACTAAATGCAAACTATGTATGAGGGAAATGCTAATTAAAATATGAGATTCTTACTCCCCATAACTAAATGCATTGATGACTCAGATTTGAACACGAAACCTATGACATGGAGTATGCTAACATGAAAATGCATCACATATGAGGGCTGCATATACTGACTCTTGGTACTTGGTAGGGGACTTGGTCATAAGAACCACCTCAATGCATAGTGTGTGCTCCCAGATAGCATTATTGTCCTTCTTAACACAACCATTTGATATACCAAGTGGTCATGCATGAATATGCATAACAATGCATGAAGACATGAGAACCTATGTAGCTCAACTCATGAATGCTCAACTGAAGCAATCAATAATCATCATATGAGTTTTGACTATCCAAATCAAGCATGATGTGTAGCTAAGCAAGGAAGGAATTATTGAAGATCAACAACTAAAACATCAACTAAGACATTGAAAACATTAATTTGGGGTTTTTACCACACGATAGGTGCCTTGGCCTTATTGACCCCTTTATTTGTTCTCCTTCTTTCTCCAAGGCACACCTACAAAACAGATCTTCATTTTGAGTTTTTAGGTACCGAAGATTCCTTGGGTCCTGAAGGGTTAGTAGCACCTCGGATTGGTGCTTTCCACAACTTCCTGGTAGTAAGATCATCAAACTTCATCACAAAGCTATTATTCATAGAATGCCCAAACCGTCCACAATAATGACAAGAAATAGCAGGCTTTGTGTTGTTCTTGTGCATGTGAGCATGGGCATAGAATTTCTATGCATAACCAAATATGTTATCATGTTTATCATGAAAACCTTTTTCCTGCCAACAGTCTTTGACTATATCGCCGTGCTTTCCACAGTTAAAGCACACAATGTGACTACGGTTTGAAACAAATTTATTTCTTTGAAAAATAGTTTTTTTTGCAGGGAAATTAAGAAATTTAGAGTAAGAATCTTTTCTTCCCCTGGCAAACCAACAATGTGCAGCAATGTTGCATATCTTACCACAGCAAAAGCAATGAATTTTCCTATTCTGAATAGTAGGAGATTTCCTAGCTTGAAAATTTCTAGCATGCATCCGACCAACATTTTGATCATCTTGTTTCATCACTCTACAGTCATGCATTAAATAACCATGCTTACCATAGTAATGACATAAAATTTTCTTGGTATGTGCATGTGGGTGAGCAACAGACTTGTGTTCAAAACGCGTAGATGCAGTAGCAATCTTTTTGAATTTTTTAAGTAAATTATTTTTCTTTATCAAATTTTTATTTTGATTCTTAGTCTTTTGAATAGCAGGTTGTTTGAGAGGTGAGGTTGAGCCATTGGCTTGTGCTGAGATGTGCACAAATGATGTGTAGATTTTATTTCCAAAACTTTTCTTGTTTATCGGATTATAACCTAACCCCTCTCTTTGGATATTAACTTTTGTTCCCAACAGTATGTCAAAGTTTTCTTGGCCATCAATAAATTTTGACATTGAATTTTTCAGATCCTGAATTTTATTTTCCAGAGATACAATGAGCAATTCAGAATTGACATTTTCATCTTCACCTTTAGCCAGTCTTTCATTCAATAAAGCATTTACAGTTTTATGATTTTCAATTTCAGTTTCAAGGCTGGCCAATTTATCTGAACTGTCCGAAAGTGCACACTTACCCTTTTCAAAGGCAACCAATCTGTCAGACAGGGTAGTGTTTAGATGTTCCACCTTTTCAATTTCTTCCTTTAGTATCTCAATTTCTTTTATCAGTTTTTCGTTCTGAATTAACTCATCAATCAAACTCTGATCACTATTAGATGTTTTCTGTTTGTTTTCAATTTCAGAAATTCTATCTAACCAATTTTTGTTTTCATCTCTTAAGGAGCCAATCATTTCCTTATGCATTTGTACATCAAACTCATAAGCAATGTTTAATTCTTCCAATTGTAAACACTTTTTACATGAAGAATTAGAAGTAATCTGCTCAATTTTCTTTTTCGACTTTTTGTTTTGTTTTCTCAAAGTTTCATGTGATTCAAACAATATAGTATAAGCATGCTCCCAATCATCTATAGAGAAGTTCTCGATGATAGAGCTTACGTCTTCATTCTCGTTCACATTTTGATCACTGATGTGATCACTTCTACTGGCCATCAAACATCTGTTCTCCTCTTCTTTGTGGTTGCGGGCCAATCCATCCAATATACCTTTGGAAGTATTGCAGTTTAAAAGAAATGGAAAAGCATTAGAGTCAACTGTAGCTTTCATCAAATTCAAAGCTCTAAGATTATCACTATTCTTGGATCTATGAGTATCGGTCCATCTGGACACATTCTTAGGTAATTTGTGTGGACCATTGTAGATGTGGTCCCAGTGGTGTGGATTTCTCGAGTCTACAAATGTACCCAAATTGCCTAACCAGGATTCGAAATTAGAACCGTTGAACACCGGAAAAAAAGCCATGGAAATCAAATCAAAACAATGAACTACAAACGATATTGCACCAAAATCAGCAGGATCTACTCTGCAGATCGTTGGATCTGATCAATCAGAGACCCGCTCTGATACCAATTATTGGGTGCAATATGGGATCTAGAGGGGGGTGAATAGATCCCCTTACAAAAATTATGCCCAATTTAAAAACTCGTGCCCACTATGCTCAAGTTAAAAACCATCCACTCAAATTTAACTGAAAGACACTGAATATAAATTAACCCAATCGATCAGATAAAGACTCATACAAGACCGATATCGAGCACTTTGCATACAAAGAGATCACGATTGTGAAAACTGCTCACACACTATTCAGAACAACTCTCGAACACTTAGCGTATAAGGAACCTATAGTTTAGAAACTACTCGCACTGCAACCTGTGAAGGAGGTAGATGGCAGGGATCAAGCACATAAACAAACCACACGGCACAAATAATTTTTCGGTGGTTCAGTCTGCACCAAGTAGACCTACATCCATCCCCCACTTAACCAGAGTGACGATTCCGCTGACACACAGCTTGACCCGTTGAGCCTCACAGCTTACTACACCGCTGAGCCCCACAGCTTGCTATACAGCTGAGCCTCACAGCTTGCTAAAAACATGTTGAGCCTCATAGCTTGCTATACAACTGAGCCTCACAGTTTGCTATACAGCTGGGCCTCACAGCTTGCTATACCCGACCTCTAAACAGAGCATCGGAAGAACCTCATAGAAGCAAAAAACCAAAAACAAAAGCAAGGAAAGAAACATAGCAATGATAGCTATGAAGAAAGTAAAATGGCTTGGATTTGATCCTGTCACGCCCCGAGCTTTTATTACAGTGGAAGGAACTCCGGGAACATGAACAGCCAGCATGGTAAGTCTCTCACAAGCAAGAAAATTAGAACGCAAGACAATCACATAAAAATAATTGCACAAGTAATTTTCTCAAAACCCCAACTTTATTTCATAACAATAATCAAAAGTACACAAGACCATTAATGTTTGACATGCTTCCATCATACGACTCAAGAAATTAAAATTTTCAATCTGACTCAACTAGACACTTGATAACTAGGGCTTCTCTCATTCCAATAGACCTTCAATATCTCTCGGACCCGCTACTTGCATAATCCGAATCCGATTCACTAGTATTTTCTGAAAAGACAAAGAATAAGTATGAGCACACTTGCCTAGTAGGTATCTTCGTATCAACATGAAGGTAATATTTAAATGATTAATACTTTAGCTCTAGAATTAAGGTAAAAATGAGAATGCGATAAAGCACACGTCATAAACCAAAATGACCAAGAATATAAGGTCATGAGATAACTGAACAATTAGACATGGTCAAGTATATAAGCAAGCAAATTTTAATCACGTAGATGTAAACTTGGCCTTTCATGAACAAGAAAGTACGAGCATATATCGAGAAAGTACTTACACAACTTTGTAAAGACTATGTACTAGAAACTCATTAAGAAGCATGTAATTTCCCATTTTGAGCCTCGTGGTTCTTCACGCATCTATAAAAAAACTACTCCTAGAGTAATGTGACGCCAATATTCATCATACACCATGATTTTCAGGACATTTTCGGCCATCGGCCGTGGGGGCTAGTGTCGAGCCCTTGGACACAGTCCGTGCCCGCTCTTGCATCTTCAAGTTACAGATCAAGCTAATTCCACGAGATAAAAATAATTTTGGCCAATAATATCGATTTCAAGTAACGGTTTCATGATCAAGTAACCAAGGTATAGAACGTTCCAAAAATGATATATGATTTCAAAGAAGAATTAAGAGAACATTATGCTACGGCGGCATTCCGGCAGCATAACAGTACATTAATTAAGTTCCATATCTTAACATTAACTTGTTATACATAAGTTTGGAATCTAGATAATCCTAAGATCATCCAAGAACCAAATTTAGACAACCCCTAGGTCAAACCTCGGGTTAAGAACAAAACAGTCATTTACTGGGCCGTTTCCAGAAGAAAACGGTCACAGCTAGGCCGCTTAACCGATAATAACGGTCCAATGAAGGCCGCATTTAAACTATGTCAACCAGAATGAAAAGAAAGTCATCACTTGAAGATTTATGGTGAATAACAGTCTCTAAGGGGGCCGTTTTATGAACAAAACGGTCTGAGTAAGACCGCTAAGTAACAGAGACGGTCTCCTATTGGCAGTAATTAACTACAGTATAGAAAATATAACACCGATCATGTGAGTGCTTTCTAGATAGTTTGGGCTTTAAGGGTACAACTAGCTCGGTGTGCTAGTGGGAATCCCAGTCTCGCGGAGTCTTACGGAGGCCTTAAAACATGATCCCCTAGACCGAAAGAAGGAATATCCGGCGGAGAGGTTCACAAGTCCAAGAGGGTGTGCTATAAGTGCAAAGTGTAACTAATGGTCGCATACCGGAGTAAACACCATGTACTTATGAAAGACTTTGAGATGAGAGTGAATGATCAAAATCAATGATAACAATCACCATACTAATACCACATGAAATATGACGATAACGTGGAAATCATTTAATTACAAAAATATAACTTTGGCATAAAATTACACATTAATGAAAAATATGGTTTACACATGCTTACAGTGAAATAGGGTATTTAACAGAAAATTAAACATAACAGAGTTATAAATATAATGTAAATAACATAAGAACTTCTATTAACTTTGGACTTGGCATAAAACGGTCATGAACTGGCCGCAAGAACAGTCAAAACGGTCACGTGATAGGCCACATGAACTAAGGAAAAACGGTCCTTTAAATGATCGCATGATTACCCTTGCAGTTCCTGTAAGGCCGCCTTCTATATTCAGATAGAAGCAATGAAATCATAAAACTAAGTGCTAATCTAGGTCATGTTATGCATGAAAACGATGTAAACCACGTAGTAACGCATGCTAATATTGGGCCGAGAATATGCATAGGAAGTGTAATTTAAACAAGAATGACATCTTTTTCATTAAAGGGTTAGGGTCATGCATGAAAAATGAACTTACTGCGCAGTCTCAATAAAACATCAAATCCTCTATGTATAATGCATGGAAACAAGTGGAAATAGAGGACTTTTATTCCTAACTTCAAGTTTCAGCCAATCATGAGATAACCTACCTCTGGACTAGGCTTTAAACGTCGAATTTAGGGCTAGAAGTCAACCCTAGATTATGCTCATCCTGAACCGAACCAGCAACTTCGTGGCCTTCTAACCTTTGATCCTCTTCACCTATGACCACAAAATTTTGAGGGTAAGAAGATGTTACTAAAAGGTACAAATAATTCTAAAGAACCCATATCTAATTACCTTGTTTAGGGCTTCTAATTTGCTGCTCAAACTGGCCCGGTTGCACAGGTTCCTGGGTTGTTTGTAAAGAACCATCGACTTTGGACGCTTCTTTCTTCCTGATGGCTTGATCTCCTAAGATGAAATTTTGAGGGAAGTTAGACCCTACTATTAGGAACAAAATACTCTAAAGAACCTACCTAAAATAATGTCTCCTTATCTTAGTTCCACGTGAACCAAAAGTAAGGGTCATGCAGGTTGTAGTTAAGGGCTATTTATAGGGTTAGCTAGGGTTTCAAAGATTTGGACGACCCTAGAGTCATAATTAGGTTATCAATTCGATCTTAATCCATCTAGAGCCTTCTAGACAATAGATTGCATTGTTCCCTAGTGATTAGGCTCAAAGGAAACCAAGATTTCCACGTTTCTATACTATTCACGATTAGACGGAAAATAGCAGCCGTGTGGAGACCGTTTTATACCTGAGGCGGTTCCTCGATAGATCGTTTTTATCTTTTGGCGTCAAATTTGCACAATTTCAAACTCTTTGTTATTCATCCTTTGATTTATCCATTTCATTGATCCGATAAATAGTAGTTTATTTTCTAAATTCGAGAATAACCTGTTTTAAGCTTCTAGAATATGGGCCAAATCTTGTGAGCTTGGATTTGGGTCATTTGGGCTTATTTAAAAGGGCCTGATCAATTAATAAATGTTGGGTCTTAATATTTTACTTTAATTAACCCAAATTCATTTAATAATCTATTTATTTCTAGAAAAATCTTAGAAATTTAAAAAAATTCTAGAAAATTCTAAAATATTATATATATATATATAATTTTAGGATATTACATCCTCCTCCACTTAAGAGAATTTGGTCCCAAATTCAATATATAGATTTTATGGAGAGTGTACTTACAATTGAAGAGCTCTGGAAATTTCCTGCACATGGCTTCTTCTGTCTCCCATGTAGCATCTTGATCCGATCCTTTGTTCCACCGAACTTTTACCATGGGAATGGTTTTATTTCGAAGTTGACGTACCTCTCGATCAATAATTTTGTAAGGCTTTTGCTCGTACCTCAAATCTTTCTGAATCTCTAAATTATCATAGGAGATAATGTGGAATGGATCATAGACATATTTCTTTAACATAGAGACATGGAATACATAATGAACTCTTGCGAGCTATGGTGGCAATGCTAGTCGGTACGCTACTTCTCTAATTCTTTCAAGAATTTCAAAAGGGCCAATGAATCTTGGCGTAAGCTTGCCTTTAATACCAAACCTGCGAATACCATGACCAGGGGAAACCTTGAGAAATACATGATCTCCCACCTGAAATTCTAAGTCTCGCCTTCAGTTATCAGCATAGGACTTTTGCCTATCTTGGGCCACCTTATCGGTTGTATCTCGAACAAGATCATGGCCTAGAATTTGTCTTTCACTGACCTCGTCCCAGCAGACAGGTGTATGACAACTTATGCCATATAATGCCTCAAACGTTGCCATTCGAATACTCGATTGATAGCTATTATTGTAGGCAAATTTCACAAGAGGTAAATGGTCGTGCTAGCTTCCACCAAAGTTCATAACACATGCCCTTAACATATCTTCCACTACTTGATTGGTCCTTTCAGTTTGTCCATCAGTTTTTGGATGAAACACGATGCTAAAATTCAAGTAGGTTCCCAAAGAATATTGTAGCCCTTTCTAGAATTGTGAAGTAAATAGAGGGTCTCGATTAGAAATAATGGTGACAGGAACACCATGTAATTTAACAATCTCCTTTATTTATAAAGCAACCAAGATATCCACAGACCATCGGCTTTTAATAGGTAAAAAATGAGTCGATTTTGTTAAACGGTCTATGATCACCCACATCCCATCATGTCCACCTCTTGATTTAGGCAGTCCCATTATGAAATCCATTTTTATACTTTCCCATTTCCATTCTAGAATTTCCAAGGGGTGTAGTTTTCCAACATGCTTTTAATGTTCTTCCTTGATTTGCTGACAAGTAAGGCAACGTGACACATAGTTTGCGATATATCTCTTCATATTGGGCCACAATAATTTCTTTTAAGGTCTTGATATATCTTGGTAGCACCAAGGTGAATAATATACTTAGATTTATGAGCTTCTTCTAAGATCATCTTCTTAGTATCAGCATGGTCCGAGATACAGATACGACCTCGAAACAATAATCTTCCATCATTTGCAATAAAGAAATCCGATCGTTGCTGCATAGCAGCCTTAATCTCCAATAATACAGGGTCATCCTCTTGTAACTTGACTAGGTCTTCAATCAATGCAGGTTGTATCCGGATATTGGCTATAAAGTAATCTTGTCTTCATATTAATATCTAAGTTCAACTGAGAAATTTTAGAAATAAGATTTGGCATACCTTTCATAAGACTTGATAGCTTCCCTATCAATTTCCTGCTGAGTGCATCGATAACAGTATTTGCCTTACTAGGATGATATTGAATAGCAAAATCAAAGTCCTCGAGGTATTCCAGCCATCGTCTTTGCCTCATATTCAATTCCTTTTGAGAAATGAGATACTTCAGGCTCGTGTGATCTGAATATACAGTAAATTTCTTTCCATAAAGATAATGACGCCAAATCTTCAAGGTGAATATGACCGCGGCTAGCTCCAGATCATGTACAGGATAATTCTCCTCATGCCGCTTCAATTGTCTTGAAGCGTAGAAAATCACCTTGCCATTTTGCATGAGTACGCACCCTAGGACAATGCCGGATGCATCAGTATAAACTTTGTATCTGCCACCTTCAACCGGCAATGCCAGTACAGGTGCCGTGGTGAGATGTTCCTTAAGAGCCAAGAAATTTTCTTCACATTCTTTTATCCACTCGAACGGATTTTCTTTTCTAGTGAGTCTTGTCAAAGGAGCGGCGATCTTGGAGAAATCTTTGATAAATCTCCTATAGTAACCCGCCAGGCCAATGAAACTCTGAACTTCAGATACGGTGTTCGGTCGGCTCCAGTTCCTAACATCTTCAACTTTGGAAGGATCCACTGCAATGCCTTCTTTGGCAATAATGTGGCCAAGAAAAGAAACCTCCTTAAGCCAAAATTCACATTTGTTCAACTTAGCATAGAGTTGGTGTTCTCGTAAGGTTTGTAAAGCAACCCTTAGATTTTCCTCGTGATCGTCCTTTGTCTTAGAATAAATAAGGATGTCATCAATGAAAATGACCACAAATTGGTCAAGATAAGGCCAGAACAGATTGTTCATTAGTTGCATAAATGCTACCGGGGCATTTGTTAACCCGAACGGCATTACCACGAATTCATAGTGCCCATATCTACTTTGAAAAGTAGTCTTGTAAATGTCTTCCTCCTTGATCCTTAGTTGATGATAGCCCAACCTGAGGTCAATCTTGGAGAAGTACTCCGTGCTAGATAGTTGATTAAATATCTCATCAACACGCGACAATGGGTATTTGTTCTTTATGGCAAGTTGATTCAGCTACCGGTAGTCGATGCATAACCTGAGGGAACCGTCCTTCTTCATGATAAATATGACCGGCGCACCCCAAGCGGATATGCTAGGTCGAATGAAACCTTTTTTCAAGCAGCTCTTGATGCTGCTTCTTTAATTGCTTCAATTCTGTGGGGGACATCCTATAAGGAGTTATTGACACAGGTGCTGCTCCTGGTGTGAGTTCAATGGTGAAGTTAACCTCCCTCTCGGGCGGTAAACTAGGTAACTTGGAAGGAAAAACATCAGGGAACTCTTGAATAACGGGGATTTTATCTATCTGAATTTCGTTAAACTCGGTAACTATTACGGAGGCAAGGAAATCTTCGCATCCTTGCAAAATGAGTTTGCAAGCATGAAGGGATGAAATAATGGTGGGATGTTTCCAGTATTTAATGCCAAGGAAGGAAAATCACGGAAGACCTAGTTTTCGGAAAGAGACTCTCCTATTGCGATAATTAATATAGGCATCGTGATCTACCATCCAATCAACTCCCAATATGGCATCATAGCGTTTCATGTCAGGGCATACAAGGTTTGTCGGTGTTAAGTCAATGGTATGCTCTGATACCAATTATTATTCTGTGAGGACTAGGTGCAATGGTGCAGACACGGATTCAGAGGGGGGTGAATGAATCCCCTTTAGAAATTCTGCCCAATTTAAAGTTTAAGCTACAATCAGTAAACTATGCGGAATTAAAACTGATCGACTTTAACTGAACGTGAGGCACAAGATCAAATATGTTGAGGCACACTAACGAACAGATCGCAGGTCTATGCAGTGAACTATACATGAGCTTCTCAGCCGTTCGCAGAAGTAGACTAAGCACACTTATGAGTTCTGGAGGCACTCAGGTAAAACTATCGATCAGAGCGTACCTATACATTCATCTAAAAAAAGATAGATAAGCAATCAAAGCACAATAGAGAGAATATTTTTAGGCGGTTTGGTCCTCCAGACCTACATCCACCCCACACTCCAACTAGAGTGTAGATTCTACGGATACACAGCTTAAACTGATGGGCCTTACAGCTTGCCTACAACTGCTGACTTACAGCTTGCTCCGCTGGGAAATATAGCTTAGCCACCGCTGATTCACAACTTAAACTCGTTGGGCCTTATAGCTTATGCCACCCGCTGATTCATAGCTTAAACCCGCTGGGCCTTACAGCTTATGCCACCCACTGATTCACAGCTTCTGAAATGGAATGTAAAATGGAAAACAAGTATGATAAAATTCAGCAATAGAAAGCTGGAAATAAAGCTCAAAAAATATAGCACGCTCTTGGAGTAATGTAGCTTGGATTTGATCCAGAAGCTACATATCTTCTTCCTCCTTCGATTTTGCAGATGCACTCTCTTATGATCTCTACTCTCAAAACTTTCTCTAATTCTTCTCAGTCTGCTTTTTCTTTCGGATCTCTTTTTCTCACTTCCTTCAATTCTATCTCCCTCTCTTTCTTTTTCTCTTTCTTTATCTTCTGCTAGCTCTCTACTACTCACCCTTCTTTTCTTCTTCTACCTTCACCTCATCATTGTCTTGTTCTTCTCTGTAGGTGCTTTTTTATACAGATATCAAGGGCACCAGAGGTAACTTAATGGAGACGATGATGCTCCCTCCGTCAGATGGTTCCACGTGGTAGGATCCCAGCGATCTCCAAAAAGAATCGCCTGGTAATGTGGAGGTAATGTTCCCGCCAATAATTGGAGGACCACGTGTCAGATGGAGAGGGTTCACTTTCCACGTGTCAGATGCTCCAGCTTGCTTTCCTTCTTGGATCACGTGCAATTTTATCCTGGTGCTTTAGTTGCTTGTGACTTGGTGTTCGCAGGTAGTTGGGACACGTGCCAGGTGCTTGATCAAAAGTCTTACCTGTCATTATAACGAACAAAGTATCAGTCACGTGTTATAGGACTTAGACAGCTCATATGTCCATATGTATAGGCACAGATGCAAGAAGAACTAGCACAGACTATATCATGCAAATAGCGCAGACCTGAAATACACATGCACCGACCTTAAGTGTGCGTGAGGCACTACGTGTTATGATATAGAGCAGAAAGTGCACTGACCATCTACACTTGTAAAGCTAACAATGCACTGACTTTGGTTGGGCAGGATACAAGTGTGCACTGACCTTATTACGCATATATGAAAACATGCACAGACCTTAAGTGTATGAAGCAGATATTGCACCGATCCTTACATGCATATATCAAGACATGCACCAACCTCCAATATGCGTAAGGCAAAAATGTGCAAAGACCTTATGTGGTCACAGCGAAACTTGCACCGACTCTATATGCTCACAACAAAACCTACACCGACTACATGTAAAATGCAAACCTGCACCGACTATATGCTCAATGCAGTCGTGCACCGACTATATGTAAAATGCAATCGTGCACCGACTATATGCAAAACCTGCACCAACTATGTGCTCAAGCAAACGTGCACTGACTATATCAAAGACTTAGGCCGATATGCAATGACCTTTTATGTTAAATATGCTCTGACTTCTATATGTGAAGAACGAGACATGCACCGATCTTAGTAATGCTAAGGTAGATATGCACTAACTCAGGTCCAGTAAAAACTGGAACGTGCACTGACCTTATATGCAAAATGCTTACAAGTGCACTGACCTGACTATTCAGTCAATAGTGACTGGCACAGACTATGTATGCAAAAAGTGCAACTAGCACCGACCCTGAATGTAATATGTGTGATGCTAGCATCGACTCTACATGTGATGCATTGACTCATGCACTTAAACAACATCAACTAACGTCGACCTTAGCTGTGTGAAATCACAACTAGCACCGACCCTAGTTATGCATGATGCAACTGGCGTTGACTCTATATAAGCATAGTGCAACATGAGGATCATGCACACCACCTGTTCGACCAAATGCCATGGACACAGGTTATTCAAAAAACTGTCATGTGGACAGAATTTATGTAGACGCGTTGACTTTATGTACACAATATTGACTTTGCTTTGACTTATGGTTGACCTGTGATGCATTGACACATATGAATGGTTGTACTAGACTTTATGCAAGACTTGTACAGAGACATCCACAAACAAGCACATGTGCAGTAATTCATTCCATGTAATTCATCTATACAACAATATGAGCATTGTTTGAACATAATAAGACACTGTATGTAACAAAAACCCATGTTGTATGCAATAAGCACATATGGACTCATAAAAACACATATGACATCATACATATGAGTCATAATATTTGTCATCATCAAAACATAATATTCAACAATCTCCCCATTTTTGATGATGGCAACACTACGAGTCATATGAGTCACGAAAACCAAACAATCCATCAATTCATTCTAGCCATGTGACAACCAAAACATTCTCAGCTCAGCCTATGACTTGCATAAGACTCAACTCATTCTCCCCCTTTGGCTTCATCAAAAAGAATGGTCAGAATGCACAGATGGAATGAAACCAATGAAGATAGCAGAAATAGAACTCATTCTCCCCCTTTGAAAGATGAATGCATGTCATGGAGAACCATATGCTTAAAAGATCAATGTACCTTAATCTTTACCCTAACTTAATCAGATAAGGCCACAAGCTATCCTCCCCCTTTGAAGGGGAATAAAGTCAGTCTAAACAAAACCAGATGCCAAAGGATGTGGCAAAGACTGACAAAGCACATTCTCCCCCTTGGACAGAACAAATGAAACGACAGATAATTCTCCCCCTTTGAGAAATAATGAATGCATTCTAGACAAGAATCTGTTCTTCCCTTTGACAAAGTTACTGTGTAGAGATCAGTCAAAACATAGATTTTTCAGAAACAATTATTCAGAACAATGAACAAGACTTGGTATGGATAGAGAGTTGTGATTTGAACCGATGTATCAGTGAATATTCAAAGATTCTGAGATGAAGAATTTTTCAGAACAATGCCAACTTCATAAATCAATATCTAGATTTCAGAGTCTTCCATTGTAAAGGCTTATGAATTGGCTTTGATTGAAAAGAATGGTTTAAGAATGATGTAATCAGAGTTCTTGTAATAAGATGTAATACTCATATCTGAAACAATTCCTTAATAAAAATGAACCACTTTCTCATATAAAATTCTAGTTCAACCATCTTCCATCTTAATCAGTTTAATTTCCATGACTCCTTTAAGAGTAACACAAGGTAGTATTGAGATTAAACATTCATGTTTATATCTGAATTTGACTGTTCATACAAAATTTGCTGATGCATATATTTTTCATATTTTTCTTATAGAGCATCAGTTTGTTTTTCAATGAGTAATTTTGGTTTAATCAACATCATTTTATATGAGGCACAACACGCCTTAGGTGAAATGACCCAGTTACTCAGTGTGATAACCGTATTGCTTCTCTACTTAGAGAATAAAGGTAGCATTAGAAGCATCTTTTACATGATAAGACACCTTGGTTAGAGGCCGGAATCTCCAGTTATTTAATACAACCATGCCATTGATCTACCATCTTTTCACATTATTTTCAAAGATTTTTTAAACAGAGTTAACTGTGGTACTTCATGACACAATCCTTTGGACAGGTTTCTCAGTAACCAAAGTCATTGCTCTGTCCACAATTTTCTTAAAAATAGTTTCACACAGATTAAATGTTTAAGAACAATACTTACCCTATGTATTTCAATCAAGATTTCAACTTTTCAGATTTCAGGAAGTCTTACATGAACTTATATGAGACAACCACTTAAGGTTTATTAAAAGGATTGAATCAGATATTGTCAAGTCCATTAAGTTCAAACTTAAGAGTACATTAGACTTAAATCAATGCATATAAACAAATATTCTTAAACTTGTATAAAGGATGGTTCCACATTAAAAATGATTTCAAATTTATGAAGTAGTTCACAGGCTAAAGTTTTCTTCAAATCTCAGTTCAGTCATTATCTGAGCAGCAGCAAACATCAGAAATGTAAACAAGCATGCATAGAAAATTATGATTTCACAACTCATGCTTGTTACAGAATTAATCAGGTAGTTTTTAAGGAAGATCTGTTAAAGAATAATGAATTTCCAAAGATGCAGCAAGAAGTATGCGCTTGAGTAATGCAGTTCAGAATAGAATGAATTCAAATGAAGCTCTCCTTCAGCAGATTGAGGAGTGGCTGACAAAAATTTTCAGATTTAAGACAAGTAAGAATTCAGATGATGGATCAATAGAAATCATTTGATGATAGGAATCATTGACACCCAGATATAGCCAGATGTGTTGAAAGTGAGTTGACAGTAAGAATTCAGACAGTAACAGACTAATGAATTAAAACGCTCCCCCTGTCTATATGCAATGATTCACCTCTTTTTGTAATTGAATTACATGCAATGACTAGACAGACTCCCCCTGACTATATGCATTATGAAACAAATATCTATATGCCACCTGTGCATGGACTTTTATGGAAGGGAAATCATGAACTATGTTTTATATGCAATATGACCCATGGTACCGAGCAGAGGACTTGGTCTACACGACCACCTCACACATAGTAAGAATCTCCAGACAGATTTAATCTGCCCTTTAGTAGTTTACCATTTGATATACCATAATGGTCAAACATGACAATGCAGTGCCAAAATTGTCCTTTATGCATCAGATTTTCAATGACTGTATATCAAACATATGTATATGCAGACAGTTAACATATGCAATTCACATATATGCACAAATATGCGAACTATGCTCATGAGTTTCTAACCTTCTCTATGTGCATAATCAAATGTCAAACATTAATGCATGCAATTGAGAAATGAACTCAGCATTATTAGTCTGTTAGGACTAAGGCAATGGTGCACATCCAAATTCAAAGGGGGGGTGAATGAATCCCCATTAAAAATCTACCCAAATTTAACTCTAATCAGTAAGTTATGCGGAATTAAAACTGATTGGCTTAGTTAACTGAGATACTCACTAGATAATAGATTGATGGCCTAAAGATCAGCTAGGTGACTAACGTGCAGTTGATACACACACAGCTGGATACTAAACTGATTAAGAGGCTTCAACATATATGAAATAATACCACGATCCTAAGCATGCATCCAGCGAAAATGAAGTAGGCAATCAAACCACAACTCATAGAAGATTTTTAGGTGGTTCGGTACTCAGACCTACGTCCATCCCACACTCGATCCAGAGTGTCGATTACTGCTGACTCACATCTTGAAACCGCTGGGCCTCACAGCTTGCCTACAAACATCTGCACATCACAGCTTACGTCAGCTGGGCCACACAGCTTGCCAACCACTAGGCATTATAGTTTCGCCGACCGCTGAACATTACAACTTAGCTATCCAGAGGAATCCACCTCTGCCGCTGATACATAGCTTCTGAAATGGAATATGAAAAGGAAAAACAAGAATAATAGAAATTCAGCTACGGAAAGCTGGAAATGAAGCACAATAATGTAGCTCGCTCAGGAGCAGTGTAGCTTGGATCTGATCTAGAAGCTACTGGTCTTCCTTCTCCTTCAATCTTGCTGCTGCACTCTCTCACGATCTCTGCTCTCAAAAGCTCTCTCTCTCTTTCTTCCTCTTCCTCTTTCTCATGAACTCACAATCTCTTAAATTCTCTCTTCCTCTTCTTCTTCTTCTCACTGCTTCTTTTTATCTCTCAGATTGCTTCTCTTCTCCTTTCTCTTTCTGCTTCAATCTCTCTAACTTCTTATTGTCTTCGTTCGTTGTTATTCTTTTTTGTAGGTGCCTATATATATGGAGAGCAGGGGTGCCGGAGGTAAAATGAAACAGGAATGTACTACCCCTTCTTCTGATTCTCCCACGTGGCAGGATCACACTTTGATCTTGTGGTCCCTACACTATTCACCCAGGAGGCGTGTGGAGGGAATACTCCCGCCAATGCCTTTTCTAGAAAAGTGTTTCATTGAAGAATAGCTGGAGTCTACAAGGCAGACACTCCAGATGCTACTCCTGCTTGGATCATGTACCTATTGCTTCCTTGAGTCATGTGTCTATTTAAGTTGAGTCTCGATCCTCATAACCTGACCCTCTGCATACTTAAGTTCCTGTCAAAATGTCAAACACAAAGTCAGCATTCGTAGTTCACAAGACAGTTGGACAAGTATGAGAAGTGCACAGACTTGATAGAGCATTAGAACAAATGTGCACGGACTTAGACTGTCCCCAAGCCAAACGTGATTAGACTCTATAACGATTTATGGCTAGCATGCTCAGACATGAAAATAACATGCACACACCTCATAACGTGAAATGCAATCATGCTCAGACCTATAAGATGAGTTGCACAGACCTTACATGGGTATTGGGGAAAATGTGCACAGACCTGGTATGTATAGAACTAAACACACACAGACTCTAAACAATGGAGTGCACAGACTTGCCAACGTGCACCGACATGGTCTTTGATGTGCACGGACCTTGTATAGCACAAGGCACACTGACTGCTACAGTGATGTGCATAAACCTTGAAGCCAAAAATGAAATGTGCACAGACTCCATGTGGCACGAAGGAAAAACTTGCACCGACCATGGATTGCTCATTTGCACGGACTTGTGCATAGAAGAAAAACTAGCACCGACCTCACTTGTGCGTGCTACAGGAACTAGCATTGACTTCCTCTATGTTTAAGAAAAATGTGCACAGACTTCGTTCAGCCTAACGCATGATGGCATAGACTCTAGTATGTGTGACTGAAGGTTTGCATCGACTTCATTCCGCGTGCAAGATCAGACATGCATCGACTCACAATATGCATCATGCAAACATGCACTGACTTAATATGGTCTAAACATAAACATGCTCCGACTTCACTCTGAACATGACAAACTATGCACCGACTCAGTTACGTGAGAAACACATATGCACAGACCTATTGTATTCACACGACACATAATGCACCATAAGAAAAATGTGTATCGGCTTCATATAGCATGTACCAAGCATGACTGGACAGGAGTCGACTTTGTCATGATTACCATGGAACCAACAAGAATGAACTAACTCCATTGAGTCCTCATAAGAATAAACCAAAACATTTTATTAACATTCAGACTTTCATGCAAACACATGATGACTCATAGTGTTTGCTATCATCAAAATCACAGGGACACAGCAATCTCCCCCTTTTTGATGATGACAACACTATGAGTCATATGAATCAACATGGCAATGTAGTAAGTCACATGAACCAAGTATGAAAGTCTTCAAGCCATGCAGTGAGTGAATTCCAAACCTGAATGCCCAAACACATAATATGTATTCTCCCCCTTTGATGTCATCAAAAAGGAAGGACCTAAAGTGCAGACATTGTGGCACACAATGCTCTCCCTTTGGTTAGAAGCAAGCATGATATGAATGAGCTCTAATAGATAGTGCAGATCATGGAGCCCTACTTCCCCTGAAAATGTGAGATGTATGGAATTGGAGAAAGGATTACAAGGACAACCAAGAATGAATATCAAACTGAGCATGGAGAAATCAAACTAATCTCCCCCTTAATACCAGAAGGATGTTGATGAGACAATCTCCCCAATTTGACAAAATAGAGGAATTGGAGTAAAAAATGTCATCAGACATACATAATTAAGTCTGATACGAAAGTGATATCAATAAAGGCATAGGGGCAATCAAGAATAGTTTCAGGTCGTACTCAAGAGACATCAGGATCAATGAGCACAATGAAATTTTTGAATTTCAACAGCAAATGAAAAACTGAGCATGAAATGATCATGGACAGTGAGAAAGAGTAAAGCACAAGCATTTGATTGAATTGCCAATGAATAGGTATGGCAGAAATATTTTTAATAGGATACCAATTTTATAAATCTTAATAAGAGAATTTCAGACTCTTCTATCATAAGAGATTATGAATGAGTCTAAACTGACCAGCATGATTTAAGCATGATGTATACATAGTTTGTCAATGAAACACAATACTCATATCTGAAACCAAGTTTTAATAAAGATGAACCAATTGCACATATGATATTCTTGTTTAACTTCTTCTTTCTTACTCATTCAAATTCAATGACTCCTTTGGGAGTTACACAAGATAGTATTGAGATTAAACAATTATGAGTGTATCTAAACTCGTGTTTGATTACACTAATTTTCCAGATTTTTCTTTGATTAGCACTTTATTTTTCCTGAGCAAGCTTGGTTGATTAACATATTTTTACATGAGACACAACACATCTTAGGTGAAGTGACCCAGTTACTCAGAGTGATAACTGCATTGACTCTCAAACATGAGAATAGAGGTAGCAATTGGAGTGTCTTTTTACATGAAGAAACACCTTGATTAGAGGCCGGAATCCCCCGTTACTCAACACAACCATGCCATTGCTCTGCCAGAATTTCAAACAATTTACAGTAGAGGTAACTATGGCACTTCATGACATGGGTTTACTCCATTTCTTGGATAGAGGACCCAGTTTCTCAGTGACCAAAGTTATTGCTCTGACCAAGATTTATTTCAATTATTTTTCAGATTCTTCAGGCAATTTTTAGTATACTGAAATGTCTAAAAACAATACCTACTACTTGTATCTTAACCAAAGAAGACCATGGTTTTAAAATTTCAGATTTCAGAAGGTTTTGCATGAAATTATATGAAATAATTGGTTAAGATTTATTAAAATAATGATTCAGATATTTTCAAGTCCTTTACATCCAAACTTAATGAATACATTAGACTCAAATCAATTTGATTCATCAGACATTCTTAAACCAATATAATAGAAGATTCTTCTTTTCAAAATATGTTGGATTTATAATTTGGGTACACAAATTGGAATCTTTCCAATTTCTGATAAATCAAAACATTCAGTAGCAACCAATCAATAAAGCAACAAGAAATTTTATTAATAGAGCAAGAGGTTTAATGACAAGTCTGACCAAGGTGTTTCAGCATATATGAAGTTTCGGACTTTCAAATGAAACTCCCTTCCAGCAACAATAGGAGCAGTAATCAAAGGATTTCAGTCTCAAGGAGAATATCAATTCAAGTGAACTCAGAGCTAGTAGGAAGAAGTGTTTCAAACTGATGTCGATTGTTGATGTATGTTGTAGGTATAGCAAAGACTGTAGAAAGAGTGAGAATGTAGCTAAACAATTGAGATACCAGTTGACTGAATGAGTAATTCAGGTCTACTGAAATAGATATTGAATAAACAAATGAATAGCCAACATTTTAGAATCAAGATAAATGCTCCCCCTGACCGAATGCGTGACATATATGAATCATGATTGCTAATGAGCTCCCCCTGAATGCATGCACTTAAACATTCTTTTTGGTGTTTTCAAGAATTAATCAAATGCAAACAGCTCATGTGTGTAAATGCACTTACCTCCCTTAACTATATGCATTAACAACTCACGAGTGACATGAAGACCATGTATGAAGATTCTAAATGCAATAAGTGCAATGACAGAATGCAGGGAGTTTGACAAATTATGCATCATGAATATGCAGATAGTGCTCATGAGTTTCTAACCTTTTCTGTGTGCACACTCAAGTGCCAAAACATAAGTGCATGAGGAATGAATTCAACATTTCTTCAATGAATATGTGCACACATAGCTCAATATATGAAGAAGGCTCATATTATGCAGTGCAAATGACAATACAATTAAAAATATGTATGCATGAGATTTTATTTAACAGCTTAAGCATGTAATGCATCAAACGAGATTTTTGAACCAACTCTTTTTGGAGTTTTCTAAGATGAATGACATGCAATGCAATTGTCAACATGTATGCATATGCAAAAGTTTCCCTTGGATGAATTGCACTGCAAGTGTTCCTTATGAGGTATGAAAGCTAACTAGGGAACAACAGACTCCCCCTGACTGTGTGCAGTGTTGCTAATAATACTTTGTGCAAAGCATAAATTTCAGATGAGCAGAATTCAGAG
Source organism: Amorphophallus konjac (assembly GCA_022559845.1). Lineage (NCBI taxonomy): Eukaryota > Viridiplantae > Streptophyta > Magnoliopsida > Alismatales > Araceae > Amorphophallus > Amorphophallus konjac. Next base: position 178,006,609 of record CM040119.1, read on the forward strand.
AGTTCAAATTAGACAATACAGATGGTGAATGAATATGCAAAAACAAATTTAACATGCTATGCAGTAATCAAAGACATCAAAACTTGAATGATAGGAATTAAGCAGAGTTAACATGACAGACCTGGTAAATGTAGAATTGGGGTTTTCACTCTTGAGTACCTTGGTTTATTACCCCTCAAAAAAATTCTTCAACCCAAGGCACACCTGCAAAACATAATTTATTTTGCACAAACAAGTACCCAAGACATCTTGGGTCCTAAAATAACAGTGACACCATTAGCAGGTGTTCTCAATAGTTTTTTAGTTTCTTTATCATCAAAACACATGAGATGACAGTTATACATAGAATGCCCTAACTATCCACAGTAATTTCATGATCCAGCAGTTTTAAAATGCTTTTTATGCACATTACTGTAATCATGAAATTCATTAGCAGAGTGAAAATTTTGTTTACTAAAACCAGCCAGCCAACAATCAGAAACTCGGTGGCCTGGCTTTCCACATTCAAGGCACCTAATGTGCTTTCCCTTAGAACCAAAATTATTTCTTTCAAAAATATTTTTATTAACAGAGAAATTAACAAATCCAGAATGAAATTTCTTTCCCTGAGTATGTCAACATTGAGTAGCAATGTGGCCTAATTTGCCGCAATGAAAACATTGAATGTTCTTCTTATGATTTGCATGATTTTTAGCATGAACATTCCTATCATGCAATTTTCTAGCATTGAGGTCATCATGTTCCATTAATTTGCATTGATGCATGAGATGACCTACTCTATGACAGTAAAGTAATTTAATTCTCTTGTTTTGAACATGAGAAGGTTTCTTCATATTAGGATTCCTAGCATGAATTCTATCAGATTTCAATTCATCCTTCTTCATGATAAAATAATCAACCATCTCATGGCCAAACTTTTCACAGTAAAAGCATTCGACATTCTTGATAATAGATTTGTTGGCCTGAACTTTCTTAGCATGCTGATTGTCATCATTCTTTTTCAATATTTTCCTTTTCTATTTTATTTTCAGATTCTCTTGAGTAGCAGCTTGTTTTGAGGAGGAGGCAGATGTGCTAGCTATGTATGAGCTACTCACAAAAGTTGTGTAGAGTTTATTCCTCATTTCCTGCTTACTGCCTCTCTTGATTTTAGAAGCTTTCTCTTTGGATGCTGCTTTTAGATTTTCCTTATTCTTAACAGAATAAGACGAAGACTCATTCAAACCCAACATTTCATTTTTTTAGAGAAGAGATGAGCAGTTCAGAGTTTGTGATCGTTTCATTAAGCATAGCATTGACGGTTTTGTAGCTGTCTATCTCTTCCATTAATGTACTCACTCTCTCACATTCATTTTGAGATACATTCTTTCCCTTTTCAAGCATTAGAAGCTTATCAGATATGGCAATGTTAAGCTGTTTCAATTCTTCATTTTCTTTTCTTAATTTTTCATTTTGAACCAGTTCATTGAGAGGAATTTGATCATCTCCTAATGATTTTAGTTTATTCTCTATTTCAGAAATCTTAACAGTAAGTTCATCATTTTCATTTTTCAGCACAGAAATTTATTCTTTATTCATGACAAGTTCAGCTTTATTTTCTTCTCGAAGTATTTTAACCTTTGCATTATTCTCTATAATCTATCTTTTGTAGATTTCATTTTCAGACTTCAGTTCATTCATTTCTGAAACAATATTTTCAAAACCTTCCAATTGTTTCTTACAATTCTGAATATCAGTCAAACAAGCATCATGAGACTTTTTCAGTTTTGAGCAATTTTCACAAGATTTATTCGAACTAATATGATTAATCTTTTTCTTCATCTTTTTATTCTCAGATTGAATTTTCCAAGATTTCTCTATCAGTTCATCACACATTTCTACCAGTTCATCAAATGAAATATCTTCTGATTCAGTGCTTACCTGGGATGTTGCTTCTTCAGTCTTATCCCTTCGATTGTCCATAAGGCACTCTTCTTTTTGCCCCTCATGAATAGATATGACTCTGTCCATGATCTCTTTTCCAGATGTACATCCTACAATACAGGGAAACATATCAATGTTCACTGAATCTCTCAGAGTGTTAAAGACTAGGCTATTCTCACTGTCTTTTATCCTATCCTCTTTAGGCCATTTGGTCTGATTTTGAGGTAATTTATATGGGCCTTTGATATGAGACTCCATAATTTTGGATCAATGGAGTTCATGTATGTACAAAGGCCACCAAGCCATGAATTATGATTGGAACCATTGAAAACAATAGGAGATGCCATTGACGAGATTCAAGCACAGACCGGACAGTAAACTCAGCAAAATCAAGGATGCACCTAAAACCAGCAGGATCCTCTACACATCGTTGGATCTAATCAATTAGAGACTTGCTCTGATACCAATTGTTAGTCTGTTAGGACTAAGGCAATGTTGCACATCCGGATTCAGAGGGGGGGGTGAATGAATCCCCATTAAAAATCTACCCAAATTTAACTCTAATCAGTAAGTTATACAGAATTAAAACTGATTGGCTTAGTTAACTGAGATACTCACTAGATAATAGATCGATGGCCTAAAGATCAGCCAGGTGACTAATGTTTAGTTGATACACATACAACTGGATACTAAACTGATCAAGAGGCTTCAACATATATTTAATAATACCACGATCCTAAGCATGCATCTAGCGAAAATGAAGTAGGCAATCAAACCACAACTCACAAAAGATTTTTAGGTGGTTCGGTACTCAGACCTACGTCCACCCCACAATCGATCCAGAGTGTGGATTACTGCTGACTCACAACTTGAAACCGCTGGGCCTCACAGCTTGCCTACAAATCGATGTACATCATAGCTTGCGTCAGCTGGGCCTCACAGCTTGCCAACCGCTGGGCATTACAGCTTCGCCGACCGCTGAGCATTACAGCTTAGCTATCCAGAGAAATCCAACTCTGCCGCTGATTCACAGCTTCTGAAATGGAATATGAAAAGGAAAAATAAGAATAATAGAAATTCAGATATGGAAAGCAAGAAATAAAGCACAATAATGTAGCTCACCCAGGAGTAGTGTAGCTTGGATCTGATCCAGAAGTGATGGGAATCGACGCCGAGCATGTACTTTTTTTTACATTTATGTCCTTTTAGTTTATGTTTATATCCTTGGGAAAGTATGTACGCAATTGTATGGCTTTGTAAGCCAATGCGTCATTCCCACGGATTATGTGGGTTTCTATGTAATTTGTCAGTAGGACCAGCAAGGGGGCCCCCAGCCCTTTCCCATTGGTCCATGTCATTCATGTGGGGCTGGTCAACCATCCTAGGTGGCCATCTAGAAGGGTTGAATGCCATTTGACCACATGGGAGACAAGTGGCTTAATTAGTCCAAGGTGGGTTACCTACCTCACCTACCCATTCAACCCCATTAACCATGGTCAAGGGGGTGCCCCTCTCCCCTTAATATTTTATTATTTTTTGTGTGTTATTCACATCTAATCTAGGCCCTCCATTCCCCACCCCTAGATCTAATGGTGTAGATTAGATTTGACACATGGCATATAAAAGGGTTGTATTTTCCATTTGTTGGCATTAATGAAGAGAAACTTGTTGGAAAATCAAGAGTGTTCTTGAGCCCCTCCTCTCTCCCCCTGGTGTTCATCTCCTCCAACCTCAAATTCTAGACTGGTTCTATCTTCAATCCCATCCCCTCTATCTCCGGTGATCATCTGTGCCGCCGCCGCCGCCGTTCGTGCCGCCTACGAGCCGCCATGGAGCCATCTTCAAGGTTCTGTCCTGCATGATAGAGGTGACTTCCACGAAATTCTGCATTCAGCCACGACGTCATCTTGATCTGAAATTTTTAGAGGTTGTTTAGATCTTGTATCCCCATCTCCACAAAAAACTTCAGGTCCAAAATTCTTCGTTTGATATCTTTACATTTTTGTTCATCTTTCACTCCCAGATCTGTCCTATCACTATCTACAGTGACAGTAGCTCTGTGTTTCCCACCTCTGACCATCTTTGTGATTTTTTCAAACCCTCCCAAGTTTACTGGGAGTTCTGTCCATCATGCCCTACCTCCATGAATTTTCTTGATTTTTGATCTACCATCTATCCATTTTTCAAAATTCGTGTTCTATCTCAGTTACAGTGCTTTCAGCCCATTTCCATATCCGACCCACTGTTACTGAAAAACTCCTATCAATTCGTAGCCATATCCAAACTTGTCCAAACCAGCTTTGCCATTTTCCTAGCTCAATTGCTTACAACTTTTATGAAGCGGTAGAAGTCTGAATCCAAGGTCTTCATAGAATTCAAAGGCAGTTCTCAGAGAATAGCCCTACAGATCTGAGTGTTTGACTACTGTATAATAGGAAGTTGTAAATTCATTAAAGCCCAGATCTGTGCAGATCCAGGCCATATCTTTAGGCCTGGATTTAAGGATTTGAAGTTAGCTTTCCAACGACGCCAGTCTCGTGTCGATCCGACATCGGGGCTGATCACAGCGCCCGTTCTTACCGGGACGCGCGCTGAAAACCAGAAGTTGCAGATCCGTGGCCGGTTATTCCGACTGGTGCCGAACGGAGCCGCCCGGCCTCCGGCCGGTGAACCAGCATGCCGCCAGCCCGGGGAGCGCTTCCCTAAGTGTCCCCACTACAGCGGTGCCATCGGGTCCCACACGGCCCCTCTGGACAGCACGTGGGCCCCACCGTCACAAGTTCGGGTGCTGCCGAATCAACGCCAGAAGCCGCCCGTCAACCCGAATTCGGTCCTCCCGGGCCCCATTGTGTAGCCCTTTACCTCCCTGCATGAAGTGGGTGATATTTCATTGCTGTCATCATTGTGTAATATTAATCCCGGGAGTACGAGTTTCGGCCGGGTCCGTCTTCCCCACGCCGAGCGCGTGGAGGTATCGCATTCGCTCCCTTCTTGGCATTTTGCTTACTTCATATATATTTGTTTATGCCGCTGCTAGAGAGCATGTGTAGGAATATCTGGCTCGCTTTATCTATTCATTACCGTTGCTGCGAGAGAGTGCGAGACTGTCCCGTGATCCGATCCGGGCACACGAGAGAGTCGATCACCCTAGCTCATTGCCGGTTTCTCAACCACGCACGTCTGACGCCTCCCTCTTTAAGGGACGATCGCGAGCTTGTCGTGTTCGTGGTCTCATCCCGCATCAATTTGGTATCAGAGCGAGTGGAGCCTAGGGTGTCCAAAAAAAAAAAAGAGTGTCATTTAAGTCTAAGTGTCTAAGTCGGTCTTAGGAGTTGCATTTGCATACCATTAATTGGTATATAAAAAGGTGTTGTCCGAACGTTAGGCTATGCCTATCGGGAAGGCCGCACACTTGCGCGAGTGATCTTCGGATCGATTAACTCCACCACGTACCGAGTCTTGGTGTCTTGTCCTTAGTGTGCATGCATCCCAAACCGTGCATAGTCGGTCTAGTGTCTTGTCTAAATGGCCTTGCATACCCATTCCTAGGGATCCATTCCCACCTTTTCGGCACCAATGGCCAACCCATGTCGACCCGTCCAAGGTGATAGGTCTGTGTCTGAGTACATCCGGGACTATGATAAGTACCGGTTGGAATATGGCTTGGGAGAGGAGAGCACCACGACCGCATTTCAGTTCCGGAGAGGTTTGCGATTTCACTTCCAACTTGAATGTCTTGTCCGTGACGCGTTCTCGCTGGCGCAATCTTATAAGGTCGCTCTAGAGGTCGAGCCCTTTGAGTCTCATTTTTCTCGCTCTAGAGGTCGAACCCTTTGGCAAACATCTACCTCCCAACCGAGTCCCGAGCCAATCAGACTACCTAACCCAATTCCTTCACCACCCGAGAGTGCTCCATTGTCACCCTCACCTTCCGATCTTAATTCGGAACCCTCTCATTTGGAGCCACCCAAGCCCGAGCCACCCGTGTTTCTAACGGGTACGCTTTTCATCGCCGAGCCGCTTCTTAGTTGGCTCAAGAATGGCTTGGTCCCACATCCCTTCCCATCCATGGACTCCACCTTACCTTTAGTGCCGGTCAACTCATTCCATACCACATTTCGATCTAGTCACCATGTTGACACGTTGGACGATCTTGTTATGGGACTAGACACACAATGGAAGTTGACACATATGTTGGCCCGAGACTTCGACCAACCCACGAGTCGTAGCTTCACCCATCCGACCTTCGGGTCCATTACCTCTGAGTGCACTATGGGTTGTATCACCACGGAGGTTCTTCTACTTCTCCCGCTACCGGATGAGCCTGACTTCATGACTTTGCTTCCAAGGGAGGAGTCATATTTCCTATACACGGTCCCATCTACCATGACGGAGGAAGGTGACTATCCACACCTTCAAAACTTCTACACGTGGGACCGTGACTTGTGGGAACCCACCATAAGGGGTCATACCTTCTTTGATCCCTTTGACCCCTTCCTTAGTGGATCCCTAGACCCTTCATATTCCCTTCACTTCTTCGGGGAAGTCCACCTTCATACCCCTTTCCTACGGGTCGGGTCCTCCATACCCACCAAGCCCGTCCACGATACACCTACACCCGGCTCTTCCACACCCGGCTTTCCTAGCCCACTCAAGTCTCCTAAATCTAAAGGGCCGTCCATGCATGACTGGGTCATACTTGGACATTTAGGTGTACCCCATGCCACCCATCTCCGGTGACGTCAAATGCATGTATGGCACATATTCGGGTGTCCTGGTCCGCCGTCATCCATGTACGGGTCTGACTAACACTAGTTTGGTCTAGAGTCATGCATGAGTCCGTTTCTTATTTGTGTTGTTTGAATATGTGTGTTAGTGTTTGGTGAGTCTGCATGTGTCTTGTGCAAGCTCGTTGTCGTTCTCTTATGCGTAAGAGACGAGTGGACTCATTCGATGAGTATGGGATCGGTTCCACATCTATACCCGGATCCGTCACCTATAGGGACTCAGCGGTGATTCCTAGTGAGTCTTCGAGCCTGCTCCCTTCCCTTTTGAGAGTGCCCCACCCGGAGTGTCCACCTCTAGCCCATAGCAGTTCGCGCATATCGAGTATATATGGAATGAGCAGGTGACGATCACTTGGAGTGGAGCGTACCCGCGTTACTTGGCACGGTGACGGATCCACCGGAATACTCGAGCATCCCTACCCCTACTCGACGGGGTCTAGTTCCTCCCACCCGGGGAGAGTTGATGGGAATCGACGCTGAGCATGTACTTTTTTTTTTCATTTATGTCTTTTTAGTTTGTGTTTATATCCTTGGGAAAGTATGTACGTAATTGTACGGCTTTGTAAGCCAATGCATCATTCCCACGGATTGTGTGGGTTTCTATGTAATTTGTCAGTAGGACCAGCAAGGGGGCCCCCAGCCCTTTCCCATTGGTCCATGTCATCCATGTGGGGCTGGTCAACCATCCTAGGTGGCCATCTAGAAGGGTTGAATGCCATTTGACCACATGGGAGACAAGTGGCTTAATTAGTCCAAGGTGGGTTACCTACCTCACCTACCCATTCAACCCCATTAACCATGGTCAAGGGGGCGCCCCTCCCCCCTTAATATTTTATTATTTTTTGTGTGTTATTCACATCTAATCCAGGCCCTCCATTTCCCACCCCTAGATCTAATGGTGTAGATTAGATTTGACACATGGCATATAAAAGGGTTGTATTTTCCATTTGTTGGCATTAATGAAGAGAAAATTGTTGGAAAATCAAGAGTGATTCTTGAGCCCCTCCCCTCTCCCCTGGTGTTCATCTCCTCCAACCTCAAATTATAGAGTGGTTCTATCTTCAATCCCCTCCCCTCTATCTCCGGTGATCATCTGTGCCGCCGCCGCCGCCGTTCGTGCCGCCTTCGAGCCGCCGCGGAGCCATCTTCAAGGTTCTGTCCTGCTGGATAGAGGTGTAGTCCACGAATTCCTGCTCTCCACCACGTGAAGATATCAAGTTGAAATTTTGAGGGTGTGTTCTTACCTTGAATCCCCACCTCCACCTAAATTTTCACGTCCAAACTCCTCCATTTAGTAATTTTCTATTTTCGTGCATCTTTCTTTCCCAGATCTGTTTTATCTCTGTCTACAGTGACAGCAGCCCTGTGTTTCTCACCTCTGACCCTCTTTTTGATTTTTTCAAATCCTCCCAATTTTACTATGAGTTCTGTCCATCATCCCCTACATCCATCATTTTTCCTGATTTTTTTATCCGCCATCTATCCATTTTTCAAAATTCGTGTTCTATCTTAACTATAGTGCTTTCAGCCCATTTCCAGATCCGACCCACTTCTAGTTCAAAACTCCTATCAATTCGTAACCATATCCAAACTTGTCCAAACTAGTTTTGCCGTTTTCCTAGCTTAATGTCCCACAACTTTTATGAAGTGGTCGAAGTCTGAATCCAAGGTCTTCATAGAAGTCAAAGGCAGTTCTCAGAGAATAGCCCTGCAGATCTGAGTGTTCGGCTACTGTACAATAGGAAATTGTAAATTCATTAAAGCCTAGATTCGTGCAGATCCAGGTCAGATCTCGAGGCCTAGGTTGAATTATTCGAAGAGAGCTTTCCAATGGTGCCAGTTTCATGTCGATCCGACATCGGGGCTGATCGCCGTGACCGTTCTCGCCGGAGCGCGCGCCGGAAAATAGAACCGGCAGACGCGTGGCCGATTGTTCCGATCGGTGCCGAACGGAGCCGCCCGGCCTCTGGTCTCCGTCCCAGCATGCCGCCAGCCCGGGGATCGCTTCCATAAGTGTCCCCACCATAGTGGTGCCACCGGGTCCCACACGGCCCCTCCGGACAGCACGTGGGCCCCACCGTCACTAGTTCGGGTGTTGCCGAATCAATGCGAGAAGCCGCCCGTCAACCCGAATTCGGTCCTCCCGGACCCCATTGTGTAGCCCTTTACCTCCATGCGTGGAGTGGGCAGTGAGTTGTATTTCTGTAATCTTGTGTATTATTGTTCCGGGGGTACGAGTTTCGGCCGGGCCCGTCTTCCCCACGCCGAGCGCGTGGAGGTATTGTTTTCGTTCCCTTCTCGGTATTTTGCTTACTTCATATATATTTGTTTATGCCGCTGCTAGAGAGCATGTGTTGGGATATCTAGCTCGCTTTATATGTTCATTACCGCTGCTGCGAGAGAGTACGTGACCGTCCCGTGACCCGATCCGGGCACAAAAGAGAGCCGATCACCCTAGCTCATTGCCGGTTTCTCAACCGCACACATCCGACGCTTCCCTCTTTAAGGGACAGTCGCGAGCTTGTCGTGTCCGTGGTCTCGTCCCGCATCAAGAAGCTACTGGTCTTCCTTCTCCTTCAATCTTGCTGCTGCACTCTCTCATGATCCATGCTCTCAAAAGCTCTCTCTCTCTTTCTTCCTCTTCCTCTTTCTCACGAACTCACAATCTCCTAAATTCTCTCTTCCTCTTCCTGTTCTTCTCACTGCTTCTTTTTATCTCTCAGATTGCTTCTCTTCTCCTTTCTCTTTCTGCTTCGATCTCTTTAACTTCTTCTTGTCTTCGTTCGTTGTTATTCTTTTCTGTAGGTGCCTATATATATGGAGAGCAAGGGCGCCTGAGGTAAAATTAAACAGGAATGTACTACCCCTTCTTCTGATTCTCCCACGTGGCAGGATCACACTTTGATCTTGTGGTCCTTACACTATTCACCCAGGAGGCGTGTGGAGGGAATACTCCCGCCAATGCCTTTTCCAGAAAAGTGTTTCGTTGAAGAATAGCTGGAGACCACAGGGCAGACTCTCCAGACGCTACTCGTGCTTGGATCATGTGCTTGTTGCTGCCTTGAGTCATGTGTCTGTTTAAGTTGAGTCTCGATCCTCGTAACTTGACCCTCTGCATACTTAAGTTCCTGTCAAAATGTCAAACACTAAGTCAGCATTCGTAGTTCACAAGATAGTTGGACAAGTATGAGAAGTGCACAGACTTGATAGAGCATTAGAACAAATGTGCATGGACTTAGACTGTCCACAAGCGAAACATGGTTAAACTCTATAACGATTTATGGCTAGCATGCTCAGACATGAAAATAACATGCATAGACCTCATAACGTGAAATGTAATCATGCTCAGACCTATAAGATGAGTTGCATAGACCTTACATGTGTATTGGGGAAAAAAGTGCACAGACCTGGTATGTATAGAACTAAACATGCACAGACTCTAAACAATGGAGTGCACAGACTTGCCAACGTGCACCGACATGGTCTTTGATGTGCATGGACCTTGTATAGCACAAGTCACACTGACTGCTACAGTGATGTGCACAGACCTTGAAGCCCAAAATGAAATGTGCACAGACTCCATGTGGTACGAAGGAAAAACTTGCACCGACCCTGGATTGCTCATGTGCACGGACTTGTGCATAGAAGAAAAACTAGCACCGACCTTACTTGTGCGTGCTACAGGAACTAGCACCGACTTCTTCTATGTTTAAGCAAAATGTGCACAGACTTCGTTCAGCCTAATGCATGACTGCATAGACTCTAGTATGTGTAACTGAAGGTTTGCACCGACTTTATTCCGCGTGCAAGACATGACATGCATCGACTCACAATATGCATCATGCAAACATGCACTAACTTAATATGGTCTAAACATAAACGTGCACCGACATCACTCTAAACACGGCAAACTATGCACCGACTCAGTTACGTGAGAAACACATATGCATAGGCCTATTGTATTCACACGACACAGAATGCACCATAAGAAAAATGTGTATCGGCTTCATATAGCATGTAGCAAGCATGACTGGATAGGAGTCGACTTTGTCATGATTACCATGGAACCAACAAGAATGAACTAACTCCATTGAGTCCTCAAAAGAATAAACCAAAATATTTTATTAACATTCAGACTTTCATGCAAACACATGATGACTCATAGTGTTTGCTATCATCAAAATCACAGGGACACAACAAGCATGTCTTTAATGAATATGTGCACACATAGCTCAATATATGAACGGATAGACTCATGTAGTTCAATGCAAATGTCAAAGCACATGCATGAAGAATTTGACTAATCACATTTAACATGATATGCAGTTTAAAACATATTCTTAAGGTTTTCAACTGAACAAATGTGAAGAGAGCAAATGTTACCTGTCGAGTACAAGAGTGGGGTTATACTGACTTGGGTGCCTTGTTTTATTTACCCCTCTTTATTCTTCATCCCAAGGCACACCTGCAAAACACCAAATCATTTGGCACAAATAGGCACCCAAGATTTCTTGGGTCCTGAAATAACACAGACACCTTTATTAGGTGCTCTAAACAGTTTTTATGCTTGAGAGTCACCAAACATCATCAGATAACAGTTAGACATAGAATGTCCTGACTATCCACAATAATGGCATGATGCAGCAATTTTAGAATTCTTCCTATGCACATTACTGTAATCATGGAATCTATGTGCATTTTCATGGAAATTTCTGTTAACAGAATAAGCATTTTGTTTACTGAAACCAGCCAGCCAATAATTAGAAGCTTTGTGGCCTGGCTTTCCACAGTTAAAACATGCATGAAATTCTTCCTTAATAACAAATTTGTTTTTATCAAAAATATTTTAATTTGTAAAGAAATTCATAGGTGTAGAGTTAGATCTTTTCCCATGAGCATACCAACAGTCCTTGACTGTATCGCCATGCTTTCTACAGTGAGTGCAAGAAGAAGAATTTTTTCTATGAGAACCTAGCCAGCCTTCAATAGCCTTGTGACCAGGCATGTTACAATTGAAACAAGTGATACGCTGGCTTATTGAGACAAGTTTGTTCTTATTAAAATCACGATGGTTTGTTGGGAATTTAGCATGATATGACTATGAGTTTTTCTTACCATTTGCAAACCAACATCATGGAGCAACATGTCCTAGCTTACCACAATTAAAGCATGTTCTACTCCTTTTCTTAGTGGCAAGTAATTTCTTGACCTGAAATTCCCTAGCATGCATTCTATTAACATTCAGATCATCTTTTTCTACCACAGAACAATCATCCATGAAGTGACCATGCTTACCACAGTAATAACAAGAACTACTAAATTCCCTTGTAGCATGGTTTCTATCAGATGAGTTTTTAGCATGCATTTTTCCACAGTTCAAATTCTCCTTTTGATGTGCATGTATGTGTGTGTTCATCCTATTTACAGCATGCAAATTCTCAACATGAGAGTGAATCGGCTTTTTCTGCAGACTTTCATTCTTTTTGCCCTTTTTAGTTTGTTCATGATTTGTCTTAACAGTAGCTTGCTTAAGATTCTTTTTAGCAGTAAATTCAGAAACAGATGAATTCAGGGTTGTCAGGTTTTTGTTTTCTGTTTGAATTTTCTGGGGTGCCAATTTTTTTAGGGAAATATTGGAAGTTCTAGCTCCTTCTGAACCTCGCACAAAGGTTGTATATAGTTGATTCCTTATGACCCTTTTAATCCTAGAATCACAGCCTACCCCTTCTTTTTTTGTTTAGTTACTTCATCATTCAAGAGATCTTTTGACTTCTCTTTATCCTTCAGAGTTTTTGACAGAGAGTCTTTTAGATCACAAATTTCATTTTCTAGAGAAGCAATCTGATCTCATAATTGGCAATCTCTTGTTCACTGCAATTAACACATTCACTTAGCACTTTGTTAGCAGTTTTATATTTCTTAGTTTCTTGTTCCAGATTGTTCATTTTTTTAGATTCTGCATTACAAACAGTTTTCCCTTTTTCTAAGGCAAGCAGTCTTTCAGACATGGCAGAGTTCAGCTATTTTAACTTTTCATTTTCTTCCTTAATTTTATCATTTTGAATTAACTCATTTGTTAAAATTTGATCATCTGAATTGGCTTCCGAAGATGGTTTATATTCAGAACTTTTCTTCAGAGATTTTTGAAGTTTTTCAATATTTCTCTACAGCTCCATGTTCACAGATTTTATTGCATCAGATTTTTCAGCTATCACATTCTTCTCAACTTCAAGTTTCCTAGATTTTTCTTCACTTTCTTTAAAGGATTTTCTGAGTGATCCATTTTCAGATTTCAGTTTCTTCAGTTCTAGGTTAACACATTCAAGATCTTATAGCAATTTTTTATTCTGAACATGATCATCAGTAGATAAATGATTGTCACTAGTTGAGCTAATCTTTTCTTCTAATTCAGACATTTCATTTGCAAGTTCTTGATTTTTAGTTTTTAACAATCTAATTTGTTTCTTAAGTATTTGAATATCAGACAGATAATTTTCATGAGATTGTTTTATTTTCAAACAACTTTCAAAAGATGAGTTTGTACTGTTCTGATCAATTTTCTTTTTCAGCTTTTTATGTTATCTTCTTAATTTATCATATTCTTTTAACAAGTCAGCATATGCTTCCTGCCAATCATCTAAAGAGAATTTTTCAAAGGGGTTTACCTGATCATCGTCCTCTTCTTCATTTTGGCTGCTACTTTGATTACTACCTTTAGCCATCATACATTGGTCTTCACTTCCACAACAAGCAGTCTTCAGTTTGTTCAGGATGTCCTTGGCTAACCTGCAATCATGAAAACAAGAATGGAAGGCTTTGTCAGTAGCTGCTTTCATTAATTCCAAAATTTTCTGATTTTCAACATACTTCAATTTATGACTGTCAGTCCATTTGGACTTGTTCTTTGGTAATCTGTGAGGACCTTGTGAAATTAACTTCCACAGATCATGATCAATCAGGTTAACATAGCCATGCATACTACTAAACCACGAATGAAAATTAGACCCATTGAAAATCGATGGATGAGCCATGGAAGTCAGTTAACGAGTGATTCAAGCAATAGACTGAGCACAAATCGAAGTGCACCTAACTAATGTTTTTGCACAGCAAAGCACCAAATCAACACAGTAGACACCGAACACAAAATGACAGGACCCTCTGCAGATCGTTTGATCTGAAATTCAAAGACATGCTCTGATACCAATTGTTAAGTCAATGATATGCTCTGATACCAATTGTTAGTCTGTGAGGACTAGGTGCAATGGTGCACACACGGATTCAGAGGGGGGGTGAATGAATCCCCTTTAGAAATTCTGCCCAACTTAAAGTTTAAGCTACAATCAGTAAACTATGCGGAATTAAAACTGATTGACTTTAACTGAACGTGAGGCACAAGATCAAATATGTTGAGGCACACTAACTAACAGATCCCAGGTCTATGCAGTGAACTACACAGGAGCTTCTCAACCGTTCGCAGAAGTAGACTAAGCACACTTATGAGTTCTGGAGGCACTCAGGGAAAACTATCGATCGGAGCGTACCTAGGCATTCATATAACAAAAGACAGATAAGTAATCAAACCACAGTAGAGAGAATATTTTTAGGTGGTTCGTCCTCCAAACCTACATCCACCCCACACTCCAACTAGAGTGTAGATTCTGCGGATACACAGCTTAAACTGATGGGCCTTACAGCTTGCCTACAACTGCTGACTTACAGCTTGCTCTGCTAGGCAATACAGCTTAGCCACCACTGATTCACAACTTAAACTCGTTGGGCCTTATAGCTTATGCCACCCGCTGATTCACAGCTTAAACCCGCTGGGCCTTACAGCTTATGCCACCCGCTGATTCACAACTTCTAAAATGGAATGTAAAATGGAAAACAAGTATGATAAAATTCAACAACGAAAAGCTGGAAATAAAGATAGGAAAATATAGCTCGCTCTTGGAGCAATGTAGCTTGGATTTGATCCATAAGCTACAGATCTTCTTCCTCCTTCGATCTTGCTGCTGCACTCTCTTACGATCTCTGCTCTCAAAACTTTCTCTAATTCTTCTCAGTCTGCTTTTTCTTTCTGATCTATTTTTCTCACCTCCCTAAATTCTATCTCCCTCTCTTTCTTTTTCCCTTTCTTTATCTTCTGTTAGCTCTCTGCTGCTCACCCTTCTTTTCTTCTTCTACCTTCACCTCATCGTTGTCTTATTCTTCTCTGTAGGTGCTTTTTTATACAGATACTAGGGGCGCCGTAGGTAATTTAATGGTGACGATGATCCTCCCTCCGTCAGATGGTTCCACGTGGTAGGATCCCAGCAATCACCAAAAAGAATCACCTGGTAATGTGGAGGGAATGTTCCGACCAATAATTGGAGGACCACGTGTCAGATGGAGAGGGTTCACTTTCCACGTGTCAGATGCTCTAGGCTGCTTTCCTTCTTGGATCACGTGCACTTTTATCCTGGTGCTTTAGTTGCTTGTGACTTGGTGTTCGCAGGTAGTTCGGACACGTGTCAGGTGCTTGATCAAAAGTCTTACCTGTCATTATAATGAACAAAGTATCAGTCACGTGTTATAGGACTTAGACAGCTCATACGTCCATATGTATAGGCACAGATGCAAGAAGAACTAGCACAGACTATATCATGCAAATAACGCAGACCTGAAATACACATGCACCGACCTTAAGTGTGCATGAGGCACTACGTGTTGTGATATAGAGCAAAAAGTGCACTGACCATCTACACTTGTAAAGCTAACAATGCACTAACTTTGGTTGGTCAGGATACAAGTGTACACTGACCTTATTACGCATATATGAAAACATGCACAGACCTTAAGTGTATGAAGTAGACATTGCACCGATCCTTGCATGCGTATATCAAGACATGCACCGACCTCCAATATGCGTAAGGCAAAAATGTGCACAGACCTTATGTGGTCACAGCGAAACCTGCACCGACTCTACATGCCCAAAACCTGCACCGACTCTATATACTCACAACAAAACCTGCACCGACTACATGTAGAATGCAAACCTGCACCCACTATATGCTCAATGGAATCGTGCACCGACTATATGCAAAATGCAATCGTGCACCGACTATATGCAAAACCTACACCGACTATGTGCTCAAGCAAACGTGCACCGACTATATCAAAGACTTAGGCCGATATGCAATGACCTTTTACGTTAAATATGCTCTGATTTCTATATGTGAAGAATGAGACATGCACCGATCTTAGTAATGCTAAGGTAGATATGCACTTACTCAGGTCCAGTAAAAACTGGAACGTGCACTGACCTTATATGCAAAATGCTTACAAGTGCACCAACCTGACTATTCAGTCAATAGTGACTGGCACCGACTATGTATGCATAAAGTGCAACTAGCATCGACCCTGAATGCAATATGTGTGATGCTAGCATCGACTCTACATGTGATGCACTGACTCAAGCACTTAAACAACATCAACTAACGTCGACCTTAGCTGTGTGAAATCATAACTAGCACCGACCCTAGTTATGCATGATGCAACTGGCATAAACTCTATATAAGCATAGTGCAATATGAGGATCATGCAAACCACCTACTCGACCAAATGCCATGGACACAGGTTATTCAGAAAATTGTCATGTGGACATAAATTATGCAGACGCGTTGACTTTATGTACACAGTATTGACTTTGCTTTGACTTATGGTTGACCTGTGATGCATTGACACATATGAACGGTTGTACCAGACTTTATGCAAGACTTGTATAGAGACATCCACAAACAAGCACATGTGCAGCAATTCATTCCATGTAATTCATCTATACAGCAATATGAGCATTGTATGCACATAACAAGACACTGTATGTAACAAAAACCCATGCTGTATGCAATAAGCACACATGGACTCATAAAAACACATATGACATCATGCATATGAGTCATACTGTTTGTCATCATCAAAACATAATATCCAATAGCCGGAAGATTATGACCTTCTACAATTACTTCACTACCGGGGTAATAAGTTGTAAGTTTCGTTCTAGGACCTAAGGGTGTGGTAATAGCTAGGTCTAATGGTAAAGGAACTGATGAAACTGGCAAGATTTTTGCAAAAGTAGTTGATATAAAGGAATGAGAAGCACCAGTATCAAATAACACAAATGCAGGATGTGAATAGATTTAAACAGTACCTTCCATTAACCCATCATCCTTGGGTGCTTCATCATCATCTAGAACAGCGTTAAGATGAGCCTATCGCTTTCATCCACCACTGGAAGACTGATCCTTCATGAGGGGGTAATCTGACATGCGGTGCTCCTGACTGCCACATTGTAAACACGCCCCTAGGTGTTTCCAGCATTCCTCGGCCGAATGGTCAAACTTCTCGCAGAACGTCCAAGTCACCATGACTTCCTTTTCTTCGTCCTTCGCCTTTTTGTTCTTGTGGTAACTGCTACCACCCCCATTCTGGGATCTCTTTTTACTATCATAGGATTTATAAGGCTCCGTGATGCTGAATTTTTCCTTCTTCCCACGCCGATCTATCTTTCAGCTAGACTCCTCTCCCTTGCTTTTGAGTTTCTCGACCTTCTCCAAGGTCCTTTCACATAAATGAGCTCGTTGGACCATTTCTGCATTGGTCCGAATATTTTGCGTGCTCAGTTGTTGAATGAAGACGGGCCTTAACCCATCCAGAAAATGATTGGCCTTCAGAAGATCTGTGCTTACTAGATGTTGAGCATACGGTGCTAAGCGAGAGGATTGTAATTCATACTCGGCCACCATCATCATGCCTTGACGCAATGAAGCAAACTCCACCACCTTTCTCTCCTTAACATGTTCAGAGAAGTATTTGGGACGAAAGAGCATGAGAAATCTTTCCCAAGTGTGTGGTGTGTCTGCAGACGGTGCTGGAATAGACTTCCACCATGTACGCGCATCTTTGTTAAGTTGAAATGTGGCAAGATGAACCTTTTCTTGGTCGGCATATTGCATGACCTCGAATATACAGTTCATTTCATCGATCCAGTTCTCTACTTCATCCGGATTGGAAGAGCCAGTAAATCAGGGAGGATTTAGACTTCAAAAGTTGCGGTGTAGATCACCAGCCCCTGCCCTTGCGCCTGCTTGGGCCATATTTTGTAAAGCCTAGGTGAGACCCGGAACAGTTTATTGCATTCCGTTCCAATCAACACGGTGAGCCATTATAAGAATGAGGTACCTGAGTAGAGTAATAGATTTGTTAATTCTAGTGGAATTGGTCGGATTTATCTTAGAGATAATTTCTAATTACTATCTCATGTCGGGTTCTACCCAATTTCTCTCATAGGCGGGAAAATTCTTTCCTTAGTGATGTGACACCACCTATGGACCTATTTTGCAAGCATTCAAGTTTGAGCAGCGGACTCACACTAGCGAGCTCACCCGTATGGCGCACACTAGTGCCCGATGGTGACTAGGCGATGTTGGAGAGGGTCCGAGGCGGGACCTTGAGGCTCTAATGGTTGGCTAGCTTGGGGAGAACCCCAAATGGGCCTAGGATGCCCAAATCATGGGCGGCCAACACACCAAGGGTGTGGGTTAAGTGGATGCTCTCACAACTCGCCCGCAGTGGTCACTCAATTTGGGTAGCAATTTAAAATCGGACACTCTCTTACCGCCGACGGAGTAACTATAGCAATACTAAGCTAAGCAAGTCCATTACAGCAATGAGAGATGTTCAGGAGCTCACCTAGCCGGTGTGAAGACGCCGACTCCGGCCGGAGACGGGGGCGAGCGGGGAGGCGAGGGTATGCACCCGCACGCCGCGTCGGTGTCGCTTCAACCTGAAATGGAAAGATTACACCACTACACCTCTCGTAGGAGGGGTGATATTGGGGTGGGGATTAATCTTATTACATCCAATACTACCTCCACGCAGGGAGGGGCCTTCAGCCGGCCAAGCGGGGTGGGGACTTATGCTAAGGAAACCCGATTTGCTGATCCCCGCCGGTTCTGCCAACCTTCAGAATTGTTAGACAGGGGGCCGGTGATGTCACTGCCACAAATTCCACAGAGCTCAGATCTTGACGAAACCTATGCCAAAAGTTTCCCAACTGATAGAGGATGATGCCTGAATTTTTTGGGAAGCTCTGGTCCTCGGGGCTGATCGGACCGGTGACTGGAGCAGGACAGCAACACTCTGCTTCGGACTGATGTAGAACTGATGCAGTGGATTGCAGAAGGCGCTGCAGACGCTCCCGAACTTCAAATTGAACGAAACTGGTGGTGACGCGATCGTGGTTGGAGTAGCTTCGAGCAGAAGTTAACGGGGCCACAATCCAAGGTCAGAGATGAGAATGGTGGCCAGATAAATGAAGACAGGTCAAACCTGAGTCCACTGGTGGCAGACTGCACACTTCGACGAAATAATTCAGAACAAATAGCTCGGGCAGGCGATTGGCATCATTCTTTCTGCTACTGATGGAGGACTAGACGAAGAAGAATTTTTTAGAAGGAAGTGTGCTCGAATTCCTCCAAGGTTGACCAAAGAACAGCTTCCAAGGTCGCTCTGGTCTTCAGTCTGGGACAGATTGCGCAGTCGTTGAAGATGATGCTCCTCCGGACATCTCCGAACTCGGAAGCCGGCGAGACCACCACCGTTGGAAAGCTATCTCGATGACGATTCCAGCAATGTAGGCCTTGCCACCTGAATATTTTAGAACAGTCGTGGCGGCCTCTGCAAGTCGCTGCAACTCTGCTGCCTGAAACAGAGGCTGAATGAGAAGAAGATGAGGGGGTGGGGAAGGGGATGGCCAAGCGAGTAAGAGGTGGAGGGTGAACTTGGCTGGTATGGGGAAGGGGGGCTGCGACTTTGGGTGGTTTGGGAGGTGGGGAGATGGAAGGGCATTGCCGTAGGGAGAGGGAAATTTGAATTTGGGCTTAGGGAAGAGCCCCTTCAACCTTGGGGAGAGGAAGGGGTGCTTAGGAAGTGGTGTTGGATAGTTGGGGGTTGGGAGGTGGGGTGAGGATTGGAGGATGCCACCTTGGGTTGGGGGGAGTTAAATGGGTGTATGGGGAAGGGGAGAGGTCTTAATGAGGGGTGAATGGGGAGGAGAGAGAAAATTCCAAAAATTGGGATGGAGGAGAGAGAGAGAGAGGGGGGGACCCCTTAGAGAGAGAGAGAGTGAGAGAGAGAGAGATCTAGTGGGATTTGGAAGTGGATTTCAATTTTCATTCAATTGTTCATTACTTCAAAATGAGGGGAATGGGGTCCTATATATAGGCAACCCACATTTCTACAAAAGTCCCTGACATTTGACTCAATGACAAATAACCGAAGGGATAGGGGTGCCCTTGGGCCAAGCCCAATGAATTGGGCCCACTAGCCTAACAAACCAACCTAATGACACAATACTTAGGAAAATGACTCACTAACCTAGGTACATGACTCAAATAAAGGGAAAATTACATGATATTGACTCAAATAAAATGTGAAGATTACATGACTAGACTCAAAAATACATGACTAACATAATGGCGCTTGTCGACGAACAATCCGAGTCCGGAGAAAATATGGAGGGGCAAGGGATGCCCTCATCATACCCCCGGGGTGGGGAAAATTCGACCCCGTCGAGTATGGGTCCACCAGGGAAGTAGTACATCGAACTGCGGCTCTGGGTGATCCACGATCTCCATACTCAACCCGCGACCATAGTCGGGGAACGGCACTTCAGCTCGACAAAGTGGCTTGGTCATACCCTCATGCTGGCGATGGGATCTTGCTTGCCTAGTATTGCCGCTGTGTGCTCACGTCGGGCTCTCAGGCAATTTGTGGTGGCACTCTTAGGGTGTCTCTCACAAGGGTAGGTGTAAGTTCGAGGCACTCACTAGGATCCACCGCGGTGCCCTTAGAGCGTGCTAGATCCGCCACATGAGAAATGGGGAGAATCCCAAAACCCTTTTGAAAGTTCAACCCATAAGCTTGGTTGCCAAAGCCACTCGGAACTTGGCAAGGTCCAAGTCCTCGTGCCCTCAGATTGGAGGTGACCCTAAAGTAGAGCCACTCTAAAGCCATCATCGCCAAGTTGTCAACTTGGAACTCAAAGTGGTGCTTAGGAGTTTGTGCTCGTTTCTTGTGAATCCCACCGCTTGTTGCTTGATACTTGCTTGAATGCATATGCCATGTACTATGATGCGGTGTGAGTTGACAATGTATGGTATGCAAAGGGGGTCCAGGACAACCACATATAGACCTATCATGCATTGATGTTATGAAGACTTTGAAGGATTTGGGAGGACCGGGGCATCCATAGGTGTCCCTCTTGTGAGTGAGTGTGATGAATGTTGGAGGACCCGGACATCCATGAATGCTCCTAACATGCTTGAGATTTATGATGAATGATGGTGGACCATTACAACCAAATATTGACTACTCATGTTTTCTTCTTGACATGTGGGTGATATGGATGAATGTACCCGACGGACTAATCATGCCAAGCGGTGTGATGTGCCAAGACATATGAATTCCTTTCCCAAAGATGACTTCGTCATGTGGGATGGTGGGGTGGTCTTTGAGCTTCCACTCAAAAGGGTCGAAGGGATCTAGGTAGGTGGATATAGGGTGGGGCACCTTCTTGATCTCTAGGCGGGTGTTGCCTAAGGTCATGATTCCTATGGTGTAACCTGGGTCATGGATGAGGTGAGCTTGGCCCAACATGGTGGGTGGGGGTAGGAAAGGGTGGGTGGTGAATAAGGTGAGTGGGTTACATGGAGATCTAGGCTCCCATAGAAAAGGGTTAAAGGGATCATGGTAAGGGTCACCTTGGTAGGGGTACTCTATCCTCTCAAGGTCCTCGAATGGTGAGTCCTCCTCCTCAATAATTGGGCCAAAATTGCTAATGGGTTGGCCGATCAAAGCACTTGGGATCTCTATGGTTGGGGAGTGGAATAGGATAGGTTCTTCCTCCATGGGAAGAAGGAGGATGATCTCACTAGTAACTTGGCCATTAGTGTAGATGGAAGTGATGGAGCCAATAGTGAGATATGCTAGGCTAATGGTGTTAGTTTCGGACGGTCTCATGGCTAGCATATTGGTCAAGTGAATTTGCCAATGTAGGTAGTTCACTAAGTCTCCCAAATCTTCCACACAATAGGAAGTTTGATAAGTGACATGTGGCTGAATGGGAATGATTTGGGATTGATATCCCATGGGTAGGTGGCATGGTTGTGAACTAGGAATGGTGAAACCTTTCTTGAGCCATTGGAGTATGGATTTACCTATGGTGAGGTTGGGTGTCTCTAGAGGAGCTAGGCTAGAGGTGTGTGAGTTGTTTGGCCTTTGGGTTTCCTCTATGTTGGGAGGTGGATCCGGATGGACATCCTTCTCCACTTGGGTGGG
The DNA here is from genome assembly GCA_022559845.1 of Amorphophallus konjac. Taxonomy (NCBI): domain Eukaryota; kingdom Viridiplantae; phylum Streptophyta; class Magnoliopsida; order Alismatales; family Araceae; genus Amorphophallus; species Amorphophallus konjac. The sequence goes on from CM040119.1 coordinate 178,028,694, forward strand.
TGTGTGGGTTGCAACTTCTATTGCTAATGGAGTAGGGGGATCTATGGGGGTTGGTTTGGTGATAGATAGCGTATGACACACCCGGGGTGGTGAACAAGCATGGGCTTGGGTTGGGATAGGAAGGGGAAGTAGAGGAGGCCTAGGTTGGGGAAAGATTGGTGTAGGAAGCGGGAGGTGGGTTGGGTGAGGGATTTTGGTTTGATTTGTTTTGGGAGATGTGTCCTTTTTTAGGGATGATGGTGGGTTTGTGGTGGTGGTCAAGGGGGCTTGTGGGGTATGGGTTTGGTGAGGGGTTTTGGGTTTGGGGGTGGTGGCCATTATGGGCCTCGGTGGATGGGTGGACACGGGGTCCAATTGGGTTTGTGGACATATGGTTGTGGTGGGAGTTTGTAGGTAGGGTGCTGGTGTGGTGGTTGGGGTAGGATAGGTGGGAAGTGATGTGGAATGGGGAATTAGGGTCATGGGTTGGCTAGGTGGGGATGAAGGAGTTGAAGTGCTCCTTAGGTCTTGGTGATTTGAGTATGAGGGGGAAACATATCTAGCCCTAAGTTGCTCCTTCATGTCCTTCCAAGTGGTGATGGGAGTTTCCCTTCTAAGTACCTTTAGCCCGACAATTTGCATCCAATAAGTTTCTGCCCGTTTGGTAAGTTGCATTTTGGCAACCAATGCCTTTTCATCCTCGGACATATGATACCAAGTGAAGTATTGGTCCATTGTAGCTTCCCAATCTAAATATTCTCTAGGAGAGGTTCCATCAAAGGTGGGAAGTGGGAAAGGGACCATCCTATCGTCCGTCCTTGGGGCGGGCCTATTTTCTCCAAGTTGGTTGAGTAGGCCCGATATGTTATCAAGCCGCTCATTGGCATAGGTCAAGGCTTTCATGAAGTAGTTGACATGGCCAGGGAAGTTATGGGTGTTAGTGGTAGGCATCTCTTGGTGGCTTGGACTTATGGAGTGGGCCGATTGGTAAGGTCGATATGAGGTGGCCATACTAGGGGACAAGAGTGATGCACTTGAAGACTCTAAATGCATAGACATGCCCTAGGACCAACTTGATAGAGACAAGTTGTGAACTTTCTCTGATACCACTTGATGTGACACCACCTATGGACCTATTTTGCAAGCATTCAAGTTTGAGCAGTGGACTCACACTAGCGAGCTCACCCGTATGGCGCACACTAGTGCCCGATGGCGACTAGGCGATGTCGGAGAGGGTCCGAGGCGGGACCTTGAGGCTCTAATGGTTGGCTAGCTTGGGGAGAACCCCAAATGGGCCTAGGATGCCCAAATCATGGGCGGCCAACACACCAAGGGTGTGGGTTAAGTGGATGCTCTCACAACTCGCCCGCGGTGGTCACTCAATTTGGGTAGCAATTTAAAATCGGACACTCTCTTACCGCCGACGGAGTAACTATAGCAATACTAAGCTAAGCAAGTCCATTACAGCAATGAGAGATGTTCAGGAGCTCACCTAGCCGGTGTGAAGACGCCGACTCCGGCCGGAGACGGGGGCGAGCGGGGAGGCGAGGGTATGCACCTGCACGCCGCGTCGGTGTCGCTTCAACCTGAAATGGAAAGATTACACCACTACACCTCTCGCAGGAGGGGTGATCTTGGGGTGGGGATTAATCTTATTACGTCCAATACTACCTCCACACAGGGAGGGGCCTTCAGCCGGCCAAGCGGGGTGGGGACCTATGCTATGGAAACCCGATTTGCCGATCCCCGCCAGTTCTGCCAACCTTCAGAATTGTTGGACAGGGGGCCGGTGATGTCACTGCCACAAATTCCACAGATCTCAGATCTTGACGAAACCTGCGCCAAAAGTTTCCCAACTGACAGAGGATGATGCCTGAATTTTTTGGGAAGCTCTGGACCTCGGGGCTGATCGGACCGGCGACTGGAGCAGGACAATAACACTCTGCTTCGGACTGATGCAGAACTGATGCAGTGGATTGCAGAAGGTGCTGCGATCGCTCCCGAACTTCAAATTGAACGAAACTGGTGGTGACGCGATCGTGGTCGGAGTAGCTTAGAGCAGAAGTTAACGGGGCCATAATCCGAGGTCGGAGATGAGAATGGTGGCCAGATAAATGAAGACAGGTCAAACCTGAGTCCACTGGTGGCAGACTGCACACTCCGACGAAATAATTCAGAACAAATAGCTCGGGCAGGCGATTGGCGTCGTTCTTTCTACTACTGATGGAGGACTAGACGAAGAAGAAGTTTGTAGAAGGAAGTGTGCTCGAATTCCTCCAAGGTTGACCGCAGAACAGCTTCCAAGATCGCTCTGGTCTTCAGTCTGGGACAGATTGCGCAGTCGTTGAAGATGACGCTCCTCGGACATCTCCGAACTCGGAAGCCGGCGAGACCACCACCGTTGGAAATCTATCTCGATGACGATTCCAGAAATGTAGGCCTTGCCACCTGAATCTTTGAGAGACGGTCGTGGCTGCCTCTGCAAGTCGCTGCAACTCTGCTGCCTGAAACAGAGGCTGAATGAGAAGAAGATGAGGGGGTGGGGAAGGGGATGGCCAAGAGAGTAAGAGGTGGAGGGTGAACTTGGCTGGTATGGGGAAGGGGGGCTGCGACTTTGGGTGGTTTGGGAGGTTGGGAGATGGAAGGGCACTGCCGTAGGGAGAGGGAAATTTGAATTTGGGCTTAGGGAAGAGCCCCTTCAACCTTGGGGAGAGGAAGGGGTGCTTAGGAAGTGGTGTTGGGTAGTTGGGGGTTGGGAGGTGGGGCGAGGATTGGAGGATGCCACCTTGGGTTGGGGGGGAGTTAAATGGGTGCATGGGGAAGGGGAGAGGTCTTAATGAGGGGTGAATGGGGAGGAGAGAGAAAATTCCGAAAATTGGGGTGGAGGGAGAGAGAGAGAGAGGGGGGACCCCTTAGAGAGAGAGTGAGTGAGAGAGAGAGAGATCTAGTGGGATTTGGAAGTGGATTTTAATTTTCATTCAATTGTTCATTACTTCAAAATGAGGGTAATGGGGTCCTATATATAGGCAACCCACATTTCTACAAAAGTCCCTGACATTTGACTCAATGACAAATAACCGAAGGGATAGGGGTGCCCTTGGGCCAAGCCCAATGAATTGGGCCCACTAGCCTAACAAACCAACCTAATGACATAATACTTAGGAAAATGACTCACTAACCTAGGTACATGACTCAAATAAAAGGAAAATTAAATGATATTGACTCAAATAAAATGTGAAGATTACATGACTAGACTCAAAAATACATGACTAACATAATGGCGCTTGTCGACGAACAATCCGAGTCCGGAGAAAATGTGGAGAGGCAAGGGATGCCCTCATCACTAAGTTCATAGGTGTGGGTCCTAATGCCTTGGACATAGCCTATGACAAGTAAATCCTTAGACCTAGTCTCGGATACCACTTTAATTTTCATGCACCGAGCTTTTATTACAGCGGAAGGAAATCCGAGAACGTGAACAGCCGGCATGGTAAGCCTCTTGCAAGTAAGAAAATCAAAGCGCAAGACAATCACATAAAAGTAATTGCACAAGTAATTTTCTAAAAACTCCAACTTTATTTCATAACAATAATCAAAAGTACACAAGACCATTAATGTTTGACATGCTTCCATCATACGACTCAAGAAATTAAAAATTACAATCTCACTCGAGTAGACACTTGATAACTAGGGCTTCTCTCATTCCAATAGACCTTCAATCGCTCTCGGACCCGCTACTTGCATAATTCGAATCAGATTCACTAGTATTTCCTGAAAAGACAAGGAATAGGTATGAGCACACTTGCCCAGTAGGTATCTTCGTATCAACATGAAGGCAATATTTAAATGATTAATGCTTTAGCTCTAGAATTAATGTAAAAATGAGAATGCGACAAATCACACATCATAAACCAAAATGACCAAGAATATAGAGTCATGAGATAACTGAACAATTAGACATGGTCGAGTACTGAACAAGCAATTTTTAATCATGTAGATGTAAACTTGGCCTTTCATGAACAAGAAAGTACGAGCATATATTGAGAAAGTACTTACACAACCTTGTAAAGGCTATGTACTAGAAACTCATTAACAAGCATATGTAATTTCCCATTTTGAGCCTCGTGGTACTTCACGCGTCTATAAAAAAGTACTCCCGGTGTAATGCGACGCCAGTATCCATCGTACCCCATAATTTTCAGCACGTTTCCGGCCATCGGCCGTGGGGGCTAGTGTCGAGCCCTTGGACACAGTCCGTGCCCGCTCTTGCATCTTCAAGTTACAGATCAAGCTAATTCCATGAGATAAAAATAATTTCGGCCAATAATTTTGATTTCAAATAACGTTTTCATGATCAAGTAACCAAGGTGTAGAACGTTCCAAAAATGATATATGATTTCAAAGAAGAATTAAGAGAACATTATGCTACGGCAGTATTTCGGCAGCATAACGGTACATTAATTAAGTTTCATATCTTAACATTAACTTGTTATACATAAGTTTGGAATCCCGATAATGCTAAGATCATCCAAGAACCAAATTTAGACAACCCCTAGGTCAAACCTCGGGTTAAGAACAAAACGGTCATTTACTGGGCCATTTCCTAAAAAAATGATCACAGCTAGGCCACTTAACCGATAATAATGGTCTAGTGAAGGCCGCATTTAAACTATGTCAACCAGAATGAAAAGGAAGTCAACACTTGAAGATTTTTGGAGAATAACGGTCTCTAAGGGGGCCATTTTATGAACAAAACGGTCTGAGTAAGACCGCTAAGTAACAGAGATGGTCTCCTATTGGCCGTAATTAACCAGAGTACAGAAAATAAAACACCGATCATGTAAGTGCTTTCTAGATAGTTTGGGCTTTAAGGGTACAACCAGCTTGGCATCCTAGTGGGAATCCCAAGCTCGCGGAGTCTTACAGATGTCTTGACACATGATCCCCTAGTCCGAGAGATGCAATATCCGGCAGAGAGGTTCACAAGTCCAAGAGAGTGTGCTATAAGTGCAAAGTGTAAATAATGGTCACATGTCGGAGTAAACGCCACGTACTTATGAAAGACTGTGAGATGAGAGTGAACGATCAGAATCAATGATAAAAATCACCATACTAATACCACATGAAATATGACCATAAGGTGGTAATCATTTAATTACAAAAATATAACTTTGGCATAAAATTCCACATTAATGAAAAATAAGGTTTAAACATGCTTACAGTGAAATAGGGTATTTAACAGAAAATTAAACATAAGAGAGTTATAAATATAATGTAAATAACATAAGAAATTCTATTAACTTTGGACTTTGCATAAAACGGTCATGAACCGGCCGCCAGAACAGTGAAAACGGTCACGCGATAGACCGCATGAACTAAGGGAAAATGGTCCATTAAATGACCGCATGATGACCCTTGCGGTTCCTGTAAGGCCGCCTTCTGTCTTCAGACAGAAGCCATGAAATCATAAAACTAAGTGCTAATCTAGGTCATGTTATGCATGAAAATGATGTAAAACACGTAGTAACGCATGCTAGAAGAATATTGGGCCAAGAATATGAATAGGAAAGTGTAATTTAAACAAGAATTACATCTTTTTCATTAAAGGGTTATGCTCATGCATGAAAACTGAACTTACTGTGCAGTCTCAATAAAACATCAAATCCTCTACGTATAATGCATGGAAACATGTGGAAATAGAGGGCTTTTATTCCTAACTTCAAGTTTGAGCCAATCATGAGATAACCTATCTCTGGACTGGGCTTTAAACGTCGAATTTAGGACTAGAAGTTGACCCTAGATTCTGCTCGTCCTGAACCGAACTAGCAACTTCGTGGCCTTCTAACCGTTGATCCTTTTCACCTATGACCACGAAATTTTGAGGGTAAGAAGATGGTACTAAAAGGAACAAATAATTCTGAAGAACCCATATCTAATTATCTTGTTTAGGGCTTTTAATTTGCTGCTCAAACTAGTACGGTCGCACATGTTCCTCGGTTATTTGTACCGAACCAGCGACTTTGGACGCTTCTTTCTTTGTGATGGATTGATCTCCTACGATGAAATTTTGAGGGTAGTTAGACCCTACTATTAGGAACAAAATACTCTAAAGAACCTACCTGAAATAATGTCTCCTTACCTTAGTTCCACGCGAGCCAAAAGTAAGGGTCACACAGGTTATACTTAAGGGCTATTTATAGGGTTAGCTAGGGTTTCAAGGATTTAGACGACCCGAGAGTCCTAATTAGGTTATCAATTCGATCTTAATCCATCTAGAGCCTTCTAGACAATAGATTGCATCGATCCCTAGTGATTAGGCTCGAAGGAAACCAAGATTTCCATGTTTCTAAATTGTTCGCGATCAGACGAAAAATAGCAGTCGTGTGGAGACCGTTTTATACCTGAGGCGGTTCCTCGATAGACCATTTTTATCCTTTGGCTTCGAATTTGCACAATTTCAAACTCTTTGTTATTTATCCATTTCATTGATCCGATAAATAGTAATTTATCCTCTAAATTCGAGAATAGACTATTTTAAGCTTCTAGAATATGGGCCAAGTTTTATGGGCTTGGATTTGGGTCATTTGGGCTTATTTAAAAGGTCATGATCAATTAATAAATATTGGGTCTTAATATTTTGCTTTAATTAACCCAAATTCATTAATAATCTATTTATTTCTAGAAAAGTCTTAAAAATCTGAGGAAAATTCTAGAAAATTCTTAAATATTATATATATATATATATAATTTTGGGATATTACAGATCCAGAGGCCAAAGAACAACAGATCTGCAGTAAGCTGGGCTACACACAATTCTTCACGAACACTTTCTTTCTTTTTCTCTTCTTCTTCTCACGGTCTCTCTCTCCCACAGATATCCCTTGAACACCTGCTACTCACTCTTCTCTCTTTCTCTTCTACTCTCTCTTCTCTCAGCCCTCTTCGCAGCCCCCTTGTGCTTTCAGCGCACTCCTCTTCGGAAAAGAAAGCCCATTATATATGGAACAAGGGCTCCGAAATACCACAGGATAAAAATGACTTGATTCCATCATTTTCCTATTGGTCCACGTGTCAGGAGAGAGAAAACTTTGTTTGATAGTTGTCCACGTGGTAGGGGAGAGAATATTCTCCTATTAGGGTAACCTCGGGTCACATGCCAACTCAATGGCCTTCGAGCTTGGGCATGTGGCAGACACAAATGTTCTAAAATTTAGCCTCCCAGGCTATTTGTCAGCCTTACAAGCCAGTTTACACCCTTATTGCATATTTGTCAACCATATATACCTATTTGTCACCCTTAGGTTCAATAGCCACCGTTGTTGTTCTTTTCCTCTTTTGCCTGGCCGTCGCCTTTAGTTATTTGTCACCACTAAAGGCTCATTTGTCGCCCTTTTGTGCTTTATCTGGCAAGTGCTCCAGGCAAGCCTCTGAAGTTGACTCCAACTGCATCTTGAGGCGACTCTCCTTCTTCATATTTGAAGGCTTTCAGCCTGGCTATCCATTTTATACACTTGCAAGTCTATTTATCACTTTTATGGCCTATTTGTCAGCCTTAGCTATCCATTTGTCACCCTTACTGAGGTATTTTTTAGCCTTAATGCCTATTTTTCACCACTAGGCACCCATTTGTTACCCTTAACCAGCATTAGCCGTCACCTTTCAGCTTTGGCTAGTGGTTGGCTCTTGTGTCGATGTTACTGCCTGCTTGCGTCGACTCTGTCTTCGTTGCTTCTCCGGGCTTTCAACGCTACAGGTCATTTTTCACCGTTACTTCATATTTGTCATCTTTGTCCATCCATTTGTCAGCCTAATTCCTCAACCACTGTCGCCTTTGTTGCATTGTTCAGCCTTGCTATGTCCATTCATTTGTGAGTTTGCTTATAATAGCAGTCGACTCCAAGGACACATAGAGTCGACTCTTCTTCATGTTTTTCTTACGTCCAGGCTAGGCTGCGTCGACGCTGGTTGAGCACTACGTCAATGTCATTGTGGATTTTCATCTTGACAGCTTCTTTTCTCACTTGCCCACCTATTTGTCACCCTTATGAGCTTATTTGTTACCTGTATTGGCCATTTGTCACCACTACCTACCCATTTGTCACCCTTAATCGACTTGAGCCGTCGACATTGTGACTTCAGCTAGCGGGTAGTTCTGGCTGACCTCGAGTCGACTCCAATGACTTCGGAAGTCGACTCCACCAACATGAAATCTTCTTCTTTGGCCATTCTTCAACATGCTGAGCTCTTTGTCACCATAAATGATTTGTTTGACTGTTTAAATCTTCATCCATCCTGTTCTTTGTCCAAATCAGAAACACACTTAAGGTGACACAATCAAAAACATGAGAACCTCATGCATGAGTCTACATCAATTCTGACTACACATTGCTTTTGACTATGCATGTATAGAGTATCATCAAGAACATAACATGAAAGACTCATACATGACTTATACTTTTGACATCATCAAAACACAGGCACACAATAAGGTCAACCTGGTGGGACAGGAGGTAATGCCACAACTTCTTGGCGAAAAACACCAGTGCTAAGCAAACCTTCTCTATGGGGGATTAGCGGTACTCAGCGCTAATCAGTTTCCGACTGAGGTAGTAGAGTGGCTGCTCTTTACCCTCCTCATTGATTTGCGCCAACAGGGCTCCTAGCGAAGCGTCCATGGCGGCAATGTAGAGTATAAGAGGTTTGCCCTTGATTGGTGCCCCTAGGAGTAGGGGAGTAAGGAGGTAGTCCTTGATTTCATTGAAAGCAGTCTGGCATTCAGGGTCCCAAACAAATGGGGCATCTTTCTTCATACGCTTTCTGAAAGGCGCGCATCGACCGGAGAGATTGGAGATGAACCTTAGATTGTAGGCCAGTCTTCCTTGGAAGGACCTAAGCTTGGTGAGGTTATTGGGTGGTGGAAGCTCCCGGATTGCCTTGATCTTGCTGGGGTCCACCTCGATTCCTCGGTATCTGACGATGAAACTTAGAAACTTGCCGCTGGATACGCCGAAGGCGTATTTCATGGGGTTCATCTTGAGCCCATATTACCGAAGTCGATTGAAGACATGGCGTAGATCATGTAGATGGTCTTCTCTCCTTTCGGTCTTGACGACGAGGTCGTCGACATAGCATTCGACGATGTTGTGCAGCATTTCATCGAATATTTGGGTCATGGCCCTCTGGTAAGTAGCACCAACATTCTTCAAACCAAAGGGCATACGTTTGTAGTTGAAGATCCCTTTCGAGGATCGGAAGGTTGTGTGGTTCTTGTCTTTGAGGGACATCCAGATCTGGTTATAACCGAATGACCCATCCATGAAAGATAAGGCTTCATGTCCGGTGGTCATATCGACCATGGTTTCCGTGATTGGAGCTGGGAAGTCATCCTTCGGACATGCTTTTTTGAGGTCTTGGAAGTCAACGCAGATGCGGACTTGACCACTTTTCTTCTTTACTGGGACGATGTTGGCTAGCCAGATTGGATAGATACATGGCTCGATGAAGTCGACCTCCGCCATTTTGTCGACTTCGGTCGAGACTCGGAGTTCCAGCTCATGGCTCATACGCCGCTGCGGCTGTTTGACTAGAGTTGCTGAGGGAGAAATGGCCAGCTCATGCTCTACCATGGAGGGGTCTAGCCCTGGCATCTCCTTGTATGTCCCAAGTGAAGCAGTCTTTGTATTCGAGCAGGAATTGCTTGTAGTCCCACCTTTCTGCTTCGGTGAGGAGAGCGCTGATGAAGATTGGATGGTGGGCTTCATCTTCACCAAAGGTGATTTCAACAAGTTCGTCAACGGTTGCCTGGCCACCGTCCTCCAACTCGGGAGGAACAGTTGGAAGTCGATGAAATCTTCATCGTCTGTGTCAACTTCGTGTACTTCTTGATTTTCGAAGCCACTGGTTGATGCTGATGGAGCTGGGGAAGTGTTGTCACTGGGCTTTGGCAAGGATTGCCCAGAACCGCAAGTGCCTGGCTGGCAGTTGCCGACTGGTGTTGCTGAAGCTTCCTTGGGGTTGCCTGCTAAAGCTGAAAACCCTTCATGGACAGTGCTCTGGGCACCTTCCTCATCGGGAAAGTTTGTCGAGCTGGATTCTTTAACTGGCTGGGAGGCCAGGGGAGCATCTTCAGCCCTAATGTCTTCACAGGAAGGTGACGAAGACTCATTAATTGTTTGAACTGGGGTGCTGGCCCTGGCGGGGAGCGAGATCAGGATCTCCTCTTCCTCATCCCCGGAGCTATCGAGTTTTGTATCGACATTAGCTTGGTCGCCGACTGGCTGTGCCAGGCCCGCGACGTTGACCACATAGTAGACGTGGAAGTCTGGGTCTTGGTCTTAGCCGAGTCCCCTGGTATCTTTGTTGGAGAAAGGGGGTTGCACCCAGACCTGGGAAGGGGTCCACAACTGGCAAAAGTATCTTCGCTGTGAGGAACCTTGCCATTGGGGAATATGTTGCTTCAGGCACATTTCCCAAATATGTTGTGGCAGGTCGTCCATTACTTGGACTACTTCAGGGGTGTCATCGGCTCATTTAGAGTAACCAAAGTCATCTTCTGGTGGGCTTGCGGGGCCATGTCTCTCTTGTAGAAGACAATGGGCTTATCCTTATTAGCCTTCTTCATGCTTCTGAGTTGTCATTTGTAGATAACGACGAATGTTGTGAGTGGCTCGACCTTGTGCTCTTCTGATGCACATGAGAGCTGGATGCAGTCTGGCGGCAAGCATATGCTCTTGTCGATGGCTCGGCTAATAAGGTTAGCCTCAATGTCGATTTTAAACCTCTCAGGGTGATCTGGAGTTGACTTAGAGTTGAGGCGTAGCCGATGAAGCTTGGCCTATTCTCCTCATCAACGGAGAAGAGATCATCATCATCTTCCTCTGAGAGGCAGCCATTGCTTTTGCTTTTGATCACCGGGTATGGACTGAGTCACCCGAAATAAAGTGTGACATCGGCAAGATTGCACTCTGCTGGAGTGAATGGCGACAGGTCTGCAAAGACCGTATGTTGTTCTCCATCCTTTGCATATTTGATGCACTGGTGGAGAGTTGACGGGACAACCCGATTTTCATGCAACCAGGGTCTGCCCAGTAGCACTTTGTAAGAAGTGTTGGCGCCGATGATGTAGAATGTCACCTTAGAGGAAAAATCATCGAGCACCAGATGCACATCTACTTGACCGAGGACGCCCTTGGTGTCTTGGTTGAAAGTAGAGATCTTGACCGTTTGAACCTTCTGGAGGTACGAGATCAAATATAGAGCCTTGAAGGTTTTCAGTGGCATGATGTTGACAGTAGCACCAGCATCCACCAGGATCCGGTTCACTTCATGCCCATTGATTTTCCCTCTCATGTAGAGAGGGTGGTTGTGACATGGAGGAGAGAGCAACATGTCTTTTTCCGTGAAGGAAACGGTGGTTGTGAAGGCTTCATATGCCACCACCTTCATCTCCGAGGCATGTGCTTCATAAACTTTCGGTTCTTGGAGCATTTTAATAACAGCTTCTCTTAGCTCCTTACTCCAAGGAATGGCTTCCCAAATTCTAATTCTGGCGAGAAATCGCTTCATCTGGTGGAGGACCTTCCGGCCGGCTCGAGCACGAGCATCCTCCAGTGAGGGTAGTATATCTGGCGGAGTCTTGCACGAGCTATAGCGCTACTCCCCATCGAGGAGTTGCACCACCTTGCCTTTGACACTGGGATAAGACTGACTCTTATCTCCCATGGGCTCTTGGAATAGGGGTGCCAAGGATGGCTCTTCTGGGAGCGGCTAGTGAGCTAGCTCGTCCTTGCCAGACGGACCTGCTTGTTCTGCAGAAGTGACCAGAACCTGAGCAAGGACTAGAATGCTGGAAATGATCTCCTCCGTGCCGGAGGGATCGAAGATGTTCGGCCCTTTTTGGATTTCTACCTCCGAGATGGGGGCAGGTTCCTCCCCTCGAAAGAGGATAATTCGCTCCAGGTCGAAGGTGGACGGATGGAGGGGCAACTCAGGGATTCTTCCACGACCTCTGCTACGTCCTTGGCCACGACCTCGACCATGACCTCTATTTTCCGGAGTTGATTGTAGCCCTAGCGAGGCGGTAGTTCTTTGCCTTGTTCGGGACGCTACTGGCTCGCCTCGCCGAGAAGCGTTGATGTTGTCCGAGGGTGGAATAGCCACCATATTACAGGTGCTAATGAGAATGGCAAGGCAGATCAGCTGGGGGGGGGGGGTGAATGGATCTACCCCTCTAAGTAGACCAATAAAAAATTCAACCACCAAATGAAGATAATGGAGAGACTAAACGATTTTAAACGAATCCTGATTACAGTCCGACGAGTGAGTAAAATAACAAACAATTTTTGTGCAGCAGATGAGAAAACTGAATTGAAAGTGAATTAATGGTATGTTATCATTACTCAATAGGCTTGAGTAATTGGATAGAGACGATGAGATCTAATATAAGAATGGGGATAGAAGACAAGGGTTTCAAACCACAAATGCACGGATATTTTTTAGGTGGTTCGATTGCATTTCACAATCTACATTAACCCCTCACCTGATCAGGGTGAGGCTTCCCTTGCACAAGCAAAACACCGTGAATCAATACGCTACAATGGCTGATTACACAGCTTGTCATCGGAGGAACAACCTCCTCGCTTCCTCTGACTCTTTAGAGAGAAACATTGCTCATCGAATTGCAGAAGCACACTTCTGATTCTATGCACGTAGAATCAGAAACACTGCACTAAGCAGCACACAAGACCTTTGCCTCGCACCCTAGTCAACATACCAGATCGTGATCAGTTCCGAACTGATCACGCCTCTGATTAGTGCAGCAATGCACTATCAGAGAAACAATAGACGAACTGAAATGAAATGAGAAACTCAGGAATGAAACAAGAAAACAAAATACAACAAGGAAAGACATGCGAAACCAAATGTAGCTCTGAATAAAATTCAAGAGCGTTCTCTGATATATATATATGAATGAAGGATGCCTTCTCTCGAACTGGTCTACGATCCACTCTCTTCTTCTTTCTCTCTCTCTGGCTCACAAAATGGCTTTCTCTTCCTCTCTGATGAATACTCTTTTTCCCTCGAAGGCTAGTTCCTTCTCTCTCTGCTTCAAGGATTATATAGAACGGGGGCTCCTGGTTTCTTCTGGATAAGAGAGACTGATTTTGCCTTTTTCCCATTTGTCCACGTGGCAAGAGAGAATATTCTTCTCTTGCAAAGTTCTGAATCCAACGCACGAGGTTGGTACATGTACCAATGATTGGTACGATGTAAGCACGTGATCAACGTAAGTTTCCCAGTTGGTTCAGTGTGTTGATGCATCAAAGTATGGCGTCGACCTCATCTTCTATAGTGCGAACGTTGTCTAGCAGAATACACTAGACTACGTCGACCCCTTTTCATTATGGCGTCGACTCCATTGATGTTGCAGAGGCCTGATAGAATGTTTCTCATCTAGGGTCGACTTTGAGTATCGACACCTTCAAATAACTTTTTGATTTTGCTTTGTGAATGTGTTACCGAGTTGGATCCACTTGATCTTGGAGTTGGACTCTGCTTCTTCCAATTTCTTGATTTCTTTGCCGAGGTAAACAATTTGTTCATTATGTCAACTCTGTCCTTTGGTTGTGTAGACTCTGCTGACTATCATATCTGAAATTTGACAAGGAGTCCAAAGGTTGGTGTCGACTCTAATACTAAATGGGGTCGACTCCACTAGCATTTCTGCTATCACGATAAAACACTTGTAATCTAGGGTCAACTTTGAGTGTCGACTCCTTTTTAACTTCTATCAAACCATGCCGTGGTTGAGTTGCCAGCATCAACTCCATTTGAGTTTTGCATCAACTCTAGACTCTGATCTTCATCAAATTTAATTCCTTTGACTTCTGAAACGCATGAAATGCATGACTTACTTCAGCAACCTGCAATTGATTTTATAGTCAGTTGAACAGTATTAACAAGCACATGCTTGAATCTCCATGCATTGCTAGGAAGATTTAAGATACCAATCACATGTATGATTCAACCTGATTGACTTATAGTTGTGCTTGTTGAGTATATCTATGTGATTTTGATGATAACAAAACCCCGGACATGTGCTCTATCACGTGCCATGTATTAGTGCTTAAGTACGAGCTTCGTACGCAATCAAGGTCCAATTCCTTCTTGAATTTTGCTTTAACATTCATACATTTTCAAACGCGTAAAAAGTGTTCGAATGGACTTGAAATCAATAACAACATATGTTCAATCCAAGCCTTCATCATATGGATATGATTCACTGGGCTGACAACACATTTTTGCAGGTTTTCAATAGTCCGGTCGACCAACGGACAAGGGCCGGTCGACCAGTTTTTCCAGCAATCAAAATTGAACAGAGTTGTTACAGTCCGGTTGACCTAAGGTTACAGTCCGGTCGACCAACGGACAAGGGCCGATCGACCAGTTTTTCCAGCAATAAAAAATGAACAGAGTTGTTACAGTCCGGTTGACCTAAGGTTACAGTCCGGTCAACTGGAATTTCCAGGGATGAAATATCAACAGTCTGTTACAGACCGGTCGACTGCCCCATGTCGTCCAGTCGACCGCCCGCCCCGAAGTAGCTTATTTTGACTTTTTATTTCAAGCACAGGGAGAGGTCTTATTTCTTCTTTGTTTAAACCCAAACCCTCCATTCATGCCATGAATTGTGGATCTGGTCCCTGGCTTGTCCTTTGACCATCCAAGAACTATAAACACCTCTCATTGGAGTCAAAACCCTAATCACTCAAGGAGGCTATCAAGGGGAGAAAGAGGAGTGCTACTGTAGCTCCGTGAACAGTACTGCGTCCAAGAGTTCTTCATTCAAGAGCAAGGTTTTCAAGATCATCTGCAGGCCATTCATGTGAAGATCTAACTGAGGAGGAACCTTCAACCAAGATCATCTTCATCCACTAAGGGGGAGCTTAAATCTGAGTTTTTCATTTTGTGTTTCTCCCTTGTTTTTCATCAAGCTTCAAGTGTGTGATCTTGAACATTTAAACAACTTGTGTGTGTGTGTGTTTCTTCTAGTCTTCACATACCTTTGTGATTCGGTGTTTATGCACCATCGTGGGAGTTCCGAACTCCTCACATGTGTGTATGTGTTTTGATCTTGTAATCCTTTACAGGATAGTATGGGAATCCTCACAAATCGTGAGGGGTGGACGTAGGTTGCCGTTGTTGCATCCGAACCATCTAAAAATCACTGTCCATTGTGTGGTTTGTTCCTTTTCTTCTATCCTCATTCTGTGCAGCACACACGTAGATTAATTTGGTTGGATTGTTTGAGTTAGATCTAGCATAATTTATCATTCTCATATTACATCTCGGGTATATTTAAAGGTGGGTTCGGATCGGCAAGGCAAACCTTGCCAGGAAGATAACATCTTGCGTGAGTAGAATCTCCGGATTCCCACCTCCGCCATCGTACCTAAGATCGGTTGAGTGCGATAGATTCTATTAGATCTGAGTGTTTTCATATAGTTCTGAAATTCATTATGGCTATTATTTACACTTGTTTGAATTGGACAAGATTTTGTTAAAAGTTTGTAAACACCCAATTCACCCCCCTCTTGGGTGTCATTGATCGCGGGACTTCAATTGGTATCAGAGCTAAGGCTCTATTTCTTTCAGATCTAACGATCTAGAGTCATATCCAGATCAATGGCAACCAAGGGGATGATGCCTGAGGATCATTCCATAAACTGTCCTCCATTCTTTGATGGTTTGAACTACTCCTACTGGAAAAACAAAATGCATATTTTTCTAAGGGCTAAGGAGTACGAGATCTGGAGGGTTGTGGACAAGGGTCCTTATAAACTCTCGGATGATGAAGAAAAATGGACACCCGAATGTGGACGCGGATTTTATTTTTATTTTTATTATATTATTTATTTATATTTTATTTGGATTTTTTGATTTATTAGGCGTGCCAGTCACCGGGGTGACAATTTCATTGTGCGCTCGATCTGACTTGGTCAGTCGATTGTGAAGTCCGAGTCGGGACCGGAAGTCCGTCATACCATAAAGGCCATGACGTTAATTACGCCCTTCCTAAGAAGGACAACCCTTGATTAAATGCCAAAATAGGAGGCCCCATAAGGCAAACAGATATTCATGTACATAACTTTGAACTTCATACCAGGCCCGGAAGGCAGGTAAGAGAATAACATCGACCACAGAAATGAACTATATCGCTGAATCGACGGTTCAAAAATAATCAGACTAAGGGGAAAGGTGAAACAGAGGATATCAATCGCGGACAGGATGAGCCACGATCATGACGGAGGTTTAAAGCATCGATTAACATTTCGGCAGCATCTCCCCATAGTCTGGATCATGCCCAGAGGGAAATAGGCTATCACCCACGGAGTGCCGGGATGAAAGCCGAAAGGAAGAGAGAGGTCGGACCTCTCCACATTACACATGTATGCCCTAGGGCAATGTTTGACTCTTCCCTCACAGGAGCTGGTGGCACTCATGCATTGGCATAGCTCACTGGAGCTAAGAGGGAGGCGCGTCGTTGTGACTTCGACACGAATCGATGGAACATAAGGGAGTCTACCTCCCTTTAACTTTATCCTCGGGACATATCTGGTGATCCACGAATATCTCTGTGTGGGTTAGCTCTGGGCGTTTGAGCTCACAGGGTGGCAACTTAGGCCCTCGGCATGACCACAGATGGAAGGCTAAGGCTCCCAGCGTGAGTGGCAAGAAGGTGGAGGTTCCCGGCGTGGCCGAAGGGAAAAGTCCAAGAAGCTCCCGGCGTCGACTTCCCGGTGCGACGGAGACTCTCCAAGGGGGTTCTCGGCGTAGGCTGAAAGGAGGAAGAGGAGTTCTCGGCGTGAGGGTTCCCGGCGCGCTGAAAGCTGCGCCGGGAGCTGATGGCGTCGAGAGTTCGGTGCCGAGAAGGTATTGGTGTTTGGGCGCCGTGAGGAGTTTAGGATTTTACGGTACCCTATTTTTGGGGTTTTAAGAGTTTTCTGGGAATTTATATCAAAGTGGATTGGCTCTGGGGACTCAGAGATGGGGTTCAACTAGTTTTAGTTGTATATGTTTCAAAGGAGGCCGAGAGCTGAGAGGGATTGGAGGAGAAGAGTCCAACGCAGAGAACTTTTTCACCATTACTATGCGAAGTCCCGAGGACAGCTTCAGTGTTATCTTTCATCGGCCTGGGAGGATTTCAGCAGCACCTCCCCCGTACCTAGCGTCTGCCAGGGAGTGATAGACGATCACCCATGGAATGCCGGGATGAAAGCCAGAAAAAGCGGGGTATGGGACCCCTAGCCCGTGTATGCGATTACAGCACCAACTTAATATCCCTTTGAGGCCATTAAAGCTTATGCAGTGGCAGAGTTTCCTTGGCTCGTAAGGTTATGTAGGGGGGGTTATCCCCAATAATCTTTATCCCTTAGGTATATATGGTGATCTGGGGCGTCCTTCGACCGAATTCAAGGTCACACTGAACGGACTGTAGGGGCTATCGGTGTGGTTTCTCCATTGGTGGCAGGAAAGTTTATCAGGGGTTCGAGGGGTATATCTGTGTGGTTTACAGTTCGAAGGGGTGGAAGGCACAAGGGGTGGTCCCCGGTGTGGGGGACTTCTCGGCGCGCCCGTCACCGCGCCGAGAACCTGGCGCCGGGAAGCCCGGGCCGGGAAGGCTATATTGAAGGGCTTTATTGACTTGCTGAAGGGGCTAAAGAAATGGACCTCTCGGCGGAGTAGCTCTCGGCGGGGAAATGACCACGCCAGGAAGGGGCTAAAGGGTTTATGGCTTGATTGCGATACTCTGCTCAGGAGACTTCTGGGATTTCTGGCTCGGATTGAGGCAAGATCTGGAGTGCAGGAGGGGATTACATGGAGGTTAGTATCAGTCGAAGGGCAGACCATCCATTATCGAATCCTCGTGGGACGTATGGCATTTCCTCTACTCACCTGCTGCTCAGACGGTCAAGAGATTGATGTCTCTGACCCTGAACGAGATGGGAGCTCGGCAGAAATCTATGATATTCGAGAAAACCATGATCCGAGGGGAGGGAAGGAGGGGGGACAGAGCCCAATAACCCACTGAACGAGGGTTGAGGCTCCGTCTTCGTCCTTCACCAGAGAACGGGCTAGGGAGGGGGTCGAAACACGAGTCGGAAAGCTGGAGCATCTAGGCAAACCAATATTCCGAAGAACAACCGATGCAAGAAGGGGAGACAGACAGCAGATATCTCAATCAATCGAATGCCCAAACGGGCCATGTTGATACTTCATTTCATTGCATCATCCCAAACTTACACAGATCATGGAAGGGAAATGAAAGACAGAGAGGTGGAAATCGAGACCGGAATCCTCCGGCTACATTGATAAATCGAGGAAGACTCGCCAGATTACATCAGGAAAAAAAAAGAGGAAAGCATGGGGGAGGGCGGAGCATTGACTCCTCTCCCTCCCCGGTTACCCACCTGAGTCTTCCTTTCTTCTTCTTCTCCCAGCTTCTTCTTTTTTTCCCTCTCGGTCTCTCTTCTATCTTTTTCTATCTCTCCCTATCTCTATCTTCTGTCTCTCTTTGTTCTGGTCGTCCTCCTTTTCTTTTTGAAGGGAAGGGGGTTTTATAACCGTCCCTCTTTGCCTTCGCGGCAGGCATCTCACGGCGCGCCTCAGCTGAGGGCTTCCCGGCACGCAGGACTCCAGCCTTTCGGTGCAGCCATTGGGCTTCGACAAGGGGCTCCCGGCACCACTATTACAGGCCCACTTAGGTCTCTTAGACCAGGCCCTTTATCGGCCCCTCAAGTACATCAGCACCCAAAATGGTCCTCCGTCGGTGATATAGTTTGTATTGAGATCATTAGTAGGGTTTTCATCAGTCCGCAGACAGGGGTTTCATCAGTATTGCCATCTGAATAATGACAAAACCGGGCATTATTTTATCGATATCGTCACCTGAATGGTGACTAAATCGGACATCAGCTTTAGTTTGGGAAGACTTCAGCCGGGTGTATAATCTGTGGAGACGATTCTTCTTGTGTTCTGACTTTGCAAAAGCCTTTACAATCTTCATCTTCCGGTACCGGCTTCATCTTTATCTCACATCACATCTGTCAATAAGCCGACATCTGACTTACCCTGACATGTCATCTGTGGATTCTTGGATGAGGCAGTAACACAGCCCTTATTAAAGTGTGCTAGGAGGTCTCATTAGTCAAGCGACTACTGCTTTATCAATGCTGCCGTCTGAGTGACATCGGCACCGGACATCAGCTTGGCCGACAAAGGCTTCAGCCGGGTAAATGGTTGGCGAGCTTCATCATTGGTCTTTCACTGTGGGTATGATCTGCTTCCACCCTTGTTCATTTTCAAGGTGTCAACAAATGCCCCCCACCTGCGGGCGGCGTAAGCGCAGAATAAGCGGCACGGGGCCTACAGGTGACTTTCATTATTCGAGGGTATCTTCCTCAACTTCTCTTCAATCCGGTCCTTAGACCTGATCATCTCGTTGCAACAATATTCTACACATGTATCTTTTCTATCTTCATATTTTCTAACTTTATTTTCAGCACTTTGGAGCTTCTCGACACGAGGCCATAGGCTTCTCGGCGCGCGAAGACCTCTCGGCGTGGAGACGGGGGGTCTCGGCGCGCCTAGCTTCCCGGCACGGAGGACTTCTCGGCGCGCCTTTTGGCCGAAGGGGGCTCTCGGCCTGGGGGTTCTCGGCGTGCGTTTTACCGCACCGAGAACCTTTCGCTTCGGGCTTCTATTTGAGGCGCCGAAAGCCTCTTTCCTTCTCATTATTCACAGCTCGTTCTCTCTCTTCATTTTCTTTTCTCTCTCGGCGGTGGCGGCGAGTTCCTCCCCTCCGACCGTCCGGCTTTCTCCCCGTTTTATTAGATTTCGCTTGGGTATGATGCTCTTTGGGGATTCAATCCCTTTTGTTTCCGGGATCACCCCCTCTTGGTTGGTAACTCCCTATTCTTCTTGGGCAGACCCCAAATAAGGGGAGATGCTGCCGAAATTTTCATAGGGTCTCATGTTACAATCTTCATAAGACTGCCCATTGTTTTAGGACTTTTAATTTACTTTTCTTCTTTGACTGCAGACACTGCGATGGCTTCAGGCTCTGCTGCTACATCCTCTGGAGTCATCGGGACAAGCTCGTCAGCTTAACCAGATATATCACGGGCCACAGTAAACTGGCTGAACGTGCACAGCTTGGACTTTGGATACGACAGGATTGCTTCAGTTGACGAATCGTCTGATTCTGAAACTGACATAGTGTCAACAGCCCGGGTATACTCCATGGCGACCGAGACATACTTCAGACAAGATGATAGCTACCGGCCAGACCTCCCGAAGGACCGTCACTTGATGCCGTTCATCCGAACTTTCACAGTGGGTGGCATGTGAGACTACCGGATAGCCCGCGTGGTTGAAGCTGCCATCCTTGCCGAGCGAGATAGCCTGAAGGAGTCAGTGTATCGCGGCAAGGCTATCTATCTTCCCGGGGAGAAGCGTGACTGGGATGCAGTCCTTGGCATATCGGAGCTGGAGCCGAAGAAGAAAATGCTGACCCGGGCCCCGGAATTCACACCCGCTCGGTGGGATAATGCTAGCGGCCGTGTTCATAGGGAAAAGCCCGGCTATGGTTCATTCCTGGCACCGATAAAGTGGGGATACCGTGAAGAACCCTTTGTGCTGAATTGTTCGGCCGTTCAGTTCAAGTATCATTTGGCCGCTGGTTGGTTTGGAGATACCAAGATCACTGACGCCCACCTATTCCGGGTAGGAGCAGTGGATTTTACTGAGTTTGTTCTGAAAGAATATGCCCCTCTGCTGATCAGAGCCGAGGTATATCATAGTGTCTTTGCTTCGAGATTTCGCTACCCCATATCCAAAGGGTTATGCTGCGGAATGTTCGAAGTATTCTGCCCTTTGTACAACATATTCTATACAACAGAGGGTGAGACGTCTCTTGATCTCTGGAGTTTATCACAGCTCTCTGGTCTGCCTATTGATGGCGAACCGTATGAAGAAGTCTGCTTGGTAGATTCTGAGAAGGATAGCTCTGATGGCGAAGGCAGATATTCCATTGGCTTCTCATACCGGTACCTGATGAAGGCATATCGCTCCATCTGTCTGGCGTACAGTAGAGGGTCCTCCAAAGGTTATCATCCCCGAGAGAAAGGCAGCAAGCTGAGGATCCGGGTAGGGCAGTGGATTCAGTACTTCTTTGACGGTCCCCTGAAATATGCAGACTTCCCTTCCGTGGGTCCGACTGCTAGCAAGCAGATAAGGGCTCCTCGTTATAAGTCGGCGCTGCCATCTTCATTGCGCCGTGCGGGCGAAGGCGGTCCCAACCCAGCAGGTGTAGATCCCATCACACATTGTGCGGCTTATTTCACATTCTGGTTGTGCACTTTCGCTCTCCCTCAAGGGGACAAGATAGTCATTCGGCCAGAAGCTATATACCCAGCCTGTCAGATGGCCTGGGGGATGAGGTTATCGCTTTGCCCAGTGGCCCTGTGTTTGATATACAAGTCTTTGGGGGATCTGTACAAGCACCGGACTCCCCGTTCTTTGAGGACCGTGGGTCCTTTTCATTTCTTCAATGCCTGGGTTTGCAGTCTATTTCCTGAGTTGGCTCCCAGAACCCTGCAGGCAGACACAGTATTGCCCAGAATGGTTGAATTTGCCAGTGTTGAACCTGGTCCTTTCTCTGATCAGTTGTTCAAAATAAGGGGTCGACTGATAAAGGTGCCGGTGGATGCCCCTGGCAACATTCATTTCTGGAGCTTGGCGGCAGGTTCAACTCCTTTGATTCACTCTCAGAGAGAGTGCAAGCTGGAAGAGGTAGAGACCTATATCCATCCTGTCTCAAGGGTTAACACTGCTCGGCCAATCCTGGAGCCGGAGCTGGTCAGATGGGCCATGGCCATTCGGCCCAGTGTTTTAGTCTTCAGGAAGGGTGGCCTGCTTCTTCTGGAACCATACTATCCATTCCGCTTTGGGAGGAACTTTGGCTATGACCAGCACATCCCTACATCAGCTGCTCAGTTTCCCCTGGACAGCCGGGCCAAGCATGGGTCCACCATTGTTGGTGATGGCCGGTTGTGGTGGGATTTCTATCATCGCCAGGATGGCGCAGTTTTCAGAGTTCCCACCGTTTCCAACCGTGTTCCCCGGGTTACATCAGAATATATCAAATGGTGGAACACTCCAACCAGCTTTTACAGGGATGGTAGGGGTGCTTTCTGGGATGTGGCCGAGCGCTCTTTTCTGAAACAACAGCCCGGGCCAGTATTTGACATCCCCGAGGCCCACCTGAAGAGGCTTTATTCACAGCACCAGAGGGAGGCGGAGAACTATCTGGCCCAGCGTCGGGCTTTGAAGGAAAAGAATTCCGACCCGCCTGCTCCTGTCTTCACTGCTATTAACGAGGACACTTTCATGCAGAGCTTGAAACATCTGAGCCGTGTAGGGGGCGCTCGTTTGGAGGCACAACAATACCCATTCCCTGTCGAAGAGCCGCTCCCGGCAGTAGTCCCTTGGAGGGGTCCGACAGATAGATTTCATCCATATAGGGCGTTTGTGCGTAGGGAGGACAGGACTCAGACGTACTACAAGCAAACGTCTTGGCTATTCATTCTGCTGAATTTACATGGGTTGCCTGCGGAAAGCCCGCTAGCCGACATCTTGAATAAGCCGCTATTCATCTCCTTTCATTATGTCGACGGTTGGGGTATGGACCACCTCGATTTATTTCGATGCCTTGACTCACGTGGTCATAGTGATCTAGCAGCTTTAGTGGAGAAATGCCAGACATTTGGTGATGTCTGTTGGCTTATCAAGGAGGCTGCTTCCCGCTCCAAGGAGGTAGCTTATCTGTACTGGCCACTTTCTGTCTTTTACGATGGCCCAACAGGTATGATCTATTCTTTTCTGACTGCAGTGCTTTATGCTCAGTATTCACACTCTGCATCCACAGATCACATTACCTCTCTGACATCTTCAACAGACAGGCCTGATATAAAGTGACAGGGGCTTTACAGAAAAATCATTGCGCAGGCTGAGAAGCCTACTTATTTTGAAATCCCTGCAGCAGCACTGACTACTACTCCCCTGCCTCCTAGCAAGAAGAGAAAGGCTTCCGTAGTTAAGGCTGCAGTTGGGAAGGCCAAGAAGGCCAAGAAGGCTCATGCTGAGCAGTCGGCTTCGGTAGCGATGGACACTGGGACCAGTCTCCCCGATATTCCCTCATTTGATGAGTTTGAGTCTCAAAGGGAGGCTGCTCAGACATCATTTCAGGGTAACATCAGAAGCTTGCATTTGCGTTCTTCATCATCTTTTGCAGGATCTCAAAGGAGTCCTTGAATCTGACCCCTCCCTTTTGCACAGCTCAAGAGCCAGTTGTGGCACCTTCTGTGGTGGAGACCAGGTTGCCTTCTCCCACGCCGGCTAGTGAGGTGGAGGGTAAGTGTATTTTCTCATATGTTTCATACTTGCATTGTTTTCTTTGCTAGGTTCCTCAGAGGTCCCTTTTTGTAGCAGTGGCAGGCAAAGAGCAGACTGAGGCCATGATGACAGAAGAATTGCTTCAACCACAGGAGGGTCACAAGACTCAGTCGAAGCAGAGTACTGTTCCGGCCAGGCGCATAATTACCCGGTCTACATCCCAACATGCTTTAGAGGTGGCCCCACAGCATATAGCTAGTGTGGAAATATCCTCAGGCAGTTCTAAGACCGTCTCTGATGAGGAGGAAGCGACTTTCAGCGGCAGTGAGGGGGATGCCCCTGAATCAGAGGCCCCGCCTGTATTTGCAAAAGGTGTTCTGCCTTTTCAGCCTGCTAAGCTACTGGTGCTATCTTCTGAGGAGGAGTTGCAAGAGGAGTTTGCCGGGCTCGACATCGAGATTGACATAACTCCACCGTTTGTTACTCCGACTACGGAGCTTCCTCCTCTTTCACCCCACTTCGAGGGTGTGGACCCTGCTTCAAAGGTGGGTTCCTTTTCATGTTTGTTGCTTCATCTGTTTCTTTTATCTAGTGCTGAAAGTTGCTTTGCTTTGGTCTCAGGGCATTGTCACTGCTAGCTCAGACACAACCACAGCTTTCACGGACATTTCTTCTACAAACTGGGCTATTGTCCATTTTCTGCCTTTAACTTGCATGGGAGTTCCTGAGGTCATTCGCCCTGTGCCAGTGCGGATACAGTCTTCGACGGATTTAGCATCATTGGACTTGGGGGCCTCAGGAGAAAGTTGCATTCCTATCAGGGCTTCAGATTTCAGAGCCGAAGCCGATCCATCTAGAAGCTCCGCTTTTATACCGGCCGCAGTAATGTCAATTGCGCCCGAGTCAGCAGTCCCTGCCATAGTGGCTATAGAGACTGGACTTCTGCCTCCTCCGACTATGGCAGCTCCCTCCCTGTCACCAGAAAGAGCAGCTGAAGATGAAGCCCTAATTCAAGAGACTCATGAAGAGGCAGCTCCCTCCTTCATCGATTCTCCCCCTGTGGATGTTCAAGCTATAGCTTCCGATACAGTGATAGGGGAGGAATCTTCAGCTCAGCAGGAGAGCACAGAGAGGGACTGGCCAGCCCCTACAGCAGATTTGCCATCTTCATCCTCTCAGCCGGACGTTGCATTGTGGGAAGATATCGATGGCGTGGTGACCTTTGAAGTAGTCCCCTCTGCCTCCTTTGGCTTCGCTTCCTCTGACAACTTTGTCTGGCAACATTTGGACATGCTACGTCAGCTGGTAGAATCCCAGCCTGGCTTGACGTATCTGCAACTGAAGGAAATCACCAATCGCTTCACTGCTGGCCTACAAGCCATGGGCTGCCCTTTGAACATATGGGCTCAGCGGGTGCTGCTTCTACTGAAATCCGTGCATCGGAGAGACTTCCTAGCACGGACTATGGTTGATAAGCTAACGGCGTTGAAGTTGCAGAGGTCAGAATATAAGTCTGAGCTGGGGAAGCTGACGCTTATGCTTGATGGACGCCGAGCCGAGCTACAAGGTGCTATTCAGCGGGAGGAAGCTGTGCGGGACCGGATAGCCATCCTGGAGACGGAGCTCTCTGGACTTCGAGCCGAGCTGCAGCAATTATCCTTTATCCGGCCGCAGTACGTAGAAGAGGTGGCCTTGCTGGAGGGACGAATGATGTCTCTCCAGGACATGTCCATTGGGCTTCAGGAGGAGGAGGCGCGCCTTCATGAGCTAGGAGCCGCTCCTTATGTGGGTCTTCTGGCCTTCGAAGATATATTCCGGTGGCCGTGAATTGTCTGTCCCTTCTTTTTCTTTTTGTTCTCTTTTGTGATATGATGTCCCCTCGGGGCCCTTTATGTACTCCCTTTTTAATGGAAAGGAATCTCTTGGCTTCATGCGTATCCATCTTATTCTGCATGTGGTTTTATCACTTTGGGAGGTGGGGTAGCGGTTTTAACAATCCCTCATGCGAATGGCGCGTACCTTGGCAGGAGAGCGTCCACCGCTTCAGAGAAAGGATGGGAAACTCACTCCACAGCGTGACGGCATCCGAGGAGGTGCTTGAACCGAATTTTGTTGGTGGCAACAAATGTCCTATTGGCCATGTGTGCTGTAAGGGAGACGATTTGCCGGAATGCAAATGAGGAGGTCTCATCAGAGTAGACGTATGGTCTAGGCTGGGTAGAGACTATTGCAGGTGGGACATCGAAAAGGATATGTGGTTCTCATTAGAACGGACATAAAGTACGAACTGGACAGATTTTATCATTGGCCGGGCGATGTACCGATCGGCCAACGGTTGGCTTCATCATCGATATTGAGTTTATATCGATGCAAGGGGGATTTTAGAATAGACGTAGGGTCTAAACTGGATAGGGTCTCATCATTGATCGGGCGAGGTGCCGGTCGATCAACAGCGGGTTTCATCATCGATATTGGGTTTATATCGACGCAAAGGGATTTCATGAGTTTCATCAGAATAGACGTAAGGTCTAAACTGGATAGGGTTTCATCATTGATCGGGCAAGGTGCCGGTCGATCAATAGCAAGTTACAAGTAGAGATGTAGGTCTCATCAGGATGGACGTAAGGTCTATTCCAGCAGGTTTTATCGCAGGTGGGACTTTGCCAAGACATATGTAGGTTTCATCATGATAGGCATAGGGTCTCTCCTGGTAGGGTTTTATCGTTGACCGGGGAAGGAGCCGATCGATCAAGGGAAGGTTTAAGAGTTTCATCAGGACAGACGTAAGGTCTGAGCTGGTGAGGCTTTATCAGAATGGTGATGGGTTTCATTATCGGTGGGACGTTTGAAAGAGGGTATGTAGATTTCATCAGGGTAAACGTAAGGTCTACCCCGGAAGGGTTTTACCATCGGTGGGGGATGGAGCCAGCTGACCGACGGAAGGTTTCATCAGTGAAGGGGAGGTAAAGGCAGCGTGCCGGTTGGCATGGAACTTTGAATTACCACATTACTGACCCAAACGCCCTTTCGGGTTTTCACCGGATCCAGCCCCCTCTTACTTTTGCCCACGCGCCCTTTCGGGTTTTCACGTGGTGGGGTACCCGATTTTGCCTGCAGTGCCCTTTCGGGTTTTCACCACAACTGGGTTTAGGCCATTTTTGCCCTTGTTCAGAATGTCCGAACAAGTCTGGCGGGGTATCTCTATTTTTAACCGCATCCTTTTTATTTATATATATATATATATATATATATATATATATATTTGAATTGGGACTTCAGCACGGATCAGGCGATGTGCTGCTTCATTAGTGGCTGCTCTTATCATCGGTATTGGGTATATACCGTTGTAAGGATTTCATAGGTTTCATCAGGATAGACGTAAGGTCTAAACTGGGTGGGTTTCATCATTGATCGGGCAGTGTGCCAATCGATCAACAGCAGGTTTCATTATCGGTATTGGATTTATGCCAATGCAAGGATCTCATGAATTTCATCAGAATAGACGTAAGGTCTACACTGGACTGGTTTTATCGTTGATCAGGCAGGGTGCCAATCGACCAACAGCGGGTTTCATCATCGGTATTGGGTTTATACCAATGCAAGGATTTCATAGGTTTCATCGGGATAGACGTAGGGTCTAGCCCGGACAGGTTTCATCGCTGATCGGGCAGTGTGCCAGTCGATCGGCAGCGAGTTTCATCATCGGTATTGGGTTTATACCAATGCAAAGATTTCATAGGTTTCATCGGGATAGACGTAGGGTCTAGGCAGCGAGTTTCATCATCGGTATTGGGTTTATACCAATGCAAAGATTTCATAGGTTTCATCGGGATAGACGTAGGGTCTAGACCGGACAGGTTTTATCATTGATCGGGCGAGGTGCCGATCGACCAATGGTAGGTTTCATCACGGTGGGACGTAAAGAGACATGCCAATTTAATCGGACGGGCTTCTTTGTCGATCGGGCAGGGTGCCCATCGACCAAAGGTGGGTTTCATCATCGGTATTGGGTTTATACCAATGCAAGGATCTCATGAATTTCATCAGAATAGACGTAAGGTCTACACTGGACTGGTTTTATCGTTGATCGGGTAGGGTGCCAATCGACCAACGGCGGGTTTCATCATCGGTATTGGGTTTATACCAATGCAAGGATTTCATAAGTTTCATCAGGATAGATGTAAGGCCTAAACTGGAATGGGTTTCATCATTGATCGGGCAGGATGCCGGTCAATCAATGGTGAACTTCACCATGGTGGGACTTTGGACAAGGTATGAGGGTTTTATCAGGAAAGACGTAGGGTCTATACTGGGTGGTTTTGATCATTGATCGGGCAAGGTGCCGTTCGATCGACGAGAAGTTTATGGTGGGAGGCGAGGCTTCTTTAGGATCACCACCTTACTGACTCAAGCGCCCTTTCGGGTTTTCACCGGAGCCAGCCCCCTCTTGCTTTTGCCCACGCGCCCTTTCAGGTTTTCACGTGGCGGGGTACCCGATTTTGCCTGCAGTGCCCTTTCGGGTTTTCACCACAGCTGGGTTTTAGCCATTTTTGCCCTTGCTCAGAAAGCCTGAACAAGACCGGCGGGGTATCTCTATTTTTAACCCCATCTTTTTTATTATTTATTATTCTTATTCTTTTATTCTCTTTTCCCCTCTTTTTTGGGAGGGTGACAAGTCGGAATGTCATTAGATCATGATAAGGGATGGCTTGGTTTGGGCGGAGTGCCGCTATACCAAGAAAGGGTGTAGCTCGGCTAGGGCGGGATGCTGCTAGACCAAGGAAGGGGTAGCTCGATCAGGGTGGAATGCCACTAGACCAAGGAAAGGGTAGCTCGGCTAGGGCGGAGTGCCACTAGACCAAGGAAAGGTAGTTTGATTAGGGCGGAGTGCCACTAAACCAAGAAAAGGTAGCTTGATCAGGGCGGAGTGCCATTAGACCAAGGAAAGGTAGCCTGGTTAGGGCGGAGTGTCACTAGACCAAGGAAGAGGGTAGCTCGGTTAGGGCGGAGTGCCACTAGACCAAGGAAGAGGGTAGCTCGGTTAGGGCGGAGTGCCACTGGACCAAGGAAAGGGTAGCTCGGCTAGGGCGGAGTGCCACTAGACCAAGGAAAGGTAGCCTGATCAGGGCGGAGTGCCACTAGACCAAGGAAAGGGTAGCTCGATCAGGGCGGAATGTCACTAGACCAAGGAAGGGTAGCTCGGTTAGGGCGGAGTGCCACTAGACCAAGGGAGAGGTAGCTCGGTTAGGGCGGAGTGCGACTAGACCAAGGGAAAGGTAGCTCGGTTAGGGCGGAGTGCCACTGGACCAAGGGATAGGTAGCTCGGTTAGGGCGGAGTGCCACTAGACCAAGGGAAAGGTAGCTCGGTTAGGGCGGAGTGCCACTAGACCAAGGAAAGGTAGCTTGATTAGGGCGGAGTGCCACTAGACCAAGGAAGGGTAGCTCGATGAGGGCGGAATGCCACTAGACCAAGGAAGGGTAGCTTTTGCCCGATTACTCAGGGAATATTGGTTGTGCAGCATGATACAGCTTGAGGTGTTTACCATTGAGTGGCGAGAATTGAATTTCCCCTCGATGGTTAACAACTACGTAGGCCCCTCCTTCGTAGACCCTTTGTATCACATAAGGACCTTCCCAATTAGCATTCAGCTTTCCTTTTGGGTTGGACACCATGACTTCTTTTTTCTTGACCATGACGAGGTCACCTTTCTTGAATTCTCGTCCTCTTACGAGTTTATTGAATGCAGTGGCCATGCGGGCCTGATACATTTGGATATTCTTCTGAGCTTGGAGGCGCTTCCCCTCCAATTCAGTCAGTTCTTCTAATCTTCTTTCTGTATTGGTCTGTTCGCCACGGGCTAGGTCATATTGGACTGCCACTCGGAGTGACGGGACTTCCAGCTCCAGCGGAACCACTGCCTCTGAGCCGTATACCAATGAGTATGGTGAGCACCCTGTAGGTGTCTTGAAGACGGTGCGGTATGCCCACAGAGCTTCATACATTTTCTCTTCCCAGTCCTTTTTATTAGAACCAACGACCTTGGCCAGCAAAGTGCAGAGAGTCTTGTTAAAAGCTTCTGCCAATCCGTTTGCCTGCGGATTGTAAGGAGTGGAAGTCCTCCATTCGATCTTATACTTTTCGGCAAGCCGATAGACTTTCTGATTTCTGAAATGACTTCCATTGTCAGATATTATTCGGCTGGGGATCCCGAACCGGAAGATGATGTTCTGCTTGATGAATCTGGCGACCAGTTCACCAGTCACTTCTCTTAATGCTATAGCCTCCGCCCATCTGGAGAAGTAATCTGTTATGGCTAGTATGTACTTATGTCCGGCCGAGGAAGTCGGCAGTGGCCCGACTACATCAGTTCCCCATTGTGCAAACGGCCAGCTAGGGACTGTGGGGTGCAGAGTTGTAGGTGGCCTTCTAGGCACAGTAGCATGCTCCTGACACTTCTGGCATGACTTTGCAAATTTACAGCAGTCTTCGAACATGGTGGGCCAATAGTAGCCCAGCTTCTTGATTTCTATCTTCATCTTAGGACCAGCCTGGTGGGCACCTGCTGTCCCAGCATGTATTTCTTTCATCGCTTGCCAAGCTTCCTCAGTGGACAGGCAGCGGAGTAGAATCTTCTTGCGCGCATCCGCCATTATTCGGAACAGAGTCCCATTTCTGAATTCATAAGAATCTTTGATTCTCAAGAGTTTCATCTTCTCTTCTCTTTTCTGCGGTAGCTGTTGGTGCAGGAACCACTGTAGCAAGTGCTGTCTCCAGTCAGACGCCTGTACTGCGCTGATAGTGGCAACTTCTTCTTCCTCGGGGCACCCTTCTAGCATACTGGGGACTTGCCGCCGGTTCATAACAACAATGTTCAGTGTTTCATTTGGCGGGACTGCTAGTGAGCTGGCCAGCTTTGCCAGTGCATCAGCCCGGGCATTATGTCCACGGCCCACATGTTTGAGTTCAATATGATAGAACTTTGCCATGAGGCGTACAACTTTCTGGTGATAGGGATTTAGTTCTGGCTTCCGCACTTCGAACTCCCCTTGGACTTGTTTTATTATCAACATCGAATCCCCGAATACCTGAAGCATTTGGATACCCATGTTGAGACTGATACGTAGTCCGATTATCAGAGCTTCATATTCGGCTTCATTATTGGTGCAGGGCTTGTTTATAGAACAGGAAGTATGCACAACCTCCCCCTCTGGTGATTTCAGCACAATACCGGCCCCAGCCCGTATCCTGGTCTTTCCATCGGAATCTGTCTCCGTTCTGGATGCTCCATCAAAGAATAGTTGCCACATAACTGGCTGAGCTTGACAGGCCTCGAGTGTCTCATCATCGGGTAATTCAGTCCCCAACATATCATTCTCCGGCACAGGATGCTCCGCGAAGAAATCAGCCACGGCCTGTCCTTTTATTGCCCTCTGGGGTATATACGTAATATCGAATTCCATCAGAATTACTGCCCATTTTCCCAACCATCATTTCAGTACTGGCTGAGTCAATATGTATTTGAGTGGATCTGCTACAGATATCAATCTGATTTCATGTGACAGCATATAGTGCTGGATCTTTTTGACAGCAAAGACTAGTGCCAAGCATGTCTTTTCTATATAGCTGTAGCTTTCTTCGGTTCTAATTAGCCTCCGACTTAGGTAGTACAGGGCCTGCTCTTTGCCTTCTTCATTTATCTGTGCCAGCATTGCCCCCAGGGAACAGTGTGTGGCTGAGATATACAATATCAAGGGTCTGCCCTTAACCGGTGCCCCCAGTACTGGAGGGGTTTTAAGATATTCTTTCATCTTTTCAAAGGCCTCCTGACATCCATCGTCCCAGAGGAACGGTACATCTTTCATCATGAGCTTGTGAAAGGGATGGCATCTTCCCGACAGATTTGATATAAATCGTCGGACGTAAGCCAGGCGCCCTTGCAGAGATCTCAGCTCGTGCAGATTCCTTGGTGGAGGGAGCTCCTGGATAGCTTTAATCTTGGATGGATCAATTTCAATACCCCTATGCCGGACAATAAATCCGAGGAATTTTCCACTGGACACGCCAAAGGCGCATTTCATAGGATTCATCTTGAGTTCATATTTGCGCAACCTCTGGAATACTATCCTTAGGTCTTGCAAATGGTCTTCTCTTTTGCTGGTTTTTACCACCAGATCATCAATGTAGCACTCTACTTTCTTGAAGAGCAGGTCATCAAAGATCTTTGTCATGGCTCTTTGATAGGTAGCGCCGGCATTCTTGAGGCCGAACGGCATCCTTTTGTAGTGGAATATCCCCTTCGGGGTGCGGAATGCAGTGTGCACTCTGTCTTCTTCAGCAATCCAGATCTGGTTGTATCCGGATGACCCATCCATAAATGATAGGGCCTCATGGCCAATAGTTGCATCGATCATCACCTCAGTGATTGGCACCGGGAAATCATCTTTCGGGCAAGCCTTATTAAGGTCCCGGAAATCAACACATATTCTGATCTGCCCATTCTTCTTCTTTACGGGCACTATATTGGCCAGCCATGTAGTATACTGGTTTTCTTCGACAAAGCCTACATCAATCAGCTTGTCAACCTCTTTGTTAATCTGATTTATCAGTTCAGGACGCATTCTCCTGGAAGGCTGCTTTACAGGATTAACCTCTGGGTTTATTGCCAATCGGTGCTGTGCCACATCAGAGCTCAGTCCCGGCATTTCATCATATGTCCATGCAAAACAGTCTCGGAATTCTTTCAAGAACTGTATATATTGTTCCCTGACATCTGGCTCCAGCAGTGCGCTGAGGAATGTCGGCCTTGGCTCATCTGCGGATCCCAAATTTATTTCTATCAGCTCATCGACGGTGGCTTGGCCTCCGTCTTCGACTTCGGGCGGGGCTTCTTGCAAATCAATAAAGCCTCCCGGGATATAATCTTCTTCAGTTTCATGCTCTTCTGTTTCATCATACTGGTCATCAGCGGATGCTGGCGCATCATATAGGGCCAATATTACCGGATTCTGTTCAGTCTGCCCCGAGGACGAGACTGGTTCAGCAGGAAATTCAGAAGTGGACTCTTCCGCCCTTAGAGGCTCTTCTGATGTGGGCTCCCTTGAAAGGTCATCATTCTGTAGAGCCCGGAATTCTTCTAGAATGCGCCCGAACTCCAGACACTCCTCCAGCTCTCTGGCTATTTGATCCTCATCCGGGGTTCCCGTATCAAATTTTGCTTCAGCCTGGAACAGATCCTCTTTGGAAGATAGGTCCTCCCAGTACCAAGCTTTCTTTGTCTCATCAGATGTCTCTGTTTCT
This sequence comes from Amorphophallus konjac, assembly GCA_022559845.1. NCBI lineage: Eukaryota > Viridiplantae > Streptophyta > Magnoliopsida > Alismatales > Araceae > Amorphophallus > Amorphophallus konjac. The sequence continues at coordinate 178,061,425 of CM040119.1, forward strand.
GGCAGGTTGTCTGGGGCTTCATTGTCTGTTATGGATTGATAGATAATTTCTTCATCTTCCAAAGGGTACTGGTCATATCCAACCCCATGGGAATTTTCATGCTGGTAGAAAGTAGAGATGACATCCACTTCGGCTTCATAGTATTCTTGAAGGGTATAGCCCAGTCCCGGGTGTTGTGTGACCTTCCTCAGTTCTTTACTATCTCGAGGCGGATCCCACATCTCCTTGAATGCCTTCTTCTGAGCAGCAGGCTGCATTGATGGCATTTGCATCTTGGAGAACATTTGTGAAACCCGTTGGGTAGTATAATCCAAGCCTGTAATCGGTACCATCCGGTTTGCAGCTTCTTCAGGGGCCATACAGTCTTGATCATCCTCTTCGACTGGCTCCCCGGTGTAGAATACAATAGGAGGCTCGCAGAAGCGAGGGATTTCCATAGTCTTCAGTGGTAGCACCGTTTGGTACTCTAGGCTGGCGATGGGCTTGACTAAACCCTGCGGAACCTCCACCTGAGTGTACTTTTGTTTCATTTCTTCATCGGCATCATCTGGGTGGATGCTAGGAGGGGTAATCCGGGCAAAGTCACCGGCATAGGAGATGTGAGATACTTCATGCCTTTTGATGTAGCCCTCGGGTGGCGGTGGAGACCAATTTCTTGCCTTGGCCGCCGCTTTCTTATGACTGACCACAGCCTCTTTCCTTTCGCACTTTTGTGACACCTCGGTGTAGTAGGATGCATCGAGCATATGGCACTCGAACACTTCAAAGGGATGCAGATCCGCAAACACCCTTTCTTCTTTTCCTTCATGGCAGTATTTGATGCACTGATGTAGCGTGGATGGCACTATTTGATATTCGTGCAGCCACGGTCTCCCCAGCAGGGCTTTATACGTGGTATTGGAGTCGATCACATAGAATCGTACCACTGTAGTGAGGTCTCCCAATGTGAGGTTGAAATCAGCTACCCCAAGAGGTGTCTCACACTTTTGGTTGAATCCTGCAATCTTCATGTCTCTGACCTTGGTAAGCTGCAGATCAAAGTAATATTTCTGATAGATGCGGTATGGGAGAATGTTCACAGCAGCCCCGGGATCTATCAGTATCCTGCTTATCGGCTGACAGTTCAGGGAACCCCTCATATACAGCGGTCTATTATGGCCGGAATTTGGGATTAGCATATCATCCTCTGTGAATGTGACTGATGGACCAGAATTCACTTCTGTCAAGAGTGCTTCATACTGTGCCGGCGACTGCAAGGCATCAATAATGGCTTGGCGAGCCTCTTCACTCAGAGAGAGGATTTCCCAGATGGAGAACCTGGTAGGGAGCTTCTTCAGCATTTTCATGATCCGGCTGCCCACCCGGACATTAGACAGTCTCATCTCCTCCACCCAACGGGGTCTTGGAGGTTCATGTGGTGCCTGTGGCCTTTGCTGCCCAGTGCCGGTTTCATCCTCTTGATCGGCTTCCCGGGAGGCTTCTTCTGTAGTAACGACCCCTGTTTCTGCTAGAGGGTTACTTCCTTTATTTTCTTCATGCTGCTTCTGCTTCCTAACTGCAGCCTGCTGGCGTTTATTGCTTTTAGCTGGAGCAGTGCGAGCCAGTTGCTCATTTTCCAAACTGGACAAGAATTCCAGGAATGAAGGAGCCTCTTCTTTTTCTTGGTACAAGCTGGCAGGGGGGGAACCTGGACACCTCGTACCTCCGGTTCTGGGATTTGGTATGGCTGTTCTCTCTGAACATAATATTGTGATTAGCTGGTGGCAGGCGCCCCCATCTTTTCCCAGAACGTGTTGCATGGGCTGAGGTAGAGGCTTCAGCATGGTTGGCTTCTAGCGGGGCATTTGATGCTTCATCCTCATCATTCTCCCCGGGCAAGGAAAAGAGTACCGACAGAGTGTTGCATTGTACTGTCGTGACTTTCTTTCCCCTTTTGGACTTGGGCCGTCTCTTCTTCTTCTGGGAATTTGGCTTTGCTAGCTCCTGCCCCCAGAAGGGCTCATTTTCAGCTTTTTCTTGTTCTGCCTCTGGTTGCTCTTTAATTTTCAATTCTTCGAGCTGCTCCCAGAGTATACAGTCTTTTATCAGCAGGTGTTTGGGCTTTTTCTGCTCATATTCATCGAGCTCATTGATATACCGCTGTAGACGCCTGGCTGCAGGACTTACTTCTTTATGTGCAGGTAGGGGAGTTTGTTTCCTCCGGTTGTGAGTAGGGATCCGGATGACTGGTCCGGTCTCAGCTGTATGCCATACTGGCCTTACTGGAGGCGGCTCAGGCCTTGGGGTGACACCCCGGATAGTTGCCCCACTGGTGCTGGCTGCGAGAGTCTTTTTTCTGTTCTTTATGGGCTTCGTCTGCCATCCTTCCTGATCTTTCAGTGGGGTGAGGAGGCAAGCTTCATAAGTATGCCTGGTACATTCTTCAACGGCTTCCTCAGGCAGCTGCTGATAGACTGAAATCATATTGGCGGCCATCTTCCAGGGCGGAGGCTCATGCGGATGAGGTGGCTTCACCTGGTAATCACCCAACTGTAGCTCACCCTTTTTGACCATTCCTTCCATGATATCCTTGAAGACATAACAATCTTCAATTGCGTGCCCCAGCGCACGGTGAAATGGACAGAACAGCGGATCATCTTTCTTTGTTGCATCCGTAGGTCTCTTCGGTTCAGGCAATGTTACCTTGTTGAACTTGTATGCCCAGTTAAATAGTGCTGATGTCTTATCTTTGGGAAAAGAGTAAGCCTTTCTCATTTTGTCTCTCAGAGAGACCTTATCTTTTCTTTCTGTTGCACCCTCAGGCGGGGGAGCTTCATCTGCCTCCTTTTTCCCTTTCTGTTGCTCGAAGGTTCTAAAATCGACGGCGTTAGCCTCAGTATGTGATGGCCGTCGATCATTGGTTTTACCCTTCGGCATAGTGGGAGCATTGGCGGTCGGACGCTTGGACAAGAACGTCTCGACTTCCGCCACTATATTGTTCAGCCGGTCAAATGTTCTGACATCTGCACCGATCATCTTTTCTAGCACCTCTCTCTTGAGGCTCTGTTTACATATCTGCACTGCATCTTCCTGATGAGGAGGTCTTCGGCATCTCATGGCTAAGTTTCTCCACCTTTTGATGTAGTCCAGTGCTGTTTCATCTTGCCTTTGCTTGGTTGCATATAGCTCCGCTATTGTAATTTCTCTTTCCGTGACATGAAATCTGTCGCGGAACTTTCTTTGCATATCAGGCCAATCAACCACTGATCCAGCGAGCAGGCTTGAATACCATTCAAAGGCTATCCCAGTGAGGGACGAGCCAAAGAACTTAAGCAGATAGGCTTCATCAGCTGCCAGGTCGCCCATAATTGTGGTATAGTAAGCAATGTGCTCCCTGGGAGAGCCCTGGCCGTTGAATTTCTCAAATTTCGGCGGCTTACTGACGCCTGGGGGTAGTCTTTTAGCAGCATACTGGGGAGGATACGGTACTTTGTACACATCATAGGTACTTACACCATCACCGGTCTTCTCAGACAGCTTCATCTCCACAATTCTTTCAATCATCAGCTTGTGGGCTAGGGCTGGATCTATCTCTTCTGGGAAGAAGTGAGCTTGTTGCTGGCTGTAGGGAGTCGTCATCACAGTCGCGCGCAAGGTGGGTGCGGCGGGCTGCGTCTGAGATGCAGAGGGCTGAGCTGCTGCTTGCTGCAGAACAGGCTGGCTTGGAGCTTTGCCCTTATCAGCTGGAAGAGGATTAGTTGGGACAGCCATTTCTGCTGAGCTGGAAGTTTGCCCCACAGGTTCGGCTTGCTTGGAGATCGGTGTGGCTTCATGCCTCTCATTTAGCTGTCTTCTGAGAGCACTGATCTCCTGTTGATATCTTCTAAACATCATCTGGATCATGGGATCCAGAGTCGATGGGATCTGTATATCTTCTGAAGTCCCTTCAGCATCATCAACGAAGGGATTGTCTTCTTCTTCTGCTGTCACCACATTGACTGTCATGGTGGTGATCTTGCGGGTTTCATCATCATTCTTCATCTTATCTTTTGCAGCCTGACCTCTTCTTGTGACGGGGCCTGGTCTGGTAGCCAGCCTGAGCAGTTCATCTGGCTGAGTTGGTAGCATATCCTGCCCCCTGGCGATTCCAGCCATGTTACAGGCGAAGATTTGCATTCTTCCCTTCTGCCTGCAAACTTTTCTTTTTGCCTGGTCAGGGTATTTGAGTCGGTCGAAGACCGATACTCTTTCTTCAGCTTCTTCCCTACACAGGTCTTCTTTATCATATCCGGCCTTGCGGCCTTCTTCATAATCATTTGAATCGGAGGAGGAGACTCCGAGCATCACTTCTTGAAGGGCTTCTCCTTCTTCTTCATCCACGGTGCCCAGAGCACGGGATAATCTTTGCTGACCGAGGGCAGAGTTCCCCAGGTAGTGGAAGTAGTCTTGGACCACTTGTTTCATCTCCTCTGGATTGTGCCTTCGCGGCTCTGGTCGGAGTATCAATCTTTCCTGGCTTTTCTGCTGATGAGCCAGTCTTGTCATCTGAGCATTCAAATGCTCGGCTTTGGAATATCTGAATATGTCAGCCTGTCTGGCACAGGCTCTTGGTCTTCTTGGAATGGCAACCGTGACTGGTTCGCTCATTCCCATATCGCCATCTTGGCAGCAGTTGGCAGTGTCAGCATAGTCCCTCTTTTCCCATCTTTTGCCTTTGGCCCTGGGATGGGTGACAGTAAGGTCTTCCTTCTTCTCATATCTTCTGCCCCTCATCACGGGGCGAGTAGTAATCAGATTCCTTCCTTCATCATTTTTTCCATCTCTCCTCCCCCGAGCCTTGGGGTAAGCAGCAACAGCATCTCTTCTATAGTTTCTTTCTTCTCTTCTGCTTCCTGCCCTGAAGCGGGCAACAGCATCCTCGGTAGCTTTCTTCTCATATCAAGCTGGGGCCCAGCTCTAAATCTTCTTTGGTTGCCAGACCTGTTTATATCTTGCTGGCTTGGGCGCCAGCGGCTTCCTCTCATCAGCTTCCCAGTTGGCCCTCCTAGTGGCCAGAACGCGGAACCTGTTGTCGGTCTGGACAGTCGGGACAATCCTGTCCGGCCGGACTTCTCTGGGGCGACCGTTGAGGTTCACCCTAACATCACCCATCATCATTGTCTTCCCAGAAGTGGAAAGACGACGCTCAGCAGCAGCATACCGGCTTCTCCGGTTATTTCTCTTTCCCCTCTGGGCAGCAGCGGGGACCGTGTCCCTCCTTTGAACTTGGTGAACATAGCAGGCGACGGCCGTCGAGGTCGTCTTCTCCGGTAAGCCAGCCTTCTCACCAGCAGTCTTCATCGGGGCACTTGCAGCAGTGCCTTGCTCGTTGTTGTTGACCTGAAGAAGGTCGGTGAAGACGAGGCCCAGACAGTTGGGTAGCCCGACAGCAGGGGGCATTGATCCGAACGAAAGAGGTATCGCCAGGTAGCCCTCTCGCACATGCATATCGATCGGTTGCTGGTCGAAACATACAGACATGATCCCGGCCGTCATTGTAGCTTCCTGAGGATAGAGAAAGCGCACAGGATCAGAAATTTGAGGGGGGCCCGCTGGGCCTCCTATTTTGGCGTAGAGATGAAGGGAGACTAAGTCCCACCGGGCGTGCCAGACTTGTGGACGCGGATTTTATTTTTATTTTTATTATATTATTTATTTATATTTTATTTGGATTTTTGATTTATTAGGCGTGCCAGTCACCGGGGTGACAATTTATTATGCGCTCGATCTGACTTGGTCAGTCGATTGTGAGGTCCGAGTCGGGACCAGAAGTCCGTCATACCATAAAGGCTATGACGTTAATTACGTCCTTCCAAGGAAGGACAACCCTTGATTAAACGCCAAAATAGGAGGCCTCATAAGGCAAACAGATATTCATGTACATAACTTTGAACTTCATACCAGGCCCGGAAGGCAGGTAAGAGAATAACATCGACCACAGAAACAAACTATATCGCTGAATCGGCGGTTCAAAAATAATCAGACTCAGGGGAAAGGTGAAACAGAGGATATCAATCGCGGACAGCATGAGCCACGATCATGACGGAGGTTTAAAGCATCGATTAACATTTCGGCAGCATCTCCCCATAGTCTGGATCATGCCCAGAGGGAAATAGGCTATCACCCACGGAGTGTCGGGATGAAAGCCGAAAGGAAGAGAGAGGTCGGACCTCTCCACGTTACACATGTATGCCCTAGGGCAACGTTTGACTCTTCCCTCACAGGAGCTGGTGGCACTCATGCATTGGCATAGCTCACCGGAGCTAAGAGGGAGGCGTGTCGTTGTGACTTTGACACGAATCGATGGAACATAAGGGAGTCTACCTCCCTTTAACTTTATCCTCGGGACATATTTGGTGATCCACGAATATCTCTGTGTGGGTTAGCTCTGGGCATTTGGGCTCACAGGGTGGCAACTTAGGCTCTCGGCATGACCACAGATGAAGGCTAAGGCTCCCAGCGTGAGTGGCAAGAAGGTGGAGGTTCCCGACGTGGCCGAAGGGAAAAGTACAAGAAGCTCCTGGCGCTGACTTCCCGGCGCGACGGAGACTCTCCAAGGGGGTTCTCGGCGTAGGCTGAAGGGAGGAAGAGGAGTTCTCGGCGTGAGGGTTCCCGGCGCGTTGAAAGCTGCGCCGGGAGCTGATAGCGCTGAGAGTTCGGTGCCGAGAAGGTATTGGTGTTTGGGCACCGTGAGGAGTTTAGGATTTTACGGTACCCTGTTTTTGGGGTTTTAAGAGTTTTCTGGGAATTTATATCAAAGTGGATTGGCTCTGGGGACTCAGAGATGGGGTTCAACTGGTTTTAGTTGTATATGTTTCAAAGGAGGCCGAGAGCTGAGAGGGATTGGAGGAGAAGAGTCCAACGCAGAGAACTTTTTCACCATTACTATGCGAAGTCCCGAGGACAGCTTCAGTGTTATCTTTCATCGGCCTGGGAGGATTTCAGCAGCACCTCCCCCGTACCTAGCGTCTGCCAGGGAGTGATAGACGATCACCCACGGAATGCCGGGATGAAAGCCAGAAAAAGGGGGGTATGGGACCCCTAGCCCGTGTATGCGATTACAGCACCAACTTAATATCCCTTTGAGGCCATTGAAACTTATGCAGTGGCAGAGTTTCCTTGGCTCGTAAGGTTATGTAGGGGGGGGTTATCCCCAATAATCTTTATCCCTTAGGTATATATGGTGATCTGGGGCGTCCTTCGACCGAATTCAAGGTCACACTGAACGGACTGTAGGGGCTATCGGTGTGGTTTCTCCATTGGTGGCAGGAAAGTTTATCAGGGGTTCGAGGGGTATATCTGTGTGGTTTACAGTTCGAAGGGGTGGAAGGCACAAGGGGTGGTCCCCGGCGTGGGGGACTTCTCGGCGCGCCCGTCACCGCGCCGAGAACCTGGCGCCGGGAAGCCCGGGCCGGGAAGGCTATATTGAAGGGCTTTATTGACTTGCTGAAGGGGCTAAAGAAAGGGACCTCTCGGCGGCGTAGCTCTCGGCGGGGAAATGACCACGCCGGAAGGGGCTAAAGGGTTTATGGCTTGATTGCGATACTCTGCTCAGGAGACTTATGGGATTTCTGGCTCGGATTGAGGCAAGATCTGGAGTGCAGGAGGGGATTACATGGAGGTTAGTATCAGTCGAAGGGCAGACCATCCATTATCGAATCCTCGTGGGACGTATGGCGTTTCTCTACTCACCTGCTGCTCAGACGGTCAAGAGATTGATGTCTCTGACCCTGAACGAGATGGGAGCTCGGTAGAAATCTATGATATTCGAGAAAACCATGATCCGAGGGGAGGGAAGGAGGGGGGACAGAGCCCAATAACCCACTGAACGAGGGTTGAGGCTCCATCTTCGTCCTTCACCAGAGAACGGGCTAGGGAGGGGGTCGAAACACGAGTCGGAAAGCTGGAGCATCTAGGCAAACCAATATTCCGAAGAACAACCGATGCAAGAAGGGGAGACAGACAGCAGATATCTCAATCAATCGAATGCCCAAACGGGCCATGTTGATACTTCATTTCATTGCATCATCCCAAACTTACACAGATCATGGAAGGGAAATGAAAGACAGAGAGGTGGAAATCGAGACCGGAATCCTCCGGCTACATTGATAAATCGAGAAAGACTCGCCAGATTACATCAGGAAAAAAAAAGAGGAAAGCATGGGGGAGGGCGGAGCATTGACTCCTCTCCCTCCCCGGTTACCCACCTGAGTCTTCCTTTCTTCTTCTTCTCCCAGCTTCTTCTTTTTTCCCTCTCGGTCTCTCTTCTGTCTTTTTCTATCTCTCCCTATCTCTATCTTCTGTCTCTCTTTTTTTCTGGTCGTCCTCTTTTTCTTTTCGAAGGGAAGGGGGTTTTATAACCGTCCCTCTTTGCCTTCTCGGCAGGCATCTCACGGCGCGCCTTAGCCGAGGGCTTCCCGGCGCGCAAGACTCCAGCCTTTCGGTGCAGCCATTGGGTTTCGACAAGGGGCTCCCGGTGCCACTATTACAGGCCCACTTAGGTCTCTTAGACCAGGCCCTTTATCGGCCCCTCAAGTACATCAGCACCCAAAAGGGTCCTCCGTTGGTGATATAGTTTGTATTGAGATCATTAGTAGGGTTTTCATCAGTCCGCAGACAGGGGTTTCATCAGTATTGCCATCTGAATGATGACAAAACCGGGCATCATTTTATCGATATCGTCACCTGAATGGTGACTAGATCGGACATCAGCTTTAGTCTGGGAAGACTTCAGCCGGGTGTATAATCTGTGGAGACGATTCTTCTTGTGTTCTGACTTTGCAAAAGCCTTTACAATCTTCATCTGTCGGTACCGGCTTCATCTTTATCTCACATCACATCTGTCAATAAGCCGACATCTGACTTACCCTGACATGTCATCTGTGGATTCTTGGATGAGGCAGTAACACAGCTCTTATTAAAGTGTGCTAGGAGGTCTCATTAGTCAAGCGACTACTGCTTTATCAGTGCTGCCGTTTGAGTGACATCGGCACCGGACATCAGCTTGGCCGACAAAGGCTTCAGCCGGGTAAATGGTTGGCGAGCTTCATCATTGGTCTTTCACTGTAGGTATGATCTGCTTCCACCCTTGTTCATTTTCAAGGTGTCAACACCGAGGAAATTAAGAAATGCACTGTAAATTTTAATGCTATGTATATCATGCAATGTGCTATACATCCTAATGAGTTTTCTTGTGTATCCATGTGCAGTTCAGCGAAGGAGATGTGGGGCAAGTTGCGGCTCATATATGAGAGAACCTCATAGGTCAAGGAGACCAAGGCCAATCTACTTGTAAGAGACTATGAGCTATTCAAAATTAAATCAGAAGAAACCATCTCAGAAGTGTTCGCGAGATTAACAGAGATCATAAATGGTCTCAAAAGCCTCGGGAATGAGTACACAAACTCCGATCTTGTGAGGAAAGTTCTGAGATCACTTCTGTCGGCGTGGCACACAAAAGCCACAATAATTGAGGATTCGAAAAAATTTTCCACACTTTCTTTAGATGAGCTCATAGGGTCACTCATATCCTATGAGATAAACATGAAGAGAACGGTCGAGGAAGATACGAAAAAGAAGAAAGTGATTGGATTGAAAGCTCATCAATCTGATGATGACTTTCAAGAAGAAGAATCCAGTGAGGGAAGCAATGAAGAAGAAGACTTGGCCATGATAACTCGCCAAGTAAAAAGATTTTTAAGAAAGAAGAGAAATTTCCAAGGTAACTTTAGAAAGGGGCAAAAGAAGCCCATTCAAACCAAGGGCGAGCCGAGCAAGCCTAATACTGTCATTTGTTACGAATGCAAGAAGCCCGGGCACATGAGAGGATAGTGCCCATATCTGAAGAGGAAATTCAAGAAGGACAAGTTGAAGAATCCCAAAGCCATGGTCGCCACATGGAGCGACGAAGAGGACGAACCGTCCGATGAGGAGCTACAAGAACTCATGGAAAGTCTATGCCTCATGGCACATGAAAATGAATCAAGAGAGGTAAATTCTGACCTTGATTTCATTTCAAATGAACAATGGGAGTTGGAATATGAAAAATTATATACAAAATATAGAAAAATCAGATCTGAAAATAAAAATCTCAAAAAGAAGATTGATGATTTAACACATGAGGATATTTATGTGAAGTTTGAGAAACTAGAACAGGAATGGTTCGAGTTAACTGAAGAAAAAGAAAGTTTGTTACAAATAATCTCAGCCAGTAAGAAAAATCAAGAGGAATTGATGTGCAAATTATCTGAAATGAAAAAATATTTTAAAAAATGGAAAATTGAAGAAGAGGTTCTGAAATTCACAAATTCATAACTTGAAAAGAAACACGTGAGTTTAGTTGAAGAAGTGGCTGAACTTCAGTCCACTCTATCTAGGCTTGTCAAAGGTAAACAAAACTAAGACAATTTATTGGGAGTTAATGTTAACTTCCAAAAGGAAGGATTGAGATATACTCCCCAAAACAAAAAATCTTTTGAGCATAATATCACTACATCCTATGTGCATGAAAAAGGAAATGATTGTGCTTCATGTTCATACACTAAGCCAAAACATGTTCAACCAAAACCACGTCAATTTCCAAGAAGGTCTTCAAATGTCAATTGCTTTCATTGTGGTCGTTTGGGTCATGCTATTGTTCATTGCTGGTTCAAACAAAACTCACTAAGAAATCATCCATTTTGGACCGAGAAAAGATATGCACGGAATTGGACTAACTCTTACGGACCCAAACTAGTTTGGGTACCAAAAATAATTGGATGAGAATTTTATCTCTTGCAGATATGCCTTGAAGCCAGGGGGAGCAAATGGTACTTGGATAGCGGCTGTTCAAGGCATATGACAGGGGACAAAAAGGTGTTCTCTACACTGCAAGACAAGGATGGAGGGTCAGTTACTTTTGGAGGCAAAGACAACGGTAAAATCATTAGGATCGGCCATATAGGTAAGAATTCTAAAACTCTTATCGAAAATGTGCGTTTGGTAAAGGAATTAAATCACAATATCTTGAGTATAAGCCAGTTATGTGACAAAGGATTCAAGATTATTTTTGATGAAACCCATTGCATTGTCATGAACAAGAACACAAATGAGATCAAATTCATTGGAAAAAGAAATAACAATGTCTATACTATTGATATTGATGATGTCTCATGTGATGATGTGTGCTTGGTAGCAAATAATCATGAAAATGCATGGTTATGGCACCGAAGATTAGGTCATACTAGTTTTGGAGTAATCTCCAAGTTGTCTAGACATGATTTAGTGAATGGTTTACCAAAATTAAAGTTTGAAAGTGATAAAATCTATGAAGCTTGCACAAAAGGCAAGCAAACGCACATCTCTTTCAAAAATAAGGATATTGTCTCTACCTCCCGGCCTTTGGAATTGCTGCATATGTTGGGACTCCTCCGGGTTGATAAGTAGCACGTGCACTACTTTGTGCTGAAATGGTTTGATGATTGACAATAGTTGTTTTGATGATTAGCAACAGTAGTTTCTGACTTAGTTGATCTATTTTGATATGATGGTGTAAGTATTTTGATGCATTTATATGTCAGATAATCATATCAATATTGTTTGCATCTTAGTCTGTGCATTGAATAGAGTCGGTGTAACACATGGTTAATTTTACATTGAGTCCGTGCAGACTTAGCTCAAGGCACACTAAGTCAGTGCAATTCTTCTCGATGCATGCCACCAAGTCAGTGCAACCTCTGCACCATGCACTTAGAGTCTGTGCAATATGTCTTAGGTAACTCGGTGCATAGAAGTTCATGCATTCACCTTTTCACATTAAGTCTGTGCAAGTCAAGCATACTATGTGAATAAGTCCGTGCAAGCTCTGGCACGGGGCATATTAAGTCAGTGCAACATCTCAATTAGCATGTCATCAGGTCCGTGCAATACTCGCTCCTGTATATAGAGTCTGTGCATCTCTCACTCATGCACTGGTGTAGTCCAAGCAAGGGCACTCACGGATTGATCATGTCCGTGCAACACTTGCACACTACATATATCCTGACAATGCATCCTCAGGCTTTGCGTTGAAATCATGTCCGTGCATTTGCTTTCGCAGGAATGATTGTGTCTATGCATGTGTGTGTGAGCATCATATTGAGTCCGTGCATCTTAACTATATCAGAATCTCTACTCTGTGCAATCTCTCTTCATATCGTATAATTATCTGAATATGACCTTATATCTGATGCCTTGACAGGTGCCTTTTCGTAAAGACTAAGAATGGCACGTGATCCAAGATTAGGGGAAGTGCCAGGATCACGACACGTGCAATGCAGTAGGCTGTGATGCTGACACGTGACCAAGATGTTTGGGTAGGAATAGTGATGACCACACGCCCTATCCTTCTACTACTCTATAAATAAGAAGCTTCTTCCTCAGGAGAAGTGTGATCGTGAACATCCTTCAGAACAGCACAAGCAGAGAGAGCTTGCATGATCCAGAGAGAAGAGAACAAGAAGAAAGAGAGAAGAAGAGAAGGAGAGAGTTGAGAGAGAGGTGTCTGAGAGAATACTGTGAGTGTTTGTTCCTCAGTCTCTCGGTTCAGAACCGGAGCAAAAATTGCTTAGTGTTGAGCTACATTCTCCTAGTGGGTTCTTTTGTTTCTTCGCTTGTTTTTCTTTTTCGTTTATGAAACTGCGTTTCCAAGCTGTGTGTCAGCGGAGCAAGCTGTGAAGCTCAGCTGTTTGCAGAGGTGGATTCCTCTGGTCGGGTAAAGCTGTAAGTCCCTAGCAGTTTGCAGAGGAGGATTCCTCTGGACGGCATAAGCTGTAATGCCCAGTGGCCTATGGGTTTTTGACCCCGAAGCTGTGGATCAGCGAAGCTGTGTATCGACAGTGGAAGCCACATTCTTGTTTGGAGTGTGGGGTGGATGTAGATCTCGGGTTTGAGATCGAACCACCTTAAAAATTCTTGTCCACTGTGATTGATTATGTGGATTGTGTGCATCCTGTTTATCTCTTTCATAAGTAGTAGACGAATGCTTAAGATAGTTATTGTTCAGATCTGTTAGCATTGGCATTCTGTGATCGAATTAGTTTATCCTTCTGTCGTCTATCAGTAGCTTGTTTTAATTCCGCACTTGAAGCTGTTGCAGTTGGTTTTAATTGGGTGACTGATCTATTCACCCCCCTCTAGATCGTTTATAGCATCCTATCACTTGGTATCAGAGCATACCATCTGTTCTATCACTTGGTATTAGAGCCTAACTATTCTGCAGGGATCAACGTCCTGAAGAGAAATGGCCATGGATGCAAGAGGGATGACGGCTGAAGAACATTCCACCACAAAGCCCCCATACTTTGACGGTTCGAACTACGCATACTGGAAGAACCGTATGCAAGTTTTTCTGAGGGCGAAAGACTATGAAATTTTGAAGGTGGTCAGTAAAGGACCATTCGAGCTGCATCCAAATGAGGATATGTGGACGAGAGAGGAGATCAGGAAATCTACTCTCAACTGGAGCGCCATCAATGCAATACAGTGTGCTCTACATCCCACAGAATTTGCAAGAGTTTCTTCGTGTGCCACAGCGAAAGAAATGCGGGATAAGCTGGAGGTTATCTACGAGGGAACCTCTCAGGTAAGGGAGACCAAGGCTAATTTACTAGTCTCAGAGTATGAAGCCTTCAGGATGAAGCCTAGCGAGACCATCACTGAGATGTACGCGTGTCTTACCCTCATAACCAATGGTCTCAGAAATCTGGGGACAAACTATTCTGATTATGAAATCGTGAGAAAGATACTACGATCCCTTACTCCAGTATGGCATACAAAAGCGACAGTTATTGAGGAGTCGAGGGATCTCCAGAACACCAAAGTGGACGAGCTGATAGGTTCATTGATGACTTATGAAATGAATATGCCAAAGACAGAGGAGCTCGAGAAAAAGAAGCAGCCTATCGCTCTGAAGGCAAGCACCAGTCGATCCAGTCACAATGGATCGTCTAGTGATCAGAGTCATGCTGACCAGAGAGTTCAGAAGGTTTCTCAGGAAGGAAGGAAGAAATTTCAGCCGAAGACAATATGGCGGCAGGATATACAACATGTACAAATCTAATTCTGCCAAGAAAATGGTCACTAATGTCTGTTACCATTGCAGGAAGGCCAGTCATATGAAGGTCGATTGTCTAGAGCTCCAGAAGCAGAAAGAGAAAGCCAAGAAGAAAGCTTCACAAAGGAAAAGCAATGGTGAGCACATGGAGTGACGAGGACGAGGGCACTTTAAGCAGCACATCAGAGAGTGAGGACGAAGAAAAGCCCATTTTCCTGATGGCCAGAAATGATGAAAAAGAAGTGGAGGACTCTGACGAGGTATCATCTCCTTTTGAGCATTACACTATTTTAGATTGGGAAGATGCTTACGAAGATTTGCTAGACAAGGTAGATGATATTAGAAAAAAGAACAAGCATTTGAAGAAGAAATTAAATTCTCTTATGAATGACAAAACTATGTTTGATAAACTTGCTTGTTTGCAATCTGAAAATGACATGTTAAAAAATTCTTGTGCTGAAGTCGATGATGTTAAGCATACATTGATAGATTCGAGAAAAGAAAATGATTATCTGAAAAATGTGATTGACGAGTTAAAATTGAAATTGTAAAATTTTGAAAATGAAATGAAAATTGTTAATGAGAAATATGAAGTTGTACTAGGTTTTAACAATGAACTGAAAAAGTCAATTGATCACCTAGAAAAAGAGAATGAAGATAAAAAGAAAATCATTGAAAATATGACCCAAGGTTCAGATAATCTCAATGCCTTGTTAGGGACAAAGGTAAATTTCAGAAAAGAAGGTCTCAGATTCAACTCAACTGCCACAAAGAGCTTTGCTGTGAAAACCATATCATTTGTGGCAGAGAAAAATAAGGACCTCTCATAAAAATGGTGAGTGAAAATTCTGTTTCTAATAATGTTAATTCGAAAATGTCCAGTGCCAAGGACAAGGGTAAACAGAAGGTTGGTGAGCCTAGCAGATTCTGCCCTCTACCCACAAGCAAGTCTCAGGTTCGGGGTCAACCTTCAAGCAAATCTAAACTCGAGGGCAAGGCCACCAAGTCTCCTCCACCATCACCTGTCCAGAAGAAGACCCAACATAAATCTGTACAGAAGTCTGATGGGTCAAAATTGCAAGGGAAACCCAATGTCACCAGGGGCCAGACCAGCCATACTTACCAGCCCAAGGTCCAGACCTATTATACCTATTCTTAGACACAAACACAACCCTTCTATATGTCTGGATGGAAACAAATCCAGGGGAGGTTTATATATCAATCTGTTCCCTCTCAGGCTTATAGACCTCAGGCTAGAAATTGGGTTGGGCAATCTAAGACATGGGCTCCAAGTAGACAGTTTTCCGTTGGTCAGCCTTGGACCAATTATGGCCACAATTTTCTGAATACCTATTGGCCTAAGCACTGGCACAGAAACACTAAATTTTCTAATAACCATAATGTCAGGACACAGCACCTGAGAATGAAGGATCATTCTATTGATGATAAGAGGAAAAGAAACAATGAAAAGAATGTTGGGAAATCCACTAAGTCTACCATGTTTAAACAAATGTGGGTTCCCAAGAGTTTATTGTCCTGTTTAAACTATGCTACATATGTTTCGGAGCCCAAACACTTTTTGGGTTCCAAAATTTTTTCCCTGATTGTGTTTGCAGGCATGTCTGGCAGCCAGGAATAACATGTGGTATCTGGATAGTGGCTGCTCTAGACATATGACAGGAGGCAAGGCCAAGGTTTGTTTGCTGACAGAGAAGAATGGAGGCCTTGTCACCTTCGGAGGAAACACTAAGGGTAAAATCATCGGATCAGGTAAAGTAGGTAAGTGCAATACCTGTTGTATTGATGAAGTCTTGCTGGTGGATGGATTAGCATATAATTTACTAAGTATCAGCCAGCTTTGTGATAAAGGACACAAGGTAGTATTTGATGCACTTAGCTGTAAAATCTTTGAACCTGATTATGATTTTGTTAAATTCTCTGGAAAAAGAATGAACAATATTTACATGATATATCTAGATGATGTTGCACACTCTAACCTATGCCTCACTGCTAATAAAGAGGACTTAGCTTTTCTGTGGCATCGTAGGTTAGGTCATGCTAGCTACACTATCTTGCACAAATTGAATAAACACAGCATGGTAAGAGGACTCCCTGAAATATCTTTTAAGAAGGAAAATAAGGTGTGTGATGCGTGTACACTGTCCAAGCAGACCAGAAAGTCATTTAAATCAAGAACTGAAAACATGTCTCTCAAACCATATGAGCTGATACATATGGATCTATTTGGACCCACACGATTAGTCAGCTTGTCAGGTAGGAGATATGGATATGTCCTAGTTGATGACTTCTCTAGGTATACTTGAGTCTTTTTCATCACTCACAAGAATGATGCTTTTGCTGAATTTCAGGAGTTCTATTTAAATATCAAACTGAAAAATAAAAATTTGATTAAAAATACTTTGTCTAATCATGGAGGTGAGTTTGAAAACTCACAATTTGATAACTTTTGCAGGGACAATGGGATTACTCATCGGTTCTCCTCCCCAAGAACACCTGAGCATAATGGAATAGTAGAGAGGAGGAACCGGACACTTGTGGAGATGGCCCATACACTACTTGTTGAAGGTGGCTTACCAAGAAAATTTTGGGCAGAGGCAGTTAATACTGCATGCCATGTAATCAATAGAGCCATGGTAAGGCCTTTCACTCAGAAAACTCCTTATGAGATTTTAAAAGGTAAAAAGCCTTCAATTACTTATTTCAAGGTCTTTGGCTGCAAATGCTTCATTCATGTTAATAATAAAAGAGACCTTGATAAATTTGAACCTAAAAGTTATCCAAGAATCTTTCTTGGATATTTTGAATACTCTAGAGCATATAGAGTGTACAACCTTAATTCTAAAATTCTTGAGGAATCTCCACATGTTGTCTTTGATGAATCCCTGAATAACTCAGAGGTTGGTCTATGTAGGAAAAAAGATGATGGAGAAATTCTGAAGGAAGGAAACTCTGCAGACCAATCAGATAATGAAAAAGAACCTGAAGAAAACAATGCAGAGAAGCCTGCTATTCAGGGGGGGTAAATGAAGGTCAAGGTAACCAAGTTATCAATGTAAGATTTTTAAGAGATCATCCTATTGAAAATATCATTGGTGACTTGCATGAACCCCCTAGGACTAGAGGTTTCCTTAGAGCTCAAAGTGAACTAAATGCATATGCATTGGTTTCTCTTGTTGAACCCAAAACCATTGATAGTGCTCTCAAAGATCTGCATTGGATCAATGCCATGCACGAAGAGCTTAATCAGTTTGACAGGAACAAGGTGTGGCATCTGGTCCCACCTCCTGATCATGGGACTGTCATTGGAACAAAATGGGTTTTTAGGAATAAAACTGATGATCTAGGTAATGTAGTTAAAAATAAAACTAGACTTGTTGCTCAGGGGTACAATCAAGAATTTGGAATTGACTTTGAAGAGTCATTTGCCCCTATAGCCAGGTTAGAAGCAATTAGAATACTTTTGGCCTATGCATGCTCATTAAGAATAACTCTCCAGCAGATGGACGTTAAATTTGCTTTTCTCAATGGGGAAATAAAAGATGATGTCTTTGTGAGACAACCTCCTGGCTTTGAATGCTTAGATTTTTTTAATTATGTTTATAAGCTAAATAAAGCTCTTTATGGCTTAAAGCAAGCCCCTAGAGCTTGGTATGATAGGCTCAGCAAATTCCTTACCGAGAAGAAGTTGACAAGAGGTGAGGTTGACCAAACGTTGTTCACTAAGGTAAGTCATCCAGACATTCTCCTTGTTCAGATTTATGTGGATAACATTGTGTTCGGGTCAACTAACCCCAAATTATGTAAGGAATTTTCCGAACTAATGACACAAGAATTTGAGATGAGCTCAATGGGTGAGCTAAAATTGTTTATTGGACTACAAGTGACTCAAACAAAAGATGGAACATTTATCACCCAGTCTAAGTACATAAGGGACATGCTGAAGAAGTTCAAATTTGAAAACCTCAAGGAAATTACATCACAATGGGTACTTCAACAAGTCTTGATGAAGACCCCAAAGGTAAAACAGTGGACCAAAAGCTGTATCAAGGTATGATCTGATCACTTTTATATCTTACTGCATCTAGGCCTAATATACATTTTGTAGTGTGTTTATGTGTTAGATTTCAGGCTAGTCCTGAGGAGTCTCACCTTAGAGCAGTGAAAGGGATTTTTAGGTATTTATCAAGCACTCAAGAACTTGGACTTTGGTACCCTGCTAGGTGTGAGCTAGAGCTTCTAGCATACACTGATGCAGACTATGCTGGGTGTCAGATAGATAGGAAAAGTACTAGTGGGCATTGCCAATTCCTAGGTGGCTGCCTAGTATCCTGGGCTTCTAAGAAGCAACACAGAGTTGCATTGTCCATTACAGAGGCAGAATATGTTGCTACGGGAAATTGTGCAGCTCAGGTACTATGGATCAAGCACCAGCTTTCAGATTATCAGATAAAATTGGGATGCATTCTAATTTTCTGTGATAATACTAGTGCTATCTGTCTAACTAAAAATCCTGTTCATCACTCTAGGACTAAGCACATTGAAATAAAACACCACTTTCTTAGAGATGTTGTAAGTAAAAATGAAATTGAATTAATATTTGTTGAAACTGAAAAATAGATTGCTGACATCTTTACTAAACCCCTTGGAAATGAAAGATTTAAATATCTAAGACGAGAATTGGGGCTATGTAAATTTTAGCAAGAAAATGATGAATAAATTCATTCTTGAACTGTGTGTTAAAATGTTTTGAGGTGATTGTGTTAGCCTATTCTTTAAAAAGTTTAATAAAGAAGATACTTGGGTAATCGGTTGTTTGATGTCTTGCACAGACTTTTTCTGATGGTTGTGTATGAGTTGCACAGAGTCTTGATGCACATATTGCACCTAGTCTATGCAATGTGTGAGCACTCTGGTCATTGCATACTTTGCATGAAGCATAAGTCATTGTATGTCTTTAGGTTGGTGCATATTGCATTCTAGCCACATGTAGGTCGGTGCATGTCCATACCGCACATATATATAAGTCCGTGCATTGTCTACATTTTGCATGCTAATGTCGATGCATGTCTTGCATGTTGTCGATGAGTAATGTAAGTTTGTAGCATGAAGGTCGGTGCATCTTTTATCCAAACTGCATGATAAGGTTAGTGCATTGCATTGCTCGTGAAGGATAAGGTCGGAGCAAAGTTTGCCTATTGCATATCTAAGTTAATGCATCTTGATGTCAGGGGGAGAATAGCATTATCTGAACTGAGTTCAACTCCTTCTACTCTCTCCTCAGTCTCAGAAGTTACACCATTTGGCATCTTTTATGTCCTTGGTACAAATTGATTTTGCCGGGAACTACTCCCTTTGAAAATTCTTAAGTTGATTCTGCACTACAATATTCACTCCTTTCACTCAGAATGGATAACAGTCTAGTAATTGGTTCATTGTCGTGAGCTATAATTATTACAACTCTTCTGCTATAAGAATCACATGTGCTCATTGAATGAACTGAAGGTTTAACTTTAATAGGCTGTAGAGTTCAAAAGACTGTCTTCAGAAAATAAGGTGATAGAAAAGATTTATAGCTCTTAACCTCTATCTCATGGTTATAATGGAACAGGTCTTCACAGTATATGAACATGACAGATTTAGTGAAGTCTAAGGTTGGAAAACTAAAGTCTGTATTATTCTTAAACAAGTCACTCCTAAAAGTTATAAGGGCAGCAAAAAAAAGATCATTAAAGAAAAAGAAATGAACAAAGTGGCAGAGCAATAACTGAGTTTCACTGAGAAACTGAGGTCTCCATCAAAGAAATGGAGAGTACCTTAAGTCATGAAGTGACTCAAGTTAACTCTGTTCATTTGGTCAAATTTATAGGGGAGGTTTCACTGAGTAACTAGGGGTACTGGCCTCTGATCAAGGTGTACCCTTAATGTCAAAAGTGCAAACTATCCCTATAGCTTTTGATCAGAAACAGATATAGTAGTCTATACTTAGTAACTGGGGGTATTAGCCTCTAATCAAGGTATACACCTAATATCAACGGCATAAATGATACGTGTTTGTTCAATAAGTTCAAATTTCTGAAACTCATGAAAGAAAATTACTGTAACCCTTAGAAAAACAAATGTCATTGAGTGTCAATTGTTTAACCTCAATACAAATTCAAGTGACTTTCCTTGATATTCACTCTCTCTGAAATAAGTAGGGTGTTGTCTCGACCTAGACTTTTATGGTTATGTGACTCAGGTTCATTGCTATAAATGGAGTATATAATCCTATTTCAGGAAGTCAGTGAATTTACTTTACTTTCTATAACTGTTAAACCTGACTTTAATCAAGAAAGTCCATTGCTCGATTCATATGACTTAAGGGTTGCCCCATAATTTGCTCACATTCTGAACTATTACATAGAATGTTGTTCCGTCGGCATCATTCCTCCTCTTTCCTCCTTATTTGCTGATGGCAAAGGGGGAGAGTCTATTTTACAATGTGTGTCCTTTTAATGTGTCCTATTTCATCTCAAAAGGGGAGAGACTACATGTTTAGGGGGAGAGTCTATGTTCAAGGGGTAGGAGTCAGATATTCAAGGGGAAAATTCAAAGGACTCACTCAGAGAGAAGAGTCTGTGCGTAATATGGTAGTTGCATGCAAGACATTTGATTATCATTCATGTCTCATCAAAATACATCATCTCATTGTATTCATTCTATGGGTTGCCATCATCAAAAAGAGGGAGATTATTGGGACTCCTCTGGGTTGATAAGCAGTACGTGCACTGCTTTGTGCTGAAATGGTTTGATGATTGACAATAGTTGTTTTGATGATTAGCAACAGTAGTTTTTGACTTAGTTGATCTATTTTGATATGATGGTGTAAGTATTTTGATGCATTTATATGTCAGATAATCATATCAATATTGTTTGCATCTTAGTCTGTGCATTGAATAGAGTCGGTGCAACACATGGTTAATTTTGCATTGAGTCCATGCAGACTTAGCTCAAGTCACACTAAGTCAGTGCAATTCTTCTTGATGCACGCCACCAAGTCGGTGCAACCTCTGCACCAGGCACTTAGAGTCTGTGCAATATGTCTTAGGTAACTCGGTGCATAGAAATTCATGCATTCACTTTTTCACATTAAGTTTGTGCAAGTCAAGCATATTGTGTAAATAAGTCCGTGCAAGCTCTGGCACGGAGCATATTAAGTCAGTGCAACATCTCCAATGGCATGTCATCAGGTCCGTGCAATACTAGCTCCTGTATATAAAGTCTGTGCATCTCTCACTCATGCACTAGTGTAGTCCAAGCAAGGGCACTGATGGATAGATCATGTCCGTGCAACACTTGCACACTACATATATCCTGACAATGCATCCTCAGGCTTTGCGTTGAAAGCATGTCCGTGCATTTGCTTTCGCAGGAATGATTGAGTCTGTGCATGTGTGTGTGAGCATTATATTGAGTCCGTGCATCTTAACTATATCAGAATCTCTACTCTGTGCAATCTCTCTTCATATCGTATAATTGTCTGAATATGACCTTATATCTGATGCCTTGATAGGTGCCTTTTCGTAAAGACTAAGAATGGCACATGATCCAAGATTGGGGGAAGTGCCAGGATCGCGACACGTGCAATGCAATAAGCTGTGATGATGACACGTGACCAAGATGTTTGGGCAGGAATCATGATGACCACATGCCCTATCCTTCTACTACTCTATAAATAAGAAGCTTCTTCCTCAGGAGAAGTGTGATCGTGAACATCCTTCAGAACAGCACAAGCAGAGAGAGCTTGCACGATCCAGAGAGAAGAGAACAAGAAGAAAGAGAGAAGAAGAGAAGGTGAGAGTTGAGAGAGAGGTGTCTGAGAGAATACTGTGAGTGTTTGTTCCTCAGTCTCTCGGTTCAGAACCGAAGCAAAAATTGCTCAGTGTAAAGCTACATTCCCCTAGTTGGTTCTTTTGTTTCTTCGCTTATTTTTCTTTTTCGTTTATGAAACTGCGTTTCCAAGCTGTGTGTCAGCGGAGCAAGCTGTGAAGCTCAGCTGTTTGCAGAGGTGGATTCCTCTGGTCGGGTAAAGCTATAAGTCCCCAGCGGTTTGCAGAGGAGGATTCCTCTGGACGGCATAAGCTGTAACGCCCAGTGGCCTGTAGGGTTTTGACCCCGAAGCTGTGTATGAGCGAAGCTATGTATCAGCAGTGGAAGCCACATTCCGGCTTGGAGTGTGGGGTGGACGTAGATCTCGGGTTTGAGATCGAGCCACCTTAAAAAAAATTGTCTATTGTGATTGATTGTGTGGATTGTGTGCGTCCTGTTTATCTCTTTCATAAGTAGTAGACAAATGCTTAGGATCGTTATTGTTCAGATCTGTTAGCATTGGCATTCTGTGATCGAATTAGTTTATCCTTCTGTCGTCTATAAGCAACTTGTTTTAATTCCGCACTTGAAGCTGTTGCAGTTGGTTTTAATTGGGTGACTGATCTATTCACCCCCCTCTAGATCGTTTATAGCATCCTATCACTTGATATCAGAGCATACCATCTGTTCTATCAGCATCTTGATTTGTTTGGCCAAACTAGGACATCCAGCCTAGGAGGGAAATTCTATGGCTTCGTGATTGTTGATGATTACTCCAGATTTACATGGGTGTTATTTCTATCCAATAAAAATGATGTATTAATGGAGTTTCAAGTGTTTTGCAGGAAAATCCAAAATGATAGAGGTTATCTTATCACCACCATCCAAAGTGATCACGGTGGTGAATTTGAGAATCATGAATTCAGCCGTTTCTGTGAGGAGCAGGGATACACGCACAACTTCTCATCAACAAGGACGGCTCAACAAAATGGAGTGATGGAGAGGAAAAACAGAACCCTGATAGACATGACACGGACTATGTTAAGTGAAAATTCTCTACCAAAATATTTTTAGGCTGAGACGGTAAGTACAGCGTGTTACATCATCAACAGGGCGATGGTAAGGCCCATTTTGAAGAAAACTCCTTATGAGCTCTACAAGGGTAAGAAACCAAATATTTCTCATCTTAAACCCTTTGGATGCCCATGTTTCATCTTGAACAATGGTAAGTCTAACCTAGGTAAGTTTGATGAGAAAAGTGACAAAGGAATTTTCCTAGGTTATGCACTTAACTCTAGAGCTTATCGATTGTTCAATAAAAGGACTTTGGTTGTTGAAGAAAGTCCTCATGTGATCTTTGATGAATCTGAGTTAAGACTAATCAATCAATCTATTCCAATCTTGGATGCATATGAAGATGCCAAACATTCTATTGACGCTAAGGCCAAGGATGAACCAACTGAAGGGATACCCAGCAAGAGTGAAGAGGATGAAGATCCTTCAATTGGAACACTTCAAGAGCAACAAATGCAACACCCCAACTTGCCCAGCTCTTCTACATTCTCAAAGGATCACCCAGCTGATAACATAATTGGTAATCCTCAAGACGGGGTAAGAACTAGATCATCACTAAGGCAAGTAGAAGAAGAGGATTTAATGGCCTTAATCTCACAAGAAGAGCCTAAGGAGGTACTAGAAGCTTTGCAAAATGAATCCTAGATCTAGGCTATTCACGAAGAGATACACCAGTTCGAAAGGAACGAGGTGTGGACTCTTGTGCCGCATCCTAAGAATCAACCCGTAATAGGAACCTGCTGGGTTTTCAGAAACAAATTGAATGATACGAGAGTGGTTTTTAGGAACAAGGCCCGGCTTGTAGCGAAAGGATATAGCCAAGAAATGGGTATTGATTTTGACGAGTCATTTGCCCCTGTTGCTAGATTAGAAATAGTCCGGATTCTTTTGTCATACGCTTGCTCATCTAACTTCAAATTATTTCAAATAGATGTTAAATCTACATTTCTAAATGGGTATATCAAAGAGGATGTATTTGTAGAACAACCTCCATGTTTTGAAGACCCCAAACATCCATGACACGTGTACAAGCTCCAGAAGGTTTTGTACGGGCTGAAGCAAGCACCAAGGGTATGGTATGAAAGGCTCACATCATTTCTGATTGAAAATGATTTCAAACGAGGTAAGGTTGATCAAACACTTTTCACGATAAAATTAGGTAAAGATATACTGATAGTTCAAGTGTATGTTGATGATATAATTTTTGGAGCTACTAATAATGTTCTATGCGAAGAATTTACAGAAATCATGCAAGGAGAATTTGAGATGAGCTTAATGGGTGAACTAAGTTTATTTCTTGGATTGCAAGTGAAGCAAACGTCCGAAGGAATTTTCATCAATCAAGCTAAGTACACATTGGAGCTGTTAAAGAAATTTGGGATGGCTGAAGCAAAACCTGTCAACTCTGATGGCCACAACCACGAAGTTAGACAAAGATGAAAATGGTAAAATAGTAGATCCCACACTGTTCGAGATATGATCAGATCACTACTGTATCTCACAGCATGACGTCCTGACATTCAATATAGTGTATGTCTATGTGCTCATTTTCAGTCATGCCCAAAAGAATCCCATTTGTTGGCTATAAAATGGATTTTTTCGTATCTAATTGGCACACTAGACTTTGGCTTATGGTTTCCGATTGGGAGCTCATTTGATTTGATTGCATATACCGATGCTGACTATGCTGGATGCATTGTTGATCGTAAAAGTACTAGTGGGTACTGTAAGTTTCTTGGTGGATGCCTCGTTTCATGCGCCTCCAAGAAACAACATTTAGTAGTGTTGACATGTTTTCCCCCCTCCCTTTTCCTTACCTTTCTATATCAGGATATAAAGACAAGCAAAAATGTGGCTCGAAGGGTGGAGAGGTATGTGTGTGATCGTGATCGCCACCAAGATGTAGAATGCAAAGGAAATGCACCCGTACCTTGGAAAGGGAGAAGACACTCGCCCAAAGTGTAGTGCTGGCAGTTGTACACGGTCCAAGAAGAATAGCTCAATAGATGGAACGGCCGCTCGATAGGCCACTCACAGCGCTGGAAAGAGGAATGGGACGAAGACTGGTCTGGCACCAAAACAGTACGCAGACGGCCGCGGACACGATCTGAACGGTTCATGGAGGATCGCTCTTCTCTGAAGACAGATGGAAGAAGACCGTTCAAAGCCGCCAGACTCCATGTTGTAGGACTTGATCCTCCACCCCTTCACACCGGCCAGAGGGGATGGGCCTCGTGCTGTGCTGATGCTGACCTACAAAACAACGTGGAGAACAAGAGAACAAAACCCAAATTAGTCCTGGAACATGTAGCAACTATAGAACAAAAGGGAAAACCAACATGATAGCATGGAATGTGCGATACCTGGGGTGGTTTATAAACCCCTGTAGGCCGTGAAAACAATAGGAGGGCGTGAAAATGATGTGAAACAATGAAAAACGTGGATGAAAAGGTGATGAAAAGAAGCATGCAAAGGATGAAAAGACAACTAAAAGCCTAGACCAAACACAAAGAAAGTGACTACTCCCTTGGCTGAAGGCTCAAAAGGACGTAGAGAGCCTCCCTCCCTGGCTATAGCTCGCTCAAGAATTTGGCAGAGCTTCGACGTCGACGTTGGATCTCCCCCCCTTTCAAGCTTGGTCTAGGGGTGCTATTTATTGACCCCTGAATGTCCAGCCCCGAAATTAGATTTTTCGCTAAAAATTAGGGCGTGATAATAAAACAAAATCTGTAGATAATACTTCTATCTCCAACCAGGATCAAACGGCACCGCATTTGGTGGAGAAATTGTGGAGAAAATGGCAGAGGAAGGCGGAGGTTTAACCACAGATAGAGAGAGAGAAACAAAATATTCTACAGATCTCAGGCCTGTACGTGGTCGTTCGATAGGCCGCCCAGACTATGACGCGGTCCATTGCTAGACCGCTTACCTATGTCGGTGATAAATAAATAAAACAACAAATTGTCCAATTATCCACCGAACTGACCGGTTGACCCGACACTGGAGTCTTTAGGATAAGACGGTCTACTGATAGACCACTCAATGAATGGCACGGTCCAATGATAGGACGTGTAAACCGTGTCGGTGATAAATTCAATAAAATAGGATAAATAGACAATTATCTGAAAGCTTAGGACTCTGGGAGTTGGACGGTCTAAAGACAGGCCTTTCATTGGGTGTAAACGGCTGAACTCAGACCGTGTAAAGGCTTATTGGTGGAAATTCTGAAAATCAAATATACATCCAATAAATCATTCCGAGCATCTAAACAGTTCCAAATAGACCGCCCAATAGTAAACGGCCAATCTTGTGACCGTGCATTTAAAACAACTACCCATGAAAACAACACGGTCGTGTAATGGTTGTTGTGTAGTGGACAACGGATCTAGAGGGGAGGGGTGAATAGATCTGCCCCTCTTTTCGCAATGTAACCCTCTATATAGCTAGATGAGATAAATTGCAGGGGAATATAACTAGCTAAATGAAGGACACAACGATTTGCGTAGCAAGATGATTACTAATATATCGATTCGAACCTAAGCATGTATTTAGAACGAAACAATCACACAAACAAACCACAACACAGGAGATTTTAAGGTGGTTCGGACTGAATCCCTAGTCCTACGTCCACCCCTCACCAAATCCGATGAGGCTCCACTAGTGCCACGCACTGAACCGTAAATTGGAAAGACCACCGATTCCCTTCCTACTAACCACCTGGCAGGGACGTCAACAACGCAGATCGGACAACCTCCGATTGCCTTCCTACTAACCACCGGTAGGGACGATTCTCAGATTCAATTGTTTGTATGAAATGAAAAAGAGAACAAACATGAAATCACTCAAAGAAGATATAGAGTATGCTCAAAGAAAAGAATCTTGTCTGAGTTGCAGAAGCTTGAATCAGATGCTTTGACGATGTCTTCTTTCTTGCGGGATGATCTTCCTTGAACCTCTTCTAGTTGATGAAGAAGATGATGGATGTAGCTTCAATCTTCCTTTTGATCTTCTTGAGTCGATGAAGAGGATGTAGAAGATGTAGGATGCAGCTTAGATCACCCTTGAGAGCCTTGATTGCTTCTAGCTTCCCTGGAGGTTGCTTGTTTCAGATCTCACCTTGAAACCCCTTGGAATGGATGAAGAACTCCTGCCCGAAACACTGTTCACGGAGGTGCTACAGTGCCCGCGAGTGGCCTCCCTTGGTCTCTCTTAAAACCTTGAAGCATTAGAGTTTCTAATCCCTCATGTGTTGGTTTTATAACCCTTGGAATGGTCCTTGGACACCCCCAGACCAGATCCATAAATCATGGGAGATTAGGTGACTTTTGATTAAACAAATACATGGAAAGGGGCTGGCCACGAGGTGGAATTGGAAGTCAAACATGGCTGCATCGGGGCTGGCAGTCGACCGGAATTCATGGGGCGGTCGATCAGAATCTGTAAAATCTCCAACTTGTCGGTTCTGGGAAAATCGGTCGACCGGAAAAGTAGGGGCGGTCGACCGAAATCTGTAATTCCTGGAGTGTTTCATTTCTGGAAGAACCGGTCGACCGGAAAGGCAGGGGCGGTCGACCGAAACCTGTAAAACATGGAATTCTTAGACTTTGACAAATCTGGTCGACCGGCCAAGGTGTGTAGGTCGACCGGAAACACCTATACCTGCAAAAATGAAGTGTTAGACCAATGAAACATGTTCATAAATCAAGATATTCATGTCCTCATCAAGTTCATGTATTTTGGGATTGAAATCAACTTAGAATATGCTTTGAGCATTTCTAAATTTTGTTCCGGGGGCTCCGCCCCCAGAAACCCCCGCAAGGGGCGCTGCCCCCTTGACCCCCGCGACCTGACCGGGCAGGTCGATCCCCGCGACCTGACCACGTAGGTCGATCCGCGTGCGAGGGCGCAACATTGAGCTTTCACCTTTGCCAGTTCCACTAAATTCCTTCGTATCTGTCATGAACAAAACATCGCGTGTGTCAGTCACATGAGAGTGGAAAGTATCAATGACTAATAGTGTTTAGCCATTATCAAAACCAAGAATACCACAGAACTCATATGACCATAGGATGATGTCGAATGACCCAAGTGACCACATGATGACTCAAATGACCATAGGGACACAACAATGGTCCGTCCAACACACTGAGCGGTCGAGTGACTGGTCTTGTGGGTGGAAATGCAGAAAAGCCAGAGATAAATCACCGTAAATTTCACACGGTCCCGAATCTGACCGTTCAATACATACACGGTCTAGCGATAGACCGTGCAATTGCTGGGCAGTTGAAATTGATAAATTAGGGTAAATGAGCCCATTTGACCAAGAAATCAAGCGAGATCAAGGCCCTGTAAGCCCGAATTCGAGAATAGACCTAGCCAGGGAGGGAGATACCCATAGAATAAGCCTAAAGACGAGCCTGGAAATGGCCCAATGAATAATGGACAACTCGAGGCATCAACAAATGGTGATAAGAGGAAAGACTCAACTCATAGGTAAAAAATGGGTGTCAATAGATGCCCCACCTTAACGTCCTCTTTGCAGGGGAGCGAGTAGAGGTGAAGCGAAAGTGAAATAGAACATGGAGATGAAGCGGAAATGACGCGGAGCAGACTGAAAAGCGGGCGTTAAGGTAAAAGACACCCGTTTTCTCACCAACGAGTGATAGGAATCTTCCGGAAAACTCCGAACCAAACACAAGGAATGATCAGACTAAAGTGACCTCAATCTGGAGGAACTATCTATATAAAAGCAAGGTAAAAAGTAGGCAACCTCATCTGGGGACACAATCCACAACCAATGAGGGAAATCAATAGTAACGAAAAGTAAACAAATAGACTAAACCTCCAGACGGGGACTCCTAGTCAACTAAACCAGGTGAATAGACCAGAGAGAACCATCCAACTCTGAATGGAATTGTTCCTCTTACTTAAAAATTGAACGTACAATCATTCATCACTAACGAGACATTTCTAGACAAACCATGGGTCGTGAATACTCAAAAGATGCGTATGATGCATGCTGGGCTAAATAAAAGAAACCATTAAAACGAATGCAAATAAAGGATAAAATAGAAAGTATTCGAGAATAGTATTGCTAGACCGGGGCAATCAATGTCACGCCCCGAGTGCGGAAGGAACCCGGAAAGAGCGTGACGAGTTTATATCAATCATGTCAATCAGAGCAAGTAGAATTTCGACATCAAAATAGAGTGCGCAATAAGATAAGAATTTAAAATAAGACCAAATACTGATACCCTTGACAACGACTTAAATCCAATAAACAATGTCACAACTCCAGGATTTAACAAGTCTAAATAGGCCCACAAGCCTTAATTATTACAATTCTTGCAATGACATAAGTTCCAATAACAAGACTCCGAGAATAAACTAGGGATGACATGACACGATAGAGTGCAATAGCATGACGTTTGTAGGTTCTACGCTCGTCACTCTTGCTCCTGCCCATCCGAGTCCGAGTCAGGGTCTGCATTACCTGAAAAGTTGGGGAAAAGAACTTGATGAGCGAACGCTCAGTAGGAATTATATCTCAAGAAGTAGCAACTGGTTTAATTAATTACCTTTTTCAAATAAAAATGCAAGTCTAGCACGTCAATCATGTAAAAATGAAGTGCTATGCAATTGAACATGATAACGAGAGGAAATAACGGTTGATCCAAGATAGGGAAACTTCAAGTATTCAAGATTTCAAGTATTTGAACGAGTACCAAGTATATCAGTAAAGTCTTTCATGTCATGAGATAATGGCTATTAGCAAGCAAGTACTTTGCCCATTCCGGGCCACGCATGTCAAGTCAATCAAGTCTAGCACGTGAGAGAGAGATAGAGATATAGTGGAGTGTCGTAGATTCAAGCAAGTACTTCGGCGCAATGTCACACCGTGATCAATATAACTTTCATGGGCACAGGTACTTTCGGGTGCTCCTCCCAGGACCAGATCGGGCCCTTAAATGCGTAGGCATTGTTACATGTAAATATCTAGACAACCACTTTTGTGTATAGCCAGTATGGAATGAAAAAACTTTATGGATATTCAAGATAGATCTTGAGAGAATAGAGTTCAAAAATATGAACTTGATGTAGAAGAACGATAAAAATGGTATAAACACGCGTATCATAAAACTGGGTGGAATTGGTTCCCCAATCGGGTACCATATCAAGTAAGTGCCCATACGTAGATGGTCACCCCTTTTTATATAGAATTGGGGTCCACAAGAACAGCATATTAATGGCATGATGTCCTCATCCCATTAAGAATATTCCCATGATATCCACATAGCATATCATGAGGGCCGGTATACCATGTCTCTATAGAGTGACACGGCAAAATAGTGTAATAGGTTTTTATGGTACAACCTGCTCAGTCGGCCTTGAGGGAATCCAAGACTCGAGGAGTCTTACGGAGGTCTCCATGACTAACTTGCTAGTCCAAAGGAACGGAATGTCCAATAGAGAGTTTGTATGTCACTGAGAATTGAGGGGTAATCGATAAAACATCGTGGAACGTGGGACTATACTCACGGAATGGAATATAGTGCATATATATACATATATATTTATATAAAACCCTCGGTTAACAGTAAACAGCATAATATATGTACACAGGAAATTAACATCTTAACACAAGTCACTACTTAGTAAAATAACGCCCTTCTCTGGGTCGTTATTTTGACATTTGACGACTTCTGTAACTGTCGTGCATTTAAATTTCTATTTTTGCTGAGATGTTCTTTATTCTGTAATTTTGGTTAAAACGCGCCCTAGCCAGGGGCGTCTCTTTCATAAAAGACGACCTACTGAGGGTCGTTAATTCACAATGTTTTTCCAATGATATGAATAGTAACGAATTTTCATGATAAATAATTTGCAGGGAACAATTATATGGATAGGATGAGAAAAATACAAAGATTTCAAATCTATGATCATGCATTAAATTAGATTTATGGTTTCATAGATATTAAATTTCTAACATAAGTAATTACTAATTATCTGAAATTGACGCCTCCTCTGTCGGACGTCAGTTCTTGAATTAGCGCCCTGGTCAGGGTCGCCTCTTACATATTTCACAGAAAACTTCATAAAACGCAGTGAAACGATGTGCATGAAATACATATATTATCATCATGTTATTAAGACGGTTTGGGCTACAATTCTTGAGAAAACCTACCTTTTGATGTGTAGAATGTGGTACAAGAAGAAGAATTTGATGCTTTTACGGTACTCTGTTTCAAACAGAGCAGCCGCCGGACGAAGAAGATCTTGAAGGAGGAAGATGCTCCGCCTTTCACGTTGCAGTCAACAGGAAGAAGAGGAAGAAGCCTTGGCTCCTTCTTGCTGTCAACACGACCGTCGGAGGAGGTTGAGGATGAAGAGCTTCTGCCGCTTCCTCACGTCCGCAGCAACAGAAGAAAGAGGAAGAGGATGGAGCCTCTTCTTGTACGTCAGCACAGCAAGGGAATGTTGAACGAAGTAGCAGTAGGGAATCCTTCGGATGGCAACAACAAGGTTTGCTCGTTCAACGAGGAGGCTTATTTATACGAAAGGAGAACCTTAGGAGGGGTCGAATGTCATCTAATGCACGGCTTGAAACCTTCCATACGTTGCTCCGTGATCTGCTCACCCTTCCTTATCCACAGCCGCTTGCCATATGAAGTTGTAAAAACCCTGGACTCCCCATGCAAGGCGTCGACGTGATTGGACATTAAAGGGAAACCTAACACCAGCCATACCTCGACCGAGCATGGTTTTCCTTATTTAACTCTCAGGGAAAAGACGTCTGAGGCAAGGGCGTTTTCACATTAAGTAGCGCCTTAAAAGAGGGCGTCTTTTTATTAAGTAGCGCCTTAACCTAGGTCGTCTCTTAGTTTTTCTATATTTTGCCGTCTTATTTCCAATTTCCTTTGTACGAATTAGCACCCATGCTAAATAAGCGTTATTTTCTTTTCTATATTTAGCCGTTAATTTTCTTGGTATGAATTAGCGCCCATAAACACGGGCGTTACTATTCTAAATAGCGCCCAGGTGAAGAGCGTCTTTTTCTTCCGAATTTTCTCGAGGTAAATTAGTGCCTTAATGAAAGGTGTTATTTCATTTTTGGCCCATTTATATCTTTTAAACGCAAAGCCCATTATCAGTTTGGGTTATTTTCTATTTATCAAATTTTTATTTTATTTAATTCCCGACCAAATTTACACAAATAGATTTTATTTATTTGAAAATCTATCCTTTTTTTAAAAAAAAATTCAGGGGTGCTACACCCTCCCCCACTTAAAAGAATTTGGTCCCCAAATTCAATTGCGTGAATGGAGACATGGAGGGTATAGAGTACTTACGGTTTAGAATAATTCCGGATATCTCCTTCGCATAGATTCTTCAGTTTCCCATGTGGCTTCTTGCTCCAAGCATTTGTTCCATTGCACTTTTACCATGGGAATGGTCTTGTTTCTTAAGATTCGGACCTCTCGATCAAGAATCTTCATTGGCTTCTGTTCATAAGTGAGGTCCTTTTGAATCACTAAGTTACTATGATCAATGACGTGGAAAGGGTCGTGCACATATTTCTTCAGCATGGAAATGTGGAACACATTGTGCACTTCCGACAGTTGTGGAGGCAAAGCAAGATGATAGGCTACCTCGCCAACTCTTTCCAATATTTCGAATGGACCAATGAATCTCGGTGTAAGCTTGCCTTTAACTCCGAACCTTCTTATTCCTCGACCGGGTGAGACCTTGAGGTAAACATGGTCTCCAACTTGGAATTCTAATTCCATTCTTCTATTGTCTGCATAAGATTTTTGTCTGGATTGTGCTACTTTGAGTCTTTCTCGGATAAGTTCAACCTTTTCTGTTGTGTTTCTTACCATATCTGGCCCTAGTAGTTGCTTCTCGCCAACTTCATCCCAGCATATAGGGGATCGGCAACTCCTGCCGTACAAGGCTTCAAATGGAGCCATCTGTATACTGGCTTGATAGTTATTGTTGTATGCAAACTCGGCTAGGGGCAAATGATCATGCCAGCCTCCGCCAAAGTCAATAATGCAAGCTCGTAACATGTCTTCAACTATTTGGTTTGTTCTCTCGGTCTGACCATCGGTCTAGGGGTGGAAAGCAATACTAAAATTGAGCTTCGTCCCCAACGAGTGTTGTAGACCCTTCCAGAAATGAGAAGTGAAGCGCGGGTCTCGGTCAGACACGATTGATGTTGGGACTCCATGCAATCTCACGATTTCCTTAATGTATAATGCGGCTAAAACATCAACCGACCATCGACTTTTAATTGACAAGAAATGCACCGACTTGGTTAGTCGATCGACGATTACCCAAATACTATCATGTCCGCCTCTAGATTTAGGCAATCCTATGATGAAATCCATACCAATTCCTTCCCATTTCCATTTGGGAACATCAAGGGGGTGTAACTTTCCGGCGGGTCTTTGGTGTTCTGCTTTTACTTGTTGGCACGTAAGACAGCGAGATATAAAGTCTGCTACCTCCCTCTTCATGTTCGGCCACCAGAAAGTTCTCTTTAGATCTTTGTACATCTTAGTTGCTCTAGGATGAATAGTATACCTAGAGCGATGAGCTTCATCTAGAATCTTCCTTTTCAACTCAGGACAGTCCGGAACACATGTCCTTTTCTGAAACATTAGTCTTTCATCATTTGCTAGCTCGAACCCGGTTCTTTGATCTAGTTTCTCCCTGATTTCAATCATTCCAGGATCTTCATCTTGTAACTTCTTGATTTTGAATAGCAAGTCCGGATGCACACTCATGTGAGAGAGAGTAATACACCCGTCTTTCTGGTCCGTGCTTATATTTAGTCTAGAGAATTTCTCTAATAGTTTCCATTCCCGTATCATACAGCTGGCTATAAGGGCTCTCGGCTTTCGACTTAAGGCACCAGCTACCGAATTCCCTTTACCGGGGTGATACTGGATAGTGAAATCAATATCTTTTAAATATTCCAGCCATCGACGTTGCCTCATATTAAGCTCCTTCTGGGAGAATAGATATTTGAGGCTCTTATGATCAGAGAATACTGTGAATTGTTCTCCGTAGAGGTAGTGTCTCCAGATTTTCAGTGCAAATACTACCGCGGCCAACTCCAAGTCATGCACCGGGTAGTTTTCTTCATGTTTCTTCAACTGCTTAGAAGAGTATGCAATAACTCTTCCTTGTTGCATTAACACACAACCGAGGCCAATACCGGAAGCATCGGTATATACCTCATACTTCTCTCCTTCAATAGGAAGGGCCAAGACTGGAGCAGTGGTCAAACGGTCTTTCAATGTTTGGAAGCTTTGTTCACATTCTCATTCCACTCATATGGCACTTCCTTGCGGGTCAACCTGGTGAGGGGTACTGCAATCCTTGAGAAGTTTTTAATAAAACGTCGGTAATAACCAGCAAGACCAAGGAAACTCCTAATTTCTGTTGCATTTGTTGGTTGTTCCCAATTCTTTACCGCTTCAACCTTTGCGGGGTCCACTGAGATTCCATCTTTTGAAATTACATGTCCTAAGAAGGACACTTCTTCCAGCCAAAACTCGCATTTGCTAAATTTGGCATATAATTGATTATCCCTCAATATCTGCAATGCTATTCTTAAATGCACTTCATGCTCCTCTTCAGACTTTGAATATATCAGGATATCATCGATAAAAACCACAATAAATTTGTCCAGATGTGGTCTAAAGATGCTATTCTTAAGTTGCATAAAAGCTGCAGGGGCATTTGTTAGTCCAAAAGGCATAACAGTGAATTCATAATGCCCGTACCTGCTTCGGAATGCAGTTTTGTAAATATCCTCATCCTTGATCCTCAATTGGTGATAACCCGATCGAAGATCAATTTTTGAGAAATACTTTGCTCCAGAAATCTGATCAAAGAGTTCATCAATCCTCGGCAGTGGATATTTATTCTTGATAGTGAGGTGGTTCAGCTGCCGATAATCGATGCACAGCCTCATCGATCCATCCTTCTTCTTGACGAACAACACTGGTGCTCCCCATGGGGAAGTACTTGGTCTGATAAATCCTTTCTTTAATAGCTCCATTAGTTGTTGCTTCAATTCCTTCAATTCTACGGGGGACATTCTGTAGGGTGCTTTGGAAACAGGTCCGGCACCCGGAATAAGATCTATAGTGAATGAGACTTCTCTCTCTGGTGGTAGACCGGGCAAGTCTTCAGGGAAAACATCGGGAAACTCCCGAACCACTAGAATGTCTTCTAGTCTAGCTATGTTAGCCTCCGTGGCAGTTACAAATGCTAAGAATGCCTCGCATCCTTTGTTGATAAGTTTATGGGCTCGAAGAGCAGAGATGAATGGTGATCTCTTCCGGGGAGTAACGTAAGTTAACTCCGGGAAATCCACAAAAGTTACCTTTCCATTTCGACAATCTACAGTTGCCCGATGGGTGGATAGCCAATCGGCCCCTAAAATTACATCATACTCCTTCAAGTCTAAACATATTAAATCTGTAGGTAAGTTGTGACCTTTAACTATAACCTTACAGTTTGGATAATGGAAAGTGACGTCAGACTCATTCCCTAACGGGGTAGAAATTACCAAGTCTATCCATTCAGGTTCCATAGAGAATGAAGCAGCAAATTTCTTTGAAACAAAAGAATGTGTGGCGCCAGTATCAAACAGTACTTGAGCAGATTTAGAGCAGACAGTCAAAATACCTTCCACCAACCCACCCTCAGTTGGTTCCGTCTCTTGGAGAGCTTGTAAACGTCCTTGTTTCTTTACCGGACGCTTCTCTTCCTTTGTCTCCGGCTTACCACTTTGCTCGTTCATCATTGGACAGTCGGGAATACGGTGTTCTTTACTCCCACAACGAAGGCATGCTCCGAGCCTTCTCCAGCATTCCGCAGCCTGATGACCCGGCTTGTCGCAATATTTACAATTCTCCTTTGGCGGTGCCGTGATGGAGAAAGGTTTGTTGTTGCCCTTCTTGAATTTCTTCACCTTTGAGGGTTCTCCTCCATTATTGGTCCGCTTTTTAAAGGATGGTTTAAAAGTGTTGGGACTTGTGACAATCTCCCTTTTATCCTTACCACGGATTTTTTCAGACAGTTCTGTGGCGTCTTCTAGCAACTGGGTACGATGCACCATCTCTGAGTACACTTGAATATCCAAGGGAGCGAGCTGGGTGATATACTGGGGTCGTAACCCATTCAAGAACCTTCTTGCCTTCATCTTTTTAGTGCAAACTAAATGTGGTGCATATCTAGATAACCGGGAGAACTGGGCTTCATAGTCAGCTACCGACAGGGATCGTTGCTTCAAGGCAGCAAATTCCGCGGCCTTTTTCTCCTGAACACGGTCGGAGAAATACTTGCTATTGAAATGCTCGACAAATTGTACCCAAGTAAGATGATTTTTGGGCAAGGTGGCCTCAATAGACTCCCACCAAGCACGAGCGTCCCGTTCTAGTTGGAACGTGGCCAGAAGCACCTTCTCATCATCCACGCATTGCATGACGCGGAAGATCCGTTCGATCTCTTTTATCCAATTCTCCGCATCCTCGGGGTTTGATGATCCTGCGAACCTCGGAGGGTTGAGGTTCCTAAAACTCCGATGGAGGTCGCCAGCTCCATGATGTGCCCCACCTTGAGCCACCTGTTGCAAGGCCTGGGTCAAGCCTTGAACAGTTCGTTGCATCTCACGCCATT
Organism: Amorphophallus konjac; assembly: GCA_022559845.1. Taxonomy (NCBI): domain Eukaryota; kingdom Viridiplantae; phylum Streptophyta; class Magnoliopsida; order Alismatales; family Araceae; genus Amorphophallus; species Amorphophallus konjac. Next base: position 178,098,155 of record CM040119.1, read on the forward strand.
GTGCGCGTTCAGCAGCCATAGTCCTACAAGGAGTGAACCTTAATTAGTTTCATGTTGAAATTTGTAGTCGGATGCCCTACAAGGACTTATACCCACGGCACTACCCATCTTCACAGTTTAGGGATAAACCTATCCTTGGACTTGGGTTTCCTAGGACTTGAAATCCTAGGCTCTGATACCACAAAAATTGTCACGCCCCGAGTGCGGAAGGAACCCGGAAAGAGCGTGACGAGCTTATATCAATCATGTCAATCAGAGCAAGTAGAATTTTGACATCAAAATAGAGTGCGCAATAAGATAAGAATTTAAAATAAGACCAAATACTGATACCCTTGACAACGACTTAAATCCAATAAACAATGTCACAACTCCAGGATTTAACAAGTCTAAATAGGCCCACAAGCCTTAATTATTACAATTCTTGCAATGACATAAGTTCCAATAACAAGACTCCAAGAATAAACTAGGGATGACATGACACGATAGAGTGCAATAGCATGACGTTTGTAGGTTCGACGCTCGTCGCTCTTGCTCTTGCCCATCCGAGTCCGAGTCAGGGTCTGCATTACCTGAAAAGTTGGGGAAAAGAACTTGATGAGCGAACGCTCAGTAGGAATTATATCTCAAGAAGTAGCAACTGGTTTAATTAATTACCTTTTTCAAATAAAAATGCAAGTCTAGCACGTCAATCATGTAAAAATGAAGTGCTATGCAATTGAACATGATAACGAGAGGAAATAACTGTTGATCCAAGATAGGGAAACTTCAAGTATTCAAGATTTCAAGTATTTGAACAAGTACCAAGTATATCAGTAAAGTCTTTCATGTCATGAGATAATGGCTATTAGCAAGCAAGTACTTTGCCCATTCCGGGCCACGCATGTCAAGTCAATCAAGTCTAGCACGTGAGAGAGAGATAGAGATATAGTGGAGTGTCGTAGATTCAAGCAAGTACTTCGGCGCAATGCCACACCGTGATCAATATAACTTCCATGGGCACAGGTACTTTCGGGTGCTCCTCCCAGGACCAGATCGGGCCCTTAAATGCGTAGGCATTGTTACATGTAAATATCTAGACAACCACTTTTGTGTATAGCCAGTATGGAATGAAAAAACTTTATGGATATTCAAGATAGATCTTGAGAGAATAGAGTTCAAAAATATGAACTTGATGTAGAAGAACGATAAAAATGGTATAAACACGCGTATCATAAAACTGGGTGGAATTGGTTCCCCAATCGGGTACCATATCAAGTAAGTGCCCATACGTAGATGGTCACCCCTTTTTATATAGAATTGGGGTCCACAAGAACAGCATATTAATGGCATGATGTCCTCATCCCATTAAGAATATTCCCATGATATCCACATAGCATATCATGAGGGCCGGTATACCATGTCTCTATAGAGTGACACGGCAAAATAGTGTAATAGGTTTTTATGGTACAACCTGCTCAGTCGGCCTTGAGGGAATCCAAGGCTCGAGGAGTCTTACGGAGGTCTCCATGACTAACTTGCTAGTCCAAAGGAACGGAATGTCCAATGGAGAGTTTGTATGTCACCGAGAATTAAGGGGTAATCGATAAAACATCGTGGAACGTGGGACTATACTCACGGAATGGAATATAGTGCATATATATACATATATATTTATATAAAACCCTCGGTTAACAGTAAACAGCATAATATATGTACACAGGAAATTAACGTCTTAACACAAGTCACTACTTAGTAAATTAACGCCCTTCTCTTAGTCGTTATTTTGACATTTGACGACTTCTGTAACTGTCGTGCATTTAAATTTCTATTTTTGCTGAGATGTTCTTTATTCTGTAATTTTGGTTAAAACGCGCCCTAACCAGGGGCGTCTCTTTCATAAAAGATGACCTACTGAGGGTCGTTAATTCACAATGTTTTTCCAAGGATATGAGTAGTAACGAATTTTCATGATAAATAATTTGCAGGGAACAATTATATGGATAGGACGAGAAAAATACCAGGATTTCAAATCTATGATCATGCATTAAATTAGATTTATGGTTTCATAGATATTAAATTTCTAACATAAGTAATTACTAATTATCTGAAATTGACGCCTCCTCTGTCGGGCGTCAGTTCTTGAATTAGCGCCCTGGTCAGGGTCGCCTCTTACATATTTCACAGAAAACTTCATAAAACGCAGTGAAACGATGTGCATGAAATACATATGTTATCATCATGTTATTAAGACGGTTTGGGCTACAATTCTTGAGAAAACCTACCTTTTGATGTGTAGAATGTGGTACAGGAAGAAGAATTTGATGCTTTTACGGTACTTTGTTTCAAACAGAGCAGCCGCCGGACGAAGAAGATCTTGAAGGAGGGAGATGCTCCGCCTTTCACGTTGCAGTCAACAGGAAGAAGAGGAAGAAGCCTTGGCTCCTTCTTGCTGTCAACACGACCGCAAGAGAAGGTTGAGGATGAAGAGCTTCTGCCGCTTCCTCACGTCCGCAGCAACAGAAGAAAGAGGAAGAGGATGGAGCCTCTTCTTGTACGTCAGCACATCAAGGGAATGTTGAACGAAGTAGCAGTATGGAATCCTTCGGATGGCAACAGCAAGGTTTGCCCGTTCAACGAGGAGGCTTATTTATACGAAAGGAGAACCTTAGGAGGGGTCGAATGTCATCTAATGCACGGCTTGAAACCTTCCATACGTTGCTCCGTGATCTGCTCACCCTTCCTTATCCACAGCCGCTTGCCATATGAAGTTGTAAAAACCCTAGACTCCCCATGCAAGGCGTCGACGTGATTGGACATTAAAGGGAAACCTAACACCAGCCATACCTCGACCGAGTATGGTTTTCCTTATTTAACTCTCAGTGAAAAGACGTCTGAGGCAAGGGCGTTTTCACATTAAGTAGCGCCTTAAAAGAGGGCGTCTTTTTATTAAGTAGCGCCTTAACCTAGGTCGTCTCTTAATTTTTCTATATTTTGCCGTCTTATTTCCAATTTCCTTTGTACGAATTAGCACCTATGCTAAATAAGTGTTATTTTCTTTTCTATATTTAGCCGTTAATTTTCTTAGTATGAATTAGCACCCATAAACACGGGCGTTACTATTCTAAATAGCGCCCAGGTGAAGAGCGTCTTTTTCTTCCGGATTTTCTCGAGGTAAATTAGTGCCTTAATGAAAGGCGTTATTTCATTTTGGCCCATTTATATCTTTTAAACGCAAAGCCCATTATCAGTTTGGGTTATTTTCTATTTATCAAATTTTTATTTTATTTAATTCCTGACCAAATTTACACAAATAGATTTTATTTATTTGAAAATCTATCTTGTTTTTTTTTTAAATTTTCAGCGGTGCTACAATCAGGGTCAGGACACTATCCACAACCACGGCGTGCAAGACAGAACTGTCGTCCCCCAATTTTCCCAACCTAATGGCCTATCCGATGATTAAACGCGTGCACCTAGATCATCATTATTTTTATTATAGGGGAACGTCAGATCCTGGAACACGTGAATGATCAGTTGGTTCTCGAGATACTATAACATAATACCATATAGTAATGCAATAATGAGAAGGGGTAGAGAGCCATACCTAACTTACTTGTGCAGGCGAAATGACGTTTTTTTTTATTTTCATTTCTGATTTTTATGGATTTGTATCATAAGACAACCGACAACATGAATACGCAATCTTGAACAGAATGAAAACATAACAACCAAATGAACGAAAAAACAAATAACATAACGTAGAATGAATGAGAAAGCAACACATGCAAAATACCACATAAACAAACAACATGCATTAGAACGGAGAAAATGATGGGGTATGACAAAACATGGCGGGACGACACACACAGTTGGGACCAGATCATGGTGGGACAACACACCATGCAGAACAAAATCACATGCAGCGGGACAGAGATACATAGGATAATGACATCTAAGACAACCACAGGTGAGATGGCATAACACATGTGAAACAACCACATGGGACAAGGACACATGCAACACATGGCAGAATGAGATAACATGTGGAAGTAAAACATGCATGAGATGACCATAGATGGGACAAGGACACCTGGACGACGACCACAGGGGGACAACATGGGACATGACAAAATATGTTCTTCAATCAAGCCCAAGGTTTGATGAAGGAGAACCGCCAGGTTCACGATCGTAAGGCAAAAAACCTCTCATGGAGATATGAGGAGAATTAGGTAAAAGCTAAGCACAAGCTGAAAAGGACATAAGCTCCAAAACAGATCGAGAAACCAGATTGAAGAATAGAATAGATCAAAAGATGAGTGTGAACATGAGATAGAGCGAAAGATAAAGAGCGAGGAAACTTCAATACCTGCAACCTGCACAGTGAGCAAACAGATTACGCGCCTGTCCTCAACACAAAATGCATGAGAAATAAAAGACATATATTTGGATTTTTGACATTCTTTTTCTGATTTCTGATTTTTTTTTCTTTTTTCCAATAATATTTGATTTTTTTGCTTTTTTGATAATATCTGATTTTTTTGGGATTTTTGACAATATCTCATTTTTTGACAATATTTCATTTTTTTAGATTTTGACATATCTCATTTTTTCAGAATTTCTGAAATAGCAATCTGCAGTACCCAAGACGGGCTCAAACTACTGGCTAGGGATCGTTGTTCCTACCCCTCTCATTAAAGGCTTCGCTTAAACAGGGCGTGCATATGAGGGTGGCTTACCACAACCAACCGCCTCTAAAGAATGGTGCCCCTACTAAAGCCATACTCGAGATACAACCCAGCCTAAGAGGGAGAAGCAGAAGAAAAATTGGAGACAAGCTTTATGCAGGATGGGAGACATCATGATTCGAATTCCTTCCAGGGCACTACCCCTCAAAGATACAGTCTGTAACACGCGACTTTGTGTCTTCAACTTTGAGACCCATGTTATTAGGCATGCATGCGATCGGGCTCATGACGTCTCACGGGGAACTGTACTGCCACTCTTGCCATGCCTTTGATTCATAATTTTGCATTGATTCATTTTGATTTTGAGGGCCATTACTGGGTAGATTTATCATGAAAGCTCACTTTTGAGGGTCAAGACTGCCCCTATTTGAGACCTCTCTCGTATTAGGGAGCGCCTAGGTTGGTCATCTCATCCATCAATCTCTTGCCCCTGCACTTGGCTGAAATAGAGAAGAGAAAAGACTTTCATGTATACCCGTGGTATGGCCAAAGTAGCAACGGTGTGCCTCAGAGGAATCAATTATGGTTCGCTGTGAAGTTTGTGAAAAACCCATATTGAAAGGTCACCCTTAACGATCTGGGGAAAGAAACTAGACTCCCAACGTAGAGCTATCACCAGCCTAAGATGCTGCAGAAGCGACTCATCTAACCAATCTTAACATAACTAAGACCACTCATTCATGTGAAGGAACCAGCAATATACTCATGCACAGGAGAAATAGAAATGATAGCAATAATAGCATATTTTTGCACAAAATGAAGATACCTTGCCAATCCAAATCATGAAAGTAGCATACTGAAGCAATATTGACCGTTGGACTTTGAGCAGCACGAGCTTTGTTTTCCTCGCTTGACATGACAAAATGGAGACGATAGCAAGCTTGAAAGCTTCTGTAACACGAAGGAGCGGCAGACACCATACTAGACGAAGAGGGATGAAAAGGAAGAGAGACGAGGAATAGAAGTCCCTCGTTAAGGTACAGAGACCCTGATAACAATGAACCAAATACGGAAGAACCTGAGATTAACTGGGATCAAGGCGGGATAAAGCCTCGAGAATAGCAGGAAAAAGGGTGAGGTCCCCGAAAAGGGGAGGAATAAAGAACTAAAAGAGAGGAAGAAGAACCACCCGATGTGTCGGGGAAGGAGAATGAGAGTCACCCGCCAAAGGCAGGGAAGAAGTAGCGTGATCGCCTGACAAAGTCGGGGAAAAGGAATGAAGATCACCCAGCAGGGTCGGGGAAGGAAAAGGGGAATCGCCCGACACGGTCGGGGAAGGATCAGGAAAATCACCTGACAAGGTTGGGGAATAAGCATGAAAAACCCCCGATGGGGTCGGGGAAAATGAATGAGAAATGGAATCCGGACATACCTGGGGAGGGAAATTGGAAGAAGTCCTTAGATCTAGAGAAAACGAGGACATAGGCCGAGACCTAGAATGGTGAGGATAGGAGAAGATAGTAGAAAGGTTATCGGGTGATGGAAGGTACACCACCCAAGGGTAGGAACTGAGCAAGAGAAATGATGAATGAGAGGGACCAGCATCAGGTGGAGTGGACCCCCGAGTGCACGGCTGACGGCCCTTGAACTTACGCCGTCACCTCTTCTTAATGGGAATCTCCTTGAAACAAATCCGCCTGGTGCGGACCTGGGCCTTCAAGCTTCTTGACCTACCATGTCTTCTCAGATAACAGGCCCACTAGGCAGATGGCCTGGCCTGATTATGAATATGCAGTTTTATTGGGGCGGTTGCCCCTCGACATGGGGTGCTAACCATGGGCGGGCATTCTTGAATAACCAACTCCTCGGGATGAACATCAGAAAGCAGTGGAGTTTTGTTGCTTGGCACCAGAAGCATGAGATTTGGCATCTCCACTTGGCAGTTGGGCATGAAGCATAACTCCCTTACCAAAAATGTAAGATGATATTGAGGGAGATTAATGCGTGGTGTTGAAGTGGCCGTCTCACCAATAAACCAAGGGAGATTACATAACAAGTGCAGAATGCCCCTAGCCAACATTGAAAATACGGTCAATTGCCCCTTGAACACATAACTTAGCAGGCTCTTGGCGGGCTTATGGGTTAGCACAATATGAGTGGAGAATCCCGCTTGGCCAGTGAATTGAATAGCAACCAAGTGAGAGGAGATAATTGCATCAGTAGTCAATCCTCCGGCAAACAGTGAGACTGCTACCGGCCTCACTCGAGAAGAAACTGGCACTAATGCTAATGAGCTTGTCTTGGCAACCGTCTTCAATAGTGTAGGCTCCTTATCCCTAAAACAGCCAGGGACCAAAACTCGGATCGGCATCCGGCAGATAAAATCTTGAAGCTTGATGACAGGCTCTGGTGGAGGTATAAATGTGGGCTTAGCCTTCTCAGGCTCGTACAATGATAGCGAAAGGGTTAGCAAAGGTGGTGGAGGTGGAATAGGGACCTTTGGGAGAGAAGGTGATGAAGGCGATGGTGATGGTAATGGGGGTAATGGAGATGGCGGTAAGGGTGATATGGTTAATCGTGGTAATGAAGATGGAGGTGGGGAAAGTGGTGAGGTGGAAGAACTGGCAGGTCGTGGAGCCCGCCGTTGACGTATCAACACGATGCGTCGAGCGGCGCTAGGGGTAGGAGCGATGGTGGAAATGGGAGTATAAGAAGTAGAGACATTTGCCTGAGCAGAGGCTTGGGTAGATGGAGGAGATGGGGTAGGAGAGGGTGAAGGGGAACGTAATGGGGTAGGTGAAGTAGAAGACGGAGCGGATGCTTCATTGATTAAAGAACCAGAAGGGTGCCCCTGACCTTGTGGTGGAGACGGCTGCCTAGGTGGCACTTGCTACTACTGCTGCTTGCTGCGGAGATCTAAAATAACTTCATACATGACAGCCCAATCAATCATCTTCTCGTCTTCCAAACTATAAACAAATTCTCAGAATTCGGGGCAATCCTCGACCGAATGCCCCTGTTGGCGATGAAAATCACAAAAATGGAACAAATCTCCGACCGGGGGTCGGCAAGGCATAACCGGAGGGAGGTGCAACGCTTGAATGGCCATCAAAGCCCTGAAAATCTCGGTAAACGATTCTGGCAACGGAGAGCGAGGAGCATACTTCGGGCACAGTGGATGCAGAGGGGTATGAGAAGGTAATGGAAATGGTTGTGGGGGTTGCGTCGGTAACGGTGATTGTGTAGGTAAAGGCGCAAGGCTAGTGGATAGACTTAGTGAAGGCACATGTGGGGTGGGAATGTAATGGACGGCATCTACAAGCTCGAGATGTGGATTTCCCTTGGCCGAAGGTGGTGGTTCATGCGGGTATGAAGAAGCGGAGGGCTGACTCGTGGAGGGTTGATATGTGGAGGGATATGTGGAGGTATATGGGTGTGTGGGAGAGGAAGGCCGACTCATGGAAGAATATGTGGTGGAGGGCTGACTTGTGGAGGGCTGACTCATGGGAGATGATGGATAGGAGGCGCATGTGGGTGTAGAAGGTGAAGGAGACTCGGGGTCAAGGGAAACTAGGAGTTGTTGCCGGATGAAGCGGGCTCGGCTGTAAAGCTGTTGCCAGGAGGTGATATCATTCAAGGCTAAGATAAAGCGATACTCAGGCGTTACATTAGAAATGATCATTTTGATTTGCTCTCCCTCTGAAATATGCCCCGGGAGTTGAGCGGCCAAGCGACGCCAGCGGTCGGTAAAGGTCGAGAACTCCTCGTCGGGCTTCAGCTTCTCATGGGCCAGATCAACCATAGAGTACTTGGGCCCAACCTGGTCTTGATGCTCCTGAATGCATTTCTCTTGTACAACTTGAAAATTCACCACTTGCCCTTGCGGCAATGAAAAGAACCAATCCCGAACTGGGCCCTCTAGTGACGGACCAAATAAATAGGCCATCAAGCGTTGGTCATGTTGGAATTGGGCTGACTCATACATGAACTCCTTTAAGTGCACGTAGGGGTCACCGACTCCACCATAGCGACGGTAAGTAGGGATTTGTGAACGCGGTGGAAGCTGAAGACCTTGGAATGCAAATGGGACGCTCAAAGAAGATTCAAGATCGATCCGTCATTGAAGCTCATCAAGCTGGCGTTGGGCTTGAGCAATCAACTCCTCAATGGGGAGAGATCGAGAGGAATGCGAGCCAGCCTGCGCAAGAGAGTGTTAATTTAGACCAGGACTATGGTATTGGGCCGGATAAGGGGATCCAGCCAAAGAAGAAGAAAAGCCCATCCTAGGAGTGGAAGGATACCCGGGCTTGGAAGAATCATAAGAATGAGGAGAAAGACCCACCGGGCAAGCAGAATAAGTGAAAGAGTGAGTGTACCTATTAAGAGAAGCGGGCCCATTAAGGGAATAAGAAGACCCATTATAAGAGTGGGGCCCATTCAGATGGTGGGCAATGAGCTTCTGGGCCTGGATAGGGTCAAGAAGTGCTAAATGGGCTGAGAGACTCGCTTGTGTCTCGAAAGGGCCGCGATAAGATGGGCCTGCATGGGAAGAGGAGTCCACGCGAGAATAGGAAGGTGAATAGGAACAGTACAGAGGGTTGATGCGATGCTTCATGGGAGAAATGGAGACTAAATACAAGGAAAATCCAGGTAATATACGTGGGGAGTAAGGGTCTAATGACCCAGTAGGGAGCTGACCCAATGGTGTGAGGGAAGAGAAGAGGAAAACAGAAACCTAGGACAACGAGACTAGACAAATAGCAACACAGAATGAGTTAGCCTAAATGAGCCTAATGACAGAATTTATATGAATGATGGGGGATGCAACACAAACACCAGAAATGGACCTGGATAAGCCCCAAACAATACGAAGAATATGAAGAGGTCACCCAAGTCAAACAAGTTTGATGTGATGGGAAGTATTTTATTGTCAAAGTTCTAGGCCTTTTAGTGATTTGAATTATGATTAACTCCCTCAAGATAGAAAACATATAGGGAATAAGGTCTGAACTTTGGGTTTGACAAAGGTTAATTCCTCCCAACGTATGTAAAATGCGAGCCTAAGGAGTGGCCAGAATCAGACAGCGCAGTCACTAGCAACGTGACAGAAATTAAAACAAGAACGCACCTGAGACTGGTACGGCATGGTCTATCGTCCAACCGCGGGAAGGTTTGAGCGGCCCTGGTGAGACTGTGCACCACTCCGAAAATAGAAATGCACCGTGGATGAGATGACAGTCTTAAATAACTTAGAAAACCCTTACAAAGGACAAGAACACAGGTCAGCAAAACAATAGCATGATGGGCACTAGGTGTCCCACCGTGATCGCCAAAAAATGGGATGTTGACATGTTTTCCCCCCTCCCTTTCCCTTACCTTTCTATATCAGGATATAAAGACAAGCGAAAATGAGGCTCGAAGGGTGGAGAGGTATGTGTGTGATCGTGATAGCCACCAAGATGCAGAATGCAAAGGAAATGCACCCGTACCTTGGAAAGGGAGAAGACACTCGCCCAAAGTGCAGTGCTGGCAGTTGTATACGATCCTGGAAGAACCGCTCAATGGATGGCACGGCCGCTTGATAGGCCGCTCATAGCACTGGAAAGAGGAACGGGATGAAGACTGGTCTGGCTCCAAAACAGTACGCAGACGGCCGCTCACAGGATCTGAACGGTTCGTGGAGGACCGCTCTTCTTTGAAGACGGACGGAAGAAGACCGTTCAAAGCCGCCAGACTCTAAGTTGTAGGACTTGATCCTCCACCCCTTCCGGCCGGCCAGAGGGGATGGGTCTCGTGCTGTGCTGATGCTGACCTGTAAAACAACGTGGAGAACAAGAGAACAAAACCCAAATTAGTCGTGGAACATGTAGCAACTATAGAACAAAAGGGAAAACCAACATGATAGCATGGAATGGGCGATACCTGGGGTAGTTTTTAAACCCCTATAGGGCGTGAAAACGATAGGAGGGTGTGAAAATGATGTGAACCAGTGAAAAACATGGATGAAAAGGTGATGAAAAGAAGCATGCAAAGGATGAAAAGACAACTAAAATCCTTGACCAAACACAAAGAAAGTGACTACTCCCTTGACCGGAGGCTCAAAAGGACGTAGAGAGCCTCCCTCTCTGGCTATAGCTCGCTCAAGAATTCGGCAGAGCTTCGACGTCGACGTTAGATTTCCCCCCCCCCCCCCTTTCAAGCTTGGACTAGGGGTGCTATTTATAGACCCCTGAAAGGCCAGCCCCCGAAATTGGATTTTTTGCTAAAAATTAGGGCATGATAATAAAACAAAATCTATAGATAATACTTCTATCTCCCACCAGGATCAAACGGCACCCCATTTTGTGGAGAAACCACAGAGAAAATGGCGGAGGAACGTGGAGGTTTAACCACGGATGGAGAGAGAAAAACCAAATATTCCACAGATCTCGGGCATGTATGCGGTCGTTCGATAGGCCGCCCAGACTAATACGGGGTCCATTGCTAGACCGCTTACCTTTGTCGGTGATAAATAAATAAAACAACAAATTATCTAATTATCCACCGAATTGACCGGCTGACCCGACACTGGACTCTTTTGGATAAGACGGTCTATTGATAGACCACTCAATGAATGGCATGGTCCAATGATAGGCCGTGTAAACCGTGTCGGTGATAAATCCAATAAAATAGAATAAATAGATAATTATCTGAAAGCTTAGGACTCTGGGAGCTGGATGGTCTAAAGACATGCCATTCAATGGGAGTAAACGGCTGAACTCAGACCGTGTAAAGGCTTGTCGGTGGAAATTCAGAAAATCAAATATATATCCAATAAATCGTTCCGAGCATCTAAACGGTTCCAAATAGACCGCCCAATAGTAAACGACCAATCCTGCGGCCATGCATTTAAAACAACTACCCATGAAAACAACCCGGTCGTGTAATGGTCCGTCTAACACACTAAACGGTCGAGTGACAGGCTGTGTGCGTGGAAATGCAGAAAAGCCAGAGATAAATCACCGTAAATTTCACACGGTCCCGAATCTGACCGTTGAATACATACACGGCCTAGTGATAGACCGTGCAATTGCTGGGCAGTTGAAATTGATAAATTAGGGTAAATGAGCCCATTTAACCTAGAAACCAAGCGAGATCAGGGCCCTATAAGCCTGAATTTGAGAACAGACCTAGTCAGGGAGGGAGATACTCATAGAATAAGCCCAAAGACGAGCCTGGAAATGGCCCAACGAATAATGGACAACTCGAGGCATCAACAAATGGTGATAAGAGGAAAGACCCAACTCATAGGTAAAAAATGGGTGTCAACAAGTAGCTCTCTCAACGGCCGAGGCTGAATATGTAGCCGTCGGAAGTTGTGGAGCCCAAGTACTTTGGATCAAAAATCAATTGCTTGATTTGAATGTTGAAGTGAGCTCTATGCCAATCTTGTGTGACAATACAAGTGCTATTAACTTATCTAAAAATCTTGTTCAACACTCCAGAACCAAACACATTGACATTCGCCATCATTTTCTGAGAGATCATGTAGGCAAGGGGGATTTTGAGTTAAAATTTGTTGATACCCACAATCAACTGGCAAACATCTTCACAAAACCCCTAAACCAGGAACAATTCAATAAAATCAGGAGAGAACTTGGCAGGTGCAAGGGTGAGGGCATGCATACTTAGGTCTGCACTAGGATTAGTAATGCATTTACGTTGAACAAATAATTAGAAGCATGAAGAGTAGATTGTGTAAAATGCATGCATCATGCACAAGTTGTTTGTATTCTTCTATTTTTATGCTTGATATTACCTTGTATGTGTGCTTGTACTTATATATATATGCCGTTTCTTGAAAATTTTGAAAATTTTCTAAGGCCCAATGCTCCTTGACAAATAAATATGGACCAGTAACCTGGGGATTCTAGGCAGTCACTGAGGGGGAGGTTCGGAAAAACTCTAAAGGTTGATTCATGTCAGAAGTCATCTCATTCCATTTCTTCCCAAAGAAACAAAAAAAGGGAAAAACAAAAAAAAAGAGGATAAACAAAAAAAGGGAAAAACAAAAAAAGGAAAAAATGGGGAAGACAGGCCAGCAAGACAATGGAGCTCAACATCTCACGAAGGAAGCTTGGTGGAGATTAACATTCAGTTTCTGGGTTTTGAAGGGGCAAATCGACCTTTTCGGTCGACTGCCACCCTCGGTCCGGTAGACCGTTTGCGGCGAACCGGGCCGGCCGACCCTTGACCGAACCCCATTTTTAGGGGTTTCTCTCACCCCATTCACTCATTCTTTCACACCCACTCTCTCTCCCATATATCTTCGTAACCCTAGAACATCATTCCACCACTCTCCAAGCCCTAAAACCTCATGCTTTGTCCATCCACACATCATCTGGCAGATTTTTCACGAATTCGGGATGACATCTCTGTAGTTGTTCGTGCGCTCGTGTAGCTCATTCTCAGTTTCTAGAGTGTGGAGAAGGTTGTATCTAGCCTCCAGAGTGTCCTTTGGTCCGTCTTTCTCCTAGGGTTGAGATCGTTCCCTTCAAGGGTTTCCTAGACTAAGATGCCGCCTAGAAGGAGTTCTCGGCATCCTCCTCAAGGGGAATCCAGCGCTCGGAGACGTGAGGCTTTGGTTCCTCCACCACGGTAGGCTCCGGCACCACCTCACGCACCTCGGTTACCTCCGAGGCCAATTGTCGACCCATGTCATGTCGACTTTAATGAGGTTAATGGAATTCTCCCGAACATTTGTGTAGTTTTTGAGATTCAACCAGGTTGGACCGATTTTGTCACTAGATATCCCAGATATTATCCATATCAAGTGCAACAGTTTTATGGCAACTTGGTTGACAGAAATGAAGAGTTGTATACGGTGGTTCAGGGTATTGAGATTCACATAACTCTTGATATGTTTGCACGCGCTTTAGGAGTTTTCGCCAGGGGTGCCGATATGGCTTTTGGCCATGGTGAAGTTGAGGCCACTTTCATTGCGCTGATGAGCTGTGATTATGTGCGTGGTGTGAGTGATTTAATTGAATTAAATGCAAATTATTTTCCACCACTACAACGAGTTCTCCACCACATGTCTACCTCACTCATTTATCCAAAAGGTGGGAGCAAAAATGAAGTGACTGAGGTTCACCGATTTCTCTTTTATCAGGTTATGAATGGTAATTTAGTCAATATGGGTTGGCTCATGATAAATTTGATAGCTTTATGCCGTACCCAGTTAAGGAGATCCTTGCCTTATGCTTCCCAGTTGATTGGAGTATTCATCTATGCTGGGATCAATTTAGGTGCTGAACAGTTTATTCGAGTCAGACATGATGATATTTACAATGCCCATAAGATTTTCTCCGATATGGGATATTACTGGGGTCCCGATGGTGAGCTCCACCGCGATGTGTCGGTTTATGGAGAGGAATCTGCAAGTGAAGAAAAGTAGGAAGAACAGCAAGATCAAGGGGAAGCACCTGCACCAGTTCAGGCCGAGGACCAGCCTCCTCCACCCTCACCTCCTCACATGGATCCCGCGGTGCCTCCCCCACCACAGTTTTACCACGAGGAGTCCTCAGCTCAGGGGGCTGGATATCCTCCTTAGGGGGATTATGAGAGCTTTGATAGGCGCATCTCGGGCATGGAAACTCGCCTTGACTCAACTCTTGGGAGGCTTGATACTTTCATGGACACTATGGATGGCCGTATGACCACTTTCTCTCACACCATGGATACCCTTGCTGCCCACGTAGCCTCTCTTGCTACTGACTACGCGGATACCACCAGTGCTTACCGGACCACCACTCGTTCCCTTCTTCACATTGAGCACCTTCTGCATGACATTGAGACCCGTATCCCTCCACCTCCTCCTCCACCTGCTAATGAGGATGGGTCCGATGATGAGGATGGCTCTGATGATGAAGATGATGGCTCTGACGATGATGATGACGATGATGAGAGGACTCCGGATCACTCTGCTCCGTAGCTATTCTTGCGTTGCCTAGTGTTACTTTTTGTCCACTACTCTTGTATCCCACTCCCTCTTTTTGATGATGCCAAAGGGGGAGAACTAGGCTAGTCATGTTTATATATATGTTATGCATGATGTATGTTTGCATGTGTGTTTGCCATTGCATGTCTGCACTTCACTTGTGAGTCATTGCAAATTGTGTTGTGTCATGTGAGTCTTGTAGGTGTCTTGCCTTTGTGAGTCTTGTTGGTGTCTTGCATTCTTTCCTTCGAGTATTGGTGTACCTTGTATTGAACTAATGGGAATGAAATATGAAATGATGCAAATAATGCACTTTGTGTTTGGCATTACATGATTGGCATCCTATCTCTCACTTTCCTTTCTATCGGGCAAACAAAGTGTTGAATGGTTTGCTGATGCGGGACAGGACGCGACTCGAGACCAATTGACATGCGATCCTTGGACTGTAAGCAAGCTCGCGATCGACCCTAACGAGGGAAGCGTAAGGACGTGCACGGTTGAGAAACCAACAAAGAGCTAGGGTGGTCAACTCACAATTTTATGTCCGGATCAGGTCACGGGACGGCCTCGCTCTCTCTCGCAGCAGTGATTTATATGATATAACAAGCTAATTTACCCTATCACTCATGCAGCTATATATAGAAATATATGAAATATACAATAATGCCGAGTGGGGAGCGAATACGATACATCCACGCTACCGGGCGTGGGGAAGATGACCACGACCAAGAACGGTGACTCCCGGTACAGTAAATGTTAATAATTATAGAAATGAGTTTAAGGCCCACTCCACGCAGGGAGGTAACAAGCCACAACAGCGGTCCGGGTGTGCCGATTCTGGGTTGACGGGCAGCACGTTGGAGGGGTTCCGGGCGGTTGCCGACGGTGGTTCCGGCTTAGCGGTTCGCTGGTCGGTAGGACACCAAACACGGACGTCCAAAGGGACGTCATCCTCCTGAAGACTTCTGAGAGCAGCTCTCCATCGGGACGAAGGCAGTAGGTCCGTGGTCAACCTCCAAGAATGGCGGACGTTGATTCGGCACTGGCGTAATTTTGGAAGATTTATCTTTGACTCTTTTTTATGCTGTCCCGTTCAGGAATTGGCCTGCGTGGTCCGGCGAGAACTGCTGCTACGATCTGCTCCGACGTCGGATTGACGTATGACTAGTGTCATTGGTAGGCTCTTTCGAAGAGCTATGATCCCTGATTAGAGAAGGAATTTTGTCTGCCTCTGTAATGACCTTGGTCGAATTTACAACCTGCTGGTTAACAGAACTAGATCTAGCAGGACAGATTTGGATCTGCATAAAAATGGGGTTTGACCAAAGGGAAAACGTCGGATCTGGAGGTTGGGATTTTTATGGGAGATAGAGGGGACAGTAAGGAAGACGCCAATATTTTTTGTGGATTTTCTAAAGGTGATTTGACAGAGGAAATGGATTTTTTGACTAGACAGGGGTCGGATCTAGACTGCACAGGATAGAACAGATTTTGGCCTGAGTTTTAATTTTTCGGAGGGGAAAAATAACTTATAAATTCGTAGAACAATTTGTGGAGGTGGGTTTTGGTGTGTAGAAATCCCAGTTTAATTTTTAGCTTGTTTTGAAGTGAGGAAGGCGGTCGAACAATGGAAGAACATGACTATTGTAACAAGATCTGCACAGGGACAGATCTGTGTAGGTCTAGAAACTTAAATGGAAAAGAAATGAAATGAAGGTCTAAAATCGTAGGGATTTTTCTGGAGATGGGGATTTATGTGGGGAACATACCCATAAAACCTCAACCTCGTCAGATCTAGGATTTGGGAGAGAGAAATCTCGAGGTAGACCTCTGTTCAGCCGAACAACACTATGGACAGCAACTCAGGAGATGCTTTGCGGTGGCTCGTCGGCGGCACGAATGGTGGCGGCGGTGGCGGTGAAGGATCTAGATACTCAGAAGAAGAGGTAGAAGAGGGCTTCTCACCCTGGAGGATGGAGGAAGAAGAAGAACCAGAGAGAGAGAGGGGAGGGCGCAAATGCTCCTTGCAATTTTCACTTCAATTTTTCTTCATTATTTCCACCAAATGGAAAAATACAAGGATATATAGAAATGGACAAAAGACCAAGCTTAACCCTAGGTCAAGGATTTGGGGAGGGAAAATGGGGTATATTACATGTGGTCAAATGGCCAATTAAAATAAAAATACAACACCTAATATAATATACAAAATGGGGGCGCCCCCTTGACTTAATGGCCACCATTTTTGAATTTTTCTCCCCTTTGTCCGCTTGAATGGTCAAACTTTCTAGAAGCCCACCTTGGACATTTGACCAACCCCACATGGGCCGTAGGGCTTAGGTGGACCAATGGAGAAGAAGGTGGGGCCCCTGCTAGACCTACTGGACTTTTACAAATAAACCCACTAATACCTAAAGACTTACATTTTGGCTTATACTTACCATACAATTGCATACCCAATTACACAAGGGTATAAATGTAAATAAAAAGGACACAAATACAAAATAAAATGTACATGCTCGGATTTGATTCCCATCAATTCTCCCCGGGTGGGAAGAACTCGACCCCTTCGAGTAAGGGGTGCGACTGCTTCGAGTAGCTCCGGTGGATCCGTCACTGTACCAAGTAGCGCGGGTACGCTCCACTCCAAGTATTCGTCACCTGCTCATTCTGTATATACTTGATATGCGCATGTTGCTGTGGGAAAGAGGCTAATGGTGGACACTCCGGGGTGGGGTCACTCTCAAAGGGGAGGAGGCGGCTCGAAGACTCACTAGGAATCACTGCTGGGTCCCTGTAGGTGACTAGATCCGAGACATGGATGTAGAGCTGATCCCATACTCCGGCAAGTCTATAACGTACGCATTAGATCCGACTTGCCTCACACTCGCAAGGGACTGACATCCACGAGTTTTCACAAGACCAACTTGACTTGACACATGCAGAATCACCATGCACTCGACAAATGCATGCATAGACTCCTAACAAACCATACAAACAAACCATGCAAAGAAGAAAACTGACTCATGCATGACCCTAGACTTAATGCGGTGACATCACCGCTAGGTGGTCATCATCCGAGAGCTGCATCCTGGGTGTCCATGGATTCTTTCGGATCTTCTTCATAGAATTCATCAGCTAGTTCCGGCTCGGCCTCGTAGCTGACAGACACGATCCCAGAAGGTGGAGCTTCTCCAACCCTTTTGTCCCCTAGGGCTAGTGATGTACGGGAGGGACACTAGCTGGCAAAGTGGCGAAACCCCTGATAGTGATAACACTACATTCGTGACCTACTACTCTCCCCGATAAGTGGTCCCTTGCCCTTATCCTCCCGACGGACAGGGGGTGTAGGCAACAGGGGAGGAGGTGTGGATGCCGGAGGACAGGCAATAGGTCTTGGGGGCCGGGCAACAGGTGCTGGTGGTTGGGGGGTAGGTAGCTCCCTTGGAGCGGGAGGGCGAGGCCTTGGAGCGAATTGCTCCTGACGGGCGGGCTCCTGAGGTCGAGCCACGGGGGCCCTCGGATATCGGCCTAAGGAGCTATGGTGCTCGGCACTACGAAGAGGGACGGGCCCCAATCGTTGGGTAGACTTGAACTCTCCCTCGAACTACTCCATCTCGAGAGCAACTTGGTACGCATCCTCCAACTTGTCCACCTTGTGGCGAAAAAGCTCATACCGTAGGTGTGGCCCTAGACCACGCCGAAATCGGGAAATGGTCAGGGAGCTCTCCTCTGTGGCGTCACATCGCAGAAAGTATTCATCGAACTCGGCGATGTGATCAGAGATGGACCGATATCCTTGGGTGAGACTCTGACATCTGTCTATGAGACGTTGGCGGTAGGAGGTAGGGAGGTACTTCCTCCTAAGTTTGGACCTCATCTCATCCCACATCTCTACCTGGGGCTCCTGACGGTGAAATAATATGTTCTCCATGTTTCTCCAAAAAGTTTGTGCCTGCCCTAATAGTCTCATCTTGGCGAACTGATGGGGGCATCAAAGGCTAATGGATTGTATTAGTGTGTATTGGCTTGTATTAGTGTGTATGGGCTTGTATTAGTGTGTTTTGTTTGGGTTTTTTTCCTTTGGGCTCCTTTGTAAGGCTTTTAATAAGCCATTGAGCCACATTCCATGTAGAATCCATTAGTTGATTTCATTTGTTAGGTCCATTAAGGGGGGTTAGTTCATATTGGAGTTAAGACCTTCATTATGGACCTTTACATCACATAAGGCCCAATTAGGCTTTTCCCTCTCATGGGCCATCTAGGTGGGAGAGTGATGGGAATCAACTCCAAGCATGTACATTTTATTTTTGTATTTGTGTCCTTTTATTTATTTATATATCCTGGGAGAAGTAGATTCGTAATTGTAAGGCTTTATGAGCCTATTTGTTCTTCCTTAGGATTGTGTGGGTTTATGTGCAAAGTGCTAGTAGGACCTGCTAGGGGCCCCCCACTCCTTCCCCATTGGTCCACCTCATCCATGTGGGGCTGGTCAAAAGTCAAGGTGGCATCTAGAAGGTTTGACAAGTCAATTGGACACATGGGGAGACAAGTGGTTTAAAATGTCAAGGGTAGGCCACCTACCACCCCCACCAAGTCAAAGGGGCGCCCCCCTATTTTATTCCATTTTCATTTTTTGTAAAAAGGCCATTAGAACTAATTAGTTCTATACCTTAGATCTGAGGGCATTTTGAGTCATTTTTCCCTTTATTATATATAGCATGTATTTTCCATTTGAATGAATTAATGAGAAGAAAATATTGAATGAGCATTGGAGCTTGGTGCGCCCCTATCTCTCTCCCTCTGGTTCCTCTTCTTCCCTCTGCATTTCAAGGTTGAGAACCCCTTCTACCTGATCCCCTCTATCTCCGATTTCATCTCTGGTGCCGCCGCCGCCATTCGTGCCGCCATCGAGCCGTCGCGAAGCCGCTTCCGAAGTGCTGTCCAAGGTTCTGTTCTGCTGGATAGAGGTTCACTCCGGGATTTTTAACCCCCAACTCCGACATCATATGGAGTTGACATTTTCAAGGTTGGCTCCTCTCTTGATTCCCAACCTCCAGTAAAACAATAACATCCTTTAGACTTCATTTTATATTTTTCCATTTTCGTGTCTTTCTATCTTCCAGATCTATCCCTTTTTCAGATCTGTGTAGTAGAAGCTTAGCTCTTCCACCATTCGACCCCATTTTTGATTTTTGTTGGAACCCCCAAATTTATTGGAGGTTCTGTCCATCATCCCCACCCACCACAAATTTTCGTCGAATTTCTAAATCCATCTACCTATTTTTAGAAATTGTGTCTTTTCCCCAAATTTAGTTTTGTCTCTACTGTCCAGATCCGACCCCGATTCAGTATAAAATCCACCAAAAATTGAAATCTCCACCAAACCTTTCATAAGATATATCCCCGTTTTCCTCGCTTCGACCTCTACAACTTCTATGAAGGGCGCAAAAGCTGAATCGAAGGTCTACAATGCAGGCAATGCCAACTCTCAGGAAAACTTGGTTTTACCTTGAGTTTTCAGATCTTGTGAGTCAGCACCTTGAAAATTCGACAAAGGCCATCAACGGGAAACTCAAATTTCTTTCTATGGCCATAGATCGAAGGATTTCAAGTCAGCTTTCCATCGGTACCTTTTGTGCGTCGATCCGACGTCGGGAGTGACCGCAGCAGCAGATCTCGCCGGGTCGTGCGCTGTAAAACAGAACTACAGATCCGTGGCGAGCAACTCCGGCGAGTGGAGATCGGAGCCGCCCGGCCTCTGGCCGGTGAACCAGCACACCGCCGTCCCAGGGAGCGCCCTTCCAGGCATCCCCACCGTAGTGGTGTCACCCGGTCCCACACGGCCCCTCGGACCAGCACGTGGGTCCCACGGTCGTGAGTACGTGTGCCGCCGAAGCAACACAAGAAGCGGCCCGTCAACCCGAAACCGCTACTCTGGGGTCCCATTGTGTCACCCTTTACCTCCCTGCGTGGAGTGGGCATTCATATTCATTGCTGTAATATTTATGTATTTACTATTCCGGGAGTACGAGATCTGCCGGGAAGTCTTCCCCACGCCCGGTAGCGTGGAGGTATCGTAGTCGCTCCTTTACCCGACATTTGCTTTATATCGTAAATATTTCTTTATGCCGCTGCTAGAGAGCATGCTAGGATCGTAGCTCGCTATACTTTTTATATCACCGCTGCTGCGAGAGAGAGCGAGACCGTCTCGTGACCCGATCCGGGCACGAATTTGTGAGGTGACCACCCTAGCTCTTTGCCGGTTTCTCAACCGCGCACGTCCGACACTTCCCTCGTTAGGGACGATCGCGAGCTTGCTTAGAGTCCGAGGATCGCATATCCATTTGGAGTCGAGTTGCATGTCCGTCCCGCATCTGTTTGGTATTAGAGCGCCAGGTTAGTCTAGGGTGTCCAAAGTTTTAAAAAAAAAGTGTCATTTACGTCTAGTCATCGTCTAAGTCGGTCTAGGTTGCATTTCATCCCAATAACCCGGTATTTAAAAAGGTGTTGTCCGAACGTTAGGCTACGCCTATCGGGAAGGCCGCACACTTACGCGAGTGATCTTCGGATCGATTAACTCCGCCACATACTGAGTCTTGGTTAAGTCTAGGTGCATCATCTTTGTTTTAGTCCATGTTTACATTAGTCGGTGTCTCCGCGTGTCTTTGCATGCCCACTCATAGAGGTACACAGTACTCACCCCCACCACCACCTATGGCGGATCCCCGAGCTCCTAGTCTCGATGCGTCGTCGGTGGCCGAAATGTTCCAAGCTATTATGCGACAAATGCAAGGGTTGAGTACACGCATGAATGCGCTGACTACACGGGTAGATCGGATGGATGGGTTGAGTACGCGGATGAATGGCTTAGGCACATGTCTAGAAGAAAGGATGAAGGCAGTAGAGGATAAGGCCGTCGAGTTGGACCAGTCCGTTCTGGGCTTGGTAGAGAGAGTTGCCACACTAGAGGGAGCCCCAGCCGAGGCACCCCCGAGGGCCCCAGTCGAGGCACCCCTCCCACCAACTCATGGTCAACAAGACCCGGTTCAGCAACCCGCTGCTCCACGGGTTCAAGGGATAGAGGTTAGAAGGCATCACATCCCCGAGGTGCATGACTACGAGTCCGATAACGAGCATAGGGGATATGGTTATGATCATCGTCCTACACGGCGGACCCACGATCAAGATGTGGATGAACGGGCCCTTTGGACCGTTCGTGCAGATCCTCCCACTTTTGACGGGTCTTTAGACCCGAAGGTCTATCTTGATTGGGAGGCCGGTATGGACCGATATTTTGAGTGGTTCGAGATGTCAGACCAACGGAAGGTCAAGTTCACCCGGATGAAACTCTTAGGCTAGGCACAAACCTATTGGAGGAACATGGAGAACCTATTGTTTCATCTTCAGGAACCCCCGATAGAGACTTGGGCCGAGATGAGGGACAAACTTAGGAAGAAGTATCTCCCTGCCACTTACCGCCAGCGTCTCATAGATGATGGGATGCAATATACGATCTAGAGGGGGGTGAATAGATCAATCACCCAATAAAAAATGAATGCAGCAGTTTCAATTGCGAAAATAAAACAAGCTGCTGCAGGACGGCTGAAATATAAGCGAAAGCAATCTCAGAAAGCCAACTCTTACAGATCTAAACTTAGACGATCCTACACATGCATCTACAGCGGATGGAAGAGATAACCAAGATGCACAATACTTCGCAAGATAAACACACAGTAGACAGGAAATTTTAAGGTGGTTCGATCTCAAACCCGAGATCTACGTCCACCCCACACTCCAAATAGGAATGTGACTTCAACCGCTGATTCACAGCTTCAACTACTGGGCCTTAGAGCTTGCCTACAACTGCTGGGGACTTACAGCTTCACCCGTCCAGAGGAATCCTCCTCTGCCCGCTGAGCAATACAGCTTAGCTCTGCTGTCTAACAGCTTGAAAACACGATTTCAGAAAAAAAAATAGAACCAAACGAAAACCAAGAAATCCTAGAGGGAATATAGCTCACAATGAGCAATCTCAGTTCTGGTAACTTAACCAAGAAATTGATGAACAGATATTCAAGGAAAAATCTCTCAGACTCCTCTCACTCAACTCTCTCCTTCTCTTCTTCTATCTTTCTTCTCTTTTTCTTTTCTCTAGATCGAGCTGGCTCTGTCTACTTCTGGACTTCTGGTAAGTTCCCAATCTCGATCACTCTTCTCCTCAGGAAGAAGCCTTCTTTTTATAGCAGCAGATTGGTGGGCGTGTGGTCATCACGATTCCTGCCCAAACGCTTGGATTACGTGGCAGTCATCCCAACATACTATTGTATACGTGTCATGATCCAAACACCTCCTCTGATCTTGGATCTCGTGCCCTTCTTAAGTTCCTCGACCAGTAGTCTTGTCAGACAGGACTTGTTACCAGTTTGACTTAGTCTGAAAGGAAACATAGAAAGATGTACCGAGTTAGTTCGAGAGATGAACTAAGCATGTACAAACTTGATGGCGTGTAATGCAGTATGCATATAGGAAGGTATGCACATTGAAAGTGAATGCACGGACATGCCATCAACGAGTGTACAGACTTTATTTTGAACGATGCACAAATGCATATAGGAAAGTATGCACATTGAGAGTGAATGCACGGACATTCCATCAACGAGTGTACAGACTTTGGTTGTGCGTGCGACAAGACGATGTACAGACTTGCTGTGCCTGCGATAAGATGATGTAGAGACTTGTGAAGTGATGCACAGACATATCAACAGAGAGTGTGCAAACTTTGTGTACACATGACACAAACAAATGTACTGACTATGTATATGCATTAAGCAAACGAATGCACTGACTATGTGTATGCATGAGGCAAAGTGATGCACTGACTATGTTCATGAATGTATATACTTGCTAAGTCATCAAGGCAACCGTGTGTAGACTTAGTGTACGCATGAAGCAAACGAGTGCACTGACTATGGCTAACACATGCACACACGCATCGAACGAGTGCACTGATTATGTTTATGCATGAGATGGTCACTGCACCGACTATATGGCGTGCAACTATATTTAATGCACCGAATATGCATGTGTTTCTACGTAGTTGACGCTAGACTGAGTCGACGCACTCTATATCCTTGAACCCATGTGACTCTACATGCATGACGCACAGACTATGTATGCAGAAGTATGAAGAAGGGTGAAACATGCAGAACATTTATTTATTCTAATCTTACATTATTCATTAGTGTTTGCTATCATCAAAGCTTGTATAACATCCTCAAGGCACAGGGGGCACAACAATACATCCTCAAGGCACAGGGGGCACAACAATCTCCCCCTTTTTGGTGATGGCAACACAATGAATAGATGCAATGAGGTCAGTTCATGCTTGCACATATTGAGACCCTTATTCCTTCTGCACATTCTCCCCCTTTGCCAGCAGCAAAAAGAAAAGGAGGAAAGAAAGGAACACCGTTCTATGTAACAGTTCAGTATGTGAGAAAATTATGACGCAATCCTTAAAATGTATGAATCGAGTAATGGCTTTCTTGATGTCAGCCAGATTTAACAGTTATAGAACGTAAATGAAGTTTACTGACTTTCATCAAATAGGGATTTAGACTCCATTTATAGCAATGAACCTAAGTCGCATAATCATAAAGGTTTAGGTCAAGACAGTACCCTAGTGATTTCAGAGAACGTGAAAGGCAAGGAAGGTCACCTGAATTTGTATTCATATTAAACAATTGACACTCAATGATATTTGTTTTCTAAGGGTTACATCAATTTCATTCACTAGCTTCTGAATCTGGAACTTATTGAATAGACAAGTATTATTTATGCCGTTGACATTAGGTGTATACCTTGATTAGAGGCCAATACTCCCAGTTACTAAGCCTAAACTACTATATCTATTTCTGATCAAAAACTACAGGGATAGTTTGCACCTTTGACGTTAAAGGTATACCTTGATCAGAGGCCAATACCCCTAGTTACTCAGTGAAATCTCCCTTGTAGATTCGACCAAATGAACAGAGATAACCTGAGTCACTTCATGACTTAAGGTGCTCTCCATTTCTTTGTTGGAGACCTCAGTTTCTCAGTGAAACTCATTCATTGCTCTGCCATTTTGTTCACTTCTTTTTCTTTGATGATCTTATTTTTGCTGCCCTTATGATTTTAGGAGTGACTTGTTTAAGAACAATACATAATTTTTGGTTTTCAAACCTTAACCAACACTGAATCTATCATGTTCAGGTACTGTGAAGACTTCTTCTATCATAATCATGAGATAGAGGTTAAGAGCTATAAGTGCTTTCTATCACCTTATTTTCATAAGACAGTCTATTGAACTTTACAGTCTATTAAAGTTAAACCTTAGTTTTAATCAATAAGCACATGTGATTCTTATATCAGAAGGGTTGTAATAATTGCAGCTCACGATAAAGAACTAATCACTAGACTATTATCCATTCTGTGGAGAGGTTGAACTTAATTCTGATGATGCAAACCTCCCCCTAGCAACAATATGCATTTTCTAAACTATGCGACGTACACACTATGCAACGACCTTATCATGCAGATAGGACAATGGATGCATCGATTATGTGTAGAGCATGCTTCGACAAAAAGTCTATACACGGCCCTTGATTGACTACATGCACAACCATCTGTCGACTATATGCCCAACTATGCATAGACTTCAGAAATAATATGTGCAAGGTGTGCAGCACCTTATTCTATCATCAAATAACCTTATTCACAAGTTCAAGAGCAGGCAAACTCAATTATTTCAATCACTCTAGTAAACCAGTCCATTAGTCATTTTCTAGCTAAAATCTACAAAGCCCCAGTTCTCTTCTTAGATATCTAAATCTTTCATTTCCAAGAGGCTTTGTAAAAATATCAGCAACTAGTTTTTCAGTTTCAACAAAGACTAATTCAATATCACTTTTGCTCACAGCATCTCTAAGAAAATGATGTTTAATATCAATGTGCTTAGTCCTGGAGTGGTGAACATGATTTTTAGAAAGGCAGATGGCACTAGTGTTATCACATAGAATAGGAATACATCCCAGGTTTATCTAATAGTCTGATAGCTGATGTTTAATCCATAGTACCTGGGCAGCACAATTCCCTGCAGCAACATATTCTGCCTCTACAGTGGAGAGTGCTACTACAGTGTGTTACTTTTTAGAGGCCCAAGATACTAGGCAACCACCTAGGAATTGGCAATATCCACTAGTGCTCTTCCTATCTATCTGACACCCAGCATAGTCTGCATCAGTGTAAGATATAAGCTCGAACTCACACCTAGCAGGGTACCAAAGACCAAGTTCTTGGGTGCCTGACAAATACCTAAAGATCCTTTTCACTGCACTAAAATCAGACTCCTTAGGACTAGCCTGAAATCTAGCACATAAACATACTGCAAATTGTATATCAGGCCTAGATGTAGTGAGGTACAAAAGGGATCCGATCATACCTCTGTACAGCTTTTGATCCACTAGGTTACCTTTTGTATCTTGATCAAGACTTGTGGAAGTACCCATTGGAGCTGCAATGTCCTTGAGGTTTTTGAACTTATATTTCTTCAGGAGGTCCCTAATATATTTGGACTGGGTGATAAAGGTTCCATCTTTGGTTTGAGTCACCTGCAATCCAAGAAAGAGTTTCAGCTCACCCATTGAGCTCATTTCAAACTCTTTTGTCATTAAGTCAGAAAATTCCTTACTCATTTTTGGGTTAGTTAAACCAAAAATAATGTCATCCACATAAATTTGAACAATAAGTATGTCAGGATGACTTACCTTTGTAAACAACGTTTGGTCAATCTCACCTCTTGAGAACTTCTTCTCGATAAGGAATTTGCTGAGCCTGTCATACCAAGCTCTAGGAGCTTGCTTCAAACCATAGAGAGCTTTATTCAACTTATATACATAAGAAGGGAAGTCTGAGCATTCAAATCCAGGAGGTTGATGAACAAAGACATCCTCCTTAATTTCCCCATTGAGAAAAGCAAATTTTACATCCATCTGCTGGAGTTTTATTCCAAGGGAGCATGCATAAGCTAACAAAATTCTAATAGCTTCTAACCTGGCTACAGCGGCAAATGATTCCTCAAAGTCAATATCAAATTCTGGTTGTACCCCTGAGCAACAAGTCTGGCCTTATTTTTGACGACATTACCTAGCTCATCAGTTTTATTCCTAAAGACCCACTTTGTTCCAATGACATTTCCATGAATAGGAGGTGGAACTAGGTGCCACACCTTGTTCCTATCAAACTGGTTTAGCTCTTTGTGCATGGCATTTATCCAATGCACATCTTTAAGAGCATTGTCAATGGTTTTGGGTTTGACATTAGAAGTCAATGCATATACATTTAATTCATTTTGAGCTCTAAGAAAGCCTCTAGTCTAGGAGGTTCATGCAAGTCACCAATTATGTTCTCAACAAGATGATCTCTTAAGAATCTGAGATTGATAACTTGGTTACCTTGATCTTCATTTACCTCCCCCTGAATAGCAGGCTCCTCCTCATTGACTTCTTCAGCTTCTTCTTCTCGGTCTGATTGCTCTTCAAGTTTTTCTTTCTTAAGAACTTCTCCATCATCTTCTTTTCTGTACAGACCATTTTCACATTTAGTCAGAGACTCATCAAAGACAACATGTGGAGATTCCTCAACAGTTTTAGAATTAAAATTGTACACTCTATATGCTCTAGTGTATTCAGAATACCCAAGAAAAATTCCTAGATCACTTTTAGGTTCAAATTTATCAAGATCTCTTTTATCATTAACATGAATGAAACATTTACAACCAAAGACCTTGAAATAAGTAACTGAAGGCTTCTTACCTTTCAGAATCTCATAAGGAGTTTTCTGAGTGAAAGGCCTTACCATGGCTCTGTTGATTACATGGCATGCAGTATTAACTGCCTCTGCCCAAAATTTCCTTGGTAAGCCACCTTCAACAAGCAGTGTACGGGCCATCCCCACAATCGTCCGGTTCCTCCTTTCTACTATTCCATTCTGCTCAGGTGTTCTAGGTGAGGAGAACCGATGGGTAATTCCATTTTCTCTGCATAAGTTTTCAAATTGTGAGTTTTTAAACTCACCTCCATGATCAGATAGAATATTTTTGATTAAATGTTCATTTTTCTTTTTGATGTTTAAATAGAACTCCTGAAATTCTATGAATGCATCATTTTTATGTGTAAGGAAAAAGACCCAAGTATACCTAGAGAAGTCATCAACTAAGACATATCCAAATCTCCTCCCTAACAAGCTGACTGAGCGTGTGGGTCGAAATAAATCCATATGTATCAGCTCATAAGGCTTGAGGGACATGTTTTCAGTTCTAGATTTAAATGACTTTCTAGTCTGCTTGGACTGTGTACAAGCATCACATACCTTATTTTCCTTTTTAAAAGAAATTTCAGGGAGTCCTCTAACCATGCTGTGTTTATTCAATTTGTGCAGAACAGTGTAACTGGCATGGCCAAATCTACGATGCCACAAGAATGCTACATCAACTTTATTTGCAGTGAGGCAAAGATTAGAATGAGCTAAATCATCTAAATCTACCAAATAAATGTTATTCACCCTTTTTCCTAAGAATTTAACTACATCAGAATCAGGTTCAAAGATTTTGTAGTAATGAGAATCAAATACTACCATGTGTCCTTTATCACATAACTGGCTGATACTAAGTAAGTTATATGCAAGACCATCAACCAGTAGTACTTCTTCAATACAACAGGTAGTACACTTACCTACCTTACCTGACCCGATGATTTTACCCTTTGTATTTCCTCCGAAGGTGACAAGTCAACATGCAAAATTTGGTCTTGTCTCCTGTCATATGCCTGGAGCAGCCACTATCAAGATACCACATATTACTTCTAGCTGCCAGGCATACCTGCAATCACA